>CM055116.1:296187496-296787496 GCA_029206835.1 Rana muscosa
ACCCGATTGGATAATCCAACAAAACACATTTGTTGGCGGACAATTTTAAAGCATGCTATCCCAAATTTGTTGGCGGAAATCCAACAACAATTGTCAGATGGAGCAAACAAACGGTCGGATTTTTCGACAACAGCCTGCCATCACACAATTCCCATGGGATAATCCGATTGTGTGTACTGGCCTTAAGCCTTAGTGGAGCTGGGAGGGCTTATGCTTGCATGGGGATTCCTGCCTTTTTTGGCAAGTGCCCATTCACCTGAAGCTGGCAGCATAAATCAAGTAGTCTAACCTCCCTTTTGTGTCATGTTTTGTACTCCCAAGAAAAAGATTTTACAGGTAAACCAAAAATCCTCATTTAGCTATTATTTAAGTATTTACCTTTTTTACCATTTTTTATTTTATTTTACATGCTTGTATTTTTGCCCATGTATTAAATAAAGATTTGTAAATTATTTACTACAGGGGAGCAAGTACTTGATTTGCAGTCAGCCTGCCTCTATCCTTAACAATAAGGATGAGCTCCAGCGTGCAGAGCCCACCAGGAAGTTGGCATTGTGCTGCGCTAATCACAGGCAGTGAGACATTTCCCGATCTCTGCAGCCGCGCATCGGGACAATGTCTCACTGCCTGTGATTGGCGCAGCGCAGTGCCGACTTTCTGGCGGGCTCTGTACGTGGGGTTTGCGAACACGCCGGAGCTCATCCTTGCTTAACAACAGATAAGAAATCAGTATCTAGGTCATGGCTGGACAAATCCCAGGAACCAGGTAGCCAATGCTTTTTAAAAATGACAGATTTTAATAAACATTATGTGAGGGGGTTAGCTCGGCAGCGGGTGTGTGTGACCCCCGAGATGGGCTCCCCACACAAAAACAGGCCCAGCAAACGGAGGTTGTGGTTTTCAAAATCAAAAAGGTGCGGTTTATTTTCTATTTACAGTGACAAAACACAGCAAAGAAAAAGAAACATAAACAAAATAAATCCTGGTCAACTTGACCTCTGACTAAACATACAGGTTTCCTAACTAACAACTGGGATCAGCCTAGTGCTGTCCTAGTCCCTAAGTCCCTGGTTTTAAATGTCCAAGCAAATAGCCACACAGGCTTTGTCTCACCGCACAGGGGTTCACTCTCCCTAGACAGTCCACACAGGTCTGGGTCCAGGCATGAGCTAACATCTAATGAAGCTGGGAGTTCTTATAGAGGCCTAAATGAGCTGACAAGCTTCAGCTGGTCTCATCAACTCCCTGTCTGCACGACGCCCCACACTCTCCCTAGAGGTATGAGTCATCCATGAGCCCACTAGCCTCAGCTGGGCTTATACAACTCTCCACCTAGTTGTATAAGTCGGCGTAAAGCCTGAATCTGGGCGAAATATATCTACCCCCCTGGATGCAACCAGGTGACTTTACCTTCCTGCTGTCACATACCCCCCCTCTTGTTTTAACCTCGGGGTTGGAACACCAGCAATCAGGCATTCATGTACTCGAGACAAAGCATCCACATTCCCCATTTGAACGCCAGGGCGATGCTTTACTGTGAAGTTGAATTCTTGGAGGGCCAGGAACCACCTATTCACTCTTCTATTTGTTTCCTTGTTTTGAGCCATCCACTTTAACGGAGCGTGATCCGTAACCATGTCAAAGTGCCTACCTAGCAGGTAGTACCGAAGGGAATCTAGAGCCCACTTCACCGCTAAACACTCCTTTTCAACGGTGGCGTAATTTACCTCATGGGACTTCAACTTCCTGCTGAGGTAAATGACTGGGTGCTCTTCCCCGTTCCAGACCTGGGACAATACTGCTCCTAACCCCACATCTGACGCATCACTTTGTACGACAAAGTCTTTAGAGAAGTCGGGTGAGTACAACACTGGCTGGCTACATAAGGCTTGTTTCAAGAATTGGAATGCTGCCTCAGCCTCGGCGGTCCATTTAATCATGACCGACCCTTTCCCCTTCGTCAGGTTGGTTAGGGGCACAGCCTTAGAAGCAAAGTGGGGAATGAATCGCCGATAATACCCAGCGATTCCCAGAAAGGCTCGTACCTGCTTCTTGCTGTTGGGACGTGGCCAACTCTGGATGGCCTCGACTTTGTTGAGTTGGGGTTTTATTACTCCCCTCCCAATGGTGTACCCAAGATATTTGGCCTCCTCCTGCCCAATGGTACACTTCTTGGGGTTAGCCGTAAACCCCGCTTCCCGAACAGAGTCCAGGACTGCTTGCACTTTTGGCAGATGTGAGGCCCAATCTGTGCTATGGACAATTACGTCATCCAGGTAAGCCGCAGCATACTTCCGATGGGGCCTCAGCATCTGGTCCATTTTCCGCTGGAATGTGGCCGGCGCATTCTGTAACCCGAACGGCATTCTTTTATATTGGAACGCCCCGTCTGGGGTTACAAATGCGGTTTTCTCTTTGGCCGACTTGGCCAGGGGGATTTGCCAATACCCTTTTGTGAGGTCAAGAGTCGTCATGTATCGGGCTGTTCCCAGCCGGTCGATCAACTCATCTATACGTGGCATGGGGTAGGTGTCAAATTTTGTAACTTTGTTCAACTGACGAAAATCGTTACAAAATCGCCAGCTCCCATCCGGTTTAGGCACCAACACAATGGGACTAGACCAATCACTTTGGGACTCCTCTATCACCCCTAAGTTCAGCATTTGTTTTAGGGTTTTGTTGAATCTTTCAACCAGCCCATCGGTTTGGGGGTGATACACAGATGTACGTAATTGCGTCACTTTGAACAATTTACACAGCTCCTTCATAACCCGGGACATAAAGGGTGTACCTTGGTCCGTAAGCAGTTCTTTACAAATACCCACCCGGCTAAACACAAGAGATAGCTCTTTGGCTATGGTTTTGGCCGAGGTATTTCGGAGAGGGATCGCTTCTGGATAACGGGTGGCATAGTCCATTATAACTAATATGTACTGGTGCCCCCTAGCGGACTTGATTATAGGACCTACCAAATCCATGGCGATCCTCTCAAACGGGACCTCAATGATGGGTAGAGGGACCAGCGGGCTACGGAAATGTGGCATCGGGGCCGACCTCTGACACACAGGGCAGGAGGAACAATAATTTTCTATGTCCTTCATCACCCCCGGCCAATAGAATCTCTGTAATACCCTCTCTCGGGTTTTCTCTGTCCCCAGATGACCTCCAAGAATGTGCCCATGGGCCAACTCCAACACCAACTTCCTGTAAGGTTTGGGCACCACAAGCTGCTCAACGGTTTCTTCTGCCCTTTTTGCCACCCGATACAGTAGGTCCTTCAATACGCTGAAGTATGGGTAAGTGCAGGTATTATCTGGGTTCACTAACTCGCCATCTATTTTCACTACGTTTTCCCGTGCCTTTATTAGGGCGGGGTCTTTCAACTGTTCTGTGGCAAAGTTTTCCCTGTGAACCTCAAGATCAGAAAACTCCACAGACGGTAGGTTTTCGTCTGAGGAGGTGGGCTCCTCTCCAGTTTCTTGAGTCTCCCCTGCCAATACTGATAAGGGAAATTCCGGAGAGTCCTCACCACTCTCAGGGGAGTTCTGGCTATCACATTCCTGGTACATAGGGGCACCAGTGGGGGGCTCAGGATCATCCCACAGTTCCCAGAACTTCGGAAAATCCCTTCCCACAATGGCGTCATGCGGTAACTGAGATACTAAGCCCACTGGATGAGAGAGGGTACCTTTGGGGGTCTCGAAACACACTGTAGTCACTGGATACTCTCGGGTGTCCCCATGCACACAAATAACAGCTACCTTGTTATTCCCAGAGACCTCTGTTTTAACTAACTCAGCCTTTATCAGGGTCACAAGGCTACCTGAATCCAGCAATACCACAACATTTCTACCATTAACACACATTTTGCATAAATGTTTCTCAGTTCCTCGAATGGCAGTGCATGCGACTGTCGCACACAGCGACTGACGTCTGCCCGTCAGAAAGTCACACTGCATGGGTTCCTCCACAACCGGGCAATTGGCTGCAATATGTCCCGCTTGCCGGCAGCGGTAGCAAACGATCCTTCTTGCGGCCTCTTGAGCCGCTGATTTTCCAGGCTGTTCTCGCCAAACTTGGGGTAGAGCTCCCACCCTCTCACTCTCTCCACCCTCACCCCTTGGAATCCTCTTATCCGCCCCTGGGGATGGTCTGGTCTTAGGGTGGAAAGTCCGAGTGTCTCTGGAAGAGGCCGTCAGGTTCTCTGTAGCCAAGTATTTCTCCACACGATCCACAAGACCATCGGCCATCTCTGGGTCTCCATGGCTTACCCACTTTTGGATGGCAGTAGGAAGAGCTCTCAAAAACCGATCCATTACAACACGTTCCACAATCTTTGGTGCGGACAAAGTCTCTGGCTGTAGCCACTTTCTGCTCAGGTGAATGAGATCATACATTTGAGACCTGGGGGGTTTTCCAAGCTGGAAAGTCCAGTTATGCACACGCTGAGCCCGGACAGCCTGGGTGACACCCAGCCTTGCCAATATTTCAGCTTTTAGCATCACATAGTCTTTTGCTTGGTTAGGCTCTAGGTCATAGTAAGCTTTCTGCGATTCACCAGTTAACAGAGGAGCCACCAGTCCAGCCCACTGCTCCTCAGGCCACTTTTCTCTTTCAGCGGTCCTTTCAAATGTGGTCAAAAATACCTCTGGATCATCCTCTCCAGTCATTTTTGTCAATAAACGACTCACCCCAAAGGACGCGGTATTAGTGGGACGGCTTTCCTCACTGGTCTGCGGACGTTGCTGCATTACTGCTTCCATCTGTTGTTGTAGTCTCTGCTCTTGCTTCTGCAACAGGTCTATGAAGCGGGCCTCAGATTGCTGCTGGGCTTGTTGCTGAGCCTCCAGACTCTGTTGCAAAGTTGCGTTTGTCTGCTGCTGGGCTGCAAGGCTCTGTTGATGAGCTTGCTGCTGGGCTGCGAAGTTCTTTTGCAAACCTGCATTTGTCTGCTGTTGATTGGCATTTGCTAGAGCCAGCTGCTTCAGTATCTCCTCCATGCTGGCTTAAAAAAAAAACTGCCCGCATTCTCCACCAACTGTGAGGGGGTTAGCTCGGCAGCGGGTGTGTGTGACCCCCGAGATGGGCTCCCCACACAAAAACAGGCCCAGCAAACGGAGGTTGTGGTTTTCAAAATCAAAAAGGTGCGGTTTATTTTCTATTTACAGTGACAAAACACAGCAAAGAAAAAGAAACATAAACAAAATAAATCCTGGTCAACTTGACCTCTGACTAAACATACAGGTTTCCTAACTAACAACTGGGATCAGCCTAGTGCTGTCCTAGTCCCTAAGTCCCTGGTTTTAAATGTCCAAGCAAATAGCCACACAGGCTTTGTCTCACCGCACAAGGGTTCACTCTCCCTAGACAGTCCACACAGGTCTGGGTCCAGGCATGAGCTAACATCTAATGAAGCTGGGAGTTCTTATAGAGGCCTAAATGAGCTGACAAGCTTCAGCTGGTCTCATCAACTCCCTGTCTGCACGACGCCCCACACTCTCCCTAGAGGTATGAGTCATCCATGAGCCCACTAGCCTCAGCTGGGCTTATACAACTCTCCACCTAGTTGTATAAGTCGGCGTAAAGCCTGAATCTGGGCGAAATATATCTACCCCCCTGGATGCAACCAGGTGACTTTACCTTCCTGCTGTCACAATTATGACAGATGTTTACTTGTTTCTGCTCTATAGATATTGAGGTAGGCGATTCCAATGCACTTGTTGAAATATAAAATGGTTGCTGAGTGTATAGTAAGTAAGAAAAACTGCACTTTTGGCATCCCTTTAGACTTGAAACATTATTTGTAGGCATCTCATTATGAAACTCCCAGTGTACAAAACACTGCCAGTAATGGAAAGCGAATTAAATGAGCACCAAAGTAAATAAGTTGTAAATTCTATATTTGATGCATGTACTGAAATGTAATGTTTAATAACATTAACTTGCGAAATGGCTGGCAGTGGAATTATCATTTTTAATTAAACTGGAGCATTATTAAAGTGGTTCTAAAGGCAGATTTTTTTTTTTTACTTTAGTGCATAGAATGCATTAAAGTAAAAAAAACTTCTGTGTTCAGCCCCCCCTCTCCCCAGCACCCTCCTTATACTTGCCTGAGCCCGCACTCCTTATACTTGTCTGAGCCCGCACTTGATCCAGCACTGTACCAGAGAACAGCGGCTCCTCCATCACCTGGATATGGAGGCAGCAGTGTGAGCCATTGCTGTAAATCACAGCCTGCAGAGAGGGAGCAGGGAGGTGAAGCCGAGCCCCAAAGTGTGTGTGTGTGTCAATGGACACACACAGCCCATCTCGAAATCACGCCAGCACGAATGTCCCCATAACAAGTGGCTTATTTAAAGAAAAATTCCTTTACAATCACTTTAAGGCAAATACATTTTAAAAGGAATAGCATCCATCTAAGAAAAATAAGTACTGTTCCATTGCCTGTTTCCATACAGCCATTCGTTTTTTGGTGTTTAAAAAAAAAAAAAAGGGGGTGCAATGGGGTTCAAATGGCGCCAGAGGGTTACCTATTCAACTATTCTGCACCTGCTCTTGTAGAAGAAGTGGTGTCTCCTTAGCCCCATTATTTTAAACTTTTTTTTCTTTTAAATGTATAAAACAAAGGTATAACACCCCACCCAAAATAAAACCCCACCAAAAAAAGAAAAGCCCCCCAAAAAAAACACAACCTCTTAATACCTCCACCATTCTGTTGTTCATTTATTGTGGGCCATCCTCAACCCACCATGGTTGTGATTAACATTAATGTATATTAAGCCAGTTAGAGTAATACGATGTCCTGGCACTTTAGATAACTCTTCCAGCACTCATTAATGGCATGATTGAGACATATGCAATATAGCAGACAAGCATCACTTGGGACATTCAGGAGTATATTGAGCCAGGTAGGTGTTAACTATATCGTAATAATGGACGCTTCCAAGTGTCAAAAGCAGTTGTTATTGCACATTTCCAGCAGCCAGTTTGGAATCTCTGTGTTACTAGTTTTTCAATGGAGAGAAGGAGACAAATGTTTTTCATCTGCATGCTGTACATTAACCAAGGTGGGAAAAAGTTTGCATAGTGGGTGTCAGCACTCTAATAATGCAAATAAGGACAAGTAGATAGGTTTTTCGTTCCAAATGGAGGTCCAGAACTCAGATGCACTCTGGCAGGGGTGTCTGCATCAAAATACAAATTGAACAGAATTTCACATTTCTTAACGGGTTACACATACAGGAACGTTTCTCATGTTCTACGAGAGTCGGGCCCTGCTCCGTTATCATGTCTAATTCATTTGTGTTATGGTATATTACACTAAAGCAGTGCAAATGTTTTATTAAAAGGAACCAGCATATACAATATTTATGTAACTTATCACAGCATATCAGGTATTTATGTAACTTATTTCATTTGTAGTGTCCAAAAACATTTAAAACACGTGAAGGCCTCTGAAAATTTGCTTTCAGATGGAGATAAGAGACATCAGCTATCATGTAAACTGCAGCACTGATGTTTGTTTAACTTGAGTCAATGTACTTTCTACATTTAGGACATTTATTCTATTCCCTTTACAAATATTATGAATGTACATAGCAGGTCCATAGGTTCATGAGTGAATCTGGATTAATAGTATCTCCACGTGACTAAATACTGAAAGTTATGGAAGGGGGCACTAATGCATAGCTTCCACCATCTGCTGGTGTGCTTCCATCTAATTGTTTTTTGCATGTCTCAGGTAAGAACTGTGGCAAGTATTTTGCAAGTGTGTTCAGCGATCATAATCCTATATCATTACTGCAACAGTCCACCATTCTTGTAAATCGGCTATATATATTACTGTAGATCAGTGATTCTCAACCAGGGTTCCGTGGAACCCTAGGGTTCCTCCAGAGGTTGCTAGGGGTTCCTTCAGCGTTGGGCAATTTCTGCCTCTCAGATAAGTTCACACTGAACCTATTGATCTTTCTTTCTCGTACATCACGGGACACAGAGCGGCATAGTCATTACTATGTGGGTTATATAGTTTACCTTCAGGTGCTGGCACTGGCAACTTCCAAACCGGAAGTACCCTCCCCTATATAAGCCCCTCCCATCCGGGAGCACCTCAGTTTTTTGCCAGTGTCTAAGGTGTTGGCCAAGAATTAACATGTGTTTTTCACTGAGCTTGCGTACAGGTTCTTTTGGGCCTCAGTAAGCTATTCCGGATCCGACCAAAAAAGCTTCATAGCTAAACGGTCGGTACCCGGGCCTTGCAGAGAAGAGCAAGGTTTTGCCTGTAATGCTTCTCTTAGGAGAGCTGGACCCTGGGATCCAGAGCTCTGGTCATACCCACGACCAAGATGTTTTCTGTGCAGGGTGCTATACAGGTCCAGGGGAGTGGAATCCTTGGGAACCCGGTCCCTGAAGGTTTAATTACAATGCCTGCCGTGATAGGTGAAGTTTGGGCTTCTGTGGACCAAACAGAGTCCTGCGGCGGGGAAAAGGTAAGTGGGGGCCCCTCAGGAACTTGGTTCTATTGAGGGGACCCCCAAGCCTAATATGTCTTTCTGCCTGTTACCTAACGGTATTCCCGCTAAATATCTGTGCATGCCTGTAACTACTAAAAAATGTAATAATTTTAATAGTGGTCAAGAAAAAAAAAATAGACTGCGGTACCTGTGTTAATCCACTAGAGGCCGCTGTGAAACGTTTCTTGTCATGTGGACTTTTTTCTTTTCATCAGAGCAAGTCCAGGCAGATGGTGAGTTCTCTTGTGGGAAACTGCTTCCTCTGCCATGTTGCAATGTTCATCCATCCCCCGGCCTGCGGCAAACATGGCCCTGTCTCCTGTCCCTAGTTTCCCTTTTCAAAAAAGAGCGCCGAAGGCGCACGTGCCCGCGCGCGTGCGCGTGCACGCGCCTCTCTATATAGAGGTGAGTTGTAAAGGGGGCGGAGCTTGGTGGATGACGCTCTGTGCGCGCCGCAGCGCTTCTGCGCATGTGCGGGCGTCCCAGCATGTTAAAAGGCACAATTATGTGTTGTGAGCTGGCTATGGTGCAGAAACAGAGCTGGCAACATTTAAAGAAAGGCATACAGCAAGCGGTTGATGCAGGCATCCCCATAGAAAGGCACATTAGTAGACACCAACTGTTTATATAGCAGCATTTGTGCTAGACTATTGTCAGTAAGTGGTGTATTTTGGCTGGAATACCTCAGCTTTGGGCTTAGGAATATGCCGTCTAAAAACTCCGGGACTAAGAATCCCAGGAAGCATAGGGGGTCTCCATCGGGCTCTGAGGATCTTGGGCATGCTTCGGCTGCACCAATCTCCCCTGAAAAATCAGAGGTTAGTGACCGTAGAGCACCCTCAGGAGTACCTGGTACTGTGGCTGTCCTCAGTTCACCTGCTCCTGTGTATGTAACAGAGGAGGTTTTTTCCTCAGCTCTGGGAGGGTTGGAAGAGAGATTGACAACATTGATCGCTGCTTCCCTGTCAGAGGGAAAGCGCGCCCGATCTCCGTCTCCTCCCTCAGAGTAGCTGTTAGCGGAGCAACAGTCCCATACAGGGATCGACCTACCTGAAGGGGATCAGGACGAGGTTGATTCTGTTGTAGAGGAATCAACAGTGGAAGAACCATTCTCAGCATCACATGCTGAAAGATTATGGGTTCAGTCCCTGACAAATATGGTCCGATCAGCATTTAAAATGCCTCTTGCGGAGCCATCATCCACTTCTGTCTCCTCGTTGGGGTCGCTAAAAGCCCCCCAGACTGTTTGTTCCTTTCCAATCCATCCTTTACTGGAAGGGCTCATTTACCAGGATTGGGAACATCCTGATAAAATATTTACTCCTCCCAAGAGATTTCAGGTGGTCTATCCCATGGAGGATAAGTTCATCAAAAAATGGAAGGTCCCTACAGTGGACGCAGCCATCTCTTGTGTGAATAAATCACTGACATGTCCAGTAGATAATGTCCAAATGTTCAAGGACCCAATAGATAAAAAATTGGAGTCCTTATTAAAATCTGCTTTTGCTACAGCAGGCTTGGTGACACAACCAGCAGTGGCAGCTATTGGGGTCTGCCAAGCAGTGAAGGATCAGTTGAAACAGGTCTTAAGGGACTTGCCAGATCAGCAGGCTCTTGCCCTAGCTGATCTACCTAGAGCCTTATGCTTTGCGGTTGACGCTATAAAGGATTCAATCCATCAGGCCTCCCGCCTTACGCTGTCTGTAGTACATATGCGCAGGCTTCTGTGGCTCAAAAACTGGTCTGCTGAAGCTCCCTGTAAAAAATTGCTGGTCAGCTTCCCATTTCCTGGTGAACGCTTATTCGGGGAAGACCTGGACAAATATATCCAGAAAATTTCCAGCGGTAAAAGTACACTCTTGCCGGTTAAAAACAGAGTTAGAGGTCCCTCTTTTAAGAGGCCTGCTTCTCCAGTCCCTAGGACATCGGCTGTGAAACAGTTCCGACGGCCTCCTCGTTCAAATCCCGGGGGTAAAAATCAGGGACAATTGCAGGGTAACAAGAAACCCTGGGTCAGGAGAGGTACAAAACCTCCCCCAAAGTCAAATGCATGAAGGGTTGCCCCCACTCAATCGGGTGGGGGGAAGACTTCAGTTGTTCGCAGAGACCTGGCGGGACACAATCAGAGACAGATGGGTGCTCTCCGCAGTAAGTCTGGGATACAAATTGGAGTTAAAAGACTCCCCTCCTTCCCATTTTATAAGGTCAAACGTGCCAAGGGATCCCCAGAAGAGAGGATCCCTCCTGTTGGCACTAGAACAATTATTGCTCCAAGCAGTAATTATAGAGGTTCCCCTGGAAGAATGGGGGTTCGGGTTTTACTCAAACCTCTTTACAGTCCCGAAGCCAAACGGGGACGTGAGGCCCATATTAAATCTAAAAGGGCTAAACAAATTCCTACATATCAGGACTTTCCGGATGGAGTCGATCCGATCGGTGGCCACTGCCCTACAAGGGGAGGAATGGTTAGCCTCGATCGACATCAAAGATGCTTATTTGCACATTCCCATCTTTCCAGTCCACCAAAAATTTCTACGCTTTGCAGTAGAAGGGCGCCATTTTCAGTTCAGAGCCTTACCCTTCGGTCTGGCCACAGCACCACGAGTGTTCACAAAAATTCTGGCCCCATTATTGGCCAATCTAAGAACACGAGGTGTACTGATAATGGCATATCTAGACGACTTGTTGCTGATAGACCACTCAGTGGAAAAACTAGAAGTGGTTGTTCACGAGACAATCGAGTATCTGGAATATCACGGTTGGATTATCAACCGAGACAAGTCAGCCCTAAAACCAGTCAAAAGTCTGGAATACTTGGGGCTAAGGCTGGATTCAGACCAGAGAAAAATGTTCTTGCCTCAAGAAAAGGTGTCGTCTTTGAGAGATTTGATCCACCTAGTGGGTACAAAAAGACAGCCATCCATACGCCTGTGCATGAGGCTGCTGGGAAAAATGGTGGCATCATTCGAAGCAGTACCCTACGGTCAATTCCATTCAAGGAATTTGCAAAGGGCTATACTGTCAGCCTGGAACAAAAGAGTTCAGGCCCTAGACTTACCAATGTCCTTGTCCCCTTCCGTTCGCAAAAGCCTCCGTTGGTGGTTGGTTCCCCAGAATCTGGAAAAAGGGAAATCCTTCAGTCCGATTTCTTGGAAGGTGGTCACTACAGATGCCAGCCTTATAGGCTGGGGAGCAGTACTGGAGCAATGGTCTCTCCAGGGCAGATGGTCGGATGCAGAAAAGGCCCTGCCCATCAATCTCTTAGAGATACGAGCAGCCCGGTATGCCCTAGTAGCATGGACATCCAAACTCCAAGGGTCCCCTGTCAGAATTCAATCGGACAATGCCACGGCAGTGGCATATATCAATCATCAGGGTGGCACCAGGAGTCGTGCAGCCCAGAGGGAAGTAAATTGCATCCTGAAATGGGCAGAAAGATATGTCCCAGCCATATCCGCGGTATTCATTCCAGGAGTGGAGAATTGGAAGGCGGACTTTCTAAGTCGCCAACAATTATGCCCAGGGGAATGGTCCCTTCACCCCGAGGTTTTCCGGACAATATGTCAGCGGTGGGGAACACCGGATGTAGATCTGCTAGCATCCAGATTCAACGCAAAGGTGGACAGGTTTGTCTCTTGGACAAGGGATCCCCTAGCTTGCGGCTCGGATGCCCTAGTGTTCCCTTGGGATCAGTTCAAGCTGATATATGCATTCCCACCGCCACAATTGTTACCTCGATTACTCCGCAGAATCAGGGTAGAAAAGAAACCGAGCATGGTACGCGGAGATTGTAAAAATGTCTGTGGGGAGTCCTTGGACCCTCCCACATCGTCCGGACCTGCTTTCGCAAGGACCGATATACCACCCTTCCTTACCAGCCCTAGGTTTGACGGCCTGGCTATTGAAGCCCACATTCTAAAAAAGAGAGGTCTCTCTAATCCTGTGGTATCTACCATGATCAATGCCAGGAAGCCGGTATCCAGGCAGATCTACTATAGAATCTGGAAGGCGTACATCGCCTGGTGTGAGGCCAAGAAATGGCATCCACGTAAGTACGTAATAGGTAGGATTCTGGACTTCCTACAGTGGGCTGTAGATAGGAAGCTTGCCTTGAGTACTATCAAGGGTCAGATTTCGGCCTTGTCAATATTTTTTCAGAGGCCCTTGGCTTCGCATTCACTAGTCAAAGCCTTTATACAAGGAGTGATGTGTATTAGCCCTCCGGTTAATATTCCCATATGTCCATGGGACTTAAACCTGGTTCTGTCGGTTCTACAGAAACAACCATTTGAACCATTACAGCATATTTCCCTGGTTCTTCTCACCAGGAAATTGATTTTTCTAGTAGCCATTTGTTCGGCTAAAAGAGTGTCGGAATTAGCCGCTATGTCCTGTAGGGAGCCATATCTGGTTATCCATAAGGACAGAGTAGTGTTACGTCCTCATCCAGCCTTTCTTCCTAAGGTGGTATCGAGGTTTCATTTGAACCAAGATGTGGTTCTTCCTTCTTTTTTCCCCAAACCTAGTTCAGTAGAGGAAAAATTATTACATTCTTTGGACGTAGTAAGAGCAGTTAAAGCTTATCTAAAAGCCACTGCTCAGATTCGCAGAACGGATACTTTGTTTATTCTGCCGGAAAGCCCCAGAAAGGGTCAGGCAGCGTCAAAATCTACGTTAGCCAAGTGGATTCGACAGGTCATTATGCAAGCCTATGGCTTGAGAAGGAGACCACCTCCGTTCAAAGTTAGGGCGCACTCCACGAGAGCAGTTGGAACTTCATGGGCAGTGCATCACCAGGCCTCCCTGGCTCAAATCTGTAAGGCCGCAACATGGTCTTCAGTACACACGTTTACTAGGTTCTACCAGGTGGACGTTAGAAGTCAGGAGGATGTCGCCTTTGGGCGCAGTGTGTTGCAGGCCGCAAAAGATCCTCATGTCTGATAGCTCTCAGCTTATGTATGGTGTATCCCCCCCCCCCCTCATTGGGCATTGCTTTAGGACATCCCACATAGTAATGACTATGCCGCTCTGTGTCCCGTGATGTACGAGAAAGAAAATAGGATTTTTATAACAGCTTACCTGTAAAATCCTTTTCTTGGAGTACATCACGGGACACAGAGCTCCCACCCCTCTTTTGGGGACACTTATTGCTTTGCTACAAAACTGAGGTGCTCCCGGATGGGAGGGGCTTATATAGGGGAGGGTACTTCCGGTTTGGAAGTTGCCAGTGCCAGCACCTGAAGGTAAACTATATAACCCACATAGTAATGACTATGCCGCTCTGTGTCCCGTGATGTACTCCAAGAAAAGGATTTTACAGGTAAGCTGTTATAAAAATCCTATTTTTTAGCTATCTGTAAGGAGGTAATTCTACCCAATTGCCACAAGTGTAAGGACCATTCTTCCAACTGACCGTCACACTAATGTATCATGAGTTGTAGATTTCTCAATTTTATCAGGGGTTCCCCGAGACCGGAGAACTATTTCAAGGGTTCCTCTGTGTTGAAAAGGTTGAGAAAGGCTGCTGTAGATGATACAGTAGTTGTAATTCCTTGAGGCATCTCCGCTAAATCATAAAAGAGGTGCCAAACACTGATGTCCAGCCATCTTGATACTGTGCCCCTGCTGAACACCAATATTTGTTACGTTTTATAATTTAGATGAAACTCCTTAAGTGAAGGAAGTACAGCTACTATTCCAGCTACATTCACATATAGATACAGTTGCAAAAAAAAGTATGTGAACCCTTTTGGAATGATATGGATTTCTGCACAAATTGGTCATAAAATGTGATCTGATCTTCATCTAAGTCACAACAATAGACAATCACAGTCTGCTTAAACTAATAACACACAAATAATAATAGTTTTGGGTCTGCCGTTACCTGACTGTTCACCATATCCACCATAGGGGTCCCATTGGAGAGTTGTTCACAGATGCCCGCACCAAACATTTAGTCTCTTTTTCCCAATGCTTTCATTAACAACGTCAGATAGAGGGATGGAGGGTTAGGGGAGATTCATGTACCTTGTTTTGCAGATCACGGGTACTTCTTTGATCCAGAGGACAAACCGCTTCCACAACTGGATCTAGCAACCACCGGATAGACCTCTATCACTGACCTACCAGCCGGTGCGGTGCTCGGTCATAGTCTCTGCCACAGACTTGTTGAATATCCTAGAGTCATTGTACAATCCTCTGCCACAGGATTGTATAACCAAGAACTTTTGCAAAGTCAAAGAACAGTTACACAGTACCAGTTTCTTTCAGGCATTCGGGCGATACTGTGAGGTAGATTGGCCGGGATGCGTCCTCCAATTGAGTCTCCAATTTCTCGGCTTCTCCCCGCAGGAAAGACAGCACAGGACCACCCCTGGACCAGTAGACCCCAGAAACTCCTGGGCCTACTTTCAGTAACGATGCCTCGGGCCAACAGGCCTTGAGGCAGAAGAACTGCTATGACATACCCTAGGCCAGGAGGGCCATCAGGTCAGAGAGACCTGAAAATGGTGTCTCTCCCTTAAGTACCCTCTCCCAGAATGCACAGCGGGGGAACCACTCCCACTGGGCTGTTTCTGGGTAAAGAGGTACTCAATACATCCAGCCTGTTGCATTTCCAACACTGACCGGTAGTGACAGCGACGCCCACGGCCAAGTGGAAAATACACAACACAGCTAATCTGAAATCTGCTGGCTCCTCTAAAATTCTTGGTGTGCTAAGAAAAGCATACTTTGCTTACCTGGGCAGTTTAGAAACATGAACGTGAATAGTGAAGTTCCTGCTTGTAACAACTAATCAGAATTAACTTTGCATGTGTTGTGCATGTTACTATTTTTTATTTCCTGCACTTTTACTAAATAATTATAATAATAACTTAAATGTGTGCTACTGGTTGCTGACACATCAGCAAATAATATTTGCTACTCTCGCTACTTTTGATTATTTAGTGGCATAGGTTTTGATTAATTTGCTTATTTTTTTAGTGATTCCGAGGATGTGATGATGACGTTGCTGATACACTATGGTCCATTAGCCGTTATTGTTGATGCACTTAGCTGGCAGGATTATCTTGGAGGCATAATTCAGTATCATTGTTCTAGCCGCCATTCAAACCATGCTGTCCTTGTAGTTGGCTATGATAAATCAGGTAAGAAGACATTGATATTTGTGGCTACCGTATTTTTCGGACTATAAGACGCACTTTTTTCCCCCAGAAATATGGGGGAAAATGTCCCTGCGTCTTATAGTGCGAATACACGACAAGCCCCGCCCCCCGTCGTTGCTGGCACCGCCCCTGCCATCCCCTTGCATCACTCCCCGTAGCCGCTGGAATCCCCCGACCGCCGCCACTGGCTCCGCCCCCCCGCTGCCACTGGCCCCGCCCCCCGCCGCCGCTGCGAATTCAAATAGATCCGCTCTCTCTTACTTTTCTCCCTTCGGCTTACAGAAGGGGAAGGGGGGCAGCGGGGGATACAGACAGCCCGCAGCTCTCCTCTCCCTGTCACAGCGCCGCTGCCGAGTTCTCTGGCAAATAGAGCAGCGGCGCTGTGACAGGGAGAGGAGAGCTGCGGGCTGTCTGTATCCCCCGCCGCCCCCCTTCCCTTTCTGTAAGCTGAAGGGAGAAAAGTAAGAGAGCGGATCTAATTGGATTCTCTGCGCTGCCACCCAGCTTCCTGCTCGTTGTTTCCCTCCCCATGATTGGCCACAGCAGAGGGCCAATCAGAAGACACTGGGGGCATCATGGGAAATTAAGTCACGGCAGAGTTTTGGCACCAGTTCCCCCAGCATGCAAACACTCTGCTGGAGGGGAGGGGGTGTTAGAAGAGGAGCAAAAGAAAATACTCTGCTGGGGGACACCACCAGAGAGCCACGCTGTACCCCGCACCGCCAAAGAGCCACGCTGTACCCTGCACGCACCACCAGAGAGCCACGCTGTACCCCGCACCGCCAGAGAGCCACGCTGTACCCCCCGCACCGCCAGAGAGCCACGCTGTACCCCCCGCACCGCCAGAGAGCCACGCTGTACCCCCCGCACCGCCAGAGAGCCACGCTGTACCCCCCGCACCGCCAGAGAGCCACGCTGTACCCCCCGCACCGCCAGAGAGCCACGCTGTACCCCCCACACCGCCAGAGAGCCACGCTGTACCCCCCGCACCGCCAGAGAGCCACGCTGTACCCCCCGCACCGCCAGAGAGCCACGCTGTACCCCCCGCACCGCCAGAGAGCCACGCTGTACCCCCCGCACCGCCAGAGAGCCACGCTGTACCCCCCGCACCACCAGAGAGCCACGCTGTACCCCCCGCACCGCCAGAGAGCCACGCTGTACCCCCCGCACCGCCAGAGAGCCACGCTGTACCCCCCGCACCGCCAAGGAGCCACGCTGTACCCCGCACCGCCAGGGAGCCACGCTGTACCCCGCACCGCCAGAGAGCCACGCTGTACCCCGCACCACCAGAGAGCCACGCTGTACCCCGCACCACCAGAGAGCCACGCTGTACCCCGCACCACCAGAGAGCCACGCTGTACCCCGCACCACCAGAGAGCCACGCTGTACCCCGCACCGCCAGGGAGCCACGCTGTACCCACACCGCCAGAGAGGGAGCCACTCTGTTCCTGCACCACCAGAGAGGGAGCCACATTGTACCCGCACCACCAGAGAGGGAGAAAGACCGAGCCACTGCCAGGATACAGGCATGCTACACTACTGACTAGAGTCACCCCGGGCAACCCAGAGTGAGCGAACGTCCAGCAAGAGGGATCACTGTTGCGATTTCGCTGGGTCTGGTAAGAGGGCCTGTTGGCCATTATCCATTACTATTCCCAGGGACTGAGCCATTAAGAAGTGCCTAGCCTGCTATTCTCTAGGCCTTTTTGACCACCACAACGTCCCTCTCTGTCCTCTTCCCACGGCGTCCCCTCTGTCCTCTTCCCACGGCGTCCCCTCTGTCCTCTTCCCACGGCGTCCCCTCTGTCCTCTTCCCACGGCGTCCCCTCTGTCCTCTTCCCACGGCATCCCCTCTGTACTCTTCCCAGGGCGTTTCTCTGTCCTCTTCCCACGGCATCCCCTCTGTACTCTTCCCAGGGCGTTTCTCTGTCCTCTTCCCAGGGTGTCCCTCTGTCCTTCACCCACGGCAACCCTCTGTCCTCTTCCCACAGCGTCCCCTCTGTCCTCTTCCCATGAAGATGACAGGGCGGGTCTTTAAAAGGAAGGGGTGGGTCATATTTTTAAATTAGGGGGTGCGCAAGTTTAGTCAGGCCTAGGGCAGCACAAAACCTAAATACACCACTGATGGCAATGGTCACTCTGCGTTTACAATGGCAATGGTCACTCTGCGTTTACTATGGCAATGGTCAGGCTGCATTTACTATGGCAATGGTCAGGCTGCATTTCATGGGCACTGGAAAATATTTTAGTACACCATTTGGTTCAGAATATTTTTTTTCTTGTTTTCCTCCTCTAAAACCTAGGTGCGTCTTATGGTCAGGTGCGTCTTATGGTGCGAAAAATACGGTAATTCATTTGAAATCCTGGGTGTCCCATGATGGGTTTTATTTGTCATTGTTTTGTCTACTACTATACAGTAGTTGTGTCATATGTTTCCTGTAAGGTATTTAATAGGACAGTACATTTTCACCATCACCTTTGTTGCCAGTATAACTTCTGGGAAGTATTTATAGCTGTAAGCCACAAATTCATACCTTATCCTCCATGTTTCTGTAAAATTAGTGTTTCTTTGATATAATCATTTGTTTTATCGGCAATATATTTACATAGCTAACATTTACTAATCTTCTGTAGTAGGAGTTTTCTCTATTTGCATGGTCACAGGCTGTATTGCAAAGTTATCGCTCATTGTTTAGGAAATGTGTAAATGCAGCATAAAGGTACTACGGGTGCCCAAAGACAACCCATGATCATCAGCTTAACTTTTTGACAATCCCAATGCCTGGATAACTTGAGCCAACTATTATCAAGGAGGAGGAGATTTACATCATCCTTTCAAACTGAATTTTCATTGCCCCATGTTTTCGTTGAATTAGGCCAACAATGTCTGGAAAAAAACGTGTATTCTTTGCAAAATGAGAGTCTATGATTCTACATACATTGAGGGAGATTTGCTAAAACTGGTGCAGCTGTGCATAGTAACCAATCAGCTTCTAACTTCAGCTTGTTCAATTAAGCGTTGACAATAAAACCTAAAAGCTGCACCAGATTCTACGTGCACCAGTTTTAGTAAATCTTCCCCATTGTCTTCCGTGTCCAGGTCCCTAATTGGTCTGCTCTATTGCATCACAGCTGACATCAGTTCCTTGAGGCAAAAAGGGGAGTTTTACTTTGTGTTTTATTAGGGCATTGTAAAAGGCCAGTTAAAGTGATTGTAAAGGTTATTTTTTTTTTTTTTTAAAATAACAAACATGTCATACATACCTCCAGCTCGTTTTGCACAGAGTGGCCCCAAACATCCTCTTCTGGGGTCCCTCGGCGGCTCTCACGGATCCTCCCCACATTAGATGACTCCCTAGGAGAAGCGCTCTCCCGAGGGGGTTAACTTGTGGGCTCGCTCCCGAGTCCAGCATTTGCATCCATAGACACGAATGCCAGACTCAGTCCCGCCCCCCAGCGCCTGCGTCATTGGATTTGATTGACCGCAGCGGGAGTCAATGGCTGCCCTGCTATCAATCTATTCAGTCAAGAGCCGGGACCCCGTGGAGAGAAGGACGGTGCGTCCCCGCCGAGGAGATGAAGGGGCTCAGGTAAGGTGAAAAAAACATGAACCTTTACAACCCCTTTAAAATTCTTTACCATATTGGAATGTCAATGTAGATGTTGGAAACTATTTTGCCAGTTGACAATCCTTAGTCCCTGCAAGTCTACAAAGAGGAAGGTAGACACATGAGGGTTGATTTTCTAAAACTGGAGAGTGCAAAATCTGGTGCAGCTCTGCAAAGAAACCAATCATCTTCCAGTTTGTCAAAGCTTAACTGAACAAGTTGAAGTTAGAAGCTGATTGGCTGCCATGCACGGGTGCACCTGACTTTACACTCTCCAGTTTTAGTAAATCAACCCCATGGTATCATACAGAATAATGAATGAGCAAAATAACATTGAAGTTGATTTCTGTCTTTGTATTTGGATTAAGTGGAAATGTATTTAAGTACTATGTAAGAACTAAGTTATACTCTCTGGAATACGGTTGAAAAACAATTCAGTTGAGACTTTCTTTATATACACCAGCTAATACTTTTCATGGCTGGTACACATTTCATGCAAATGTTTACTTCTTCCTCTACTTTGTTGTGCTTTTATTTGTAACTTCTGGCCTGTGTGGAATATGATTTTTGTTTTAATGTTTTTTTAGGTGATATTCCTTACTGGATTGTGAAAAACTCTTGGGGTACAACTTGGGGTATAGATGGCTATGTACATATAAAAATGGAAGGTAATTTATGTGGTAAGTTTAAATGATCACTAAAAGCAAATTATATTTTACTCGTTATATTCACTGCAGATAACATTTAGTACAGTCCTTCTAAGGCCCCATGCACACAGGGCGTTTTTACAGCCGCGTTTTTTACAGCTTAAAAATGCCTGTCCATGTTTTGTAAACATTTTTTGACCTTTTTAAAAAAAAAAAAAATCCCGGAGATCAAAAACGCAAATTGCGGCGTTTTTTGCGTGTTTATGCGCGTTTAATAGCGTCGGGCGTTTTTGCAGCTCGAACCTGGAATTGGGTTTTTTTTGCAGCTGGAAAACGCCTATGCCACTTGGAGCTCATAAAAGCTCTATGTGTGCATGACACAATAGAATAACATGGATGGGCGTTTTTCAGCTGTAAAAAAAAACATCTAACGCTGCTGTTAGCAGCTGCAAAAATGCCCTGTGTGCATGGGGCCTTAAACTGACCTTAGACTTTACACCCATGGCTGGGGACATACATCATTATTTATATTCATATAGGTTTCTCAGTCACCCTAATCCAATTACAATGGAATGTGTCAAGATACGTGATGATTGTCCAGTTGTCCAATGATGGAAGATGAGGAACCTTATTGTTTTATTAAAGAGGAAGTAAACCCTGATTGGGTCTTACTTCCTCTTTTTTCTCCTGCAAAGTAAAAGCATAATGGTCTATTATGCATTGCATACTAGCCCATTATGTCGCACTTACCTGCAAACAAAGCCCACGATGTCCTCACTGGTGGCCGCATCCATCTTCGCCCCTCTTCCTTCTGGGGCCACGGACTCCAGCTCTGTGACTGGCTGGAGTCGCGTGACGTCACTCCCGCGCAGGAGCCGTCAGTCACGGCACTTGCTAGTGAAGAAATGGCCTGGAGGACCGTTTCTTCACAGCGCATGCGCCGATGACATCACAAAATAAATACCTCACAAACGGCGCATGTTTAGGAGATATTTACAGTACCTATCGGTAAGCCTTATTATAGGCTTACCTATAGGTAAAAGTGACAATGAGAGGTATACAACCACTTTAACATAATTCAATTACCATGGAAGTTTATTCATTCACATCTTTATTCAGCATTTTATTTAATATTTTTCAGTCAGGCTGGAAAAAAAGTATGTGACCTGTTTTATGCCCACCACCAATGTTTTCCTGCAGCTCTTGAAGAATAAATTAAGTCTGTTCTATATAAAAAAAGCTGTTTATTGACATTTCTGAAATTCATAAGATTCCCTATGTGAAATATTTCCGGTCATCCCACAGCATTTCAATTGTATTGAAATCTGGACCCAGTTGCCCTTCCTTAATACAGATTTTTTTCTGTTTTGAGTCATTCTGTTGTCTATTTAGTCATAATTTTTTTCAGTGATTAGTAATATTTTTCTGAATGAACAATGTGGAGTGGAGGGGTGATACTGTCACGATCACCATGTCCATTTAGAGAACACATTGTAGTCATTGACAAAAAAAAACAAGGCGATCTATGAATTGTGGCTGTGCTGAGCAAGTGACTCCCTGCATTCCATGTGCATAGGGAAGCCACTCGCACAGAAACCCAGAAGTACCTGGAATATCATGACTATCACTGTAGTAGCACCAACTTCCCCAGCAGCCCGTCGGGTGTGAGGTATGCATACGTACATTGTGCCAAGCTGGACCAAGCTAAGTATGCTATACAGATACTCCTGGAATTCAGTTTTAAAAGAGAAGTATGGACTTTGTAAAAAAAAAAAAAAACATTTATACTCACCTAGCGTCTCTCTGCTCTGCCCCTTCAGTGCTCACTGGAGTGTCGAGCTGTGGAGGGGGCAGGAACGCCTGGCTTAGGCTCTTGGCTGATCGCTGAGAGGCTGAGCCAGGTGCCAGTCCAGGCTGCTGGTTGGATCCCGACCATATGGTCGGGATCTTTTCAGAGCCTTAACCGGCTTGGTGACATCAGCTGACAGTGGACTTTACCCTGCTGTTGACTGACAACGGGTCACAGGAGTGCAGAATGAGCTGCACTCCTGTGATCCATTGGAAAAGTATAGCCAAAAAAGCTTTGGCTAGATTTCTCCTTTTAAGCTGCAGATAGCAACCTGCTACCTTGATGTTCTCTTTGATTTCTTATTTTGTTTTCCCCTTCCGTGGTAGGAAGTTCTTCCGGCCCCTTGGCCTACATGCATTATACCTAAATGTAGAAATTAGGTCTCGTTGTCGTTAAACGCAGCTTTGCTTGTTTTCATAATAGAGTGCTAGTTTTGTCACATTTCTTCTCCAGCCATTGCCCAAAATCATTGTGGTGGTCTATTTGAAACTGCAGCATCGTATTTAAGGAGAGTAGGGGTTTTCTTCCATGGTGTGCTTTAACAAACACCATTGTTGCTCTGTATTTTTCTTACAGTGGGAAAATAAGAGACTTCATCACCTATTTTAGTGCTCCGTGTTGTACCCTTGCTGAGATCTTTGAAACGATCTCCTAGGGAGCCTAGCAGCAGTGCTGCATTTCCTCAATATGTAGACAGCTTGTTTTCTCTTTTAGAAATGTTTTTGTAGCCTTTTTACCTTTTCTATATATCTTCTGAAATTTCTTTGTATTAGTTTGTAATATTTGCGACTTATGTTCTCGAACTTCGTCTGATATATAGTACAAAAATTAGCACTGTATTTGAACAGAAAACCGTAATAAATATATATATATATATATATTTTTTTTTTTTTTTTTTTTTCAGGAATTGCAGACTTTGTAGCTTTTCCCAAGATGTGATTTGGATAAGGTATATAAACACTTATGAATGACCATATGAAAATGCATTATCAAAATCCGTTATCATAAAAGGCAAAACAATATTGTTTTACAGGCACAGTTTCTCTTCCTAAGATTCTCTTTTTTTGGACAGTGCGGTAAAGAAGCAGTGTCACTTTGAAACTTCAGAACAAGCTTTTGGAGTCTACCTACTTTTCTCAGCTCAAGGAATACCTAAACGTTTAGCAAAAACACACGTACACAGGGTAATTAAAGTGAGAAAATGAATCCAATAAGGAGTAGAGAAGAGGACTAAGGGGGGGGGGGGGCACAGAGGTGAGAATGGTCATAAAACTATTTGAGGGGGATTAAATAGTCACACAGGATTCTCATTCTCATTTCAATGGTTTTCCTTCCCTTATACATTTACCACCCCCACTCCCATCCCCAAACGATCAAAACATTAATGTATTATGGAATGTTCTGGCTGTGAAAAATGATGTCCCGCAGGTGTGCAGTAATGGCCTTCCTTATGTTCTTTTGTGGTGTGTCTATGTAGGTTTATTCTTTTATGTTTTATTTTTTTTGTCCTGTTTCACCAATATAACATCTTGGTTGCACTTGTGTCGTATAATGTGGTACCCCACATAATTAAAGGTGCAGCTTGATCCAGCAATATAGAAAGTTATGTTTAATAAGATTTAATGGATTAATGTGGCTGCATAGCTTGCAGCATGTATTGTTGCAATGTTTTGTTCCCTTGTATCTGTCTCTATATTCAGAATCAAATTTCCTTTTGATTAATTTATGTCTTCTTTTTTTTGTAGGAATGGGCATAGCAATAGGGTCACAATGGCAACCCGGCTCATCCTCTAGGGGGCCCGGGCAGGGATAGGAGGGGGCCTGGTCAGCTGTATTTTCCTGCAGCAGTTTAACAACTGTTTTTCCTCCTCCCCCTCCCGCTAGCATTAAGCTAGTGCAGAAAAATACAGCTGATCGGGTCTAGTAAATGCTGCCCCCACCTCCCCTCCTGTCCCTGTTCCTCTTGCTGCCTGGGTCCCCCCTGTGTGCTCCCCTGGTCCCCCTCCTTTCCCTGGCTGCTAGGTGGCATAATTTCAGGATGGGGAGTGGTGGAAGGGGCCGATAAATGTAATTTACCAGCCCCTTTCTTTCTTAACGAATACATTGAATGATCGGTACCAATTGCTCACTTTGTTCATTCATAACTGAAGCATAGCAAACTGTGTTAGTTTAGTTTAGGGTGCCAAACCCTGGTGATCTTTGATCTTAGATCTGCACCTTAACTGAAAGCACAGAAACCCCCCCCATGTTATGGAAATGGACAAAAGCAAACATGTTTGACGTCCATCCTGGGTGGCAACCTTGGCTGGCTATATAGATATAGTGGAGTCAACGTAAAGACAGGAAGGTTGTTATTTGCAAGATTACCAGGTAAAGGGAAAAAAAATTAAACAAAGAAAACGCATGCATTTTTGTGCCTCTGTGTTTTTGGCTAGGGTGGGGGACTTTTTTTCCTGCAAAATGCAGCTTTTGCATGTAATAGACTTTAATGGACCTGCATCCAAAACGTACTGTTTTTGCCGCGATTCGCGTTTTTTTTTTTTTACATTCACTGTATATAACTGGTTTCTAAGGAGCGGGCCGGGAAGCCGGCCTCCACGTCCTAACAACTGATGAGTCCATCAGCGGTCAGCGGGCTTCCCAGCTGACAGCTAAGAAATGGCATGGCCACCCCGAAATACCATGCCAGAATCTTCGGCCTGGCATAGATTAGGAGGCAACACCCCCACGCCAAAATAAAAAAAAATGGCTTGGGGTCCCCCCAAAATTCATACCAGACCCTTATCCGAGCATGCAGCCTGGTAGGTCAGGAAAGGGAGGGGACGAGCCCCCCCAAACCATATCAGGCCCCCACCCCAAAGCACCTTTCCCCCCAAAGCACCCTGCCCCCATGTTGATGGGGGACAAGGTCCTCTTCCCGACAACCCTGGTTGGTGGTTTTCGGGGGTCGTGGGTGGGGGGCTTATCGAATCCTGGAAGTGCCCTTTAACGAACGGAACCCCCAGATCTCGGGCCCCCCCCTATGTGAATGGGTAGGGGTACATCGTACAAACTAGACTGGGAAGACTGAAATTAAAAAAAAAAAACGATCTCGGCTTCCCAGCCCAGGCAGCTCCATTTGTTTGAATGCAGAGGACGGGGGGACGTCATAACATTGTGCCCGTCCTCCGAATGATCATAGAGATTCCAGCAACCATATGTTCAGCCGGAAATCTCCATGGTAAACATCCGGCGCCAACGGATCCGGTCTCCGACTCCCCGATGGCAGCGAGCAGTCGGTAGAAGTGGGAGGTGGGGGACATCCCCTTTCGCCGCCCGTATGAACGATCAAGCATCTTAACAGCCGCAATAATCATTCTTATTATGTAGGGAATCGCCATAAAAAAAAAAACAGTGGTGCTTAAATACTACCAAAAGAAAGCTATTTGTGTGAAAAAAAAATGATAAAAATTTCATATGGGTATAGTGTAGCATGACCGCGCAATTGGGGTGTCTCCACTCTGGATGGAAGAGTAACAGAGACACCTTTGGACAGCAGCATTACCAGACAAGAGAGAGGGTAGTGTTAGATGCACTAGAATATTAAAGCCGGCCATAGATGGTTTGAATCTTGGCCAGTTCAGCAGGAACCAGCCAAGATTCAACCCATGTATGGACAGGCTTAATGCGCCCAAGAAAATGAATGCCACCACCACAATATAATATATATTTGCTTTGAGTTTTAATGTTGCGTTAATCTTTTTAGGTTCTCTGTTATTTTGCAGTGTTCAGATCTGCCCAGTACTTAGAATCCAAAAACTGCACCCTTTTCTGCTCAGTGCACGCTGTTGTTTGGCACCGGTGTCATTAAATTTCTCTGTTATAACCAAATATATGTCCTGCTAACCACATGTGCATTACTTTGCATCATTGCTGGGGCACAGCTAGAAGATCGTTCACCCCATGATGAATAGTCTTATGCCCCGTACACACGGTCGGGATTCCCGACAGAAAAAGTCAGATGGGAGCCTTTGGTCGGGAATTCCGACTGTGTGTATGCTCCATCTGACTTTTTCTGTCGGGAATTCCAACAGTAATAGATTGAGAGCAGGTTCTCAATTTTCCCTTCGGAAATCCCGACCGTGTGTACGGGGCATTAGCAGAGTCATTTTATAGACAATGATCAAAAATTATCAAAAATATTTTTATTTGATGTTTTTGTGAAAATTTAAAAATACAGTAGAGTTTTATAGTCAAGGCAGCACGAATGATGTCATAAAAATACATTTCTTTGGACAGTTACAGGTTTACTCAGAGCTAAGAGGACAGGACAGAATAAATAAATGTTCTTAGATTTTTTAAGTTCTCCAATGTTATTCATTTAGTGGTTGGGGGGGGGGGTAAACACAGCTTTTTTGGTGTTGTAACCAGGGGTCCCAAATCTTTTAAAATTCCTGTTTTTATTGTTCAAAACACTTGCTAATATTCATGTGCCACGATCCCGAAGTTTTTAGATTGATCAGATTCTGAGAGATATTAGCTATGGCAAATTTAGATTTTGGCTTTGAGCAACATAAGAAAGATTATGGGAACTGTGAGCGATATTTTTATTTATTTTTTACGGTAAAGATCTTTTCAAATCTGTAGGCCTTTAACTCTCCCAATCAGAACACAGAGACCATTCTAAAATCCTCTAACCTTTGGGCATTCTCACCAAGCATGAAGCATTGTACTCTGATGGTTGCAACTTCTGAAACATAATGGTGAAGCACCTAAGTACATTGCTGTTGGACGAGAGGGTACCAGATACCAGGGCCTTCAGGTTGGCCTCAATAAGTGAGAAATTTAGCATGCCCTGCAATGAGCATATGCATTTTTTGCCATTGTTCAACCTCTGGATTGCCATTAAACTCTGTCTCCTATGCTGCAATATATGCCAATCTCTCTGGATTGCCTAAGAGCAGTCCATATATTGTCAAGATTCCTTCTCCTGACCCACCTCTTTTTCATGGTAAGGTGTTGGCTATCAAGCTGGGGTGGTCTAATTGAGTGTAGGAAATGAGTATATCAAAAGAAAAAAATGTAAGTATCATAAAGTTAACCCTCTCAAAAATGATATTTTAGTTATAAATGAAGGATGGGAAGAAATACTCCCAGGCTTCTTATCCCTTAAGCAAAATATTTTTATGATACATTTCTATGCTGCATATAGGTAATCACAGGAAAAAAAGATTGCATTTAATTTATCAAAGTGATACACCCAAGAGACGCTTGGACTTCAGTGCTTATTAATACACAATAGTAAAGGGAAAGAAGATGGGCATTTGAAAACCTCACTGGCTATAGTTAGGTGGTCCACAGGCAACCAAGGCTGTGCTCCAGAGGCTTCCCAGGAACCTCACCCAGAGCCTAAACCAAGGAATGAGAGCCAGACCAAATTCATAAAGCAGTGCAAAACAGCTTTAAAGTGTGAAACAACCCATTCAGTTTAAAATAGAAATGAAAGGCAAAACATTTTGTATATAGATATAAAAATACATTATAAATACCTTTTTTCCCTTTTTTTTATAAGTCATCGCATTCCCTATGTTCTCAGCTGCATAAGAGTTGGGGGGAGGAGAAGCAGCAGTACACTGATCTTCTGAGTGAATGGCTGTGCAGCGGGGGGAGTGTCAGGACAAGTTTAATCATTGGAGGAGAGTACACTGATTTCTCAGCATAGCTAGAGAACTGACTATGCTGTGCTATCCTTTGGTGCTTTGTGAGTTTGGTCAGTTTTTATTAGGAAAGCAGAGGAACTGGCAGGAACACCAGGGATTTCACATAAAGGAATCAATACTAAGAGAACAGGAAAATTTATCATACAACTACCTGGTACAGCAGGCACATATCAGGAATATGAAGTGTTGGGGTAACAAGCGCTTTAATAATTTACAACACTGCCAATGCAGCTGATGACATTATTGGTGCATCTGTGCCTATTTAGGGGAACGTCCTTTGTGAGCCTGGTGCCTGAGCAACATTCCCGTTTTGCCTCTGAGCTTCTTCTTGCGGCTCCTAGTTCTGCCTTTTGTCTTCTTGGATTGATCTTTTGTGTACTGACCTCTGCTTCTGCTCTTGGATTTGTTTGTCTGCCTACCCTGATACCTGTGTCCTGGACCTTTTTATCATATCTGCCCATTTCTGCTCTGCCGGTACTTCTGCATTGCTTTTCTATCCACTTGAATAGCGTTGTCTGTACACTTTGAGCAGGACGAACCTGGGGATCATGACCTAGCACTAGCACATAGCGAAACCCATCTCCACTATAAGGAACTCTAATGAAAGTCACACCACCTGCTCACACCAAGAGGTCACTCCTCATGTATTTGTGACATTCAATAACTGACTGCTTTTGTTAATAAATTGCAATCCTTTTACTATGCAATTTGTATATGATCTTGTTCATTGGTCACTTGCTGCTAGCTGGTTGTCTCCTTTTGGGTCCAGACTGTTACACAAGTTTTGCAAATTGTTAGGAAAAAAATCTTCAAAGACAACAATCTATGTAAAAACGCACACACACACACACAGTAATAAAAGTTAGAAAGTCAGATAAGGATTAGAGAAGTGAGCTATGAAATGGGAGGTGGGGTAAGAGTCATAGAGGTGAAAACGATCATAACATTTGTTGATAGGAATTTAGAAAGCTGAGGTCCACATTCAGTCTGTTATCTCTCTTGTCAAACAGAATCTTTCCTTTTTTTTTATTTCATGTTTCCTTTTAAGAACCAAAACATTCACGTCTTTGATACAATGGTCTGGTTATGAGAAATGATTTGGGTGTGCAGTAATCATCTACCTTATGTTTTTTTTATTATTTGTCTATGTGAATTCCTAATTTTTAATGTCTGTCCTGTTTAATGAGGTACACCACATACTGGAGGTGTGGCTGTATGATCCAGTAATTTTGAAGTTCCCACTGTGTGGCACATTTTAATGGAATTGCCGTATGTACTTGAGTATAAGCCGGGTTTTCCAGCCCTTTTTTTAGGGCTGAAAATAGCCCCCTCGGCTTATATTCGAGTCGGTGTACCTGTCGGGTCGCAGGCAGCCATTTTTCAAAAGCCGCGGCCCGACAGGTACACTTTCACCGAACGTAACGGGACCAGGAGGAAGGCGCGACTTTTGAAAAATGGATGCCCGCAGCTGGTCAAGAATACAAGTACACTGAGGCTGCAATGTGCACAGTGAGAATGGGCACAGTAAGGCTACAATGGGCACAGTAAGGCTGCAATGGGCACAGTGAGGTTGCAAATGGGCACAGTGAGGCATGCAAATGGGCACAGTGAAGCTGCAAATGGGCATTGTTGACCCTCTTTTCCGCTTACAGTAGCTGCTGCATTCTCACCCTAGGCTTATACTCGAGTCAATACGTTTTCCCAGTTTTTTGTGGTAAAATTAGGGCCTCAGCTTATACTCGGGTCGGCGTATACTCGAGTATATACGGTAAATGGCTGCACAGTTTGGAGAGGTTTGCTAGTTTGCATCCCTATAGTCAGAATGATGTTTCTTTGTCCTTAATTCCTATCTGAGATTGGGTGGTTACTTGAAGTTGAGCATTGAATTTTGTACTTTTTAGACCCCACTAATTCCATAAAAAAGTACAAGTTTATTCATAATCTACATATATAACAACAACATTTGTAAAATACATCACATATACAAAGACATATCAGACCACCAAATTCAAGGCCCTGTTTTTCATACATTAATGGAATAAGTGGTGCCTAAAAAGTTAATGTATCCAGTTACTAGTGTATTGCAGATTATAGCATGAGGCGCCTGTATCAGCTTTGCACCCACTGTCAGTACCCTGTAATGGTGCATTGTTTTTTCATTTTAATAATTCGAGTTTTGTTGGAAGATTTTGTTGCAGCTCTTTAAATATCTTTCTTATGCCCCGTACACACGGTCGGACTTTTGACCGGCCAAAATCACATCGGAATTCCAACGGAATTCCATCGGAGTAAAAGAGAACATGTTCTCTATCTAAACTCCGATGGAATTCCTCGGAATATCCGATTAAAAAGTCAGACAGAATTTTTTCAATCGGAAATCGTGTGTGCAAGGCATAAGTTATGGTTATAAATTCCTTGCAAAGGTATGAGATGAGGCACAATTATGCCAGTGAGAAAACAACAACTAAACAGTGGTTTGTTGCTGCAGCAGTTTTACTGGCATAATTATGCCTCATCTGATTTCTTTGCAAGCAGTTTCTCTGGCATCTACTTCCCTGAGTTTAAGCAATTGAAAACATTATTGACTCCTGATGAAGGGGAAGAGTGTTTTACCCCTGAAACGTTTGAATGTTTTGTGAATCATTAACCACATTTTACACACATAAAAATCTGCATTTTGTTTTTGCTAGAAACTACTTTAAACCCACAAACAATTATATATTTTCTGAAAGCAGACGCCTTGTAGAATAAAACTATAGCAGATGACATTTTTTTTCTTGTACAATATTTGCGCAGCTACCAAACACATATTTTCAGTATAATATAGTATTTTCTGGTAAATTTAAATAATGGGGTTGGGTCGAGTAAATGGATAGAAAGCATGTCAAGCCTTAACATTGCAAGCGAATGTGAAATTGCAAATAACTCTGGTACCCAAAATTATCCATAAGCGACATTATTGCTCTCACTGTTCACAGCAGTACCTTACATGTGTGGTGCAGTTTATCTTATATATATACACACACGTGTGTCCCACGGATGGGGGGGAGTGCTTTTAAATTATTATCTTTCTGTTGTATTATCAATTAAAAAAAAAAAAAAAAATGTATTTAACTTTACTGCTTGTTAGCCCCCAATGTCTCCCCTGCAGCTAATAAAGCACAGTTCATGCTTGAGTAGCTGCTTCTCTGGCTGCAGTAGTTCAGAATGGCAGCTCTGAACCAAGAGGTTATGTAATGCAAACCGCTTCTGAGTTCATTAGTCACAGAGGAGATCGGTAAATAGATGTTCTCCAAGCTCCTTCTGATCCCAGTGCCTGAGCAGTTTACTGCAGTCCCTTTCTTCCTGGAGGAACAGGAGAGCCAAGTGCACACGGCAGATGCTGGTGCAGGAGACATATGGGGATTGTATGGTTATTACCTTCAGAACCTCCGTAAAAGGGATCATGGGATCATTTTTCCTTGAAAGCCAATTGGCAGCTGTATAAATCAATACCAAGCTATTTTGGAATCCTTTATAAATTTGGTCTGGTGCTCCTTCTTTTGGTTAATAGTTTTCCCAGAGATTAAATAAGTGAAGCTTAAATATCATAATCTGTGACTATTGACAGAGAAGACATTGAGTCAAATAGGTACTGTATGGGGATAATCTTCCTTGTCCTTTGTCCTGCTGTAAACCCCCATACACACGGGCCGAATGTCGGGCGACATAAAAAAAACATCCAGCATTCTGCCTGTGTGTATGGCAGCCGGTCCGACAGAAGCCGGCCGTTTGGCTGGCTTCTGTCAAACGAGCATGCTGGAAAACCAGTAGCCGACTGGCTCCCGATCAGCGCTTTCAGCCAATGGCTGAGAGTACTGATTGGAGTGTTCTGGCGGATTGGCAATCGGGGGGAGATCGCTGTACTAAGCGGATTGTTAGAACAGCAGCTCCGACCAGTGTGTGCCGGACATTACAGTGCAGATCAACAGAATATAAATAATACAGTGTTTACAGTGCCATAGGCCAGCTCAAAGGACAAAGATAGAAGAGGCAGAGGTAAGAGGTTATATTTGGAAAGCAGAAGGGTATCTCTGGATATATTAAAAATGCTAACATGTTTAGCCTAGACCTAGTTTAAAACAAAATTAATCTAGTAGGTGCTGCTGTGTTGTGACCATGACTGGTGGGGTTTGACCTTCATATACTAAAATAATAAGCTCCAGCATAAGATTTATGGGGCCCTTAATTGTTAAGGGCTTAAAATATGTTCCCATTAGAAGCCTATATCTGACAATCTTGTTTAAAATATTTTCCTTTAATTAGTTATGTATGTATGTTTATGTATATATTTCTTTTTTTGAGAATAAAGTTCACACTCAATATGAATAGAAAAGGAAATAATATATGTGTATAATATGAAGAAGAGGTAACATACAAATGTATAGACATTCCAAAAATTGTATGATGAAGAGCTATGTATTGATTTTGTATAAATAAAGTATTTTAAGTTACAACACATGTGTTATAATATTTCTTTTTATATATATATATATATATATATTAGTCCTGTGCAGGTGTGTGTATATGTACACACATGTAGACATAGCAGGAACCATGTTAATTTTAGCATCTTTACTAATAGTAAATATATTATACATTCAAATATCTACATAGAACTTCAAATACTTTTTTTTTGTCTTCATTGACCTGTGAAACCATACAAGAATACTAACATTTTAAGTAAGAAAAAAAAAATACAATATAAAATATATTTATATGTGTGTGTGTGTGTTTATATAATGTGTGTGTATACAGTACCTGCCCGCGAGAATGTGTTTCCAGCGTGATCCCATTGCGCTGGTTCTCGGCGACAGGGTACTGTACATCTCGCGCTCGCTGCAATAGGAAAAACGAATTTTCCTATTGTAGCGAGTGCAAGAAAGAAGCGACAATGTCCCCTCTCTATGGAGGGGACATTGTCGGGGATCCGACTTGGATCTCCGCCAATACCAGGCACTGTGTTTTGGTATAAATCATGAGGGGGAACTCCACGCCAAATTTTAAATAAAAAAACGGCATGGGTTCCCCTCCAAGAGCATACCCGGCCCTTAGGTCTGGTATGGATTTTGAGGGGAACCCCCTACGCCGAAAAAACGGCGTGGGGTCCCCCCAAAATCCATACCAGACCCTTATCCGAGCACGCAGCCCAGCCGATCAGGAAAGGGGGTGGGGATGAGCGAGCGCCCCCCTCCTGAACTGTACCAGGCCGCATGCTCTCAACAAGGGGGGTGGGTGCTTTGGGGCAGGGTAGTCGGGAAGGGGCCCTTGTCCTCATCAACATGGGGGCAAGGTGCTTTGGGGTGGGGGGGGTGCAGGGCCCCTCTGTTCCAAAGCACCCACCCCCCATGTTAAGGGCATGCGGCCTGGCACGGTTCAGGTGGGGGGTAAGGGTCTGGTATGGATTTTGGGGGGACCCCCATGCTGTTTTTTCGGCGTAGGGGGTTCCCCTTAAAATCCATACCAGACATAAGGGCCTGGTATGCTCCTGGAGGGGAACCCATGACGTTTTTTTTTATTTAAAATTTGGCGTGGAGTTCCCCCTCATAATTCATACCAAACATAGTGCCTGGTATTGGCGGGAATCCAAGTTGGATCCCCGTTCATTGAAAGTCGGACGTATGTTGGCTTCAACACATTTTTCTTTTCCCGAGAATCAGCCCAGCGCTGGCTCCCGCGACGGGGCTCATAGTTGGTCAATCTCGCCGATAATATCGCGGTCACCTACTGTGTGTGTGTGTGTGTGTGTGTGTGTGTATTTTTTTATTATTTAAAGCACTTTTGTTTTTCTCTTACATACTGTAAGACTGAATTATTTTGTGTGTTTTAGCCTTTGAATAAAGTAAAATAATAATTTATAAAGAGATGATATCATCCTATTAAGTAAAGCATTGTAATTTCTAACATTACTGTAAAAACTAACATTTTACATGAAGGTTTATTTGCTCTGGAAACATGCAATATGAACAGCTGTCAGATGGCTGCATTTACTGTCCTCAGTCAGAATCCTCACTGCTGAAGTAAGAACTGTCGCAACATTCTGCAGTGTACAGAAATTTGTGTACGTTCGGGTTCAGTCGAGGTACCCAGTGTCTCGGCACCAAAAATGTTGAAAGATTGAAAAGATCCACAAAAACTTTATATCTGTCACTGTTGGGGGGGGAAAAAAGTTATTAGATACTGCTGTCTGGTCCATTAAAACACATTTTCCTTTTAACAAGTCTGTCCACACGGTTATTGGTATTTCAGCTATGGGTGATCTTGGTGCCCTTAATAAACCACTGACCTCTTCAGCTAAAAGGACTGTGGTAAAGAGATCAAACCCACTGGATCCTGGTTCTGATCTTTTAGGGGACGGAATTGTATTGCAATTATTTTTTGCATTTTTCATAATGGAGACTGAGCTCTTTTTTATAACATAGTAAACATCTAAATCCTAACGTACACAAAATTCTTTATCATACTAGAATTAGTATCACAAACAATTGTCTTTTTTTTTAAATAAAATACTTGTGTTAAAGTGTTACTAAACCAGGACCCTGCATTCACTATATCTGGTCTCCCACAGTTCACAGAACATGGCGATGCAATTATGTTAGTAAATATAAACTGCTAAATACCTTTTCTCATCAGCAGTATATATCAGTCTATCAGTGTCTGGGCGATCACTGCTTAAAGTCTGTATTAGGAGTTTTCATTCTTCTCTGACTGTCCTATGAGGGGCTGCATGACCCCTGACCCTCTATCTTGACAGTGCTGGTTTGCCCTGTGCCGATCACATGCAGCCTCCCAAGATAAAAAAAAACACTCTAGCAATCAACACCAAACTGAGTGCCCCCAAGGCTCTGTACTATCAGGAGATGGATTGGGGACTGGAAGAAATGGAGGATCAGAGAACGCGGAATCAAACGGCTTTTTTCAACAATGTGCATGATTAACCCCTTTAGGTTCCACAGTGAGTATAACAAGCATGCTTTACTGCATATACACACTGATTTACTGTTGTGGGTTTATTAACACGTTGACCTTTCCTTTCATACTGTTAGCTCGGTGCTCCTGATCTCCTTCAGCCTTTTTTTTTTTCTCTCTACATACATGCATTCCAGCAATAGCCACATGCCATTTCCCAGGACTGGTTTCCTGATGATGATAATAGTGGACCATGCCAGGGTATATTGTGTTTAAACAACCATTTGCAGTCTTCATCAAAAGCCCATGTGACAGATGATAATGCAGGAACAGTTTTTGACAGGATTGCCAGGTATTTATTTTTTTATTTATTTTTTTCAAGCACTTAACCAAGCATATATACATTAGAAAATTCCTGTCATAGGGTAGTTACAGTGGGGAGAAGAAGACTTCAGTTTTTTTCCACTCAATCTTTTCAACAGGACCAGAGGAAACTTTCACCCTGAGTTACTGATTGATGAAGATTTCAGTAAGCAGAGTCAGTTTATAGTTCATCATTTTGTCTGTGGGTACTGTTGACAAGATCAAGTTTCTTCTTACTTGTTTTCTTTTTTGGTTATACTTTTAATATCCTGCTGCCAAGTGTTATTGGCAGGATAAGAAGAGGTGGTACAGCTAAGCCGAGGAGGAAAAATGCTAATTGACTCCTGAAGGGGAAAAGTGATTTTTGACCACTATAAATTAAAGTGGTTCTAAAGGCAGAAGGTTTTTCATGCATTCTATGTGCACAAGAGCAGTTGTTCTCTTGGGTCTCTGCACCCTCATTGGAGGAGGCAAAGCAGCAGGAGCCATGGGCTCCCACTCAACCACAACCAGGGAGGAGGGAGTGGGAGGGACTGAGCCACGCTCTGTGTGTCCCATAGACACACAATTGCAGCTAGGGAGCATGCATGCTTGAGTGCCCCCATAGCAAGCGGCTTGCTATGAGGGCACTCGGCAGGAGGGGGGGCAAGAGCGCCGTTGGGGGACCTGAGAATAGTAGGATAGGGGCTGCTCTATGCAAAACCATTGCACACCGCAGGAATGTATAACATGTTTCTTATTTGAAAAAAATAAAAATTGTATGTTTAAAGCGGAGTTGCAGCCTTTTTTATGTTTATTAAAAGTCAGCAGCTACAAAAAGTGTAGCTGCTGGCTTTTAATAGACAGACACTTACCTGCTCCACTGTCCAGCGACGCGGCCGAACGGAGCTTCGCTCCTCTCCCCCCCTTTTCCGCCGGCGCCTCCATTCCTACTGTGGGCACCCGGCCGTGACAGCTTTCGGCTTCACGGCCGGGCACTCACTGCGCATGCGTGAGCGGCGCTGCACAATCTAAGTGGACAGGCAATCGCCTGGGACCTGTCACGTGTCCCAGGTGATCGCCTTAGGCGATATGACGTGTCACCTAAGCGGTCCCTGGGCGGAAGGAGGAAGTTGGACAGGAAGTCCCACTCCTACACAAGCCCCCACTCCCCCCCCCCCCCCAAAAAAAATGACATGCCAAATGTGGCATGTAAGGGGGCGAGGAGTGGTTTAAGTGGAAGTTCCAATTTTGGGTGGAACTCTGCTTTAATATCATCTTAACCACCTCCCACCCACTGTATTGTCAAATGACAGGCAATCGGCGGCTCTATCATTCTGGGAAGACAACGTATGATGCCATCCCACTCTTGCCACGCTTGCGCACCCGCGGGGGCATGCAGCACGGTGATCGGTGGTGTGCTCTGGGACGCGGTGCATCACCGAACTAGGTAAGGAGCTAATGACAAGGCTCTTTACCCATGTGATCAGCTGTGTCCAATCACAGCTGATCACATGCAAACAAGGAAATGCTGGTTATTGGCATGCCTTTCCTCACATTGACAGCGAGTGAGGATAGGAGAGCTGATTGGTGGCATTTCCGCACAGGGGAGATCTGCACAGATAATCAGTGCACTGATTATCAGTGCAGTCCCAACAGTGCCCAGCAGTGATGCCAGTTAGTGCTGCATATCAGTACCGCCTATGAGTGCATATTAGTGCTTCATCAGTGCCGTCTAATCTGTACAGCCTCATCAACACACATCAGTGAAAGAGAAAAATGGCTTATACATTTTATAACAGAAACCTAAGAAAAACGTTTTTTTTTTCAAAATTTTCGGTCTTTTTTCATTGTTTTAGCAAAAAATTTAAAAACCCAGTGATGATTAAATGGCACCAAAAGAAAGCACTATTTGTCTCCAAAAAATTATACAGATTTAGTTTGGGTGCAGCGTTGCATGACCGCGCAATTGTCATTCAAAGTGCGACAGCGCTGAAAGCTAAAAATTGACCTGAGCAGGAAAAGGGTAAAAGTGACCAGTAGGCAAGTAGTTAAAGGTCATATACCAAAAGTGAGAGCACATCTTGGGTGCGTTGTTGTCATGAGGTGAAGGAGTGGATTGCAGTGGAAGAGTTAATGCACAATCATATTCAAAAGTACTTCACTTGGTGAAGTGTTTTACAGAGTTTTGTATTTGTTGCACATATGCTATCAAGTTAAGATACTCCTTTTTTGGGGTATTTAATTGTTGATGACGATGAGGGACCGTCAACATTACAGGAGCAGAGGGGAGCACCAACTGCAAGGAGTGCATGGAATAAGGTAAGTACTCCTCTAGACTAGACTAAACAAGTGTTTTTTTTTTTTTTACTTTTACCTACAGGTAAGCCTATACTAAGGCTTACCTGTAGGTAAAAAAAAATATCTCCTAAACCTTTACGGTTTAGGAGATATTCCCCTTGCACTGCGCCGCTGACTGCAGCGGCGCATGCGCACAGGGGACTCTTGGCTGAAGGCCCGGCGAACGCCGAACCTTGCCGGAAAGAAGTCACCCACGCGCATGCGCAGGAGTGACGACATCACGGCTCCAGCTACTCACAGCGCTGGAGCCGCGATACCTGGAAGACACGCCGAGACATAATGTCAGCTGCCTCGGCGTGGACCAGGAGGGACACCGACACCTCGTTCTAAGGTAAGTATTTCATAATAAGCTAGTATGCGGTGCATACTAGCTCATTATGCCTTTTTTCTTTTACAGGTTTAAAAAAAAAAAAAGTCAGCGAGTAAACAACCGCTTTAACACTTTATATATTGGGGGACATGCCACAATTTACTGAATTTTTATGGCCAACTGGAGTTCAATATTTATTAAATATCTACTCACTGGCAATTTTCTTACTGTTGTTTATGTGTTTACAACTATTAACCTTTGCTAATGAATTCGATAATACTAGGTGTAATGTGCATAACAATCTTACATTCACTTTCTGAGCAATCATCTCACCTTACAGTTGATCGTAGATAGTGGTAACCTGATGAACCGCCTGTCCCAGCTTTGCTGCCAATCATTCGATGCACCATGCACACATGATTATCTAAGGGAGAAAATTACAGATGTCAGTATGTAACAGTGGATTTGGCAATCTGCCTGCACTGACCACTCCTGCAACCTGAACGAAGAGCTGTGAGTTAGATGTTTTTCATTGCTTGGTATAATCAGACAGGAATGGGTTACAATAGAGCAATAATGTGCATGCACAAGCATCCCACAAACAACGTTAAAAATCACAATGTATTTAGTAATAAAGAACCTACAGATCTTCCATTCCCCCTTGTCTGTAAGAGAACGGAATGTCCACATCTGTTGTAACTCACCTTTTTTGGGGGTGGAAATTGCAAATTGTAGTTTTACATTTGTAAGCATAACTTTCTTTGGAAAGTGGATTGAACATTTAGACCTGGTTCACACCTGTGCATTTTCATTTTTGCAGAAACACACTACAGTCCATTTAACATGGTTTCCTATGGGTCATGTTCACATCTATGCATTTTATGCAAAGGGCCAGGGACTTTTTTGGGGGTTTTTGGTTCCGTAGACTGCAATGGATCAAAAACGTGTATTGAAAAACGCAAAATACAGCTGGAGTATGCAAAATGCAACCTGCATAGGTGTGAATCGAGCCTAAATCCCAGTAAGGTTATTTTTTATGTGAGATTTCCTTTCATATCTAGGAAGCATAACATGAAGAGTAAAGCTGTCCATAGATGGATTTTTCTTTTTTTTTTTTTTATGATCAGCCAGTTGGCTGATCAAAAAATAAATACATTTACGGATTCCCCCATCCACACAAGCAGGGTTAGTGGAGAAATCCTCCCTGCTGTGCTATTGTATTCCAACAGTGGGATTTCCTCTGCTATCAGAATACACTGATCAGTGCTGCAGGCTGCCTACGCTGATCAAAGGATTTTTTTTAACGTTCCTGTTCAAGAAAAGCCAATTATAAGATCGACGTCTCTCAAACGGGAATATTGATACATGGATCACAATTCATATGGTTCCTGGTGAACTGGCCCATTTTTCGATCCATCTATGGCCAGTTTTCCAGCTGTAACAGAGAAACCTTACAGAGGTTCTAAACCTTCCACATTGTACCTACACAAAAAAAAACTATTACGATGATTATTGTAATACAAATGTAAACCTCATGTCATGGTGATAATAGGAGTATCCTGACATCATTTTAATTGAAAACACTAAGAACATATGAGCTAACTGCTGTAAATGAGCTTAATGCAATACACACATCTCCATTTGGTCATCAGTACATCAATATCCATTAGCGAGGTGAGCAGTTGAAATGGGACCTGGAAGCGTGGTTCCTCCCTAGTGCGACAGAGTTCAATAATAAATGTTAGGTAACTGAATATACAATATATAAATGCATAAATCACAACTACTGGATGTAGGTCATTTTATCATACCTGTAGAAGTAGATCATTAAAGCCCCCTTCAGAGCTTTATATGACAGCCTTCTTTCACCTGTTTAAAAATATTACACATTTAAAACCTGTAATATGGATATGATTCCACTACATTTAGATATTTATATATTATAGTTATACACATGGATATAATTTTCACTGCACTTTATTTTATACTGTTTATTTTTTTAAGCTTACATAAATTGATTCTTATTTGGTGAAATGTGTGAAAAGAACATGTTTTCTGGGGGGAAATTAAAACCGCACATACTACTGTGATGACATGCCCAATACAGTCATCTTTAGCAGCCAATCAGATTCCCTTGTCATTAGTATAAAGCAATTAGAATAATGTAGCTCATTGGTTGTACTTTTCCTTCAAATACATTTTATTGGGTTTTAATAAAGTGTACGCACATTGGCCAACGTGGTCTTAGAAAAACAATGTATAGAACATTGTAAACTTGCCATAATAACATCTGTCACATCACAGCTGTTTAAAGAGTAATGCCCTGTACACACGATAGGATTTTCCATCAAAAAAAGTCAGATGTGAGCTTTTGGTCGTAAATTCCGACCGTGTGTATGTTCCATCCAACTTTTTAAGAGCTGGTTCTCAAATTTTGCGACCAAAAAAATTCCAATTGGTAATTCAGATCGTCTGTAGCAATTCCGACGCGCAAAACTCCTACGCGTGCTCGGAAACAATTTGACGCATGCTCGGAAGCATTGAACTTAATTTTCTCGGCTCGTCGTAGTGTTGTACGTCACCGCGTTCTTGATGGCCGAAAGTTCCGAGAACTTGTGTGACCGTGTGTATGCAAGGCAAGTTTGAGCGGAATTCTGTCGGAAAAACCATCCAAGGTTTTTCCAACGGAAATTCCGACCGTGTGTACAGGGCATAAGACAGCCAGCACATGAGCATATAACATATTCCATCAATTATCCACATCTTAGTAAGCATCCTAGAACATTATTATAAAATGAAGAAAAGAACAAACAAATATGGAAAGAAACCATACAAAAACCTAAAGATATTCAGTTTTTCAAGGAATATGCCTGATTCTTTTCCACAGATCCCATCTATGGTGGATTTTCTCAGGAGAGCCATCTTTGTATGTCATTAGTTCATATTTATCAATCACATCTAGGTGGGACTTAAAGTGTTACTAAACCCAGGACCCTGCATTCACTATATCTGGTCTCCCACAGTACACAGAACGTGGAAATGCAATCATTTTTGTAAATATAAACTGTTAAATACCTTTTAGCAGTATATAGCAGTCATGTGACTTCTATCAGTGCCTGGTTAAATCTTTTAGGCAGAGTTTTTATACTGCACTGGCTGTTCTATCAGGATATAGGACCCCTGACCCTCTGTCTGGACAGTGCTGATAACATGCACTCTCCCAAGAAAAAATAAAAACTCTCTAGCAATACACACCAAACTGAGCATGTACAGCCTGACTCCAGTAACTCTGTCTTATCCGGGCATGTTTTGGAGAATGTAAACACAAATTATAGCCATAAACACAACCTATTAGTTGCATACAATGAGCTTGATTCAAGTACTGATTTCAACAATCTAGTTCCTATTGAGCCATTTAGGGGTTAATTGGAATAGGAAAATGAGCACTTGCATGAATCAGAATTCATTATGTAATGTACAGAGATGAAATTTACCGACCAGAATCTGGAGCAGTTGCGCATGGCAACCAACCAGCTTCTTTCTTTAATTTTTAACCACTTAACAACCACCTGCCGACAAATAACGTCGACAAGGTGGTTGCTTAACTCTGGGAGGACGTTGTATAACGTCCTCCCAGAATCGCGCTCCCGCGCGCCCCCTGGGGCGCGCACACGGGAAACTCCGTGACCGCCGGGTCCAGAGGACCCGGCGGATCACGAATCGCGGTAAATCGCCGCTGATAGCGGCCGTTTACCACGTGATCGCTCCGTCAAATGACGGAGCAATCACTTGTAAACAGACCGGCGTCATTTGATGACGCCGGTTCCTCCCTCCTCTCTCTGTACCGATCGGTACAGTGTGAGAGGGGAGGGGGAGGGAGCGGATGGCAGCAGCAGCACTCTGGGCTGGATCTGTGACAATTGCAGTCACAGATCCATCCATCCATCCATCCCTGCTCAGCCATCCCTGTGCTATACCCTGCCAATACTCTGCAATACACCCTGCCAATACTCTGCAAAATACCCTGCCAATACTCTGCAATACCCTGGTGCAATACTCTGCAATACCCTGGTGCAATACTCTGCAATACCCTGGTGCAATACTCTGCAATACCCTGCGAAATACTCTGCAATACCCTGCGAAATACTCTGCAATACCCTGCGAAATACTCTGCAATACCCTGGTGCAATACTCTGCAATACCCTGGTGCAATACTCTGCAATACCCTGGTGCAATACTCTGCAATACCCTGGTGCAATACTCTGCAATACCCTGCACAATACTCTGCAATACCCTGCAAAATACTCTGCAATACCCTGCAAAATACTCTGCAATACCCTGCACAATACTCTGCAATACCCTGCACAATACTCTGCAATACCCTGCACAATACTCTGCAATACCCTCCACAATACTCTGCAATACCCTCCACAATACTCTGCAATACCCTCCAAAATACCCTGTGCAATACCCTCCACAATACCCTGTGCAATACCCGTGCAATACCCTGCCATACACCGCAATACCCTGCCATACACCGCAATACCCTGCCATACACCGCAATACCCTGCCATAGTCCGCAATACTCCGCAATGCCCTGCAATACTCCGCAATGCCCGGCAATACTCCGCAATGCCCGGCAATACTCCGCAATACTCCGCAATGCCCGGCAATACTCTGCAATAACCACTTCCCACCCTCCGGCCGTCATATGACGTCCTTGACTTTGTGCGGGGATATCTGAATGATGGGAGCAGCTACAGGCATCATTCAGATATTAGCTTTTTCAGCCGGCGATTCCCTACACCATAAGAACAATCATAGCGGCTGTTCCGCCGCTTGATCATTCTTACGGGAGGCGAGAGGGGATGTCCCCCCCCCCCGCCGCCCTCCGGTGCTTCTACCGACTTACCGCTATGATCAAAGCCAGGATTGTTGTTTTTTTTTTTTTTTTTTTTTTTTTTTTTTTTTCAGGCTTCCCAGCCTAGAGGTAAGATGTGGGGTCTTATTGACACCCCCCCCCCCCATATCTCACTGTAAAGAGGACCTGTCATGCCATATTCCTATTACAAGGGATGTTTACGTTCCTTGTAATAGGTATAAAAGTGATCAAAAAAATGTTTAGGGCGGAAAAACATGTCAAACTAAAATAAATAAAGTAAAATGAAGAATAAAATATATATATTTTTTTAAAGCGCCCCTGTCCCCGTGAGCTCGCATACAGAAGCGAACGCATACGTAAGTCCCGCCCACATATGAAAACGGTTTTCAAACCACACATGTGAGGTATCTCTGCGAACGTTAGAGCGAGAGCAATCATTTTGGCCCTAGACCTCCTCTGTAACTCAAAACATGTAACCAGTAAAAATATTTAAAGCGTCGCCTATGGGGATTTTTTAAGTAGCGAAGTTTGGCGCCATTCCACGAGTGTGTGCAATTTTTAAGGGCGACATGTTAGGTATCTATTTACTCGGCGTAACTTCATCTTTCACATTATGCAAAAACATTGGGCTAACTTTACTGTTTTTTTTTTTTTTTAAGCACAAAACATTTTTTTTCCGTAAAAAACGCGTTAAAAAAATTGCTGCGCAAATATCGTGCGAGATAAAAAGTTGCAACAACCACCATTATATTCTCTAAGGTCTTTGCTAAAAAAACATATATAATGTTTTGGGGTTCTATGTAATTTTCTAGCAAACAAATGATGATTTTTACATGTAGGAGAGAAATGTCAGAATTGGCCTGGGTGCTCCAGAACGCCTGAAGGTGCTCCCTGCATGTCGGGCCTCTGTATGTGGCCACGCTGTGTAAAAGTCTCACACATGTGGTATCGCCATACTCGGGAGTAATAGCAGAATGTGTTTTGGGGTGTAATTTGTGGAATGCATATGCTGTGTGTGAGAAATAACCTGCTAATATGACAATTTTGTGAAAAAAAAAAAAGAGAAAAAAAAAATCTTGATTTTGCAAAGAATTGTGGGAAAAAATGACAACTTCAAAAAACTCACAATGACTCTTTCTGAATACCTTGGAATGTCTTCTTTCCAAAAAGGGGTCATTTGGGGGGTATTTGTACTTTTCTGGCATGTTAGGGTCTCAAGAAATGAGATCGGCCGTCAGTACTTCAGGTGTGATCAATTTTCAGATATTGGCACCATAGCTTGTGGACTCTATAACTTTCACAAAGACCAAATAATATCCACCAATTTGTACTTATTTTTACCAAAGATATGTAGCAGTATAAATTTTGGCCAAAATTTATGAAGAAAAAATAGTAATTTGCAAAATTTTATAACAGAAACGAAAAAAAAATCATTTTTTTACAAAATTTTCAGTCTTTTTTCTCTTATAGCGCAAAAAATAAAAATCCCAACAGTGATTAAATACCACCAAAAGAAAGCTCTATTTGTGTGAAAAAAAGGACAAAAATTTCATATGGGTACAGTGTTGTATGACTGAGTAATTGTCATTCAAAATGTGAGAGCACCGAAAGCTGAAAATTGGTCTGGTTATTAAGGGGGTTTAAGTGCCCAGTGGTCAAGTGGTTAAAGCCTAACTGGAAAAGCTGAAGATATACAGTAAGTTGATTGCCATTCACAGCTGCTCTAGTTTTGATAAATTCCCCCAGATATGAATTTCTCTTTGCAACAAGTTGTTTTCTTTGTGTGGAGAAAAGAGAATAAATCTTTCACTGTTTGAGGTCTTCATTTACTTTTGTACATTCCAGCTGGTTTCTTTTGTGATGTATTAATGGCATATTACTTTTATTTATTTTGTTTTACATGATTTAATAGTTATGTGTGGACTGCAGAGTGCACATATTTGGATTTAAAGATTTCGTAAAGAATAGTACTTGTACCTTTACTAACAAGATGTTCATGTCTCTTCTCATCAAATAAAGCAGTAAAGACTTCCTTTTGCTTCTGCAGTTCTGCCAGCTGTTCTTCTTTATCCTCTGAATCTGGTTTAGCCTTAACAAAAAATATATATTTTTTTTTTATTAATGCTTTAAACACCAAACTTTTCTTTCTCTAAGTCCAGTATGCTAAACAATCTACATAGTTGTATTAAATGGCATATCAGAATATTTACCCGAATATTTACCTACAAAATAGACCTTTTCATATACAAGGTTCAGTATCTTAGTGAAAACTAAACTTTTAGCTCCATCCCCTGATAAATGTTCTTGGTCAGATCTGCATACACTTGTTATTCCCAATACCAGTTTTAAAAAAAAAAAAGTGTTTAGAGGTATGTAATGATGAGAAAACATGTAGTAATGTTTGATCAAAAAAGAAGATGTAACCAACCCTCATTAAGAAATTGGCATTATAAATAAAAGGCTGTTTATATAATGGAGTCATGAAAATGGCTACCTATACCTACCTTTGCTTTTTGGAGCTCTTCCTCTAATCCTTGAAATATATTGGCCTGCAATTCCCCCCAGAAATTAAATCCTGCTTCATCCAATCCCGGTGTACGTTCGAGCCATGCCTTAAGTAAAATATTAGAATATAATATCATGGTCATTTTGTATCTACCTATTAGATGGTTGGAATAATACAATTTGTCTGTTTTTCTGTTCTTTTAAATAATTTGTATCTCTGAACTTTTATACTAAACTAAACTATCCAGTTATATACTACTTGCTTATTGATGTAGTAGTGAGATATAGTTACTGTATATACTCGAGTATAAGCTGACCGGAATATAAGCCGAGGCACCTAATTTTAACCACAAAAAACTGGGAAAACGTATTGACTCGAGTATAAGCCTAGGGTGTTCATCTGCATGCCTCACTGTGCCTCTCTGTGTCCATGCCTCACTGTGCATTACTGTGTCCATGCCTCACTGTGCATTACTGTGTCTATGCCTCACTGTGCCTTACTGTGCCCATGCCTCACTGTGCCCATGCCTCACTGTGCCCAATCTCCCTACTTGATCTCCTGCGCTGTGTGACTAGACTGACGCTTAACATGGGATCTATGGAAGGGGTGCCCGGCTTTGAAAATTTGGTGCTCCCCCGCCGTAGGTCCTCCGGACAACAAGCTTTGCACACTTGTAGAGGAAGAGTGGGGCTACATGTGTGCCAAGTTTGGGGTCCAGGGGACTTAGGGCTAGCCAGGATCAGGCACACAAAATGAAGATGGACACAGACTCGAGCAGCCGAGGGGGGCATTTTCAGCACCATAAATGTGCTGAGAAACTCGGCTTATACTCGGGTATATACGGTATATAGGACTTCTATCATAAATATGATTGACATGTACAATAACTAAGCAATCAATCACTGAACTGATCTAACTATGGCCAGATTGGATCTGATTGGATACTATGGCTGCATATTAGCTATCCTGTGTTACGCTATACAGAATAAGACCAGTGACAAACATCTTTATGTTTAGATCAAGTGACTTACCTCAACCAAACCCAACAAGGTGGGTTCTTCCTCAGATTTAAGCAGTATTTCATTCTCCTTTCCTTTAAAGTTATCACGGTAATGACGTCTGTTATAGGGAACCCTCAGAATTTCTGGAACGCCAATTTTATTTTCTAAAAGTCGAAATTGCAGGCTCTGGAAGCCAGAGGCTGGGGATAGATACTCCCTTTGGATTAAAAGAAAAACAAATATAACGTTTTCCTTACGTGACTTAGGACCCATCCAAAAAAGAAGCAACTGACCAGTGACTATGACAATAAACATAGTGGGGGTTATTTACTAAAGGCAAATCCACTTTGCACTACAAGTGCAAAGTGCACTTGAAATTGCACTGAAAGTGCGCTTGGAAGTGCAGTTGCTGTAGATCGGAGGGGGACATGCAAGGAAAATAAAAAACAGCATTTTAGCTTGCACATGATTGGATAATAAAATCAGCAGAGCTTCCCCTCATTTCAGATCTACACTTCAAGTGCACTTTGCACTTGTAGTTTGCACTTGTAGTCCAAAGTGGATTTGCCTTTCGTAAATAACCCCCAATGTGTCCTATCTTATTGCAGCCTTTAAGCCACTTAACATGACAATATATTTTTCAATGCAGTTTAAGAATATTTTCTTTCTCCAAAAAGTCCAATAAAGAGATTTAAGTTATGAGAACATTATCTCCTAAAAGCACAGTCTTACCTGAATTCGAAAAAGTCCATAGGGGTCATGGTCTCTAGAACTGAGAACTGTTCTACCAACAGTTTCAAAATGATTGAAATCCGGTGAATACGTGTCACAACTTTCAGCATGTTTCTTTCATCTCTCACCTAGATTCGATCATAATAGAAGTGTGACTGCACTGTACAGATAGAGATCATAGATAAACAGAAATCTGTGCTCAGATCAAAAATATCTGACATTCTTATTAATATAGAAAATAAATCATATGAGGACACACAAAGTTAGTGAACGCAACTATTGCAACTGACGATTGTAACGCAATCCGCTATGGGCCACATTTTCACCTGATTCTTTACTATTTTGTCTTCATTTTTGTTTTATTAAGGTAATAAAAAAGACTTGATGTTTATTGCTTTCCATTTTATATAAGCTCATATATCTGTTAAGATGATGTTAAAAAAATAACAGCAGTTCATGAGAAGGTGCGACAGTCCATGGTAATAGCTTTCAGGTAAAGATGAATTATGGTGGACAACCACTTTAATGTGGTGTTCAAGGTGAAACCAAAACAAAAAACTCAGTGGGGGTTATTTACTAAAGGCAATTCCACTTTGCACTAAAGTAAACTTGAAAGTGCAGTCGCTGTAGATCCGAGGGGGACATCCAAGGAAAATAAAAAACAGCATTTTAGCTTGCACATGATTGGGTGATAAAATCATTGCAGATCTTCCCCTCAGATCTACAGCGACTGCACTTTCAAGTGCACTTGTAGTGCAAAGTGGATTTTCCTTTAGTAAATCATCCCCAGTGTATCTAAACTGAAGTACAAACATTGCATGCATTGCAGTTTACCAATCCTTAATGTGGTTGCTGATTTTTTTTTTTTTTTTTCAAGTACATTTTCTGCAAGTACAGGGAAATATCTGTCTATCTGATTGGAATGCTAGTGTCCTTGTAGCTGAAATGTAAAACAATCTTATTATCCTTCACTGATATCTTCTGTGAACTACAAAACACCCTGCCATGCAATGGAGAGTGTTCTGTATTCCTAACACTACTCCTCCAGGGGGTGAGTGCATTAAGTGAGTGAGCATTGTCACCCTAGGATAGAAGGTGCGTTACCAGGTGAAAATAAAGGGAAAAAGCCCCAAAAATTTATCTAATCTAATTTAAGGATTAGTAAACTGTGGGGGTTATTTACTAAAGGCAAATCCACTTTGCACTACACGTGCACTTGGAAGTGCAGTCGCTGTAGATCTGAGGGGGACATGCAAGGAAAATAAAAAACAGCATTTAAGCTTGCACGTGATTGGAATTATAAAATAAGCTTCCCATCATTTCAGAGCTACCCCTCAGGTTTACAGCGACTCAACTTCCAAGTGCACTAGCATTGCACTTGTAGTGCAAAGTGGATTTGCCTTTCGTAAATAACCCCCAATGTATAACATTTTTGTTTTTAGGTTTAGATGCACTTTAACGGCAGACTGCAGAAAAATAGTAGTGCCTGTAATATATGTGCCAATGCAAAAGACGAGGTGCGTTACCTACTTGGTGCTTTGTGTAATGTTTTTACTTACATGTTCATTCTGAAAGATTTCCCGAACAGAGTCTAATTCCCAAAGAATTTGCTTAAACCAAAGTTCATAAGCTGCAATAAAATTCAAGAAAATAATCAGATAAATTATTATTATTCTGCGATTTAAAAAAAGGAGAAGATATTAAAAGAGAAGTATGGGCTTGTAAAAAGGAAAAAAAATGTACTCACCTAGATGGATGCAGCATCAATCTGATGCTGCATCTGTCTCCCGCTGGCTCTAAGACTGAGAACCAATCGATCAAACACTGCTGATCACTCGGTTCCCAGCCTTCAGTGAGCAGAGAGCCGGTGACTGTCAGTCTCTGGCTCTCTGCTCTGCCCCTCCAACACTCACTGGAGTACTGGGCTGTAGAGAGGGAGGAGGGGCTGGTTCAGCCTCACTGAGAGGCTGAGCCAGCTGCTGGTCCAGGCATCTGGGTGGATACCGACTGTAAAGTCGGATTCTTTCCCAAGCCTGGCTCGGCTGAGTGACGGCTGGAAACAGACTACAGTGCAGAATGAACTGCACTCCTGTCACCCCCCAAGAGAAGTATAGCCAAAAAAGCTTTGGCTATACTTCTCCTTTAATTCTCTTTACAATCAGGTCATGTGCTATGTAAAGTACACTTGGAAATTAAGTTTACATCGCTTAGCTGACTTTTCTTTGTACATTTACATTTCTAGTGTTCGTTGTTAATTTTTGATACTATGAAAAATTTTACTTGTGTATCACCATGGAAATTCGTGATCCTTTTACATCTCTTATTAAATCACTTCTGTTGCACGCAAGGCTAAATTTAGAGTGAAACAATACAGAAATCTCTTTTACTTTTGTAATTTAGGCAAACCGTAGGGAAACAGCAGTGTGTTATATTTACTTACCGTATATACTCGAGTATAAGCCGAGTTTTTCAGCACATTTTTTTGTGCTGAAAATGCCCCCCTCGGCTTATACTCGAGTCAGGTTATCTGCTGCCGTGTCAGTATTGATGCGGAGGGAAGGAAAGCCATATTACGCCGTACATTGTCCCCTCCGATTCACAGCAGGGCTGTGTGTATAGGAAGTCCATGCCGTCCCGCCTCCTCCTCATCCGTTCGTGACAAGGAGAAGGCAGAGCTTTGTTACAGTGGACGGCGCGGACTTCCTATACACACAGCCCTGCTGTGAATCGGAGGGGACAATGTACGGTGTAATAAGGCTTTCCTTCCCTCCGCATCAATACTGACACGGCGGATAAGGTACATGGGCACATTGAGGCTGCTTATGGGCACAGTGAGGCTTGCAATGGGCACAGTGCGGCGGCAAATGGACACAGTGAGGCTGCAGATGGGCATTGTTGACCCTCTTTTCCACTTACAGTAGCTGCTGCATTCTCACCCTAGGCTTATACTGGAGTCAATAAGTTTTCCCAGTTTTTTTGTGGTAAAATTAGGTGCCTCGGCTTATATTCGGGTCGGCTTATACTCGAGTATATACTGTATTTATTTTTCTAAGAGCTCCTGGCACTTCTCTTTCCTCAGGAAGTGTATAGAAAGCATACAGCTGACAAATGTCCAATCCCTTCCCTACTTAAAATGATAATAAAGTCTTGTTTTTTTTTGTTTAAAAATAACAAACATGTTATACTTACCTGCTCTGTTCAGTGGTTTTGCACAGAGCAGTCCAGATCCCCCTCTTCTTGGGTCCCTCGTCTGCGCTCCTGACCCCTTTCTCCTGCTGGGTGCCCCCACAGCAAGCAGCTTGCTATGGGGGCAGACAATCTGAGCCGCTGCTCTGTGTGTCCATTCAGACACGGAGCCATGGCTTGGACCTGCTCCCCCTAGCTCCTGATTGGCTCACTGACTTTGATTGACAGCAGCGGGAGCCAATGTTGCCAAGTACAGGTATGACACTAAATAATAATTGAAAAAGCAACATAAAAATACAAGTTCTAAATTCTGTTTGCAGCTTTATTTGCATACCTTGATGAGTGACAATGAAAAGGTGCTCATCGTGGATTTTGTTTCCCTTCAGCTCACTCTGTAGTACCTGTGCGTCCAGCACTTTATCAAGCTATAAAAGATATACTATATTTAATGCTTTGCTACATTTTTTCATTATTAAAGTACTAAAACTTATTTACTTCACTTCTTTAAAATAGATTATCCCTTGACAGGGAAAGCAGCTCCCCTGTCTGTAATTAGCTGCTTGGCAAGAATTCAGCTTTAAAATAAAACTTTGTGACATGGAGATGACAAGAACAAGAACACAGCATCAACAGTTTAAATTCCTAAATAATGCTTCATTTAGTACATACATATAATCAATAGCTTAACATTGGGAACAACATTCAGCATACACATAGCACAAAATGTTTTTCACACAATTTAAACACCTTTTAATCCACTTCCCAATATGAAAATTGTCCAATACGTTGACCTATCACCTATCAGTGACGTGATCAAAACTGTTGATGGTAGCTCCCTTTAATTCTTTTCTCAGTCAAAATCCAACTGAAAGTGGTTGCAACTGTTTAAAAATTTTGCATGACATAAGTTATCTTCAGGTTATAATAGCCTATTAAAAATGTATTTTTGTTGAGTCCGTCTTGTGATTCAGTTACAGCAACAAGACAGCACAGCCAGGTCTGCGACCTACACTGCAGGAGATCAATGGTGCAGCTCTGTTTGATAACTCTAGTAAGATCTTTTTTTATTGATCCTCATACATATTGCCTTGTAACAGTATCTATCTCACCCGCGTTGTGAGTAACTTTCACACTCTCTCATGTTAACTTAAAAAATACCCGTCAGCAAAGACTTTGATTTTCTTTCTCCAAATACTCTAAACGTAATTGGATATTTAAAGTAAATGTAAGCCAGTGTTAAAAATTTGATTTTCATGTTTCAGTTTTTTGTTTTCTATACCTTCACATAAAGATACTTTAAGATTTGGACAGCCAATTAGGAGAGGCAATACAGTGCAAAGAGTAACACAAATGCTTCTATGGCTCTGAATTTTAAAATGTAGTGTTCCATCTCGTTGTGCAAGTGGCCCTGGGTTGTGCGGTGGGTAATGTGAATAAATTATGACTGTGTTTGCCTTGTGCGCATGTTTTGGTGGAGAACTTTGATGGTAACTGGAGATGGTGGAGTTTCACGCAGTGAGTGTGCACACAGTTTTACATACCTTTCACACATTTATTTGCTGTAAATTAGACTAATCTTTCACATATTTTTACACTTGGTTGTGTAACAAAAGAATTGCGCTAACCCCAAAATTTTATTATTACTGCTTATAAACAAAGAAAAAGTGCGTGATAATCAATAATTGCAAATAATAAATTAGTCCATAGATTGCTTTGCAGACCAACGAAGACAAAGCAGCAGTAAGAGGAGAGATTCCGCTATCGGAGGAATCCGTGGATATACCGTCCCTGGCTAAGTGATCCCTCTTGTGTGTACCCATATGATCTCTATAACCTGAGATACAGCAAATTTGGTAAGCGGCGCTGTTTGTTTGCTGTTGTTGATGAACAGAACATTTGATTAGTCTTCTGTCAAGCTTTGTCTTCGTTGGTCTGCAAAGCAATCTATGGACTAATTTTTATTTTTTTTTGCAATTTCTGATTTGTTTTTGTTTATAAGCAGTAATAATTTCATTTTTGGGTTAGCGCATTTTTTTGTTTTTTGTTGCACATTTGTATGAGCTGAATATTTAGATTTTTTTTAAATGCACCACCCATTGTTATATTTTTTTCACATATATATATATATATATATATATATATATATATATATATATATATATATAATATAATATATATATATATATATACATATATGCATATATATATATATAATATAATATATATATATATATACATATATGCATATATATATATATATATATATATATATATATATAATTTTCTCTTTAGATGTTTAGCGCAGATATTCCACCATATATACACTTATTGGTTGCCAACCTTAATAAACACCTGCCCTTTATTGATGCCCATGGACATTTATCTGCCGGTTAATGCTACAGCAAGATCTGATGTCTTGAAAATACTTTATACAGATTGGTGCATGGTTAAATCCCCTGAATGTGCATGCTTATATATGTCAAAATAGGGGATGGCAACCAGGCACCTCTGGCATTGGCTTACGCTGGGTATATACACACAGTTTTTTAACTAAATAAGAAAATAAAATACTTGTAGATCCTGACATCAACACAAATGATGTTGAGGCAGGGATCTTCTCCTGCCAGAATACACTGATCAGTGCTAACAGCCATTGGCTGAAAATACTGGAGGAATGCTGGTTTTCCAGCATGCCCATTTGACAGAAGTTTGTTAGATTGTGCTGAGCATGACTGCATTCTTTATAGACATTTATGCCAGTGGGATATAAGCGTGAATAACTTGCATACATTATTTTTGAAGATGTTATACAACCCTCTATAATCTATAATCAGCTTTTTTTAGTAATCCGTTAATTTAAATTTAGCTAAAGCGAGGCAGCTGTAAAAATATGGGGATGAAACAACATTTGTTAGTAAGCTCTGTTTAAAAATATAAACCATAATTATTAGCAGCAAAAATGTTTGCGAGTTACTTCAATTTGCTCAGTTATCAGGTTCTGCTAGTGACCAGCAATAGTTGATAAAGATATTTAAATCTATTAATAATTCTTTTGATTTAAAATATATATACAAAACCTAATAATGCCTTTTAATGTTTTGTGTTTTTATTTTACCAAAATAAGAAGACTTACTTGTAAATAATCACCATATATGAGCCCTCCCTTGCTAGCTTTATTTAATCCATCTTGTGCACTGTCCCCATTTTTGTCTTCCAGAGATAGTTCGTTAAATGTATGGCTTAAAAAGAATGCATATTTGTAATTACATAAACTGTGACGGTAAAAACATTGACTTATTCTAATGACTGTTATAGCCAAAATGGTATACTTACTGAAATCTCCTTCCCATAAACGGACATCCACTCATTGTGTATGTTATGTTGTAGTCAATAACCAAACAAACTTGAAGCGCTTGAGTTGTACTGTTATTTATACCTGCGGTGTGTGCTGTGCTAGCCAATCACCTCTCCACACTTTCATTCTGCCCATATAATGTTAAACTTTATCAAACGGCAACCGAGATGGCTATCTCTGTGTCTGTTTGCTGTCACTGTTCAAACCAAAATAGTTGTAATATTTACTTGCAGTAAAAGAATTGTATGTCATCAGGCTGTCAAATACTGATGCTGCTAGTTTTTACAACGGCACTAAATGTCTGAAAACACTTGCTTCCTGGAATTTGGTGAATCTCATTATAACGGAAAACAGATCATTCCTTTCACAGGATTAGGGCAGGTAGTCACACCTCAACACGTCTGTATTCCTTGGGATTATCCTCAATTTAGTCAATTGTTACAGGTATGCAATAACGTGTATTCTTCAGTATATAACTGTTCTTTCAAACAAAACCCACAACCCCAGTATTAGGTCTGTGTCAGGCCACCCAGTGCCAAACTACATCTTCTTCTTCAAAAAAGTATGCATTCACGTTAATTTTCAGCTACCTATGGCTATTGAATATCAAATAAATTTGTTTTTGGTTGAATATACTCTTACCTATTAAACTCTAGACAAATAGAAAAAAAAAAAAAAAAAACTTTTTAAACCAGTGGTTAGTTAAATTGAAACTGAACTCAAAAGGGAAGATCATAGAACATCTAGGGATGTCAATTTGACCTAAGCAGTACTCTACAAATAAAGTAATTTGTCTTGAATTCTTCCTAAAAAATAACAGTGCACTTGCTAATATGTGACTGTGTCTAGGCACTCCTGCTCTATAGCCTGATAGCTACAGTATATTGCCATAAGGGAATACTATTTCCAGGAAGGGTTTTAATGTTTAGGTAGGTGGCACATTTCAAGTGACATCCACGTGAATTTTAGGACCCAAGGTTTCTCTGCAGAAGATTGCCCAAATCATCACACTGTCTCTGCCAGCTTGCCTTCCTATACTGCATCCTGGTGCCATCTCTTACCCAGGTAAAGGATGCACACGGTCACCCACATGATGTAAAAGAAAACCTGGTTCATCAGACCAGGCCACCTTTATCCATTGCTCCTTGGTCCAATTCTGATGCTTACATGCCCATTGTAAGTGCTTTTGACTGTGGACATGGGTCAGCATGGGCACACTGACTGGTCTCCATCTACACAGCCCCATACACAGCACACTGTGAAGCCCATTTCTTCTGCTTTCAACACATCAGCTTTTGTGACAATATGTTTACTTGCTTCCTGATATAGCCCTCTAACTTTCAAATGCCATTATAACAAGATAATCAGTTATTCACTTTACCGGTCAGTAGTCATAAAGTTATGGCAGACCAGTGTATACCCAAAGTTTGAGAACAGCCAAGGCATTGTACCTCTAACTTCTATTCTCACAAGATGTGGAATGGGATTTGATGATATGCTCTTTTAGTTCCCCTTAAGGGTTTCTAAAGAGGATTCTCAAGACCTGCAATGCTATGTTTTTCCTGATATGTCCTCGTTTATTCCGTGGCTGTGTGATTCCTCAATCTCTCATACTTTTTTGTAAATAAATCCCCACCGGTCATTTCAAAGCCATTGTATCTAATTTTTAGGGACTCATTAATGACAGAAATAGTACCACTGGATTGGCGCAGGGCCAATGTGGTGCCTATATTTAAAAAGGGAACAAAGTATTTACCAAGTAACTATATACCTGTTAGTTTAACTTCTTTAGTTGGGAAGATACTGGAGATATTAATAAAAGACCACATAGCTGAGTTCTTGCTGGAAAAAAATATTTTAAGCAACAGACAGCATGGATTCATGAAAGACAGAAGTTGTCAGACAAACCTGATTTCTTTTTATGAAGAGGTAAGTAAAACCTTGGACAGAGGGGTGGCTGTGGACGTAGTATACTTGGATTTTGCAAAAGCTTTCGATACAGTTCCCCACACACAGCTCATGTGTAAGGTAAAGTCTACAGGATTGAAAATATCAGTTTGTAAATGGATAGACATAATTGTAGCCGTATCAGTGCAATTGTGACAGAGAAAATTAAGTACTGTCCGTGATACTTTTTTTATTTGCACTAACATACAATTTTTCAGGACAAGCTTTCGGGGTATGTCCCCTTCTTCAAGGTCCAAGCAGTACTGATTCACAATTTTTTTAGCAGAATGTTAAAACAAAACAAGAAAAAAATCTCAGAGGGAAAGGAAAAAAAAAAAAACACACACAACAGGACAGAAGTTGCAAGCGAGGATGAATTTTCACAGACATACCATCAAGGAACATAAAGAAGACAGTTTCTGCACACCTGTGGGACATCACTTCTCACAACCAGACCACACTATAGAAGACCTCAATGTTTTAGTTCTTAAAGGGAATTTCAGAACTATCCAGGAAAGGAAAACATTTGAACTAAGAATGATAATTCTTTTTGACACAAAAACTAACGGCCTAAATTTAGATATTGGTTTCCTTACCCATTATACTAAGGTTTTATGACCCCCTCTGTGACTAGCATCTCCCCCCTCAAGTCTATAGCTCTCCCTCTGTCTTATCTCACTAACTCTGTCTTATCTCACTAACTCTGCTGCTATCTTTATTACCATTGATTTGTATGTGTTTTTTTTTTTTTCCTTTCCCTCTGAGATTTTTTTCTTGTTTTGTTTTAACATTCTGCTAAAAAAAATTGTGAATCATTACTGCTTGGACCTTGAAGAAGGGGACATACCCCGAAAGCTTGTCCTGAAAAATTGTATGTTAGTGCAAATAAAAAAAGTATCACGGACAGTACTTAATTTTCTCTGTCTAAATGGATAGAAAACTGGATAAAAGACAGAATTCAGAGAGTAGTGGTTAATGATTCGTACTCTGAATGTTCTAAGGTTCTCAGTGGTGTACCCCAAGGTTCAGTGTTGGGACCCTTACTTTTTCTTTCAAAATATTTTATTTTCATAAGAAGATAAATAATACAGAACATTGCATCATGTTATATATTAATAAATTAAAATAAAGAAAAAAGATTATGTTTAGGAATAAACAAAATCATTAGTCAATAAATGGATAAAATAATAAAAACATCCTAGAAAAAAAGATAGATTCATGTAAGCAATCAAAAGTTTGTCAGGGGGAGATCTCTTCATCCTTATAATATAATGCAAGGGAGAAGGGAAACCCTCTCTCCTTGGTAACCTGGAGCCCCTTATCGGGAACTAACTGCTCCAGGCATAGAGACCTCCTTCTGACTCTTAGGCCCCGAGAAGATTATCAGGGCCAACAGATCGGGATGGACTAAACAAGGCCGAACAGGGACCCTTACTTTTTAATATCTTTATAAATGATATTGGGTCTGAGATCAAAAATTAAATTTCTGTCTTTGCAGATGACACCAAGCTATGCAGTGGAATAACGTCCTTACAAGATGTCGCCAACTTACAAGCTGACCTCAATGCTCTGTCTAATTGGGCGACTATGTGGCAGATGAAGTTTAATGTTGATAAATGTAAAGTTATGCACTTGGGGGCTAAGAATATGAATGCATCATACATACTTGGGGGAGTACAACTGGGGGAATCTGTAGTGGAGAAGGATCTGGGGGTTTTGGTAGATCATAAGCTCAATAATGGCATGCAATGCCAAGCTGCGGTTTCCAAAGCGAGCAAAGTTCTCTCTTGTATTAAGAGAGGTATGGACTCCAGAGATAGAGATATCATTTTGCCCCTGTACAAATAATTAGTAAGACCTCATCTGGAATATGCAGTTCAGTTTTGGGCCCCAGTTCTCAAAAAGGATATCGGGGAACTGGAGAAAGTGCAGAGAAGGGCAACCAAACTGATAAGAGCATGAAGGAGCTCAGCTATGAGGAAAGATTAGAGGAACTGAATGTATTCATTCTTGAGAAAACGAGATTAAGGGGGGATATGATCAACATGTACAAATATATAAGGGGTCCATATAGTGAACTTGGTGTTGAGTTTTTCACTTTACGGTCAACACAAAAGACAAGCGGTCACTCTTTACGTCTAGAGAAAAAGAGATTTCACCTCCAAATACGGAAAGGTTTCTTCACAGTAAGAGCTGTGAAAATGTGGAATAGACTCCCTGCAGAGGTGGTTCTGGCCAGCTCAGTAGATTGCTTTAAGAAAGGCCTGGATTATTTCTTAAATGTACATAATATAACTGGGTACTGACATTTTATAGGTAAAGTTGATCCGGAGAATATCCGATTGCCTCTCGGGGGATCAGGAAGGATTTTTCCCCCTGCTGTAGCAAATTGGATCGTGCTCTGCTGGGGTTTTTCGCCTTACTCTGGATCAACTGTGGGTATAGAATTAGGTATATGGGATTGTATGATATTATTATTATTTTATTTTTTTATGGTTGAACTGGATGGACTTGTGTCTTTTTTCAACCTGACTAACTATGTAACTGTGTAACTATCAGATCACCAGTCATTAGATCATAAGTCATTAAGAGGACAGCTTTAACATCACAAAGCAATGCCCTGCTATTCTGCTGACTTTGCCACCTAAACATAGAGACAAAGTGGGGTTAATTTACAAAAGGCAAAGGAATTTCTCTTAGCTTAGTGAATGAGGCGAAGCTCTGCTGACTAACATCATCTAATTATGTGCAAGGCAAAACAAAGTGAATTTTCTCCACATTCACCAAGCTTAGATAAAACTCCCTTGCAAAGTTGAAAAAAAACAATGCAAAGTAAAAAATCTATGTATCAAAATAGTAATGTAGATAGGCACTGTATATATAAAACGTATATATGGAAAGGGGTAGACCACAGAGTCTGTGAAGGGTTAGTAGCTGTTGATGATTGTTGAAACCTGCTATATTTACATTGAGTCACAGATGCAATCACTGCCTTGGACAGTCCTAGAGTAGATAGGAATAAAGCACAGTCTGTGCAGAGAGAGGTAGTTTCTGCCATCCTATACAGTACAGTACATCTGAAAATTACTTTATTTATAATCAGTGTGTGTTGGAGACACTTGGAGAAGATGGGGATAAATCACACAATGTTTGCAGACAGCTAGTTTCTCCCATCCTATACATTGCCATTGAAAATTCCTAGACTTACAGTCAGTGGGCTCCATTCACAAAGTGGTATCTTACCGCATTCAAATATGCAGTAAGATGCCACACAACGTTTTTCGAAAAAAATTTGGGCATTCACAAAAAAATGCTACTAAAATACTGCATGTGTTAGTCATGCTGTATTTTAGTAGTAAAGGCCTGCGGTAATTTACCGCTGGCAGTAGCTGCCGTCAATAACAAATAGTATAAATATCTGGTTGTTAAGGAGCGGGTGGCCGCCGACGTCCTTACCAACCAGTAAACAACATGCCCACTGAATGTAAAAAAAAAAAAGAATTGCTCTTAATGAATTATTAAGAAAAAATATGGCGTGCCCCCCCCCCCCCCTAATCCATACAAGGCCCTTCGAGTCTGGTATGGATTTTGAGGGGAACCCACATGCCAAATGCTATTGGGTCTGTTAAAATTCATAACAGACCCTTATCCGAGCATGCAGCCTAGCAGGTCAGGAATGGGGGGGATGGGCAAGCACCCCCTCTCCTGAACCATACCCTGTACCTCATACTCATTCACATGGGGGTGGGATCTGGTGGCCAGGATTGTGGTGAAGAGGCCCTTGGGGGGGTCGACCCTTCTTCCCCAAAGCACCCACCGATGTTGAGGGCATGTAGCCTGGTATGGTTCAGGAGGAGGGGGGGTGCTCTCATCATTGTCCCCCCTTTCCTGAGCTGCCGGGCTGCATGCTCAGGTAAGCATCTGGTATGGATATTGGAGGGGATCCCACGTAATTTTTTTTTATTTTATTTTTTTTACATTCAGCTGATAACTCATAGCTGACAGCTGATGACTCATTGGTTGTAAAGGACCCGGTGGCAGTCTGCTCCTTAACAACCATGTTGTTTACTTTAACTCCTTTTTTATGATGTTTTTACTGAGCATTTTTGCATAAAGCAATAGTAAATTGGCATTTTCAGGATCACATGCGGAATTTCGGAAAACACCTAAATACTGTATTGCATGCCATCTGACTTTATGAATGGAGCCCAGTGTGTGTTAAGGGCACTTGGAGCAGTTAGGAATAGATCACAAAATGCTTGCAGGGAAAGCTAGTTTGTGCCAATATTTTAAAGGGCAAATATTTTTTTTTATTTACTTATAGTCAGTGAGGTTGATTTCCTAAAAAGCAGTTCACACAAAAAAAGAGTAATGCCGTGTACACACGACCGTTTTTTATGACGATAAAAATACCATTTCTTAATTTGGTCATTAAAAACGATCGTGTGTGGGCTCCAGAGCATTTTCACGATGTGAAAAATGTCCATTAAAAATTTGGAACATGCTCTAATTTTTCTCGTTGTTTTTCACGTCGTCGTTTTTCTCGTCATGAAAAACGGCCGTGTGTAGGCTTTAACGACGTGAAAAAAAACACGCATGCTCAGAAGCAAGTGATGAGACGGGAGCGCTCGTTCTGGTAAAACTAGCGTTCGTAATGGAGATAGCACATTCGTCGCGCTGTAACGGACTGAAGAGCACGAGGCTGAAAAGCGCGAATCGTCTCTCACCAAACTTTACTAACACGCCATCCAAATGGAACTTCCCCTTTATAGTGCCGTCGTACATTTCGTACGTCACCGCGCTTTGCTCAAGCATTTTTTTCATGATAGTGTGTAGGCAAAGTGAATCTTTACTTTTTTTTTTCAACGTCTTTAGTAAATAAGCCTCAGTGGATAGCTAGTTCCTATTATTCCTATATTTACAATCATTATCTTCAAACAAAAGAGGCACACAGCTCACAACAGCATCATGCCTTGCCTCACACCCTGACAGCGGTGCGTAGAAATCATTTCTGAGATGTCTCTAAGATTATAAAGACAGGCATTTTTAGGAGTGTGGACATGGGCGCTCTAATTCACTCTGCTGAATCCTAAAAAAACAGGCTAAAAATGTTGAGTCTCTGAATACTTTAGTAATACAGTATTATCTATTAGAAAAATGTGAGAGGATCTGCCTCTTCAAGGCGCTCTGCTAGTTCAATCTTTTCCAAGGAGCCCATTTAACAGGAAAGCAGGAGCAGACCATCCTACAAAAAAATTTCCCCAAAAATAAAAAAATAAAGGGAAAGAAAAGGAGGGCATAAGGCAAAACAAAAACGTAAAAAAAAAACATAAATTTAAACAGCTGTTTAGAAGAGACTTTTGAAGAACAGATACCCACATCCTAAGTATCATTGCAAAAAAGTGGATGAAGTGGGGCAACATTATTTTATCAGTACCGTCATAGAACATTACAGAAAAGTTTTTGTTTTTTTATAAAAATAATTTTATTGTATACAAATAGTTTAGACCACAATACAAAAAGGCCATAAAATTGCATAATATACACAAAATGTATTCCTCTTCACGGTTGCTACACCCCAACATTGGGGTTACTTCTACATGGGAAGCTACTCCAGAGAAAATAACTATGTGTAGGCCGTCTAACTCGACATGTTTTGTGGTTTCCCGCTTCTTCAGGAGAGGGGTAGAGGGAGTAGAAAAACAGAATTAGGATAGGAAATTAATGGTTTTGTTAATATTTTGGGTGTAATCTTGGATAAAAATGAAATCTTTGTCCTATCCTTCTTCCCTTCTTTTTATTTTGATTTATTCAATGCCATATGTAATGTTACAGGTTTGTTAAGAATGTTATTTTGAGGAAGCATTTTTCTCAGGATCACCCGGGCCAGAATTCAGTTAATATTAGAATATGTGAACAGCATTTTGGGTAGTAAAGTTTCCATTGACACATTTGATTTTTGCATCAGCTGCACTCAGATTCTGTTGCCGATTGTGATTAGTCATCATCTGATATTTTTAAAGATGGGGGATAGAGTTTCCCTTCCCTAATGACCGGTTACCCACATACTGGGAACAATCTCGCAGCACGGGACCTAGTTACAGAGAAAGATGTACTGAGAATAAGAATAAGCACTGGGAAATAAGCAACAGGAAAGTGAGCTTTCTAGTATACAACTTGGGCCCTGCCTACAACCATGTTATTCTAGATTATCTTCCAAATGCTATTGCTGCCCGGACAAGCCAATAAAAGACACTATGGTGGTTTTAACCACTTAAGCCCCGGACCATTTTGTCTGGTTAAAGACCAGGCCCCTTTTTGCGATTCGGCACTGCGTCGCTTTAACTGACAAATGCGCTGTCGTGCGACGTGGCTGCCAAACAAAATTGACGTCCTTTTTTTACCACAAATAGAGCTTTCTTTTGGTGGTATTTGATCACCTCTGGTTTTTATTTTTTGCGCTATAAACAAAAATATAGCGACAATTTTGAAAAAAATTCAATATTTTTAACTTTTTGCTATAATAAATATCCCCAAAAAATATATAAAATGTTTTTTTTTTCCTGAGTTTAGGCCGATATGTATTCTTCTACATATTTTTGGTAAAAAAATCGAAATAAACGTTTATTGATTGGTTTGCGCAAAAGTTATAGCGTTTACAAAATAGGGGATAGTTTTATGGCATTTTTATACATTTTTTTTTTTTTTACTAGTAATGGCGGCGATCAGTGATTTTTTTCATGACTGCGACATTATGGCGGACACATCAGACACTTTTGACACGTTTTTGGGACTATTGTCATTTTTACAGCGAACAGTGCTATAAAAATGCACTGATTATTGTGAAAATGACACTGGCAGTGAAGGGGTTAACCACTAGGTGGCGCTGTAGGGGTTAAGTGTTCCCTGCATAGTGTTTCTTACTCTAGGGGGGATGGGCTATGTAAAATTAGCAGTATTCAGCGCTGAAAAATCTAACAAAAATAATACAAAATATTGCAGCCAGCACTTTAGGGTAATTCATGAAAAAATCCCTCAGACAGAACAAATAACTAAAAGAGTGCAGCGCAAAAGAAAGTAAATATTAAAAGTCCATGTAATAAAAAATAATAAAAAAGAGGCAGAGGTCCATAAAGGGTGAATGGTGCACTATATGAAGCATGCAATGTGGTCAACTTGCTGTGATCCACATCACATGCTTCATATAGTGCACCATTCACCCTTTATGGACCTCTGCCTCTTTTTTATTATTTTTTATTACATGGACTTTTAATATTTACTTTCTTTTGCGCTGCACTCTTTTAGTTATTTGGGATGGGCTATGTGTCACATGACACCGATCTCCGCTCCGAGTACACGGAGCCGAGATCAGTGTCATTGTCACTAGTCAGAGCGGGGAGATGCTTGTTTACACAAGCATCTCCCCACTTTATACCTCCATGAGACGATCGCGGGGATATCCGCGGCGATCAAGTCCGCGGGACCCGCGGTCAGACTCACGGGGAAGGCAACAGGGTCGCGAGCGTGCAGGCGGCGTCGCGCGCGCGCTGCGCGACCACACGTCAGGCAGTTAAAGGGCAACGTACAGGTACGTGGATGTGCCTGTACGTGCCATTCTGCCGACGTATAAGTACAGGAGGCGGTCGGCAAGTGGTTAAAGTGCTTTTTTTTGTTTAAGATATGGTTTTAAACTATGTGTAAAAATATTTATTTTTACAAAGGAACATTTAATACATGACAAAGGATTAACCAAGAACAATGGGTTATGGAAGTATTGGAAGAAAGACATACCAGCAGACGCTGACTTTTTTGATGTTGAGTAAATCTGAAACATTTTGCAGGTAATAATATGGGCAGAACAAACAGCAGCCAGGCCAATCTTTAAGAGGCGATTAGCAATGGCAGTGTTTGCCATGCTCTTATTAAAGGTTTAATTTAACCCCTTCACTGGCAGACCCTGTGCTCCACTTTTAAACTCAGATGGCCAGACCATTTTTGCAATTTTTCCATTGCTTCTTTATTTTCCACTTACAGCTTTCAGAGTTTGTGAAAACCCCTCCAAACCATACATTTTCTGAAAGCATAGGACCAGTAGAATAAAAGGAAGGTGCTACAGATTTTTCAGCCCCTTTGATATTTGTGCAAATATTTATCAAAACAATATAACAATACATGGCACAATTTCCAAAATGATTGGCAATTCCTACTAAATATAAAATTGGTGGTCGGTGGCTCCCCTGGGCACTATGCCCTGGGACCCCTACGTCGCACTAAACCTCTTGGTTTACAGCCACGCTTGTCCCCTGCTGCTATATGCTGTGGTTGGACACAGCACAAGTTTGTCAGCAGGCTACAGCCAACCTGCTGATCAGTGTAGCCAACCACAGCAGAGATCTGCGCGTTGGTAAACACAACACACAGAATCTGGTCTCAGTTACTGTTCAAAACTGAGATCAAGGAGAGACCCATCCAGATTTGCAGCACAAATGCACTTGTTAGGCACACAGTTAAACCCTTGATTGCCCTCCTGATCACCCCTATCACCCAACCAGTGGCTTTTTGTACAGTGAAAGTGTACAGTATTATCACTGATCACTGTATTAGTGTCACTAGCGATGTCAGATAGTGTTTCTTCCAACCAGTGTCAGTTACGACCAGTCCCTAATTGCCAGCCATACTATCAAATTCACACTATAACTGCTATAAATGTAGTGTTAGCCGGGTCAGCCCCGATCACTGCCAGCACTTGTGTTTAGCCCCCCCCCCCCCCACCCTCAAGTGCAGTGTCAGTATATTTTTCTGATCACTGGCACCTCTAATACATTGTCTGAAAAAATGCAATATTAGCAAGATCAGGCCCAATCTCTGCTAGCACTAGCAGTTGATTTTATTTCTAGCACACAAGCAGTCGCTGATTGCTAGCCAGAAGCTCTTTTTCCTATATTCGTCACTAGGTACCTGTAAAGATAGTGCCCAAAATAAGGTACACTGGTGAGGAGGTGTATAGGATTCTGAGCATGACAGATGAGAGTGATCGGGAGGCCTCACTGTCCGAATCAGGCTCAGAATATGAACCTGTGAAAAACGGCTGCACCCTGAGAGCTAGACGATGGTGAAGAGGTCCCTGATAAAATCAGGAGTACACGACCCTATGCTGCTTAAGCTCTAGAAACACATAATTATGCTCAGATGCAGCAGGGCGCAAGTACTAGCTCTACACTACCTTTTGGTGATCTGGCAAGCACCAGCAGCATAGTACATCCTAGCGTTTTAGACACCAGCACTGCAATATTTCATGGTGAAGTGGACAGCACCAGCAGTGCAGTACAAGCAGGTGAGGTGGCTAGCATAAGCGTTAGTAGCATAATGCAATCACAGCCACCAAAAATTCTGCCCCCAAATTCAGCAGCACCTGCTATTATTATTATTATACAGGATTTATATAGCGCCAACAGTTTGCGCAGCGCTTTACAACATCAGGGAAGACAGTACAATCACAATACAATTCAATACAGAGGGATCAGAGGGCCCTGCTCGATAGAGCTTACAGTCTAGAAGGGAGGGTCACGTGAAACAAAGGGTATTGGCTGTGGGGGATGATCAGGTGGACAGAATGGAAATATAGTTATTAGGTGTGGGTGGGACCCCCTCATTCACTGCCCAGCTTGGGTTTCAGTTGGAAACAGCCAACTTAACAATGCCCCTTGACTTTTTTGAGCTGTTATTTACCAAAAACCTCTATAATTTGATTGTGGACCAAAATAATGTACATGCCCAATAGTACATTACCATCAACCCAAATTCATACCTTGCCAGGCCATTCAAGTGGAAACCTATCACGGTTAGCAAATGTAAAACTTTTTTGCGCCTAACCCTTAACATGGGCATTACAAAAATGAATGAATTACTATCATATTGGTCCACAGACCCTATTCATTAAATTCCCGTGTTCTCTGCTGCAATGGCCAGAACATGATATGAGATAATAATGCATTTCAGTGACAATAACCTCTGGGATGACCCTGACTATGATCGGCTCCACAAATAAATTACCTGTCCCAGAAAGTTTCAGATGTGTATACGCCCTAACAAAACATCTGCATAGACAAGTCCCTTGTACATTTTACTGGCAGGCTTGCAATCAAACAATATCTCCCCAGCAAGCGTGCCAGATATTGGGTTAAAATGTATAAGCTCTGTTAGAGGGCCATAGGCTATACATACCACTTTAGAATGTGAGGAAAAAGACAGTCAAGTGGAGCCCCCTGGATGCCCAGACTACATGGGGAGCAGTGGTACGATAGTGTGGGACTTGCTGTCACCCTTGTTCAATATGAAGTACCATTTGTACGTGGACAACTTTTATGTAAGCGTGCCACTTTTTAGAAATTTGTTCCTTAAAAAAAATGGCTGCTGTGTCACCATGGGACCTAATTTAAGGGGCTTCCCCCAACAGCTTGTTAAGACCCCACTTATAAAGAAAGCTTGCTTGTGGAATGAAGAACTACTAGCAATAAAATGGAAGGACAAACATGATGTTTTCATTCTGTCTTCCATTCACTCAGATACGATGTGTAAATTCACATGGTGTCTGCTGTTGTTGAAAAGCCTCTCTGTGTCCATTAATATATTCCAAATAGGGATGAGCCCGATGTTCGAGTCGAACTTAAGTTCGACTCGAACATCAGGTGTTCGCCCGTTCTGCGAATACCGAACATTATGGGGCGTTCGTGGCAAAGTCGAGCGCCACGGAACGCCCCATAATGCACTGCGAGATCGCAGTGCATTGATGTCTGATGATTGGCTAAAAGCATGTACCTGACCTGCATGCTTTGGCCAATCATAACGCGCGCTGTGAGAGCCATGATTGGCCAAAGGCAGGGAGCCTTTAGCCAATCGTGGCTCAGGGGGCTAAGTCCACGCCCCACACTATACAAGGCTACTTACATGGTGGTCGTATATAGAGTTATCATTGATAAAACGTTAGCTAGAGGCAGGTTAGTTAGTGGCGTGCAGGCAGTTTAATTAATTATATATATATATATATATATATATATATATTGTGACAGCATGCAGGTAAAATCACCAGGTTGCAGCCAGGATGGAAGGTATATATGTCCTAGATTCAGGCTTTATGCCAATTTATACCACTAGGGGGAGTGCGAGGAGTCTTGCAGGGGAAGAGTTAATGAGCCCAGCTGAAGTAAGTGGGCTTGTTAGGGCCTCTACAAGAACTCCCAGCATGCTAAGGGAGATGCTCCAACCTGGAACCAGATCTGTGTGGATAGTCTGGGGAGTGTGATCTCTGTGCGGTGAGCCAAAGCCTGTGTGGTTATTGCTAAGAACTTCAAAAAAGCAGGGAGCTAGGGACTGGGACAGCACAAGGCTGTACCCAGTTGTTAGTTAGGGACACCAACGTGTGTAGTGAGTGGTCAAGTTGACCAGGATTTCTTTTCATGTTTCTTTTGTTTTTGCTGTATTTTTTGTCTGTATATAGTTCAAATAAAACCACACCCTTTTGTTTTCTCCTACCACTGTCTGCTATGCCTGTTTTTGTGTGGTGAACCCATCCAGGGGGTCACACATACCCGCTGCTGAGCTAACCCCCTCACAGTTGGTGGAGAATGCGGGCAGTTTTTTTAAGGCCAGCATGGAGGAGATACTGAAACAGCTGGCTCTAGCAAATGCCAATCAGCAGCAGACAAATGCAGGTTTGCAAAAGAGCCTTGTAGCCCAGCAGCAAGCTCATCAACAGAGCCTTGCAGCCCAGCAGCAAGCTCATCAACAGAGCCTTACAGCCCAGCAGCAGACAAATGCAACTTTGCAACAGAGTCTAGAAGCTCAGCAACAAGCCCAGCAGCAATCTGAGGCCCGCTTCATAGACCTGTTACAGAAGCAAGAACAGAGACTACAGCAACAAATGGAAACATTAATGCAGCAACATCTGCAGACCAGTGAGGCAAGTAGTTCCACTAATACTGCGTCCTTTAGAGTCGTTTATTGACAAAAATGACTGGAGAGGATGATCCAGAGGTGTTTTTGACCACATTTGAAAGGACTGCTGAAAGAGAAAAGTGGCCTAAGGAGCAGTGGGCTGGACTGGTGGCTCCTCTGTTAACTGGGGAATCGCAGAAAGCTTACTATGACCTAGAGCCTGACCAAGCAAAAGACTATGTGATGCTAAAAACGGAAATATTGGCACAGCTGGGTGTCACCCTGGCTGTCCGGGCTCAGCGTGTGCATAACTGGACTTTCCGGCTTGGAAAACCCCCCAGGTCTCAAATGTATGATCTCATTCACCTGAGCAGGAAGTGGCTACAGCCAGAGACTTTGTCCGCACCAAAGATTGTGGAACGTGTTGTGATGGATCGTTTCTTGAGAGCTCTTCCTACTGCCATCCAAAAGTGGGTAAGCCATGGAGACCCAGAAACGGCCGATAATCTTGTGGATCGTGTAGAGAAGTACTTGGCTACAGAGAACCTGACTGCCTCTTCCAGAGACTCAGACTTTCCACCCTAAGACCAGACCATCCCCAGTGGTGGGTAAGATGATTCCAAGGGGTGAGGGTGGAGAGGGTGGGAGTTCTACCCAAGGTTTGGCGAGAACAGCCTGGGAAGTCAGGGGCTCAAGAGGCAGCAAGAAGGATTGTTTGTTACCGCTGCCGACAAGAGGGACATATTGCAGCAAATTGCCCGATTGTGGATGAACCCATGCAATGTGACTTTCTAACGGACAGACGTCAGTCGCTGTTTGCGACAGTCGCATGCACTGCCATGCGGGGAACTGAGAAACATTTATGCAAAATGTGTGTTAATGGTAGAAATGTTGTTGTATTGCTGGATTCAGGTAGCCTCGTGACACTGATAAAGGCTGAATTAGTTACTACAGAGGTCTCTGGGAATAACAAGGTAGATATTATTTGTGTGCATGGGGACACCCGAGAGTATCCGGTGACCACAGTGTGTTTTGAGACCCCCAAAGGTACCCTCTCTCATCGGTTGGGATTAGTGTCTCACTTGCCTCATGATGCCATTGTGGGAAGGGATTTTCCAAAGTTCTGGGAACTATGGGATTGTCCTGAGCCCCCCACTGGTGCCCCTATATACCAGGAATGTGATAGCCAGAATTCCTCAGAGAGTGGTGGGGACTCTCCAGAATTTCCCTTGTCGGTATTGGCAGGGGAGACTCGAGAAACTGGGGAGGAGCCAACATCCTCAGACAAAAACATGCCGTCTGTGGAGTTTTCTGATCTCGAGGTTCACAAGGAAAATTTTGCCACAGAACAGTTAAAAGACCCCACCCTAATAAAGGCACGGGAAAACGTAAAGGAAATAGATGGCGAGTTAGTGAACCCAGATGAGACCGGCACTTACCCATACTTCATCGTGGAAAAGGACCTACTGTATCGGGTGGCTAAAAGGGCAGAAGAAACCATTGAGCAGCTTGTGGTGCCCAAACCTTAGAGGAAGTTGGTGTTAGAGTTGGCCCATGGGCACATTCTTGGAGGTCATCTGGGGACAGAGAAAACCAGAGAGAGAGTATTGCAGAGATTCTATTGGCCTGGGGTCATGAAGGAAACAGAAAATTATTGTTCCTCCTGCCCTGTGTGTCAGAGGTCGGCACTGATGCCACATTTCCGTAACCCGCTGGTACCTCTTCCCATCATTGAGGTCCCCTTTGAGAGGATCGCAATGGATTTGGTAGGTCTGATAATGAAGTCCGCTAGGGGGCACCAGTACATCTTGGTTATAATGGACTATGCCACCCGTTATCCGGAAGCGATTCCTCTCCGAAATACCTCGGCCAAAACCATAGCCAAAGAGCTATCTCTTGTTTTTAGCCGTGTGGGTATTTGTAAGGAACTGCTTACGGACCAAGGTACACCCTTTATGTCCCGGGTTATTAAAGAGCTGTGCAAGTTGTTCAAAGTGACACAATTGCGTACATCTGTGTATCACCCCCAAACAGATGGGTTGGTTGAAAGATTCAACAAAACTCTAAAACAAATGTTAAAGAAGGTGGTGGATAAAGATGGAAAGGATTGGGACTGTCTAATTCCCTATTTAATGTTTGCTATTAGGGAGGTACCCCAATCCTCTACGGGTTTCTCACCCTTTGAGTTACTCTATGGGAGACACCCAAGAGGGCTGTTGGATATCGCCAAGGAAACTTGGGGAAAGTGAGAGTTCTCCCCACAGGAGTGTGATTGAGCATGTCGCCCTGATGCAAGATAGAATTGCACAGGTAATACCAATCGTAAAGGAACATTTGGCCCAAACGCAGTTGGCACAGCAGAGAGTGTACAACCGTGGAGCCAAGACCCGGACCTTTTCCCCGGGGGATAAGATATTGGTACTTGTCCCTATGGTTGAAAGCAAGTTCCTCGCCAAATGGCAAGGCCCCTACGAGATAATGGAAAAAGTGAGCAAAGTGAATTACAAGGTCAGACAACCAGGAAGGCGAAAGCCCGAACAGCTCTATCACATCAATCTGTTGAAAGCCTGGAGGGGTAGGGAATCCCTAGTCGCAGAAACGTTGTCACCAGCTCAGTTTGATTGCTTGATTCCTGAGGTTGGAATAGCAGTCACCTTGTCAAACCCCCAACAACAGGAGGTTAAGGAGTTTGTGCTTCGCAACAAGGAGGTTTTCTCTGAGCTGCCGGGACAAACGTATGGGGTAGAACATGATATTATTACGCCGCCCGGTGAAAGGGTGAAGCTAAAACCCTATCGGATCCCAGAGGCCCGACGGGAGGCAATACGTGAGGAAGTACAGAAAATGCTTAAGTTAGGGGTGATAGAGGAATCCCAAAGTGATTCGTCAAGTCCCATAGTGTTAGTGCCTAAACCGGATGGGAGCTGGAGATTTTGTAACGATTTCCGACAACTGAACAAAGTTACAAAATTTGACACCTACCCCATGCCACGTATAGATGAGTTGGTCGACCGGTTGGGAACAGCCCGATACATGACAACTCTTGATCTCACCAAAGGGTATTGGCAAATTCCCCTGGCCAAATCGGCCAAGGAGAAAACCGCATTTGTAACCCCAGACGGGGCGTTCCAATATAAAAGAATGCCGTTTGGTTTACAGAATGCGCCGGCAACATTCCAGCGGAAAATGGACCAGATACTGAGGCCCCATCAGAAGTATGCTGCGGCTTACCTAGATGATGTAATTATCTATAGCACAGATTGGGCCTCACATCTGCCAAAAGTGCAAGCAGTCCTAGACTCTATCCGGGAAGCTGGGTTTACGGCCAACCCCAAGAAGTGTACCATTGGACAGGAGGAGGCCAAGAACTTGGGTACACCATTGGGAGGGGAGTAATAAAACCCCAAGTCAATAAAGTCGAGGCCATACAGAATTGGCCGCGTCCCAACAGCAAGAAGCAGGTATGAGCCTTTCTGGGAATCGCTGGTTATTATCGGCGATTCATTCCCCACTTTGCTTCTCAGGCTGTGCCCCTAACCAACCTGACAAAAGTAAGGAGTCTGTCATGGTTAAATGGACCTCAGAGGCTGAGGCAGCATTTCAATTCTTGAAAAAAGCCTTATGTAGCCAGCCAGTGTTGTACTCACCAGACTTCTCTAGGGACTTTGTCGTACAAAGTGATGCATCCGACGTTGGGTTAGGAGCAGTATTGTCCCAGGTCTGGAACGGGGAAGAGCACCCAGTCATTTACCTCAGCAGGAAATTGAAGTCCCATGAGGTAAATTACGCCACGATTGAGAAGGAGTGTTTAGCGGTGAAGTGGGCTCTAGATTCCCTTCGGTACTATCTGCTAGGTAGGCACTTTGACATGATTACTGATCACGCTCCTTTAAAGTGGATGGCTCAAAACAAAGAGACAAATAGAAGAGTAAATAGGTGGTTCCTGGCCCTACAGGAATTCAACTTTACGGTAAAGCATCGCCCTGGCGTTCAAATGGGGAATGTGGATGCTTTGTCTCGAGTACATGCATGCCTGATTGCTTGTGTTCCAACCCCAAGGTTAAAACAAGAGGGGGGGTATGTGACAGCATGCAGGTAAAATCACCAGGTTGCATCCAGGATGGAAGGTATATATGTCCTAGATTCAGGCTTTATGCCGATTTATACCACAAGGGGGAGTGCGAGGAGTCTTGCAGGGGAAGAGTTAATGAGCCCAGCTGAAGTAAGTGGGCTCGTTAGGGCCTCTACAGAACTCCCAGCATGGTAAGGGAGATGCTCCAACCTGGAACCAGATCTGTGTGGATAGTCTGGGGAGTGTGATCTCTGTGCGGTGAGCCAAAGCCTGTGTGGTTATTGCTAAGAACTTCAAAAAAGCAGAGAGCTAGGGACAGGGACAGCACAAGGTTGTACCCAGTTGTTAGTTAGGGACACCAACGTGTGTAGTGAGCGGTCAAGTTGACCAGGATTTCTTTTCATGTTTCTTTTGTTTTTGCTGTATTTTTTGTCTGTATATAGTTCAAATAAAACCACACCCTTTTGTTTTCTCCTACCACTGTCTGCTGTGCCTGTTTTTGTGTGGTGAACCCATCCAGGGGGTCACACACACCCGCTGCTGAGCTAACCCCCTCACAATATATATACACACACGCAAACACAGTGTAGTGTAGACTATATATACAGTGCAGGCAGTGAATTAATATATATGTAGCGCCCACCCCTATATACCCAAATTTAGGGGCTGGTCTGAGATAGTAGTTAGGCTCAGACCGTTCTAAATTTGTAGGTTGTGCTGTTTTATTTCCAGGATGGTATACTGGTGTGCAGTTCCCTGTGGCCTATAGGTGGCGCTGCCATAATGGGTCAGGGTTGAACCACCAGTATTAGTGCTGTGCCTTAGGGTGTCCTCTCTCGGCAGCGGTACAGTGGGTGTGGTCGACCTGCTGTGCATGCCGGGAGAGGATACATAAGGGGTAGACGCCGCCTGGGAGGAGTCTTCATTCCAGAGTCGGAGTCCAGGTGCGTGGCGCATGGCCATCCAGGCCATGGGGCCACATGTGCATCAGTTCCAGGCACCTTTAGTCCTGGGGCTGCATCTTCAACACTGGGCCCAGCACCTTTAGCTGGAGCCCGCTTCGCGGAGGAGAACTCCCAGGGTGTCTCTCGCGAGGGAGCCCGCTTCTAAGAAGAGGAGGCTGGGGGAGGACCTTTCTGATGGACCAGTGAGAGTTCACGGTGAAGGAAGGGGCCCGGTAACTCTCTGGAGGGATTATTCTATCCACCAAGGGCCTAGTAATGTGCTGCTGCTGGCACCTGTCCTTAAGTATCCAAAAGCTAAGAGGTTCGGGGTCTGATAGATTCTGCGGCAGAGAGTCTCCCGATGGCATCTAGGAAAAGAACTTGATCAAACGTCCGAGCATCACTTCGGCTGCTAGGATCCACTTTGTAGGAGAATATCCGGGTGAGCTAGACCTACTCAGGGATAGAGTGGTGATTGTGCTATCCATTGTGCCTGGACTAACCTCCCAAACCTTGCTGTCCTGTCTCTCTTCAACCCTTTCCTATCTACTGAACATTGAGAAAATAAACTCAACATTGGAGTTTGAAGTGGTGTGGACATTGGAATTACTGGGGGGAATACAGAGACTTGTCCCTATATCCTAGGAGACGAGAACCAACTGACGGAAGAACCTAGCCGTGGGACCCAAATACATAAAACCGCTTAACCTCATCCAGGAGGGTACGGGCATATAGTACGGTGTGCCTTTTTCCTGCAATTGAACCAAGGCAAGGGAAAACGTCCGTGTGCTACATATATATATATATATATATATATACATGCATGCATGCATACATACATACATACAGTGCAGTCAGTGTAGAATATATATACCGTGCATGCAGTGTAATATATATATATATATATATATATATATATATATATATATTAGAAAAACGATGGGACACGATCTCTAAAGCAACGATTTACTGATTTCTCTTCAAGACATGTAAATTGTAACAATGCTACTGTACAGTTACGAGCATACCATGCTCTTCATCAGGCTTTGTGCCACAAGTGTGTATTGAAGTGGTTAAGGGGAACCCTATGACAGAATTAATTAATTAATAAAAAAATGGCATGGCACACCCCCCCCCCCCCAGTCCCTACCAGGCCCTTTGGGAAAGGAACATGTGACATCTTCCAGATTTTTCCTCTTTTTGGCATTAGAGTGGACAACCGTAGCAATGTCCTCACTGGTGACAGGTTCCTGTGAATGGAATACAAAATAAATGTTAGCAAGTATATTTTTTATCATTTTCATTATTTTATCATTTCAATACAATGAAATGTTTGAGTTGGAAATATGACACACTATCTATATAAGACGCATGACACAAATATGTAGAAGGTTACTTTTCTGCAATAATCACACAGTAACCTCAACAACTGAAACTCACTCAGACATTTATGTAATTACCTGTGCAATTGACATTTCTTCTGGTTCATCTGACTCCTGCTCAAGAGACGGGGACTCTACCATAGCTGCGGAAGTTGATAATAGTTTTGATACTGAAGCTCAGCAGTCTACCTGATAACAGTAAGGAGCTGCTGCTGTAGGCTCTCTGAATACCACAGCCATAGAATATAGATCTTATTTAAATTCTTTATTTATTTTATCAACAGGGTTTCTTAAATAATATGTTATTACAAAGAAACAAAGTTCACATCATGCCCTATTTCTTTACATCTCATCTTTCAGAAATTAAATCTTTGCCATCTTCATATTGTATTAATAAAATATTAATTAATTGTTTATATTTAAACTTCATACAAACCATCTTTCTTTCTTCCTATTCTCTAATTTCTGTTTATTTAGTTTCCTTCATCTCTTATCTACATATTTCATCTTCCCCTGTTGCCTTCCCCCTTATCCCCAAATTCCTCCCAATACCCATTTCCCATTCCCTTCAATCCCCATATTCCTCCCCTCCCGGAAGAAAAAAGAAAAAAAGGGAAAAAAACTCTCTCTCCCCTTCCTCCCTCCCCTACTCTCCCAATAATCTCCTACCCTCTTCTGATTGCATATATATATCCCATGGGGCCCAGATTTCTTTAACTTGTTCCCTTCTATCTAATGTTATAGGTATCAGTTTCTCCATTATTCCTATTTTCCTAACTTTCTTAAGCCACTCCGACGCCGTCGGGGCTTTTATATCTTTCCAATTTGTTGCAATACAACTTTTTTGCTGCGTTTATTAGGTGGCACAGAATTGAATTGCTGTATCTCTTAGATGGAATTTGTACATTGTGCAACAAGAAGAAATCTGGTTCCCCTGGAATTAGATATTCAGTAAATTTCTGTGTAATTCTATGCACTGTTTCCCAGAATTGTCTAATTACTGGGCAAGACCAGAATATGTATATCATTGTCCCTCTTTCCTTGCATCCTCTCCAACACCTGTCAGAAAATTCTGGAAAAAATTTATTTAGGGCTACCGGTGTATATTACCAGCGTGTTAAAATTTTATAATTTGATTCTTGTATTTTAATACACCTCAATGTTTTTGTGGCCAACTCTATTATATTCTGACATTGTGCTGGAGAGAAGGCATGGCCTATATCTCTCTCCCATTTACCAAGACATTCCATTTTAAAGTCGTCTAGGGGTGCAATCAACAATGCATACATTTTCGATATGACATGTGAAAGTGGTTCCCCTCCCTCACAGTAATCCTCAAATCTTGTCCGTGTCCGTCTATATGTTTCTGCTGATCCCAGTTTTTCTAGGTAGTGTCTAATCTGCCGAGCTTGCCAAATCGGAATTTCATATTTACCTCCTTTTTTTGTTAGCTTATCTATTGTTACCCATCCCCTTTCTCCCATGAAGTCCGACACTTGGAAAATTCCTTTTTCCCTCAATTTCTTAAACTTTACTGACTCTATCCCTGGTAAGAAATCTGGGTTTCCTATTATAGGATATAGTGGTGATTTTTTATCTGTAAATTTAGATTTTTGACATATTTTATCTCCTACCCATAACGTGGTTCCTATCGTGGGGTGTGATTTTACCAAGGGGGACAAAGCTCTATAGCACCATATTGCCCTATTTAGTGGAATTAAACTTATTTGTTGTTCCATATTTATCCATAATTTATAATCTCTATGTCTGCTCCAGTCTACTAGTCTCCCCAGATGCACTGCTTGATAATATTTATATATGTCCGGTGCAGATATACCTCCTACTCTTTTTGGTAAAGTTAAGAGTTTTCTGGCTAATCTTGGCTTTTTACTATTCCAAATAAATTTCATAAACATAGTTTGGACTTGGTTAAAGAAAGACTTGGGAATTTTTATCGGTAATGCTAAGAACAGGAAGAGAAATTTTGGCATTACGCTCATTTTAAGAATATTGCATCTCCCGAACCATGAGTGCATACCTTTGCTCCAATTTTCCAGTAACGTTCTTACAGTTCTAACTAATGGTTCAAAGTTTAATTCAAACGTTTTCTCCAAATTTGCGGGTATCTGTGTACCTAAATAATTTAAGGCTTTCCTCGTCCACTTAAACTTAAAGTTTTGTTCTATTACATTTTTAATGGGACCTGGCAGTGCCACCCCCATCGCCTCCGATTTACCATATTTTTTTTTAAGGTTCGAAATCTTCCCATATATTTCTACTTCTTTCATAAGATTGGGTAGTGAGATTTGTGGTCTTGATAATGAAAAAAGCATATCGTCTGCGTAAGCAGATACTTTATATTCCTTTTCCCCAATTTCAATACCCCTAATATCCGGATTCTGTCTAATCTTGTTTAGAAAAGGTTCTAAAGTCAAAGCATATAACAGAGGCGAAAGAGGGCAGCCCTGCCGTGTTCCATTTGTAATTATAAAAGGCTTAGAATAGACCCCATTTACTTTTACTAATGCCCGAGGACTCGCATACACTCCCGTTATCCATTGTAGCATCTTTTCTCCTATACCCATTTGTGTTAGTACTTCAATCATAAATTTCCAATTAACTCTATCGAATGCTTTTTCTGCGTCCGTATTCAGAAAAACACTCGATATCTTTTTTTGATTGGCTTCTTGTATCAAGTTTAGTACCTTAATAGTATCCCTTGCTTCTCTTGTAGGAATAAACCCTACTTGATCTAAATGTACCAATTGTGATAAATAGGGCTGAATACGGTGCGCTAAGATTTTTGTCAAAATTTTTAAATCGACATTTAATAAGGATATTGGTCTGTAACTACTACATATCTCAGAGTCTTTCCCCTCTTTTGGTATCAAGGTAATATGTGCAGTTACAGACTCAGGGGGTAACACCATTGTCTGTCCAACTGCATTAAATAGTTTAATCATATATGGTCCTAATTGAGTGATACACTTTTTATAATATTGTATGGTAAAACCATCTGGTCCTGGTGCTTTCCCATGTTCAATTGTTTTCATTAATGATTGCAATTGTTCCATATTAATTGGCCCTTCTAATTTCCTTCTATCTGGTGATGATAATCTAGTTAGACCTGTCGACGTCACATATTTCTTTATACGCTCCTGCTTCAGACATTTGAGATGCCGCCTTTTGTTATGCTCATTTTTAAATACCGAACTTAGGTTTGCTATTTTAACCCTGACGTAACTAATATCAGAATTTGGGCACATGACTTTGCATAGTTCTGCCAGCTTGGTTAGGGACGCATGCCTTTTATTTCTGTCAGAATATTGTTAAGATTTGATTTTCCATAAACAGGGCATCTGCCTGTACATCTCAATGAATTGAGGAAGGAAATCAGGGTATGTGAACTTGTCTGTCATGATTCCTGCTAAATAAATTGCAAGGTCAGCTATGTACCACATCAATAAGCATTGCTATATAATGATAAATATGTTGTGAGGTCAGCTTGATAGCCCAATTTTTTTTTACAGTGTTGTATCACAAGGCCTGCTGCATACATCAGCACCTATCACAAACAAAAAATAGCACAAGACCTTCAACAACACCTGTCACATTTTCTAAAGAAAAAAACGTACCTCCGTTCGTATGTAGTGATCAGTTGTGGATATGAACGCTCGTGTAGGTGAAGGGTCGGTGTGAATAGTTCTGTTTCACAGCATTTGTTCACTCTTTTATACACTAGGCATGCATTCTTTGCCCGTCCCTCTCTGATGGGTTTCACAGCAGTCTGGATGTGCACACCACCCACCGTCTGAAAGACCGGCAAAAAAATTAGCAGGAAAGACCTCATTCTGGACAAGGTTATTGAAGTCCTAAAGAAGAAACATGGTGTTGATCAGTTTTAAATCCGGCTGAGGAAAACTGATTTGAAGCACCATGAGCAGGACTAACTACGGCAAATACAGCAAACAGTCAGAAAAAATAAGTACACTCTGTTGTAAGTATGAGGCTAATTTGGTTTATAATAAATTTATAAGGTAACACTGTTTTTTTTTCTTTTTTTTTTTCTTTTGCTCTTACTCTTGATAATGTTCTTTCTCTACTTGATATGTTATAGGAATCTTTTTTTCCTTTTATTATTATTATTATTATTATTATTATTTTATGTTGACTCTAAATTCTTATTTTTTTTGTGTTATGGTAAAAAAGAAGAATCTTAGAGCCAAGAAACGACAAAGAATATTACCATGAAAGGCATAGTTTCCAACAGTTCCTAGTTGCCCAGAACATTCACAGAAAACTGACGTCCTGATGTCCTGCTCAGACATTGTCCCGGGCAGAATCACGAAAATTAAAGAGGAAGTAAACCCCAGCTGATTTTTTCTGTTTTTTGATTCTTAAGTTACACTAGCTCATTGCAATGCATAATATGTATTACTCTTTCAAAAATGACTGCAAATACCTTTTTTATGATGTTTTTCTTCTCAGTATTTCCGTGTATTGACAGCACCATTTGTACTGCTGTTTTCTGATGTAATTTCTGACGTCACCTCCGCCCTTACTGTTTCCCTGTAGGAAATCTTGCGCATGTGCCGTAGCGCCATAACCAAGCTCCTGTCATGGATATGCAGTAATGTTTGTCTGCCATCTTACCTTCCTCTTCATGTGTTCACCTTAGAGGCCAGACTCTCTCACCTGGCTGCTTTTATAATTTCTCCTCCCAGTATGCTCCACCCCAGGCCCTATCAGGGAACACTATATTAACCTGTGCACTGCAAGCCAGCCTTGCTGATCAACGTGTTTGTTAAGCATTGTGTGTTTGGGTTCCTGCTTGCCGTGTGCTACGTCTGTCTCTGTGTTACGATATTGGCTTGTCCCCGACTATCCCTGTCTGCTAGTGACCTTGACCTTCGGCTTATCCTTCGTTTATCCGTGTCTGCTTGTTTCCCTGACCTTGGCTTTTCCCCTCACTATTCTTGTATCCCGTGCTGCTACTTCCCCTCTATCCTCTTTACCCTACGGAGTGTGAGCTAGGGGACTCTGGGGGCCGCGACCTGGACCCAGCTGCAGCGTAGGCCATCCTCACCACTAGGGACTCTGGTGAAAACCTGCTGGATCTTAGACTCCGAGCCCTGGGGAAACTTGGGCTCTAGCTCCCTGTGGATCCCTGTTGTGCTCCACTGGTCCTGCTTTCCACAACCACCCAGTGTCCCATCTGCAGCAGTCAGCCATAGGGATCACTACCTTGTGGTGCACGCCTGACACCCTAATGGTGTGTATCTTTCATCTGGCCACAGGTGACCTGACAGCTCCCCTGTGTGACGTCTTTATTCAGTCACAAGGGAGGGAGTACAGTATCAGGAGGAGGATAAACAGTCAATCATCGCGAGACTTCTCCTCTGTCCGTACAGAGGGGAAGCTCGTTCACTGTCATTTCCTGTCAGGCTGGGAATGAATAAACGGCGCGCTTTAGGTGCCACAGATGAGGGGCAATACTGCGCAATCGCTGGAGATGTCATTAACCCGAAAAAGACGATTTTAGGTGGAAATACAGCTGTGAGTACACTGTGTTATCTGCTATATGATAAGATCAAGTTGTCTCAGAGGGTTTACAACCACTTTAAGCTCTGTCACAGACAGTCAGCAGCCTAGTTCACTTAGTATTTCAAAACACCACCGCGATGCTGGGGTAACACAGATGTTAATAATATAGACGGACTCAGATCCTCCCTATCACCAATGAGGATAACATAGAAAGAAAAAAAACCTCAGTAAATCTTAAGTGGAGGAGGGAGAGGGGAAGGGGGGGAGGGGGCAGAGGAAGAGAGAAGTAGTGCATATAATAAAACAAATGAAATAAATATTAACATAGATATACCGTATATACTCGAGTATAAGCTGAGTTTTTCAGAACATTTTTTTGTGCTGAAAATTCACCCCTCGGCTTATACTCGAGTCACCTTTTTGCGCCTGATATCCCGGACTTTGGGGACCTGGTACCGGCCGGGAAAACTTGGCACACATGTAGCTCTTCATCTACAAGTGTGCAAAGTTTGTTGTCCGGGGGACCTACGGCCGGGGAGCACCGATTTTTCAAAGCCAGCCACCCCTTCCATAGACTCCCATGTTAAACGGTAATTTCTTTGGTGACTTTGGGTACCCGGTACCGGCCGGTCGTAGGTCCCCTGGACGCAAAACTTGGCACACATGTAGCCCAATTTCTCCTCTATAGGTGTGCAAAGTTTTCTGTCTGGGGAACCTACGGCCGGGGAGCACCGAATTTTCAAAGCTGGGCACCCCTTCCATAGACTCCCATGTTAAACGTCAGTCTAGTCATGGACACAGTGAGGCATGGGCACAGTGAGGCATGGACACAGTGAGGCAAAGTGAGGCACAGTGAGGTATGCAGATGGACACCCTAGGCTTATACTCGAGTCAATACTTTTTCCCATTTTTTTGTGGTAAAATTAGGTGCCTCAGCTTATATTCGGGTCGGCTTATACTCCAGTATATACGGTATGTTTAAATAAAAAAAAAACATTAGCAAAATATGGGTATAGCATTGGGTTAATGGGATTGTTTGATATTGTTTTATATTTATTTATATGGTTGAACTAGATGGATTTGTGTCTTTTTTCAACCTGACTAACTATGTAACTAATAAGTAATAAACTGAAAAAATTATAATATCATATTTTTTTGTCAAAATATCAAATAATCTTGAAAAAAAATGTACAGAACATATATGTAATAAATAATTAAATCTAGATACAACTACATGTACTGTACATAAAGATCACATGCATATTATTTTGTATAATGTAATATATATAATATATAATGGATAAGTTATATAATTGTTTTAAAATGAAGTATATATTATTCATAATTAAAAGAAAACATGGATAGACTTTTTAGCGTAGTTATCAGTAAATACATTTATATGAGATATCTATTAAACTAGTAAGCTGGAGAGATAGAGTAAAAATATTTCTATGAAAATAGACAAAAACAAGTAAATAAATAAAATAAACAAATAAATAAATATAGAAATGAATAGATAAACACGTAATAAAATTAAAATAGTAAAAGCAAGTGTATAAAGGTGAATAAGTATAGATGCTAATACTTATGATAGAATAAGTTATTTTACGAGAAATAAATATAGTTAAAAAATAATATAATATATATTTTAAAAAAAATGAAAAAAAAGGCACTATTATCCTTTTCAACAAAACATGTTCTTGATGCTTCAGCAATTGGCCGGGTGCCAGCAGATTTTCTGAAGTACTGTGTAGAACTGCAGAAGATCAAAGATGCCGCTTCTTTATTACTGTGCTACATGGTGGACGGTATTGACCTGCTAGCAGAATTATAGTTGAAAAAGTCTCCTGCTGTACACAATGACCAAAAGTCAGCCAGTTCCTGCTGAACCTGCTGATTTGTGGACATTGTGTACCTAGCTTTACAGTTCATGCTTGTTCCCCATCACCAACAAGGTATGGTGGCAAACAGTCTGATATCTACAGAAAATCATTAGATACTTTATAGAATGTAAAGTACATCATGGTCTTTGAAACGTTAATAATACTTTTCTCTACAAATCTGTGTAAAGTTTATTGAAGGGGTTTGCTGTTCTTAATAATGTCTTGTTGGATTTCAGTGTACAGTCTTTGTTTCTGGAAAAGAATGTATACTTGAGAACAATTTTTCTCCACCGCATTTTTAGGCTATTAACCACCAGGCCTATTTTTCAGACTTGGTGTTTACAAGTTAAAATATTTTTTTTTTTGCTAGAAAATTACTTAGAACCCAAAATGTTATATATATATTTTCAGACACCCTATACAATAAAATGGCGGTCGTTGCAATACTTTATGTCACACCGTATTTGCGCAGCAGTCTTACCAGCGCAATTTTTTGGGAAAAAGTACACTTTTTTAAATTAAAAAGTAAGACAACAGTAAAGTTAGCCTAATTTTTTTTTTATATTGTGAAAGATAATGTTACGCTGAGAAAATTGATACCCAACATGTCACTCTTCAAAATTGCTCCCGCTCGTGGAAAGGCGACAAACTTTGACCCTTGAAAATCTCCATAGGCGACGTTTAAAAATTTCTACAGGAGGTCTGGTGCTAGAATTATTGCTCTTGCTCTAACGATTGCGGCGATACCTGACTTACGTATGCGTTTGCTTCTGCGCGCGAGCTCAGCGGGACGGGGCGCATTAAATTTTGTTTCTTTTTCTTTCCTTATTTATTTTGCTTTTTATTTTTTATTTTGACACTGTCCTTTTGAAAAAAAAAAATTACTCACTTTTATTCCTATTACAAGGGATGTAAATATCCTTTGTAATAGAAAAAAAAGCTTGACAGGATCTCTTAAATGTGAGATCTGGGGTCAAAAAGACCTCAGATCTAACATTTACACAAAATAAATAAATAAATTAAATGTAATTTTTTTTGCAAGAAAAAAAAACTTCCCCTTTAAGACCATTGGGCGGAAGTGACGTTTGACGTCACTTCTGCCATCCAATGGTGTGGAGCCGAGTGCAGTCCATCTTTCCCTTACTCGGCATCTGGCCTGTGACTGCAAAGGACCCGATCGTCTCCGCCGCTACCGACGGATCCGTTAAGCGGCAGAGACCACCGGAGTGCGGCGGGAGTGCGGCGGTCCCCCTCTCCCACCCTCGATAAAAGTGATCTCGCAGCAGAGACCACTTTTATCTGAAAGCGGACCGCCCGCTGTTGAAGAGGATATCGGGGTTATGGCAGCTATCTGCTGCCATAACAACGGTATTCCACTTCAAACAGCCGACGTACAACTGCGGCGGGCGGTCCTTAAGTAGTTAAAGTGATGTGGGTGTTACTGGAATTCATTTATGCACAGAGTTTTAATCAATGACTTCCTGGTTTTAGTCTGGAGGGTACAAAACCAGGGATTCACTCTGCTTTTTAAAAAGGGATATACTGTATTTATTGGCGTATAACTCACTTTTTTACCCTGAAAATAGAGGGTAAACTGTGCCTGAGTGTTATACGCAGGGGGCTGTGGAAAGTTTTTTTCCTGAAACTTCCCTCTTAAAGTTAGGGTGCGTGTTATACGCCTGTGCGTGTTATACGCCGATAAAGACGGTATTTAGGGGTTCTTTGAAGGAGGAGCGTCTGACCAGTCACAGGAGTCTCTCTCCCATTCACAGATCGTGTTACAGGCATTGTGTAAAATAATTTTTCTCAATGGAGGAGAGGGCAGGAGGTAGCGTGTCTCCATTGGATTATTTGAGTGCAGCTGGGCCTGGAGACCTGTAGATGTTAACCCCCAATAGCGCTGTAAGTTCAGCAGCAGGAAGAGGACAGGAGAGCCATGCAATGAAGATTTCTACAGAATCCAGCAGCCTCCACATCATGAAACAAGTATAAAGCCTTGTTTTCACATAATTAGATATTTCATGAATCAAGCCCAGGATGGCTTGCTATAAAAAGCTAAATGTGAGCTAATATGACAGTAACAAATTATTGCAATTAATTTGAAATACCATATTATATGTATGTTTTAAATGCTAGCAGCATAAGTTGCTGATGTTGATTTGGTATCAGACTTTATCAATCTCTGTACTGCAGGTCTGGAATACAGTATGAGAGAAAGAAGCAGCACAAGGAGCCAATCAGTGGTAACAAGCTTCTCCTTTCACTATCAGGCTGAGTTCACACTGGTACGACAAACACTCCGACATTGGGAACCCCTCAGGCTGGATACAATTGAACGGCTTTTTTGGGGCGCATTGCAGGCGCTATTTTTAGCGCAATAGCGCCTGCAAAGCACCTCAGTGTGAAAGGGGCCTTACTGTTTTTGTTTTGTTTTTGATTTAAAAAGTCTGATAAAGCCTGGATCCTCACATGTTTAATCAGCTCAGGTCGCATACCGGCTGAGGGGTGAGGTCCCTGATTTGGGCTGGATCTTCCCATATTGATGAAGTCTCTTCCCCCTCTGGTTGAGGGGAGGAGACTCCTAGAAGCGCTGGGCCCCCCGCTTCATTGAGCCCGTAGGCCGGATTTCGGCTGGGGGGGTTTGATGGAGGCTATTTTGGCCCCCCTCCCCATACGAGGAGCGGAAGCGGGGGTCCTCCCTGTGCAGTTTGATCCATAACCCAGGGAAACAGGTGGGGACAAGATTGCTAGCTGGGTGAGCTAACTCCCCCTAGCGGAACTGTAGCATTGTTTGGGAAAACTTACCCTGTTATTCTATTATAAAGCCGTATCTTCTAAACTGATATGAATCTCTGCTGCATGTGGTACATATACGCCACATGTTTTTCTTTTTCCTTGTTATTTATGATTTTTTCTCAATAAATACAGATTATATAAAAAAAAAAACAATCCCAGCGTGAGATAAATTCCTTTTACTGCTGCTGTAATCACCATGTCAGATGTCAAAAGTCGCATAGTTAGGACAGGTATCCTACTTTGGTCCAACTTCAATGATATTCAATGGGCTGAAGTAGGATCAAAGTCGGACCAAAGTAGTACAGGGAGCATTTTCAAAGTCGGACCGACTTGTGTCGGACCAGTTAAGACGGCTCTCATAGGGAATTATTGATTTTCACACGTCATGCGACATGAGCTCCCAATGTCGGAGCGTTTGTCGTACCAGTGTGACCCCAGCCTCAAGCCACAGGCTGGGGGTGGGTCCAGAATGATCTGGGCTCAGAGGAAGTGGGTTGAATGATGCTGGCTATCAGACTGAGAACATCTAGCTGCAGAAAACCAACTGAAGGGAAATCTTTAGATTGAAAGTGGAAATCGCAGTTGTTTTGTTTATATAAATAAATAGGCTATTCATTTTTATCTAGTTATTTTTAACTGAAGTTCTGCTGTAATTGTGTTTAAAAAAGAGGAAAGGACAACTACATAATGCTATGGGGTACATGGCAGACCTGCATGTACATGTCCCACCCACTGAGGCCGGGTTCACACCTATGCGAATTGGTTGCGGCTTACATCGCATCCAATTCGCATAACATTATAAAATACATTGATTTCAATGAGGCTGGTTCACATATGTGCGATGCATTCGCATTGATCAAAAAACGTGTGCGTTTTCTAGGCATTGCAGTGTGGCTCAGGTGCCAATTCAGGCCCATTATCTTCTATGGGCACGCATCTGATTCGCACATGTGTTCCTTTCTGAATAGGGATCTTGAGGGGGAACTCCATGCCGAATTTTAAATAAAAAACTGGCATGGGTTCCCCTCCATGAGCAAACCAGGCCCTTAGGTCTGGTATGGATTTTAACGGGAAACCCCTACGCTGGAAAAAAATGGCATGGGGGTCCCCCCAAAATCCATACCAGACCCTTATCCGAGCATGCAGCCCGGCCGGTCAGGAAAGGGGGTGGGGACGAGCGAGCGCCCCCCCTCCTGAACCATACCAGGCCGCATGCCCTCAACATGGGGGTGGGTGCTTTGGGGCAGAGAGGCGCCCTGCGGCCCCCCCACCCCAAAGGACCCTGTCCCCATGTTGACGAGGACAGGGCCTCTTCCCAAAAACCCTGGCCGTTGGTTGTCAGGGTCTGCAGGCGGGGGGCTTATTGGAATCCTGGAGCCCCCTTTAATAAGGGGGCCCCCAGATGCCAGCCCCCCACCCTATGTAAATGAGTATGGGGTGACCCCGCCCCTGTAAGATGTCACAGTCCCATCATTCCCCAGGACTGTGACATCATACGGGGCGGGGTCACCGGGTGGCATCACCCGTGACCATGCTCCATGCCTATATAAGTCGTTGTGCTCCGCGCACATGACATTATAGCCGCAGAGAGCGTCGAGGCAACATCGTGAGGAGAGAAGAGGGAAGAAGACGACGATGAAGACCAGGCCCCCGCTAGCAAAAGAGCTGAAAGAAGATAGCGGAGGCGCCCGGCAGAAGGAAGAAAGCACCGGAGAGCGGGAGAAGAACCGGAGAGCGCGGAGACGACACCGGAGAGCAGAAGAAGAGACCCCTGAAGTGGGAAGAGACCACCGAAGTCGGAAGAAGACCCCCGGAGCTGCCTAATAAATTACTTTAAAAACCTGTGTAGTGTGTTTTTTTATTGACTTTTTTTCCACCAGGTGAATGGGTAGGGGTACGATGTACCCCATACTCATTCACATAGGGTGGGGGGCCAGGATCTGGGGGCCCCCTTATTAAAGGGGGCTCCCAGATTCCGATAAGCCCCCTGCCCGCAGACCCCGACAACCAATGGCCAGGGTTGTCGGGAAGAGGCCCTGTCCTCATCAACATGGGGACAGGGTGCTTTGGGGTGAGGGGGCCCCCCTGCCCCAAAGCACCCACCCCCCATGTTGAGGGCATGCGGCCTGGTGCGGTTCAGGAGGGGGGGCTGCTCGCTCATCCCCAACCCCTTTCCTGACCGGCCGGGCTGCGTGCTCGGATAAGGGTCTGGTATGGATTTTGGGGGGACCCCCACGCCGTTTTTTTCGGTGTAGGGGTTCCCGTTAAAATCCATACCAGACCTAAGGGCCTGGTATGCTCATGGAGGGGAACCCATGCCGGTTTTTTATTTAAAATTTGGCGTGGAGTTCCCCCTCATGATAACAGCAGCGAGACTTCCCTTTCCATTCCCAGGTCAGCAAATCCGCAGCTAAAACGCAAAGGAACAGCTGAACAACTGTTTGAGAACTTGGCAAAGAAACCGGAGCTCAAAAACGCAACGCACAAGTGTGAATCCGGCCTGAATGTTTACCTCATAACTGGACTCTGCTGAACCAGGACACATACCCATGGTCCAACTAAAATGTCCCCATTGGCAGAGGGCTTTTGGCTTGCATACTTTATGTAGTAACATCGCTGGCATAGAAGAGTTGAGGAAACGAAAAGGATGTTTGGACAGCCGCACTCCAGGAAAAAATTCCTTAAATGTATTTTATTGGTAAAAATTGAATGCACTACAATCCACAGCAAACAGAAAATCGGGACACACAGCTGGCGTTTCGCACTGGTACTCAGTGCTTACTCATAGCTATGAGCACCTGTGGTCTTCAGGAGGAGATTGATCAGCCAAGCACACCTATCTGATACGGTCACTTCCCTTTCCCCATAGAAGAGTTGAGCATGGGGCTCAAGATCTGGGTGATATATTACATGGTAACAAATCTGATTAGTTGTGACAGAACTTGGCACAATCCCACAAATACTCTCACTGGGCCAACTGTACTTTTCAGTTTACCAATCTGGATCTAACTACCACTATTGTCAATTTGGACTCTATTTTGTTTACCAGTTAACACAAAAGTGTTATTTTCTTTTTTTTTTTCTGCCTACTCTTCTGAAACAATAATTTAAGATATAAATATAAGACAAAACTTCACATTTTTGTGAACAATTTTGTGAACACCTTAAGCTTGCCCAGAATATTCTGTTTTCGTAAGAAAAAAAAAAAATCTTCATCAATTCTCTATGTCATATAATGTCATTGACCCACATTCCTCCCACCAGTGTTGCTCAACGATTGGTGAACTGAGATGCCATTGCATCAGACTTTGCCCTGCACATAGTATCTCTGAGCAATTTTCTAATCGCATGTTTTAATACAAATAGTAAAACAAGCTACAGGCTGCCTATACCGTCTTTAATGTTTATCAAGCACATTTTTAACATTTGTTTTTAAAGCATATTCTTTATAAAGATATATATTGGTTATAGAAAGATAAAACTGTAGACATTTGACATACACAGATGAAAAATAGTTTAAGTAGATAGAACAGTAGTACCTAGAAAGGCTTGGCCTTCTGTGATCAATCGGTGTGAACTCTGGTAAGTCAAGGACAATCTGTAAACTAGAAGGATAAGGTTCATATGTTCCCTTTAGTCTATTATGTCCTATCACCCAAATTTATGTCCATATTTGTGTAACTTTTGTCACAGGCTAAATGTATTATTTAAATAATTCCAGTAAACAAAAGTTTTTTTTTTCTTTTGGTGCCTGTTTCTACCCCATTTTATTAGTACTCAAGACTCATTACTTCTCTGCTCTGCCAAATTCTGAATGTAATTTGTTATAGGGAGATGAATCAGACACAGGTTCATAGCCAATGATTTATCAATGGTGCAATTTCTGCGTAAACTTCTCCAAAGCAGTAATTACAAGAACATAGACTTTGTGCTTTTAAAACTCGTGAGCAGGGTCATGCTAATACTGCTATTCCATAAAAAAAAAAAAACGCTACAATATACCAAGAATAGATCCTGACAGAGGTGACTAAAATGCACATATACATGATGTACACATTAGTTGTAATATTTACCAAATGATTTACATGGAAAAATAATTGGTAAAATAATATTAGGTCAGGTGTGTTGCTTGGCCCCATAGCAGTCTCATGTTTTATGGCTACAGGAATGTCCTTGGTTCTTCAGGTCCATTGTCTGTTTGACCAGCTGGTCAGCTATAAATGCTGTCAGATGATAATGCACTCAGCTGTGTCTTACTGCATGCTGTGCTGCTATACTGTGTTAGGCCAACTGTGCACAGTTCGAATCATTAATGGACAGGCTGTACTAAGTTAATTGATCAATCAACATGGATACAACCAGCCTGCCAGATTAATTTGTGATCATTGCTAGCAGCTGCTATATCTGCTAGTGATAATCGCTGTCTTCTTCTGGTGGGGACGGCTTCTACAGCCCCCCCACACACCTGGAGAAGACATTCGCTGATTCCCCTTTTAACATTTCTTTCCTGCATTCCGTGGTTGCAGGAAAGACATTTTGCACAGTATATGGCTTGCCTTACCCAAAGCTGAACTCTATGCAAACAGCTAAATACACAGAGGAAATGCATACATGAAAGCTGTATTACCTGCTAAAGAATTTACAATTCTGTCCATCCAGTCTTGAGATTTAAACAATGTGGCAACACAATACAGTTATACCTGGCACGGGATGGGACCTAATATTTTCTCCTGCAGAAGCTGGCCATAGACGGTTCGATTCTTATACTGTTCAGTAGAGACTGGCCAAGATTTGAACCATGTAGGGGCAGGCTGATTGTACCCAAATTGCATGTTTGGTTGTATGACATGAGATTGACAAGGTATTTGTCTAACAAAGCACTTAATGTAGGGGGGATATGATCAACATGTACAAATATATAAGGGGTCCATATAGTGAACTTAGTGTTGAGTTATTCACTTTACGGTCAACACAAAGGACAAGGGGGCACTCTTTGCGTCTAGAGGAAAAGAGATTTCACCTCCAAATACGGAAAGGTTTCTTCACAGTAGGAGCTGTGAAAATGTGAAATAGACTCCCTGCAGAGGTGGTTCTGGCCAGCTCAGTAGATTGCTTTAAGAAGGGCCTGGGATCTTTCTTAAATGTACATAATATAACTGGGTACTGACATTTATAGGTAAAGTTGATCCGGGGAATATCGGATTGCCTCTCGGGGGATCAGGAAGGAATTTTTTCCCCTGCTGTAGCAAATTGGACCATACTCTGCTGGGGTTTTTTGCCTTCCTCTGGATCAACTGTGGGTATAGAATTGGGTATATGGGATTGTACGATATTTCTTTTTTTTTTTCTTTTTTTTTTAATGGTTGAACTGGATGGACTTGTGTCTTTTTTCAACCTGTCTAACTATGTAACTATGTATATTTGGCAAAATATCTAAGCTTGAGCCGCTGAGGTGCACAATCAGAATGAGAAGAAAAAAACAATAAAAAATAAAAAATAGCACCGCAGTTTATACAACCGATAGCATTGTTTCAGAGAAATAGAGGAATCACCTCATTCAGTCCCACTGCCAAGTCCCCAGAGAGGCAGCTAGGGATTCCCTGGGTGCTGGCGGTCGAGTTACAATCAAATGATTATTACCGTATTTATCTGCGTATAACACGCACAGGTGTATAACACGCACCCTAACTTTAAGAGGGAGGTTTCAGGAAAAAAACTTTCCACATCCCCCTGTGTATAACACGCAGGCACAGTTTACCCTCTATCTTCAGGGTAAAAAAGTGAGTGTTATACGCCAATAAATACAGTATTTAAACATTAGTCCAGGGGTCTGTGTAAATCACAAGACATTTAATCTGCCTAAGGTAATTTTGAATTTTTCAGTATTGTACCAAGCAGCGGAGGTCCACACAAAAATGGAACTTCCGCTTTTCGGAACACTCCCCCCGTCCGGTGTCACATTTGGCACCTTTCAGGGGGGAGGGGGGTGCAGATACCTGTATAATACAGGTATTTGCACCCACTTCTGGGCATAGACCCCCACAGAATCTGCGGGGGTCTAAGTCACTTCCCTCCCCCCCGCTGTCTTCTGGGAGACACACGGGTCCCAGAAGACAGCAGGGACCATTTGGATTGCAGCGCGACTCGCACATGCGCAGTAGGGAACCAGGAAGTGAAGCCGCAAGGCTTCACTTCCTGATTCCCTTACCGGAGATGGCAGCGGCAGCATCCGAGGGATGGGTCGGCCTCGGGTGCCGACATCGCGGGCGCCCTGGACAGGTAAGTGTCCTTATTTTAAAAGTCAGCAGCTGCAGTATTTGTAGCTGCTGACTTTAAAAAAAAAAAAAAAAATTCTGCAGACCTCCGCTTTAAGTTAGTAATGTGGAATTTGGACCAAGTGCAAAAAAAAAAAAGTTTGGTTTGGGGATCTTTATGTGTAGTGACATGAAAACAAACTGGGAAACATCGCAACAAACAGGACTTTTAGGGGTGTCGTGTGCAGTAAATACAACGTATTTAGGAGAAATTAAAAATAATCTTTTCCATCCGTCTGCAGAGCGGATCGGATGAACACGGACAGACGGTCCGTGTTCATCCGATTCCCACATAGAGGAGAGCGGATATCTGCAGGAACCGCCCTGTCATCCGCCGGCTCAGCGGGAATCAACGGAGCGATCCCAGCTGAGCAAGCGGATGTTCACAGGGCGGGTGATCACGGGATCCGCCCGTGTGAAAGGGCCCTTATGAGTAAGTTAGCAGAATATTGTATCTTTATTACAATAGCATGCTGACTAGTGGATAGTAACAGATAGTGCTGCAACGGATCGGTGGTGATCCGAACGGGTCACCGTGTTTGGATCGGATCACCACGCGATCCACGGCCTCGGCCTTAGGAAAGGCCGCGGCTTCGGCCTAGTTCCAGAGCCGCGGCCATCTTGGTACACTGGGCGGCGGCAGCCGCTGCCTTATGCGCACTGAGCGCCGCTGACGTCATCACCCCTCACCCTCGCTGCTCGTGGATCTGGCGGTGGGAGAGATTAAAGTAAGTGGGGGAGATGCCTGACCTATTACAGAGATTGGGGGAGATGCCTGATATCTATGCCTGAGTGGGAGAGATTGTAGATATTACAGTGGGGGAGATTGTGGATATTATTACAGGGGGGGAGATGCCTATTACAGTGGGAGAGATTGTGGATATTACAGTGAGTGGGGGAAATTGTGGATATTACAGTGAGTGGGGGAGATTGTGGATATTACAGTGGGGGGGGGGGGGTGACGTGGATATTACAGTGAGTGGGGGAGATTGTGGATATTACAGTGGGGGGGGGGGGGTGACGTGGATATTACAGTGGGGGAGATTGTGGATATTACAGTGGGGGAGATTGTGGATATTACTGTAAGTGGGGGAGATGGCGTGGATATTACAGTGAGTGGGGGAGATGACGTGGATATTACAGTGAGTGGGGGAGATGACGTGGATATTACAGTGAGTGGGGGAGATGACGTGGATATTACAGTGAGTGGGGGAGATGACGTGGATATTACAGTAAGTGGGGGAGATGTCGTGGATATTACAGTGAGTGGGGGAGATTGTGGATATTACAGTGGGGGGGGGGTGACGTGGATATTACAGTGGGGGTCTGGGGGAGATTGTGGATATTACAGTGGGGGATGACGTGGATATTACAGTGGGGGAGATTGTGGATATTACAGTAAGTGGGGGAGATTGTGGATATTACAGTGGGGAGATGACGTGGATATTACAGTGGGGGAGATTGTGGATATTACAGTAAGTGGGGGAGATTGTGGATATTACAGTGGGGAGATGACGTGGATATTACAGTGGGGGAGATTGTGGATATTACAGTAAGTGGGGGAGATTGTGGATATTACAGTGGGGAGATGACGTGGATATTACAGTGGGGGAGATTGTGGATATTAGTAATTTTTTTTTTGCAGATCCGAAAATGATCCGATCCGTGGCTCTGATCCGAGGATCGATCCGATCCGTGAGTTTTTTGATCCGTTGCACCCCTAGTAACAGAGTAGCAATATGGGTTGGAACTGTTTACTCACATAATCAACTACTCATTAGTACTATTGTATGAATTACTATGATGTGTATTCTTTCATATGCTTTTAATGGTTATGTAATAAACTGTCATTTACATTTCTCTTAAATAACTGTATTTACTCAACATGACACCTCTAAAAATCCTGTATTGGAAATAGTTTTCTGGTTTGTTAACAATTTGTTCTTTGGGATGTGGTGTCCATAATCACTTTTGATCCTCACACTAAATAAAGTTATTATAATAGGTAAAAGCACATAGTTTGTCAAAGACGATTAATCTGTACAATAAGACCTTCAGATCTGCCGAAGACGGTAATTTTAGCAATATTGTTTTTTTATCAATATTTAAGGATATAAGGCTCTTTTCACACGGGTGGACCAATCTGGTCCGCCTGTCAGTTTTTTAGGCAGACCCGATTGGACCCTTCATTAACCTCTATAGAGCGACAGATGTAAACAAGCATGTGTCCATTTACATCTGCCAACATCCAATCTGATCTGCTAAAAACAGATGGATAAAGATCCATTCCTCATCTGTCTAGCGCAGTGGTCTCCAAACTGCGGTCCGGGGCCAGATTTGGCCCTTTGCTTGCTTTTATCTGGCCCTTGGGGCACTATTACATCCACTGATACCACAATGGGGCATAATTCCACCCCCACTGACACCAATGGTGGAGTCCGCCCTATGGGAGAGGGGCCTAATGTGGAGCTGTTGAATGTTATATATCTTTGCATTGTCTGAGGGCATCAAGAGGTTTTAAAGAATTTACAAGATTAGAGAAAGGATTTTTGGAAAAAAAAACACTTATGACCGGAATTTGAAAAGTGTTTGAATATAACCACAGGTGTTGGGTACACTTGTTTTTCTTCACACTGCCCAGAAAGTGTGGGAAAACAAGGAGAAACACAGAAAATGCAAGGATATGTTTTTCATAAAAACTGTACTTGAGAAACACATTTCTTGTTAACCACTTCAGCCCCAGAAAAATTGGCTGCTCAATGAACAGGCCATTTTTTTGCGATTCGGCACTTCGTCGCTTTAACTGACAATTGCACGGTCGTGCGCCGCTGCACCGAAACAAAATTTACATCCTTTTTTTCCCACAAATAGAGCTTTCTGCGATTTATTTTTTTCCGCTATAAACCAAAAAATAGCGTCAATTTTGAAAAAAACGTTTTTGTACTTTTCGCTATAATAAATATCCCCAATTTTTTTTTAAAATGCTATTTTTTTTTCAGTTTAGGCCGATATGTATTCTACATATTTTTGGTAATAAAAATCGCAATAAGCGTATATTGATTGGTTTGCGCAAAAGTTATTGTGTCTACAAAATAGGGGATAGATTTATGGTATTTTTATTATTTTTTTTTTTTACTAGTAATGGCGGCGATCTGCGATTTTTATCGGGACTGCGACATTATGGCGGACACATTGGACACTTTTGACACATTCTTGAGACCATTGGCATTTATACAGCAATCAGTGCTATAAAAATGCACTGACTACAGTAAAAATTTCACTGGCAGGGAAGGGGTTAACACTAGGGGCGATCAAGGGGTTAATTGTGTTCCCTGACTGAGTGTTCTAACTGTGGGTTGAGGGGACTGACTAGAGGAAATGACAGATCATGGTTCCTAGCTATTAGGAACTCACGATCTGTCTCTCCTCATAGAACAGAACAGGGATTTGTGTGTATACACACACACGTCCCTGTTCTGCCTCTCGTACCCGCGTTTGCTTGTGGCTGGCGGTCACGAGCATCGGCACCCCCACGATGTAGTGGGTGCGCCTGCTATCCCGCTTGAAGGGACCGACGTACAGCTAAATCCAGATCCCTGGTATCCAATAAGAATAAGATTGGACAGTAGGTGTACAATGCAATGTACAGACAATAGACAATAGAGTCCAAGCTCTGGGGGTGCATAGGCAAGATGATAGGGGCCAGGGGGGGAAAAATGTAGTAACGGAAGAGGGGGAGTCACATTTACAGTCTCAGGGCTGCCATCAGAGGAGAAACAGAAACCATTGTTCAAGTACTGTGGAGAAAAAAGCAAGGCGAGAGGCGCCTCTGAGTGTAGACGTTTTAAAACAATTTAATAAAAACTGAAGTACAGGCAACTCACATTTTACAATGTAAAAGCAGGCATTGTACGAATTCCATGAAGAAAAGGAGTGATCATCAGGTCAGTCATGCTGTGCTGTATCCTGCTGGGGCGCTGTGCTGCTAGATGTCATCAGGTACCGCTTGATTGATGGAGAAAAGCCGGCGGCGGTGGGGAGACAACAGAGCACGGCCTAGATGGTGATTTCCTGGCAGGCAGGGAGCGATAACGTCACTGGTATGCAACGCATTTCCTGAGCTGGCGTGTTGCGTATGACGTGGCAGGCGCGCTCCTTTGTCAAGCTGATGGATGGGATGGTGGGGAGCACGCCTGCCACGCCATACGCAACACGCCAGCTCAGGAAACGCGTCGCATACCAGTGACGTCATCGCTCCCTGCCTGCCAGGAAATCACCATCTAGGCCGTGCTCTGTTGTCTCCCCACCGCCGCCGGCTTTTCTCCATCAATCAAGCGGTACCAGATGACATCTAGCAGCACAGCGCCCCAGCAGGATACAGCCCAGCATGAGTGACCTGATGATCACTCCTTTTCTTCATGGAATTCGTACAATGCCTGCTTTTACATTGTAAAATGTGAGTTGCCTGTACTTCAGTTTTTATTAAATTGTTTTAAAACGTCTACACTCAGAGGCGCCTCTCCCCTTGCTTTTTTCTCCAAAGAGGAAGTAAACCCTCTTTTTGATTCCCTGAAAAAAAAAACCCCTGCAAGAGAAAGGCATAATGAGCTAGTATGCATAGCATACAAAAAAGAATGGGAACAACGCATATAAGGAGAGTCCAGGAGCCGCGCACCCCAAGAATATGTAGAGAATCGGAAGTTCCCCCAGCGGGGTTTTTTAGCGGCTATGGGTATGGAATTCAAAACTAAAATAATGAAGTCAGTGCAGCAAATCAATGTGAAGATGGTGGAAAAAAAAAAAGAGATGAGACCCTCAGTCACCATATTGATCATTTCACACACACTTCTCACCACACACTCACATTCTCTTTTTTTTTTTTTTTTCCACCATCTTCACATTGATTTGCTGCACTGACTTCATTTTGTGGCCCACTTTTACATCTTTCACTGCCTCTTGGGTTTGATACAGCAATAGACCCAACCGTAATTAATTTTACCAAGATACTTAGATATTAATATTGCGGGTGGGGTATACTTTGATTACATTTAAATCGCCATTACTTGTTTGAGCATATGCATGATGCATATAGCCTATACCAAAGTAATCTACTTTCATTATATCGCAGGTGTCACCCATGTCCTCTCCCCCTGTTGGTCCATATGTGTGACCCCTTGCAAGCCCTAATTCGTCTGGCCCCCGCTTAGAGGAATGGGGGACGTCATGTGAGGATTTCTGGACCCAAGTGCATGTTCATTCACAATTTCTGGTTATGCGTTACATCTCAAATTTCACTATTTAAGCCGTAAATATAATTTTACTTTATGCACCATTGTTGTTATCCATCATTGGAATGTCAGAACCCTAATAAATGTTTTAATATATTCTACCAGAGTACAATCCCCTGAGGAAGACCATGATGGTCGAAACGCGTCGGGGTACTCACATGGATGTTAACTCATTGATTGTTTAATCAGTTATTGCATTATTTATTACCTGCTTTTTATAATAATGTTTGTAACCAGAATAAACTATTTGACCAATTCTTTGTATTTGCAATTTTTACTTATTGTATAATTGAATAATTTTTTTTTTTAAATCAGATCTTAGTTATACACAGCCCTAATTTTTAAATTCCATACCCATAGCCGCTAAAAAACCCCGCTGGGGGAACTTCCGATTCTCTGTATGCATAGCATACTAGCTCATTATGTGGCACTTACCTGAGATCGAAGCCCCCAAAGCGTTCCTCGTTCCCCTCCGCCGCCGCCATGTCCCCTCTGAGCGTCTTCCGTGTATCGCCGCTCTGGTGCTGTGATTGGCCGCAGCGGCGATGACGTCACTCCCACGCATGTGCGCGGGACCGGCACGATCCCGCGCATGCGCGCGGGACCGACATAATCCCGGCAATATCCCATTCAAGACCCGGCCCGCTTAGTAAGCCTGCGCCGATGTCTATGGCGCGCATGCGCCATAGACATCGGTGCAGTCTTTTCAGCAAATATCTCCTTAACCGTGTAGGTTAAGGAGATATTTCTTGCACCTACAGGTAAGCCTTGATCTAGGCTTACCTGTAGATGCAAGTTGTCAGAGTGGGTTTACAACCATTTTAAACAAATTTTATTTTGGCACAGGGAATCCATTTGTCAGCATGGTGTGAGATATTTTTTAAATTTATTTAGAATATAGCACATTGTGGTTTAATCCGTTTATGCACTTCCATTTTTGTGTGTTATGCATTTGAAATTTGGCAGCACGAATGCCTAGAATGTTGTGTGTTATTGAGTGTTGTGTGAACACTGGCTACATGATCTGATCACATAATAGAGACGATAGAGCAGTTTTTGCACATTTATTAAGCACATTTTTAATGCAGATGACCCCACCCATTCTACTCAAACATTAAAATTATTCATAAATGTGAAGGGGTTGGATGAGGGTACATATCTGTGCCCAGGGATTAGAGAGAAATAAAATTATATCATCTGCAAACAGAGAAGAGTTAGTCTCTTGATGGCTAAAGCGTATACAGTGGAATAAAGTTGGCGAGGAATATGAGTGTGCCAGGGACTTGATGGAGATACAGTAAGGGCAGGAGGGCAGGAGGGGGCATCCCTGGCATGTTCCCTCCTGTAATTGGAAGAGTGCAGAAAGCGATCCTGCCATGAAGACGTGTGTCTTTGGGACAGAAAAGAGGAAAAAAAAAAAAAAGGCATATGACCTCATCAAATACCTTCTCCTTCAAGGTATTGGATGACAAAGATGGACCAGCAAATTTTGACTGCACTACAAGAACCTTTCTGGTATTTGCCACTGCTGATTGTCCACAAACAAAACCCACCTTATCAGACCAACAAGTCTGTTTACCTTAACTTTCAATAAAAAGTTCATACTGTTTTGTATATTGCCCTCTCCATGTGCACCTTCACCTTTTAGCTAGTTTCAAACAGGTCAGAGCAGCTGTCATTGTTACTTTTTTGTATTTGGTGCAGACAAACACAGCTTGTCTAATAAAGGCAATGTTTATAACCTGAGTAGTTGAAACAGATTCGTTTTTGATTTATTGCTGGCTAGTTAAAAAGTGTGTTGGGAACCCTCTTTGTTCATGTCATATGTACTAACCCTAGTGAACTCTGCTCTAATGCAATCAAAAATCATCAAATATATCATCAAAGAATATCGAGAAAAATAAAAAAAAAGTGCAACCAATATCACGGTCAAGATAGTTGCTTCCATTAGGCCCCTTTCACACTGGGGCGGGCATATGCGTTGGCGGTATAGCGGCGCGATTTTCAGCGCCCTATACCGTCATGTTTACCGCGATATTCGGCCGCTAGCGGTGCGGTTTTAACCCCCGCTAGCGGCCGAAAAAGGGTTAATACCGCCAGCAAACCGCGGCTACAGCCGCGGATTGCGGGCGGTATTACCGCGGTGTCCCATTGATTTCAATGGCAAGGAGCAGGAAAGGAGCGGTATACACACCGCTCCTTCACCGCTCCAAAGATGCGGCTTGCAGGAGATTTTTTTGTCTCCTGCCAGCACACCGGGGCAGGAGTATTTCAGGCGTTATTTATGCGCTATTTTAAGCGTAAAAATGCCTGAAATACGCCTAAGTGTGAAAGGGGCCTTAGTATCCACAAACAGATACTTGAAACATGTATGTTTTAATATATTTTTATTGAGAAAAAAAAAAAAAAGAATATGGCGTTGTACAAAGAAACAACATCGCTTATTAGCCTTGACCTAAGTATTCAGTGGCCAACCATAATATGTGTTACAGTATGTCCTTTAGCATTTGGAAGGCTAGGGATTGCGCAAATATATTGCTACAATGCATTTACTATCAATGCTAGATTTTCTGACGATAAAAAGGTAAACAAAATGAACAGGAAAGAAAAAAAAAATAGCATCTGACAGAAGGGTTGATTTACTAAAGGCAAATCCACTTTGTACCACAAGTACACTGCAAGTACACTTGAAAATGCACTTGGAAGTGCAGTCGCTGTGAATCTGAGGGGAAGATCTGAAATCAGGGGAATCCCTGCTGATTTTATCATCCAATCATGTACAAGCAAAAATGCTGTTTTTTATTTTCCTTGCATGTCCCCCATGGATCTACAGCGACTGCACTTCCAAGTGCACGTTCAAGTGCACTTGCAGTGCACTTATAGTGCAAAGTGGATTTGCCTTTAGTAAAAAAAAAATCCTAACTATTTAAAAAAAGATAGAAACTTAGGAGATTTAAGAAACTCCGCCCACGGAATCCAAACCTCCCTAAACTTAAGCTCATTTTTATTTACTGTGCATACTAGCTCTTCCATCTGCATTGTATAATTCATCTCCTCTACCCACTCCCTCATTGTTGGTATTGTTGGGGATTTCCAATATCTTGGAATTAAACCTCTACCTGCCATCAGCAAGAACCTAAATATACCCTTTTTTTGATGGATTTAATAGATCCCATGATCAGGTGAAAGAAGCGCTATCTCCGGGGTCTCTGGCAATTTTTTGCCAATTACCAAATGAGTGAGTTTAAATATAGCCGACCAAAATGATTTTATAATCGGGCAGGACCACCAAAGATGTAATAGTGTGCCTCTCGATTCACCAGATCTGCAGCATTGGTCAGACATAGCCGGATTAAGTTTGTTTAATAAGACCGGACACAATACCATCTTGTCAGAATCTTATAGTTGCGTTCCGAGTAGGAGGATAGAGATAATTTGAAAGTGCGTGAGAACACTTTATCCCAATCCTCAGAGGTCATGTTTTTGCCTAGTTTTCTCTCTCAGTCTCGGATATAGAAGGGGCAATCAGGAAGTACATGTGCTAGTAGAATGCTGTATATTGTAGAGAGAGCATGGGGGCATTTTGAGTCAGAGAGGCACAACTTCAAGTCAAATCCCTACAAAGGCTCCCCCTACTCAGCTCATTAAAAAAATTACATAATTGAAAATATTGGAGCCACTCTCCTGCCTTGGAGTTAGTGTGGGAACTAAGCACTCCCAAGGGTTTCAAGCCCCCATCCGAGAATGAATGCCAAATAGGAAATGGGTGTGGTGGTTGCCAGCAAAGAAAACCCTTATCTAACATACTGGGTAGAAATAGCAGGTTGCCCAATATTGGAGTTAGTGGCCCTGGACGTGAGGATACATTATGTGTCCTGATAACCTTGCCCCAAACATATAGGAAAGAAGAAATCAAAAGCGTTACCTGTGTTGAAGATGGGTATAAGCCATGGAAGAGAGGTCAGTCGAACGGGCAATAGATCAGACTCGAAGTCACCCATTGCCTAATGGATTAATGATGGAACCAATCTAAAACCCTACTGAGGAGTGCCGCCGCATGGTAAAATCCCAAATGTGGCAGGCCTGCTCCACCAGCGTCTCGCCTCTTCACCAAGATATCATACCTAAAGCCTCGTACACACAATCAGATTTTTCCGATGGGAATTGTGTGATGACAGGCTGTTGGTGGAAAATCTGACCATTTCTATGCTCCATCGGACAATTGTCAGATTTTATGCGGACAAATGTTGGATGGCAGGCTTTAAAATTTTCCGTGAACAACGGTCTGTTGTTGGATTTTCCGAGCGTGTGTACAGAAGTCCGTCGGACAAAAGTCCAAAGTACAAACACACATGCTCGGAAGCAATGTTTACCAAACACAACATTAGCAGAAGTTGCCTAAAGAGCTGAAAAAATACGTAGTACGTAACTACATTCATGTTTGTTGGCTGACAATTGTGTGCCGTTTGTATGCAAGACAACTTTTTGGCCAACGCCCTTCGGACAAAAGTCCGAGGCTTTGTCTGCGGAAAATCCGATCGTGTGTCCGAGGCTTTGTCTGCGGAAAATCCGATCGTGTGTTCGAGGCTTTGTCTGCGGAAAATCCGATCGTGTGTCCGAGGCTTTGTCTGCGGAAAATCCGATTGTGTGTACGAGGCTTTAGTCTAGCTGAGGATCTGGACCAAATACATTTTAGAAGCATAGATTGAGCCGATCTAAAGAAAGAATGTGGGGCTCGGATCATAATCATTTGAAAAAATATAAAGGAATCTAGGGAGGGTGTCCCTCTTAATGTATGTCATGGATGTCACATTGGTGACCATCTCCTAAGGCATTGTTGCATCAAGTTCAAGAGCGAATAGTAGTTTAAATTGGATGTAAACCCACTCTCATCATTTCTAAATTACTTCCATAGTGCTGATCTATGAGCATATTCATGCCTCCTGCATGTATCCTTATCTGTCAAATATCTCCCCTTTAGCTGTTTGGAGCCCTGCAATACTCCAAATTCTGTGGGCAGGTCTGTTGTCTGGAGCTCGGTGGGTGGAGTCGTGATGTCAGTAGACTGCCCGCCCACCTCTACACTCCCCTTGGCCAGGCATCGATATTTCTTACACTGAACTTCTGCTGGTCTTGTGGATTATGCCCCATGATCACTAACATCCAGTCAAAACCCAGGAAAGTCACCACATGACTTCAGCATGCCCAATAATGCTGAGGTGTGGAGCAGCCAATCCTGGGAGAGCTGGAAAAGAAGGGAGGGGGGATCTGAGGTACACAGAATGCCTCTCTCACACTCGTGCATGATATAAGGAAATCACCTGTCACTCACAGCAAGGGGAAAAACAGACACCTATTTCTCTGTGTGACGGTTTTTATCTTACTGGAAAAAGATAAGAGGATTGCTCAGAGCTGGATTAACTATTCGTGGCAAGACTGGGCACAGATGAAATAACATCCTCTGTCTTAATTGAAAAAAAAAAATTGGGGGTTTACATCCACTTTAAGTCATACCATTTATTTAGTTGCCTGGGCATCTGGACCCCCAGGTAATTAACAGAATGTTGGGCCCATTGGAAAGGAAATTTATCGGCGAGGCAATCTTGAATACCTTCAGGAAGAGAGATGTTTAAACAATGTGATTTTTCTGCATTCATTTTAAAGTGATTTAAATTACCAAAGAGCTCTAATTCCTTTAAAAGCATTGGGAAGGCTAATTATGGGTTGGTTATATGGAGCATGAGATCGTCCGCGAATAAACATATTTTATTGAGTTGTTAACACTCAGGGCCATCGCCAAATGCTCCATTGCTAAAATATACAAAAGTGGCGAAAGAGGACACTGTTCGATACATGGACCGGGTCCGAAAGTAAGCCATTCACCCTAATACGGGCTAATGGACACGAGTACAAAGCCATCATTTTTTTTTTTATTACTATTAAATTCAGAGGTAAGCCTATTTGCTCCAATGTTGCTTTCAAAAATCTTCAAAGTATGTAAACTTTTGATCAGGGACATTTGGGAAGTTTCTGTTGCCTTTATGATTTAAAAAGAGTAAACACAGTTGGTTGATAATACATGGCTTCAGCCAAACACTAACCATGAGTGATAGAATTTTTTTGTGTTATCATTCATATTCTCTGAAAAATGGCCAAGAAATTATAAATTATGCCAGGGTATGTAAACTTATGAGCACAACTGTACATAAATAAATGTGTAGTGCTATCCCTTTAAGAATAGTAACTATAATACACATACAATAGTAAATGCAATGCAAACAACCTTAGTGCAAAATACTAACACAATCTCAATATAAGCTGTAAGATATCAGGGTGATTAGGTTCAAGTGGTGCAATCAATTTTCCAGAAACGTGCCATTCTAGACTGCGTTTTTAGGGCACGGCAGCCCACTTTTATTTAAAGGTAACAAAAAAGTTCAAACATACAGTAATTTTCCCTTGGGGGGGGTTCCACCATCACTGTATAAACACAAACTTCAGCCTCCTGGCCTACTCACTGTCAGCTTTGTGCTGTTCGATTGCGGGCCACATCTGCCTTCTACAGATGTGCACACAAAGGCTGCCACCTGCAGCCTTAGACTCCGAGACCTCCTGTCTCTTTCTCCTGGAGCCATCTCCTACTGGGACCCTCCCGACCTCCTTGGCCAGACTTCCTGTCTGCCATGCGGAGCTGTCTCCAAGTCTGAGCCCTGAGCTCTCTTCCTGGGAGGATTATGAAGCCAGCCCACAGGTGTGCAATTAGCAAGCCTACCAAAATCAGGCGTAACCTGCTAATATACACTGTGACACAGGGTCACATCTCCACCAATCTTATAAGTCCATCACTCTGTTTGTGAAATATTGAGTAAAGGTCCACTAGAATTATAAAATGTGTAATAATGACTTCTTGTGGTCACTTAAGTTCTCTGACACCCAGTGAATCACCACCGGGGCACTTATTCACGACCACCACCAATAAAAATATGCCACTTACTGAATCCAAAGGCCCCTTATTTTGTAGGTCACAAGTGCTCTTTGATATTAAGCAGGTGGTAGCTGGCAAAAGAATCACTCCAACATCTCCAGGTAATTCCTCTTCACTTCTAAACATAATGTACACACAAAGCAGCAGAAGAAAAAAAGCTTATTACATTCTGCCATTAGGCGTACATGTCTAGAGACATCAGATTGCGTGCCCTGCACTACACATGTTTCCTCAGAAATTATGTCTTCAGGGTAAACAGAAACACCTGTTCACCCTAAAGACGTAATTTCTGCTGAAATGTATAGGGTGGAGCATTCAATCTAACATCACTACTCATGTGAGCCATATGGCGGAATGTGAAGAGCTTTATTTCTTCTGCTGCTTTGTAAATACAATATGTTTACAATAAATTTGGATTAATTATATAGGATTACACTACAGTGTATGGACTTTTCTTTGAAGAGATACATATAACATAAGCATTCCCGGAAGTGAAAAGTGAAAAACCTGGTCATATGTATGCCCCGGGCATTCATTTGTTGAGTGATACTGGTGGAAGATTTAACATTTAATTTCGGAGGGTTCTTTGCAGTGTTAGATGTATCAATTGTTAGATGTGCCCAGGGCTATTTTTCAAGGGGAACTTGGTGGAACTCAGTTCCACCACCTCTGGCTCAGACCCTTGGGGGGGGGGGCTGCTCACCACAATCACTTGTAAACACAGAAGTCCAGTTCCTGTGTTTACAAATGACAGCCCTGCACTCTGTGTGTAACCCCCCTGAATTCTGCACTCTGTATGTAATGCAATCCTCTTATTTAATTGCCCCTTTAAGACCCTCCTACTGTTCATGAAATTTGACTGACCACACCCACTATTTGATGTGATTTGAAGGGTGTGTGTGGGTGGAGGGGCTTTGGGGGGTCATGGTTGAGTTCCAGCACCTATTGTTTGAGAAAATAAAGCCCTGGATGTGCCCATTGGCAAAAATACAAAGCCTCCTCAGCTACACATTTCATCTTAAACTTGGGATAGAATGGAATGTGGCATGAAGGCAATTTGTTAATTAGAGGTAAAACATCAGCCTTCCAGGCAACTGCTGGCAATCCATTCTCTGGGCTGTACGAAGATTTGTGGACAAGAATTAGGTCTACTTGGGTTAAGTTGGATTTGCAACATTTGTAACAAGATTTGTGACATCTGCTTTCAGTTTCTTTAAATAGCTAAGCATTCAGAAATGTTTTTGGAGGGATCTCAACCCCTTTACACTCCAGGATATTATTTTCATATTGTTTGTACACAATGTAATTGGCAGCTACCAAAGGAGAGGTGTTTTCTGGCTGCCAATGAACAGAATAGCTGTGAACTAGCTGCTGGCAAACCTCATTGAAGATTTGCTTGCATTTTGTTAGTTCTGAACAATGAGTAACATAAAGTCCCCAGCTACAAGATTACACTGCAATCTGTATTATCTGAAAATCTGTGTTCTGACATCAGTATTATTTTTGCTTGGTAAGTCTGCTTCGATGTGTAGAGCTAACTCTGTTGCGTATGTTTTGTAATTTATAGCAAGCCTAGATTAGATTCTCACAATCAGATCTCTCTGTATTCTGCACAGATTTATCAGCATCCGCCATCTTGGGTTGCAGCCTACTCCTATTCTTGCAGAAGGTTGGGAAGCATTTGGATTTGTGTGGTTTAGTAATACTTGTCCATCATTGAGTCATCTGGTATTGTAGACATGCAGGGAAGCCCTGGGTGGACAAATATTTGGCTGGAGGGCACGTTTAGTCTAGTGGCCAAAGCGCTACAGTGTGCGACTAACCCACCAGGTGTCGGGATAAAAGGTGATTCTGCAAGAGGCTGATGCCAGGCCATAGGTACTTGCACTAATTGCATTTAAAAATATATATATATATATACATTTAATGAATACAGAGATGCATTAACTTGTACTTTTAAAACCTGATTAGAGTTAAGCTTCAACAGTTTTTCATACTTTTATCTACAGATAAATGCAGTAAATGAAGGTGAGTGCTTTTAATACATTATGACAGCTGACAGACAAAAAATGCCAGACCACCATACAAACTGTGAAATCTTGTCACGGTTTATGCACTGACATAGGGTTAGAGTTGATAGGTGCAGTAGTGGAGCCAGTGTCAAATGAGAACTGGCATATAATAGTATGAAGCATGTAGTGCAGAGCTGCTGCCAGATTCTGATAGTCATTCCAACTGTTATCATAGCTCAAACACTTATACCAGTCCATGTCAGTACAAACTTTCAAAGGCATGCTCAAGATCCAATGCACACCACGTCTTCTGTAAAACATGGTGGAGGCAGTGTGATGGCTTCCAGTGGCACTGGGTCATTGATGTTTATTGATGATGTGACAGAAGACAGAAGCAGCCGGATGAATCCTGCAGTGTTTAGAGATATATTGTCAGCCCAGATTTAGCCAAATGCAGCAAAGTTGATTGGACGGCACTTCACAGTACAGATGGACAATGATCCAAAACACACTGCAAAAGCAACCCAGGAGCTTTTGAAGGAAAAGAAGTGGAATATTCTGCAATGGCCAAGTCAATCACCTGATCTCAATCCAATTGAGCATGCATTTCACTTGCTGAAGGCAAAACTAAAGGCAGAAAGACCCACAAACATAGAACAACTGAATGTGATTAAGTGAAGTCCGCACTTAGGTGATAAATAAAAGGTTGCAGCCCCCATAAATTCTCCCTAGGGAGGACAAAAACGTGAAAATAAAATTATGGGGTGGTGGCGCTACCTAGAAGTAGTCTCAGAATTAAATAAACAAGAAAAAAACGGGGGTAATAAACCCTAACTATTGAAACACAAACAGTGAACAAGAACAACTGAAGACAGCTGCAGTTAGAGCCTGGCAAAGCATCAGAAAGGAGGAAACTCAGTCTTTGGCAATGTCAATGGGTTCCAGACTTCAGGCAGTCATTGCCAGTAAAGGATTCTCAACAAAATATTAAAAATGAACATTTTATATATGATTATATAAATTTTTCCAATTACATTTTAGCTCCTCAAAATGGGGGGGGGGGGGGGTATAAAAATGGTTGCAGTTCCTAAAATTTGACTTGATATTTATGTTCAAACCCTTAAATTAAAGCTAAAAGTCTGCACTTCAAATTATTTTGGATTGTTTCATTTTAATTTTATTCTGGTGGCATGCAGAGCCAAAAGTATGAAAATTGTGCCTGTGTCCAAATATATATGGACCTAACTGTATAACACCACCATAGCCATTATAATAGAACAATATAAATAAATCAAATAACAGGCCCACTTCAATCGAAGTCTTTTTGTGCTCCACAATCGTTTCAATATCATAAGTGTGGCTCCCGTGTGAATCCACCACCAGTCACACCAAACTCTCACCTTTTTGTTTGAACTATAAATACAATAGGTCAAAATGCTCCTTTCCCTTTAAGGGGCATATAAATGCCATGTGTTTCTTTACACTCTTCTGCTGGAATCATGCGTGATCTTTTATTCTCCACACTTTCCTATTTTTCTTTGGCTTCTGGTTTTATTTCCAAAAGTAACAGGACTCTCCCTGTACTGTAAATTACTCTTTAATATTTACCACAACAGGTGCTCAGAAGAAAATAAAAAGAATCATAGTGCTTTCCACTAAAATATTACTAGTTTTATTTAAAAAAGTTAAAATATGTACTCACAATATGCTGTTCAGAACTCTGAGTCACTACAGATAAAAACATGTACACTTCCCCCTTAAAGTGGTTATAAACTCTTACATGTACCCAGCAAAGTGACTGGCCTCAGGTGATACACAGAGATTAACCACTTCAATACTAGGCACTTTCGCACCTTCCTGCCCAGGCCAATTTTCAGCTTTCAGTGCTGTCACTTTTTAAATGACAATTGAGCGGTCATGCTACACCGTACCCAAACAAATTTTTTATCATTTTGTTCCCACAAATAGAGCTTTCTTTTGGTGGTATTTGATCACCTCTGCGGTTTTTATTTTTTGCTAAACTAATAAAAAAGTCTGAAAATTTTGAAAAAAAATTTTTTTTTTTTGTTTTTGTTATTAAATTTTGTAACTAAGTATGTTTTCTTCACTGATGGGCACTGATAAGCTGCACTGATGGGCACTGATAAGGCGGCACTGATGAGGTGGCACCAATGAGATGGCACTGATGCGGTGGCACTGATGGGTACTGATAGGTGGCACTGATGCGCACTGATAGGCGGCACTGATAGGTGGCACTTAATGCGGTATTGATAGGCGGCACTGATGGGCACTCATAGGTGGCACTGGTGGGCACTGAAGGGCACTGATTTATCTGCAGAATTGTGACCGATTTTGCCCTCTCTAGCTTTAGTAAATAAACCCCTCAGTATTCTTAATTGAAACAAGTATACACTTTAGTAGGATATGATATATATATATATATATATATATATATATATATATATATATATATGCTATTGTTCATATTTCATATCTGAGGTTTACAACCACTTTAAGAATAAGGCTCAGCGGCTTTGCTCTCGGCAAAAACTCTGTTACTTTTGGGTTTCAATGTGATGACATCATTAGCCCGGCCCGTGATGATGTCATTATGTTGAAACCCGAAAGTAGGAGAGTTTTTTCCCAGAGCACGGCTACTTAGCCTTATTTTTAAGGAGGAAGTGTACATATTTTTAGCTGTAGTCCACCAGAGTTGTGCACAGCCTATTGTGAGTGTATATTTTAATGTTTATTAACCCCTAACGACCGTTCACTGTATATGTACGTCGGCAGAATGGCACCGACAGGCACAATCACGTACAGTGTACGTGATTGCCTTTGTACAGTTGGGGGGTCCGTTCGGACCCCCCTCCTATACAGTGAGCGGTCGGTATTCGTTGGGGAGCGTTCCGAGATGAGGGGGCGGCCATTCGATTCCGGCCACCCCCCCGCGATCGCTCCCGGCGAATGGAAATGCTCCCTCTGCTGTGTAATGTAAACACAGGCAGAGGAAGCAGGAGGAAGTGATGTCATCTCTCATGCGGCGCTCACATATACCGAGCGCCGTACAAGAGAAGACACACAGGTCAATACACTAACACTACACTGACACTAGGACACATAGGCACACAAATCTCCCCCCCAGGCCCCCCCAGATCACCCCCCAGCCCCCAGTCACAGTGTCACTGATTGCAGTGACCATTTATTTACTGATCACTGCAATCAGTGACATTTGTGACTGTAAAAGTGTCACTAAAAATAGTTTTAGGTCCAGTGTAGCCCCCTAACCCCCCTAATAAAGGTTTAACCCCCTGATCACCCCCCAGATAACCCTTTCACCCCCTAGCACCGCTGTCGCTAAGCGATCATTTTTCTGATCGCTGTCTTAGCGTCGGTGATGCAGATCGGTAGCCAGTAATTATTTTTAGGTTCGCCGCAGGTTTTTATAGCGTCGGGTACCCCCATAAATTATCTAATAAAGGTTTAACCCCCTTGATCGCCCCCCAGGTAACCCTTTCACCCCCTATCACCACTGTCGCTAAGCGATCATTTTTCTGATCGCTGTCTTAGCGTCGGTGATGCAGATCGGTAGCCAGTTATTTTTTTTAGGTTCGCCGCAGGTTTTTATAGCGTCGGGTACCCCCATAAATTATCTAATAAAGGTTTAACCCCCTTGATCGCCCCCCAGGTAACCCTTTCACCCCCTATCACGACTGTCGCTAAGCGATCATTTTTCTGATCGCTGTCTTAGCGTCGGTGATGCAGATAGGTAGCCAGTAATTTTTTTTAGGTTCGCCGCAGGTTTTTATAGCGTCAGGTACCCTCATATATTATCTAATAAAGGTTTTAACCCCCTAATTGCCCCTAGTTAACCCTTTCACCAGTGATCACCATATAAGTGTTACGGGTGACGCTGGTTAGTTAGTTTGCTTTTTATAGTGTCAGGGCACCCGCCGTATATATAACCCAATAAAGGTTTAACCACCTGATCGCCCGGCGGGTGATATCAATTAGGTTTTAGCATCAGAGAGGGTCTGCGTCACACCCCAGGCAGCGTCAGGTTAGTGCCAGTAACGCTAACACCCACGCGTGAAGCATACACCCCCCTTAGTGGTATAGTATCTGATCAGATCAATATCTGATCTGATCAGATCTATACTAGCGTCCCTAGCAGTTTAGGGTTCCCAAAAACGCAGTGTTAGCGGGATCAGCCCAGATACCTGCTAGCACCTGCGTTTTGCCCCTCCGTCCAGCCCAGGCCACCCAAGTGCAGTATCGATCGATCACTGTCACTTACTGTACAAAACACAACACACATAACTGCAGCGTTCGCAGAGACAGGCCTGATCCCTGCGACTCCAGTGCTGTAGGAGGTGATTTCACCACCACAGTTAAAAAAAAAAAGCATATATGCCAAAGCATTTGGGCAGCAGGGGCGGAGGAGCGATTTTGCTCCTAATGCCGCGTACATACGGTCGAAATTCCGACGGAGGCTTGCCCGTGGTAAAGTCCGACCATGTGTGTGCGGCATAACTTTTTTGCGGAAGGATGCCCCCATGCTTCGGCATATATAAATGGTGCATGTATGCCCATCATTAGAAGTGGGTGGATGAAGGGCGGTATTCTAATGGTGGGCATACCCACCGATCAATCTCTTTTTTCGTTCAGCCAACTGGCTGCATGAAAAAAAAAGATTACAATACATGTCCAACAAGGACCAGCAACGTACTGGTATGTTGCTGGACTTTGAATGTTTATACCAGAATGATGCCTGCGGGTTTAGGTATCATCTTGGTATCATTCTTTTCAGCCAGCGGCCGGCTTTCATGTAAAAGCAATCCTAGTGGCTAATTAGCCTCTGGACTGCTTTTACAAGCAGTGGGAGGGAATGTCCCCCCCCGGATATAAAAAGCGCCATTGGGAAATTGGGAAAGCATTTTATCACACCGATCTTGGTGTGGTCAGATGCTTTGAGGGCAGAGGAAAGATCTAGGGTCCAATAGACCCCAGTTTTTTCAAAAAAAGAGTACCTGTCACTACCTATTGCTATCATAGGGGATGTTTACATTCCCTGAGATAACAATAAAAATGATAAAAAAAAAAAAAAATCTGGAAGGAACAATTTAAAAATAAAATAAAAAAGCAAATTTAAAAAAAAAAAGCACCCCTGTCCTGCCCTGCTCTTGCCCAATGGCGAACACAAGCGTCGGTCTGGCGTCATATGTAAACAGCAATTGCACCATGCATGTGAGGTATCACCGCGAAGGTCAGATCGAGGGCAGTAATTTTAGCAGTAGACCTTCTCTGTAAATCTAACAGGGTAACCTGTAAAGGCTTTTAAAGGCTTTTAAAACTGTATGTAGTTTGTCGCCAATGCGCGTTTGTGCGAAATTTTAAAGCATGTCATGTTTGGTATCTATGTACTCGGCCTAAGATCATCTTTTTTATTTCATCAAACATTTGGGCAATATAGTGTGTTTTAGTGCATTAAAATTTAAAAAAGTGTATTTTTTCCCAAAAAAATGCGTTTGAAAAATCGCTGCGCAAATACTGTGTAGAAAAAAAAATGCAACACCCACCATTTTAATCTGTAGGGCCTTTGCTTTAAAAATATATATAATGTTTGGGGGTTCAACATAATCTTCTTGCAAAAAAAAAATGTTTTCATGTAAACAAAAAGTGTCAAAAAGGGCTTTGTCTTCAAGTGGTTAGAAGAGTGGATGTAAGCTTCCTAATGTTGTGTATAAAATGCCAGAACAGTTCAAAACCCCCCCAAATGACCCCATTTTGGAAAGTAGACACCCCAAGCTATATACTGAGAGGCATGTCGAGTCCATGGAATATTTTATATGTTGACACAAGTTGCGGAAAAAATATAATTTTTTTTTTTTTTTGCACAAAGTTGTCACTAAATGATATATTGCTCAAACATGCCATGGGAATATGTGGAATTACACCCCAAAATACATTCTGTTGCTTCTCCTGAGTACGGGGATACCACATGTGTGAGACTTTTTGGGAGCCTAGCCGCGTACGGGACCCCAAAAACCAATCACCGCCTTCAGGCTTTCTAAGGGTGTAAATTTTTGATTTCACTTCTCACTGCCTATCACAGTTTCGGAGGCCATGGAATGCCCAGATGGCACAAAACCCCCCAAATGACCCCATTTTGGAAAGTAGACACCCCAAGCTATTTGCTGAGAGGTATTGTGAGTATTTTGCAGATCTCGCTTTTTGTCACAAAGTTTTGAAAATTAAAAAAATAAATAAAAATATTTTCTTTCATTATTTTCAAAAACAAAATGAGAGCTGTAAAATACTCACCATGCCTCTCAGCAAATAGCTTGGGGTGTCTACTTTCCAAAATGGGGTCATTTGGGGGGGTTTTGTGCTATTTTGGCATTTTATGGCCTTCGAAACTGTGATAGGTAGTGAGGAGTGAAATCAAAAATTTGTGCCTAGAAATCCTGAAGGCGGTGCTTGGTTTTCGGGGTCCCGTATGCGGCTAGGCTCCTAAAAAGTCCCACACATGTGGTATTCCTGTACTCAGGAGAAGCAGCAAAATGTATTTTGGGGTGCAATTCCACATATAACCATGGCATGTGTGAGCAATATATCATTTAGTGACAACTTTTTGTAATTTTTTTTTTTTTTGTCATTATTCAATCACTTGGGACAAAAAAAAATATTCAATGGGCTCAACATGCCTCTCAGCAATTTCCTTGGGGTGTCTACTTTCCAAAATGGGGTCATTTGGGGGGGTTTTGTACTGCCCTGCCATTTTAGCACCTCAAGAAATGAGGTAGGCAGTCATAAACTAAAAGCTGTGTAAATTCCAGAAAATGTACCCTAGTTTGTAGACGCTATAACTTTTGCACAAACCAATAAATATACGCGTATTGACTTTTTTTTACTAAAGACATGTGGCTGAATACATTTTGGCCTAAATGTATGACTAAAATTGAGTTAATTCGATTTTTCTTACAACAAAAAGTAGAAAATATCATTTTTTTTCAAAATTTTTGGTCTATTTCCGTTTATATCGCAAAAAATAAAAATCACAGAGGCAATCAAATACCATTAAAAGAAAGCTCTATTTGTGGGAAGAAAAGGACGCAAATTTCGTTTGGGTACAACATTGCATGTCCGCACAATTTACAGTTAAAGCAGCGCAGTGCAAAATTCGGAAATCACCTCTGGTCCTTTAGCTACAAAATGGTTCGGGGCTTAAGTGGTTAATAAAATTAGTAATATTTTAGCAGAAAGCCCTTTAATCTTTTTATTTTCTTCTGAGCACCTGTTGTGGTAAATATTAAAGAGGACTGTACAGAGAAAGTCCTGTTACCTTTGGAAACAACACCAGAAGCCAAGGAAAAATAGGAAAGTGTGGAGGATAAATGGTGATGCATGATTCCAGCAGAAGAGTATAGAGAACCACCTGGTATTCATATGCCCCTTAAAGGGGAAAGCACATTTTGGCCTATTGTATTTATAGGTCAAATGATAAGGTGAAAGTTTGTTGTTCGCGGTGGATTCACACAGGGAGTCACATTGATATTGAAGTGGTTGTTATTATTTGTTTTGTTTATATTCTTCTATTATAATGCACATGATGGTGTTATATAGGAATGTTATATACAGTAGATCAGTTTAGCTTTTTTTAGTGCACAAACTGATATTAAATAATTTGTGGTTCATATTATTTGGAAATAGGAAGAATGATGTAATTCAGGTATAAACTTGTGTATTTGCATCACTGCAATTGGATATTTCTAAACTATTCGGTGGTGTGTGGAAACACATGACATCGCAAGCAGCAGCAGAAGTAGTTATCTGATCAGATTATATAGGAGGTTGCTCAAGGGTTTTTTCACCTAATATTTCATAAATGTGTTTTACCTGGAGATCTCATTTAAGCAAAGCTTTATCCTGTTTGGAAAAAATGTGGTTGAATTGCATGTTTACATATTTTTGGCAGAGAACGTCAGCAATATTGAATAAATTTCAGTTGATGATGATTATGATTCTTTAATGGTAATTTTTCAGTGAGTGTGTGTGTTTATTGACTTTACATTAGAGTTTTATTTGGTACGTACTACTAGGATATTATCTTTACTTTAGCAACACAGGCAGGTTAACAACTGCACTATGCATGAACACTATTCTCTCCTCCCACACTGAACCTTCTATAAAATCTATCTGAACAAACACAATTCATTGGTTTTCTAGAACAATGGACCAACCAGACAAATCACCTGCACCTGAAAAGAATGGTATGTACATTGTTCAATTTTTCATATATCACAGCCTAGATGAGGCAAAGGATTTTCAAATGTTTTAGACGTGTCTGTTAAAAAAGAGGTGAAGGATAATATTTAATTTAACTGTATTTTAAAGGCAATTTAAACTTTCAGTGTGATTTTTTTTTTTCTAACTGAACTGCCATAGAACCTTTTTTTTCACAAAATTTATGTAAGGTATGGACACATAAAAATGCTGTGTCTGGTTCCTAAAAAATTAAAAGAATTGTCAGAATTTCTGTTTATTTTTTCCACAAAAGTGATTGGTTGCTACTGGCAACAATTGTGCAAAATGCATCGGTGTATATCAAATCCCAATTAACTTATTTATCGGCGTATAACACGCACAGGCGTATAACACGCACCCTAACTTTAAGAGGGAAGTTTCAGGAAAAAAACTTTCCACAGCCCCCTGGGTTTAACACACAGGCACAGTTTACCCTCTATTTTCAGGGTAAAAAAGTGAGTGTTATACGCCAATAAAAACAGTACATCTTAGTTTTCCATAGCTTACAGAAGTTATGGTAGCAGAAAATAATTCCTGTGGTTTACAGCTAACTTTTTTTCTGTGAATATGGGGCAAGCATGCACTTTGTTACTTTCCACCATTGTCTGCCACTGGATGCAGCATATCACTTGCCACCATCACCTATCAGCAGATGCAGCGTGTCACCTGCCACCGTCGCCTGACTTCAGATGCAGTGTGTCACTTGCCACCATTCCTTGGCACCAGGTGCAGCGTGTCACTTGCCACCCTCGCTTGTCAACAGACTCAGCATGTCACTTGTCACCAGACACAGAGTTACTTGCCACCAGATGCAGCGTGTCACTTGCCGTCGCTTGTCACCAGACACAGTGTGTCACTATCCCCCTTTTGGCCCTTGTCACTATCCTGCCACTAGGTGCACTGCAGTGAAAACACTTGCAGGTATTCTCTGCCAGCCTCTCCCCAGTGTTACATCATCTGGAGAATCCCGCATTCAAGAGTGAGGAAACCGACACATGCGCAGTATCTTTACTGACGTCCTTTGACAGTCGGAAGGCAGAACAGTTGTGATGTGAGGCGGGCAGGGAGAGATGATGTCATCCATCTGAATGCCCACTGCAAATCTTTTAATGCAGCTGTCACGGCCTGGCTGCATACAGGGCAGGGACTGATACAGGTCCGCGGTCTGGGAGTTGGGGACCCCTGGGGTAAATGGAAAAAACTGACCCAATTCCCCCATCCACACATTCAAGGTAGATGGGGAAATCCTCTCTGCTGCTCTATTGTATTCTGACAGAGGAGGATGAGGATGTGGAGATTTCACCACTATCAGAATACACAGATCAAAGCTGCTGCCTACTGCCTGTGGCGCTGATCGACCAACTTTTATCTGACAGGGTGATTGAAAAGTCAATTAGTCAATCGCCTTCTGTTCAACTGTAGTGGCCACACATTGTTCAAAATGTGGCCGGTCCCTGCTGAACTGAACAAAATTCTGATCCATGTATGGCCAAATTTACACTACATGTTCACTTTAAGGTTTGCGTAGCATAAAAATCAGTATACCTTTTTAATGGTAAATAGTATACTTTATCAATAGAGACAAACAGATGTTATCCAATTTCTACAACTTACAATTAATGTATTTAAATTAGTTACTGGCAAATAATTAACCTTAAAATTTTATTGTACTAGTAGTAGTTACATAACATTTAACATTATGATACAGTATATGTATAATATACTTTATCTACTATCTTTTCTGTGTTGTCTCTCTGTCACTTATTATTTTTAAATATGTCTCACCGCTAAAACAGATCTAGATTTTCCACATTTTTGGTGATAACCTAGCAAAGTTTTAGTTTTACCAATTTTCACAGAAAATGTCACCAATAACGTGCCCTAAAGCCTGATGAAACATATAGAACATTGTCAGTGAGCACAAATTGTAATTTTTGATTACACTGTTTATCAAAATATAAATATACAATATTGTATGTACTGTATACCTACCTAAAATAGAAAAAAATGTTTTTACAAATGATATGTTTAGTCTGGCCTTTAATCAATAAATAAATAAATAAAATGTAACAAACCACTGTATGCTGTCTGCTAACCCCTTCCCATCTGCAATCTGTATAACAATGTCCCCCATCAGGATGTCCCATGCCCATGGCTGTAAATGACAACCTTGGTCCCTAATGATGATTAGGCCCCAATCAAAATGCTTGTGTGATCACCTGTTACCTGTGTCATAGTGATCACGTGCAGACTGGAGGCTCCACTGACAAAGCCTTTGGCTTGCAACTGAACACTAATGCTGGCCATACACTATACAAAAAATCGTCCGAACCCATTTTTGAAAAACGAACATTCGGCCGTGAGTGCGTACGATGGTGCCATCATGTAATGACCGATAAATCGTTCAGAGGATATAAATAAATAAAAAATTGGTTCGTTTTTTTTAAATATGCCTAGTGCAGACAGTTCTGACGGGAAACACATTAACCTTTCAATTTATTGTTCGTTCGGCAGAAGTTTTCCAAACTTGCCGTTCGTTTTTTTCCCCACAAAAACATCACAAACGATTAACGATTTGTCCCCATTAACTTGCCGAAAAACGAACAAAGTGTCTACATGATCGATTTTCGGCCGATTTTTCGTATAGTGTATGGCCAGCATTAGGCTGTGCAACTTAAGCTGCAATGTCATCCTTCTGTGATCTTTTAGTTACATATATATATATTTTTTTTGACATTCTACTTTTTTTGCACATTCTGTAATTATATATCCTTAAATATGTATTATGATGAATTAGGTATGCCAATTAGTCAAAGAGATACACACACATATATATATATATATATATATATATATATATATACACATTATATCTAGGGCATAAAATATAGCTGCCCAATGTACTGTACACTGTACATTCAAACTTTTTACCATTTTAGCAATGCAAAATTCCATTGTCAACTTAAATAAAAGTAACATTAAGATAGGGGCAAGTCTGGAAAAGTACAAAGCAATTCTTTCACTAGTCTTCATAAGTAGTATGAAAACTAATTTGAGACTTTTTCCTATTTCAGCAGTATGGCATAAAATGCATTATGTCCTTAGTAAGCATTCTGCTCCATGCACAGAAGAGCGGAGGAAATATAACCATAACTTTGCAGTGTCCACCTCATTTCATGGATTACATAACCTTGTACATGGCAATAGCACTGGAACATGGGGCCAAATCCGCAGAGTTGTCTGGTTCGTTGTTGTACTGGTTGCTCTCTTTGCAACATTTTCGCAAGTCTGCTCACGCATTGTAAATTATTTTAGTTGGCCAACAATGACATCAGTAACTGTTCAGTATGTTGAAAAGATTGAATTCCCCTCTGTCACATTTTGTAATCTAAACAGGTATGTATGCATTATTTATTTTTCCTTGTCAAATTTGTTTATTGGTTTTGAAGTAAAGAGAAAACAATAGATACAATTGACAATAAATGATTACAAGAGATGGTATCATGTGTTAAGAGAGCATTGGAAACATAGAATCAGCTGATACTGTATATGTTTGAAGATCCTGAGAAGAATATCTAAGGAATTGTTGAACCAGATTATAGTCAATCTAATCATGTAAAACTATTACATTTGAACAAATATGTAAATATTATAGAATAATATATTAGCGAAACTGAATAAAATAGAAACATTGACTATAGCTATAAAAGAGTAATAAATTATTAATAAATTGGCTCAAAATAGGAAGAGATAGGGGAGATAGGGGTCATATTTATAAAAAATATTATATTATTAGGAGTAGAAGTAAATACCGTGTTTATATATTCAAATATACCATTTTATATATTAAGTTATGTAAAGATAGAAAAAAGACAGAAAAAAGAGAAAGAGAATTAAAGGAAAAGGGACAAATTGTGGACTATAAAAGATGGAGAGTGAATAGAAAAGAAAGTAAAGGATAGAGAGAAGACTCCGGGATTATTTCATATAAAGGGGTAAAGATAATATTGAGATAAAGTATCTAGAATATTACTGGCTTTCAAAATCTTACCAAGGTCCCAGTAAAGAATTGTCAGGGTTAGATGGGATACAATAAGTCACCCAAGGGTTCCATATTTTTTCAAATAGATCTATGGAATCATTGGTTATGGATTCTGATTTTGAATGGAGCATGGCTTGGTGTACTCTATTTCTAGTTTTAGAATCTAGAAGCCTAGCTGTTTTCCAAGCTTTGGTAATGTTTTTTTTGCGGTTGTGGTGATTTGTAGTAATAACTTAAATTGAGTATAAGAGATACAGTCAGGTTTTAAATTTAGAAGTGCGATAGTCGGATCAGGAGTAATGGGTTTCTTAAAAACTGTTGAAAGCATGAGGAATATTTCTTTCCATTAATTTTTTGTAACAGAACACTCACAAAAAATATGTAAATGAGTTCCCGGATAAACACAGCCACGAAAACAGAGCGGGGAATATTGGGGAGCAAATTTTGGAATTCTAACAGGAACCAGATACCAGTGCATGATAACTTTATAGTTTGTTTCCAGAGCAAGTACATTTTGGGAAGACATTTTAGTATTAGACCATACTTTACTCCAGGTAGATGTATCTATATTGGAACCAAGTTCGCTCACCCATTTTTCAGTATATGAAGGTACTTTTGCAATACGCTTAGCATTTAGTTGGCTATATAGTATTGCGATGAGCCCCTTTGAGTGAGGATCTCGTTTACATATTCGTTCGAACTGCGTCATATCACTCAAATTACTAATATCTTGTATGTATGGTGCAAAGAAGTTCTTAATCTGTAAGTAGTGAAAAATTTCTGAAGTCGGAAGTTTATGACTTTCACATATTTCAGAAAAAGTTTTAAATGAAGTAGATGATACAAAGTCACAGCTTTGTGTTAGACCAGCAGAAGTCCATTTTGTAAAAGTTCTAGGAAATGTGAGGGCCGGGTAAAATTGTGAGTTTCTCACAAAAGATATAAGAGGTACATGTGGGGATTGTAAGCCCTGGGTTGTTTTGAATCTTTCCCAAATAGAAATTGTGTGTTTAGTTATCTTATTATCAATTATTTTGTGGTTAGAAGAGGTGGACCATATGAGGTTTGGTATAGAGATTGGGTCGCTATCAATGGTTTCAATTGCTACCCATAGTGGAATTTCATGGCTTGAGTGGTACTTGGGAATATTTGCTATTTGCGCAGCATGAAAATAAGTGGCAAAGTTTGGGAAACCTAAACCTCCTTTAAGTTTAGAGAGGTATAGGGTGTGAGAAGAAATTCATGATTTTAGAGAGTTCCATATAAATGATTGTGTTTTACGTTGTAAGTTTCTGAGGAAGTAAGCTGGAATAGGTATGGGTAAAACTGTAAAGAGATATAGAATTTTTGGTAATATAGTAATTTTATAACATTTATTTTACCTAACCATGATAAAGGCAGAGTGGACCATTGTTTTAGATAATTTGAAATTTTTCGTAACAGTGGAGGGTAGTTAGCAGAAAAAATATCCTTTAGATCAGGGGTAAGTACAATACCTAGATATGTGAGGTGTGACGATGACCATGTAAAAGGAAGGGATGTCTATGTTTGTTGTAGTATATCTGGGGGTAAAGAGATGTTTAACCCCCTTGGCGGTATTCCTGCGTCAGGCTCGGGGTGAGTATTTAATGCTAAGAGCGGTAACCCCGAGCCAGACTCAGGCTGCATCGCAGTATCCAGGGGAAGATACTTACCTTGTTCCCTGGATCCTGCGATGTCTCCCAGCAGTGTGTGCGAGCTGTCTCCTCCTCCGCTCAATTCACACTGCCGGGTGCCGAGCTCCGTTCCCTGCGTCGTTGCGGCGCACGGGGGTGGAGTTCGGTGCCAAAAAGTGAAAAACACAGTATAGATACAGTATACTGTAATATTACTGATTACGGTACTGTATCAAATAACTACACACCCCCTTTGTCCCTAGTGGTCTGTCCAGTGTCCTGCATGCACTTTTATATTATAAAAACTGTTCTTCCTGCCTGGAAACTGGAGATTGTCCATAGCAACCAAAAAGTGTCCCTATGGGGCTGATTTACTATAACTCCAGGAGGTACTGAGCACATCGCAAAAAATAGCTCCAATTTTTGACAATTAAAAATTCCATGCGCGAATTTGCAAATGAAAAAGAGCGCTATTAGCAGCAAACAAGTGTTAGTAAATGTGAAATCAGCGCTAATTAGCGAATCCGCGTACGCGCAAATGCCAATTTCCACTAAGTTTTTATAAAGCACTGCACTGTAACCATGATCCATGTATGTGAAAGAAACATTTTTATATGAGATGTGCTCTATCTATTGCTGTATATTGCAATTAGTATTCCTAGTTTTTTTCCTTCTTTTGCTAACGAATGCAGTTATGAAGGATTATTACATAGTAATGTCTGCTATTATGTAAAATTACATGTATTAAACATTTAGGTTACCTATTTGTTGTATGTTGTTTTTTTCATGTTTTTATTTTTTCATTTAGGTGGCTATAAAGCGGTAATTATTTATGTTCATTCTTTAATCATACTTTACTATTATGCAGGTCTCGTACTTAGCACAATGGCTTAGTGGTCTGCTCCCATGTCTCCACAGCTCTCATGTTACAAGTTCAAATACCAGCCAACCTACCATCCAACAGCTATGTTTATTATTTGCACAAGCAAATTAAAATAAACAAACAAAGAAATGTAAATGGCCCGTTAGCTAGTGTGTGATGTTTGGAAGTCCACACCATAATATTATTGAATAAAAGTGCATTGGCTAATTGGCATTCACCTATTTTCAGCATATGCTACTTTGGCTAATTGGCATTTGCCTTTTTTCACCAATACAATCTTTTAGTATCTCTCTGTGGGATTTGAACCCATGAGTGCTTCAAAGCCTGAGTTTTTCAAGGTAGAAGTGCTGACCACTAGACTATTGAGCATAGCACAAACATCTACTAGTGTGTGTAGGTTAAGGAGATATTTCTTGCACCTACAGGTAAGCCTTAATCTTTGCTTACCTATAGATGCAAGTTGTCTAAGTGGGTTTACAACCACTTTAATATTATTGTAACAACCATGCTCATGCTGATGTGGCATTGTCTAATAGGCATTCGCCTCTTTTCAGCATATGCTGCTGAGTGTTTGATGGTGGGACTACTTTATATTCTAGGTATAATAGTACTCAGCACAGTGACTTAGGCCCCTTTCACACTTGTACGACCTGAAAGTTGTGTGATTTTGATGCGACTTTAAGCAATGCCTGTGTAATCTTGAGGTCTATGGACGCAGGAGTCGCAGGGAAAGGCGCGCAAACTTCCGTCTGCATTTTTTCTGCGATCCCAGGGAATGCCTGTGTAAACTTAAGGTCTATGAACCTCAACTCGTATCAAAGTCGGACCAAAGTAGTACAGGGACTACTTTGAAGTCGGTGTGACTTGAAGTTTCACAGATACAAATGGTACACATTGAAAATCATGGGGTATGACTTGTCATGCAACTCTGATGACCAAAGTCGCAGGAAAAGTCGCTCAAGTGTGAAAGGGGCCTCAGCCCGACTTTGTGAGCGATTTCAGAGACATCAGTGCACTTTTCTGCACAGATGTCTAGTGAAATCCCATAGGTCTCAACTGTCCCTGATTTGGAACAAAGTCCCTCTGTCCCTCTTTCCTATTCATTTGACCCTCATTTTGTTCGGATCTGTATAGTTCGATATTAAATGCATATTTTATCTTTCAAAAAGTGTTTCCCAGAGTTAATTTCTAAATTGCTTTGTTTGTAAATTCCCAAAGCCAATCTAAAGGGATCTTATTGTTAAAAAAAAAAAAGCACTTGGGGGTTTAACTAATATTTTTTTTTTTTAATAATTCTCCTTTAAGAAGGTGTTTTAGGAGGTGTGTCCTATGCCTACATACTTTTGCTAATAGTTGTCCCTTATACAAATCTCAAAAAGTTGGGAGGTAAGAAATCGCCTCCTGAAGTCGCCCAAAGTAGTGTAGGAACTACTTTTGGGAATCTGTGTGGCGTCGCACCAATTCAGACAGTTCTATTGCCGCCGATTTGGCCTGCAATTTGACATGTCAATTCAGAGCTATGTGAACATGGGTGAAGTTGCATAGATATGAATGGAACTCATAAGGGGGGGGGATACTTTTAATGCGACTCTGAGGGCCAAAGCTGCATGAAAAGTCACATAAGTGTGAAAGTAACCTAATGAGATTAAATGATAACACCTTTGAATAAAGCCCCATTTGCACTTGTGCGACCTTAAAATTGCACAGCTTTGCCATGACTTGAAGCAATGTCTGTGTTATCTTGTGGTGTATGGACCTCAAATCGCATCAAAGTCAAACCAAGGTAGTGCAGGGATGAATTTTCCCCACTTTCAGGATGCACAAGTGACAATAGGGCCAAATTCAAAGATATCCTTGAATCTCTTTCACACTGCTGCGACCTGAAAGTCACCCTAATTTGCTGCCACTTTGTCGCTGCAACTTGGCCCCAACTTCTGGGAATGCCTGTGTAATATTGCGCCCTATGTACCTCAAGTCACATGAGGCTCTGTTTCCACTATTGCAACCCTAAATTCGCATGATTTTGCCTCGATTTTGATGCGACTTGGAGCAATGCCTGTATATTCTTGAGGTCTATGGACCTCAAGTCGTATCAAAGTGGGACCAAAGTAGTGCAGGGATTACTTTGAAGTCGCTGCGACTTGATGTCGCACAGATATGAACCATACTCATTGGAAATCATGGAGTATGACATGTCATGCGACTTTGCAGTCCCAAGTTGCATGATAAGTCGCACTAGTGGAAACCGAGCCTGAAAGTCACACCAAAGTAGTACAAGGACTACTTTGAAGTTGGTCTGACTTAAAGTAGCACAGACATGAATGATTATCATTGAGAATCATGAAAAGTCGCCCAACTGTGAATCAAGTCATATATATTTTAATAGAAAGGAGCTCTCATTTATACTTGCATAGTCCTTACTGATTTACATCAGCAGAACAAATGCAGGAAGTAGTGATGTGTGCACATGGGCCAGAAGCAAATGTGTAGTGATACCAAACAAATCAATGAAGCCCACCCACACCAAATCCACCCCACCTTGAGTAAGCACAAGTACATATCCTACACTTACCCGGCAAATCAGCAGCACCTCCTCTTTGCTAAAGAGGGAGCTCGCCATGTCCACCTAGATCAGTGGTTCTCAACTCCTGTCCTCAGGGCCCACTAACAGGCCAGGTTTGCAAGATAACTGAAGTACATCACAGGTGATATCCTTTGCTGCTCAGTGATTGCAGTATTCTAGTCTGCATCTCCCCGAGGTAATACTTAAAATCTGGCCTGTTAGTGGGTCCCGAGGACAGGAGTTGAGGACCACTGACCTAGATGGAGATCCTGACCAGCACAGGAACTTCCAGGTGATTACAATGACTCATTTCCGGGTCAGGAGGTGAAACCACGCTCTGTTGATTGCAGCTGCGAATATTTGATCGCAATCACACTTAGAATTTATTATTTGCAGATATGCAAATCTGTATTTCTACGTATGATATTTGAAGGTAAACTTAAGGGAGTTTGAAAAGGAATGGGGTCTCTGCCATAGCAGCAGGGGAATTACAAAGGCAAAAGGCCCGGTTTGAGCCCTGCTTCACACTGACAGCGGGAGGAAATCGTTCAGCTGAACTCATACGATTTTCATTCCCGCATGTCAGTCCCGACTGCAGGAGGGGGGGGGGGGGGACATCAGTGCAGGTTTCTGCACTTATATCAATACAAATCACACCAATTAGAACAGCGCAATTGCCACCGATCTGACATATCAAATCGCACCAATGCGAACCAGAGCTGACACATACAACACTGCCTATCCTCCAGCTGAATTCATTACCTGCAATTCTCCACAGCTGTTATATATAAAGATTCCACCTTTATCATTTACTTGCAGGTGTGCTGAAGCCTAGGTTTACATTGGGGCGATTTGTCATGCAATTTCAGAAATCAAATCGCATGACTATTGGTGGCAATGGCACTGTTCCAATCGATGCAACCCCAATTTTGTGGCGCCGCACAGATTTGCAAAAGTAGTTCCTGCACTACTTTAGCCGATTTCAGGTGCGACTTCAATAGACATTTGTGTATGAAGCCACACAGATGTCTATCAAGTAGTACCTAAAATCGCGCTAGCTTAAGTGAAGTAGCGCGATTTCAAAGTAGCATCAATGTGAACAAAGGGCAAAGAGATTAATTTTTTGGTGCACAAATCCATACAGAAATAAAATTAAGGATTTTTGCACTTTGCCAAAAAAAAAAGAAAAAAAAAAAAAAAAAAAAAAGCACACACCCAAGCTCAATAACGTACTTTTATTTTGCCAGCAGAAACAAAATTAGGTCCATTCATTTACTAGCTTCAAAAAAATTGGGACAGGATACACGGTACTCAATTTAGCAATTGGATTTTAAGGGCCCTGCTCATAGGAGCTTACAATCTAAAATTTGTCAAAACCTTAGAGTGCACACAGCTTTACTTTTAGTGTATAACGGGAAACATCACATTTTTATCTGCAAGAATATAGAAACATACTCAAGTCATTATTCTTACAAAGCATTCCAACATAATAAAAAAGACATGTTCAAAACACCCACCCCACCCAACAATCCACATATACATACATTGATGACCATGTTCTGCTGGAAGCTGCATTTCTGTGTACATGATTAAGCAATGAGATCCAAGAGTAGAAGGTCAGCAGATGCTTCCAAACGATTTTGCTTCGTCAGACAGGAACAATACACACACAATTTTTGATTGAAAAAATGCACAAGAATTTCAGCAAATAACACTAGTTAGAGGTTTGTCAATCTGCACAATATCATTCCTTCTCTCCCCCCACAAATCACAGCAAAAAACCTGGCCTTCTCAGACCAAACGATCCCTGATACTGCAGGCCTTTATATAAGAGAGGTTGTATTGTTAGCAAACTGACACACGCCCAATAGAAGTACACGCCCAATAGAAGTACACGCCCAATAGAAGTACACGCCCACCAGTATCTTTCAATCTGTCCCCTTGTGTATGTCTAAAGTGATTGCACCTGATGGCCAGGAACAAATAATACTATTTACAACTGTGTTAGCCCTTGGCTATGTGCATCAAATCTCCAACTACAGGCCAAAGATCCAAGTCCATTTGCATACACATAAACGAAGCAACAGTTTTCTAAGCATATGTACCTGTGCAGTGTAAACCCTACAATTTTAAATGTCCAAGTCCCTGGGTATGATTAGTGCTAACAGACATTAACATCAGGCCCTGGCTCCAATGAGCTTCCAATCTAAAGTCCAAAATAAACTTTTTTACATTAGAGACTATTTTGACAGGAGACAAATAAAATGCCAGCATGTCTTAGGATTGTGGTGAGAAACCCACACATGGAAAACATATAAACTTCAACACAAGCATTAGCACGTTGGGGAATTGAACCAGCAAACCCAGTGCTGCTAGATGGAACTGCTGCCCACTTAGCCACCAGGCAGCCTCACACATGTTCTCTGCATCTCTGTGGTGTGAACCAGCCCTAAGTCAATAGCCAAGTTCCGTGTCTCCAAGCAATATACAATATATTGGCCTAAGTATTGGGACACTTGCCTTTAAACGCACATGAACTGTAATCGCATCCCAGTCTTAGTCCGTAGGGTTCAATATTGGGTTGGCCCACCCTTTGCAGCTATAACAGCTTCAACTCTTCTGGGAAGGCTGTCCACAAGGTTTAGGAGTGTGTCTATGGGAATGTTTGACCATTCTTCCAAGTGCATTTGTGAGGTCAGGCACTGATGTTGGACGAGAAGGCCTGGCCTGCAGTCTACGCTCTAATTCATCCCCAAGGTGTTCTGTTGTGTTGAGGTCAGGACTCTGTCCAGGCCAGTCAAGTTCCTCCACCCCGAACCCACTCATCTATGTCTTTATGGACCTTGCTTTGTGCACTGGTCCAAATCATTTGGTGGAGGGGGATTGTGATGTGGGGTTGTTTTTCAGGGGTTGGGCTTGGCCCCTTAGTTCCAGTGAAGGGAACTCTTAAGGCATCAGCATACTGAGACATTTTGGACAATTTCATGCTCCCAACTTTGTGGGAACAGTTTGGGATGGCCCCTTCCTGTTTCAACATGACTGCACACCAGTGCATGAAGCAAGGTCCATAAAGACATGGATGAGGGAGTTTGGGGTGGAGAAACTTGACTGGCCTGCACAGAGTCCTGACCTCAACCCGATAGAACTCCCTTTGGCTGAATTAGAGCAGAGACTGCGAGCCAGGCCTTCACATCCAACATCAGTGCCTGGCCTCACAAATGCACTTCTGGAAGAATGATCAAACATTCCCATAGACACACTAAACCTTGTGGACAACCTTCCCAGCCTTCCCAGAAGCTGTTCTAGCTGCAAAGGGTGGGCCAAATCAAATTTTAACCCTACGGACTAAGACTGGGCTGCCATTAAAGTTCATGTGTGTGTAAAGGCAGGCGTCCCAATACTTTGGGCTAAATTGTGTATCTGGCAAAATTTACAATGGTGGTGGAACCCTCCTATACATAAATACAACATTTAGACATAGTTTTAGGACCTGGGAGATGAGACAACTTCTCTACATGAAGCAGCATGTTTGGGATTTAGAATCCAGACACTAAGCAGAAGTTCTAACCTCTAAGCCACGGATAAACACACATAAATACTGCATTTCTTTGGACATACAGGTGATGGAATTACATTACTCAAGAGTTATTCTTCTTGATTTATTCTGTGATATTTGGTGTTTTTTTGGGGGGTGAGTTTAGAATTGCGATATTACCCTCAAATTTTGGGGAATTACATTTTGATTTCTGATGTTGGAACACATATCAAATTTTTGGGGCTCAAATTATGATTATTTAGAAAAAATAAAAAGCACAAAAAAGTGACTAATTTTAAATTTGCATCAGCAATAGTATTGTTTGTGCTTTGTAAAGACACCTGTGTGAGTTGGGTAAATATTGGTGTGAGATGGAGAGTTAGGCCTCATGCTCACGGACGTTTTTACAGACGCGTTTTTGAGCGTTTTTTACAGCTTAAAAACGCCTGTCCATGTTAGTCTATAGCTTCATGCCCACCTAGACGTTTTTGAGCTGCAAATAGCATAGACGTTTTTAAGCTGTAAAAAATACCCAGGACCAGTGCGTTCCTCAGCGTCGGAGTTAGGCAGAAAAAAACGCGAGCGTCAAAAAATGCGCAAAAACGCGCACTAACATGTGATTGTGTGATTTGGGTAAATATTGTTGTGAGATGGAGAGTAACTAGTGAAAGTGACAGAGAAAAAAATATTTTATCAAAACATTCCACATTCTAGCTTTCTTTAAAAACAAAATATTTTAATTAGAAGCAACATTGTTGCAAAGGAAAATTTATTTCAGAGAAAGATACATTTCATCGCAACATTAAAAGAATTTATTTGTGAAAGTTACAATTGTATCATTAGAATCAATGGCTAAAACTTGCATTGGACTAAAATAGCTCAGATTTTCACTTCCAAAACATGCTGTTTAATTAGCTCTCATTTCGGTATTTACTAACTCTTGTGAAAAAAGTCACTTGAGTTAAAATTTGAGTTATTTTAGCTCTGGGCATGCTCAGTTTCGTTTGCAAATAGTTGTCCAAAAACTGGCATTTTTTTACTTCTCAGACTTTTATATTTCAGTGTAGAAATCACTTTTTCACACAGTTTAAAAGCAGATTATCTTTAAATAATATACCGCATATTTCAGTACCATTTAGGCAATTATATCACGCTCTAAACATTATTTCCATGTGCACAACTCAAGCTTTTAGTAGATTAAGGATTTGGGCGCTATTTGGATTCTGGGAGCTATAGTAAATTCGATTTTGGTATGTATTTTTTCTCCAGCGCTATAGTGAATACCGTTTTCGCGCTAATTAGCGCAAATTGCCGCGATTTGCGCTAATTAGCGCGAATTCGCGGCAATTTGCGCTAATTAGCGCCGTGGCGCTATAGTAAATTACCCCCTTTATGTCAAAAGTGGTTTTAGACCAGCTAAAAAACAGCGATAATAAATTAGAATCACTTGCAAAATTGAGCGATAGCGATTTGTGGGGAAATTCATCATCAAACACTAAATCTAATGACAGCGACAATTCTGCAACTGAGCAAATTTCAGTGTTTTTGATTTGATTACATTATTGAATTATTATTATTATAATTATATTACTATTTGTTATAATTATTTATAGTTATTTATTATATTATAATTTATGTTTTTTTGTTTCAAACTTTATCATACCCGGGATGTCTGCTAGACTCTTGTTTGGTCAGGTTTAGAGTGGTTGTAAACCCTTTTATCTTTTTTTTTTTTTTTTGACTAACCTGCAAGACAAAGCTATAATGAGCTAGTATGACTAGCATACTAGCTCATTATGTACCACTTACCTTCGATCGGGGCCCCCGAAGTCGTCCGTGTCCCTCCTCTAGCCGCATCCATCTAGCCCATCCATCGGAATGTTACTTCCGGGTATCGCCGCTGCCGCCAATCACAGCGCCGCTCCGGCGCTGTGATTGGCCGGAGCGGAGAAGACGTGACTCCGCGCATGCGCGCATGAGCTGTCGAATTCGGCTACGTCGTCGAATGTTGCGACCTAGCCGAATTTGTGAATGGGGTGACGTCAGCGTCGCCGCATTTACATACAAATATCTCCTTAACCGTGTAGGTTAAGGAGATATTTCTTGCACCTACAGGTAAGCCTTAATCTAGGCTTACCTGTAGGTCTTTGTTTAAAAAGTGGGTTTACAACCACTTTAAGTAAGTAATTACTAAGAATTGCAGGCCTACAATACATAACACCAAATTTCCATGCAAAATAATTGTACCGCTTTTGGTACATAATTCCAGACAGAATCATACCGCCAGGGAGGTTAAAGCTATGGATTTTTGTGTGTTTACCGTTAGTCCAGATATATGGGAAAAATGATCTAGTTTGTTTATAATGTTGGGAGCTGTAATATGGGGGGAGGACATGAAAATTAAAATGTCATCAGCAAATAAGCAGAGTTTATGGTGGTAGCCGGCCAATTCTATACCTTTTAATTGATGGATCTGTTCTAATAGCTTAAGCAAGGGGTTCAATAAGTAAGGCGAATAAAAGTAGGGCAATCCCTGGCGAGTGCCTCTGTTGATATCGAACATGGCTGATTTATATCCTGCATATTTAATGTATGCCTTTGGATTATTATATAAAGATGTGACCCAGCTAAGGAAATGTGGGCCAAAGCCCCATTTTTGTAATGTGAAGTGTAGGTAGGGCCATGTTACCATGTCAAAAGCTTTTTTGATGTCTAGTGACAGAAGACACACTGGGGGTAATTTACTATAGCGCCGCGGCGCTAATTAGCGCAAATTGCCGCGAATTCGCGCAAATTGCCGCGAATTCGCGCTAATTAGCGCGATTCGCGGCAATTTGCGCTAATTAGCGCGAAAACGGTATTCACTATAGCGCTGGAGAAAAAATACTTACCAAAATCGAATTTACTATAGCTCCCAGAATCCAAATAGCGCCCAAATCCTTACTCTACTAAAAGCTCGAGTTGTGCACATGGAAATAATGTTTAGAGCGTGATATAATTGCCTAAATGGTACTGAAATATGCGGTATATTATTTAAAGATAATCTGCTTTTAAACTGTGTGAAAAAGTGATTTCTACACTGAAATATCTTTAAAAGTCTGAGAAGTAAAAAAATGCCAGTTTTTGGACAACTATTTGCAAGCTAAACTGAGCATGCCCAGAGCTAATATAACTCAAATTTTAACTCAAGTGACTTTTTTCACAAGAGTAGTGTTGAGCGAACCCGAACTGTAAAGTTCGGGTCCGTACCGAACTTTAGCTTTTTCCCGAACCCGAACCCGAACCCGAACCCGGACTTTGCCCAAAAGTCCGGGTTCGGGTTCGGCAAACTAATAACGCATTTAGAAATGCTTCAGGGGCCAGCCAATCACCTTTTGATTAACTGGTGTGCCCTTAGAGGCCATCATAGCCATGCCTACTAATGGCATGGCTGTGATTGGTCAGTGCAACATGTGACCCAGCTTCTATATAAGCTAGAGGCACACAGCACACATGTCACTCTGCTTCAGAATAGATAGGGAGAGGATCTAGTCTGCTGCTGCTGCTTTTAGGGAGAGATAGAAAAATAGATGAGGTAGTCCTGATTCTACAATCTGAGGGAAAAGATAGAGAGATAGTGTAGTGTAGGGCCAGGTTCCTGTGTTGGTGCTTTCAGGGAGAGAGAATATTATATAGGAGTCCAGATTCAGAGATTAAAATCAGCGATCTGCATAGGTCTACCTATTTGTGTTGCAGTGCAGTCTTTTTACACTGCCATGAGCCCAGTGTCAGAGAAAATCTAACTTTTAGGGGAAAAAAAAAGTCACTTTATTGTGCTCTTTTCCAAAAGACCCATAGGGCAAAAAAAAAAGCATTTTATTTTGCTAGTGCAAAAAAAGACCCGTTTAGGGCAAAAAAAAAAAAAAAAAAATTTGCACTTTAATGTACGCTTGCAAAAAGAGCCATTTAGGGGCACAAAAAAAAGTTTGCAGTGTGTTATACATATTTTGAGGTGTGTGAAATAAACAATTTCTATATAGTTTTCTTCTACTGTGCTATACTAAAAAAAAAAAAAAATTTTTTGAATAGCATTTTCTGCAGTTCTGTAGCTGTGCGATTCAGCGGTTACGTACTGTGGGTGTGTTCTGCTCTTCCAAAAAACGCCGTTTAGGGGCACAAAAAAAAGTTTGCAGTGTGTTATACATATTTTGAGGTGTGTGAAATAAACAATTTCTATATAGTTTTCTCCTACTGTGCTATACTAAAAAAACAACATTTTTTTTTAATAGCATTTTCTGCAGTTCTGTAGCTGTGCGATTCTGCGGTTACGTACTGTGGGTGTGTTCTGCTCCTCCAAAAAACGCTGTTTAGGGGCACAAAAAAAAGTTTGCAGTGTGTTATACATATTTTGAGGTGTGTGAAATAAACAATTTCTATATAGTTTTCTCCTACTGTGCTATACTAAAAAAACAAAATTTTTTTTGAATAGCATTTTCTGCAGTTCTGTAGCTGTGCGATTCAGCGGTTACGTACTGTGGGTGTGTTCTGCTCTTCCAAAAACACCCATTTAGGGCAAGATCCTAAATTTGGAAAATATGAGGAGAAGGTCAAAGGGACGTGGTGGCCCCGGTCGTGGTGCTGCTGGTGGAGCTCCTGTTGCAGGGAGAGGACGTGGTGGATCTGTGCCAGATACACGCACAAGTGAAACACCTTCCTCAGGTGCGAGTAGGCGACCGAGCCTGCGGCGGTATTTTGTCACGCCTAATGAGGCTGTACGAATGTTTAGGCCAGGACAAGTACAGGCGATAGTAGATTGGGTTGCTGACAGTGCCTCGGGTTCCTTCACATTGTCTCCCACCCACTCTTCTGATGAAAGAACAGAGTTGGCACCTGAAACCCATGTCCATCAGTCTTTCACCTCACCCCCTTGCAAATCAGTCAAGCAGTCTGAGCCCCAAATCATGCAGTAGTCTCTTCTGCTTTTCAATGACTCTGTTAGCAGGGTTTCCCAGGGCCATCCACCTAGCCCTGCCCCAGAAGTGGAAGAGATTGAGTGCACCGATGCCCAACCACTTATGTTTCATGATGAGTACATGGGAGGACCATCGCAGTACGTCTCGGATGATGACGAAACACAGGTGCCAACTGCTGCTGCTTTCGCAATTGTGCAGACAGACAAGGAGGGCAGGGGTGAAGACTGGGTGGATGATGATGTGGAGGACGATGAGGTCCTCAACCCCACATGGAATGAACGTTATGCAGGTGACCAGTGTAGTTTGGAGGAAGAGGCGGTGGTCGCACAGAGCCACCAGCACAGCAGAAGAGGGAGCAGGGTGCAAAAGCGGAGCGTCTGTCAGCTAGACAGTATGTCTGCTACTGCCCAATGCAGCAAGGGACCGAGCACACCAAAGCCAGGTCCAAGGAGTTCCCTAGCGTGGCAGTTTTTCACACAATGTGCTGATGACAAGACACGAGTGGTTTGCACGCTGTGCAATCAGAGGCTGAAGCGAGGCATAAACGTTCTCAACCTGAGCACAACCTGCATGACCAGGCATCTAAGTGCAAAGCACGAGCTGCAGTGGAGTAGACACCTCAAAAACCAAGAAAGGTATCTGGCTCCTTCTGCTTCCTCTTCTGCTGCAGTCTCGGCCTCTTCATCCACCTCTGTAGTGACAGTGGCACCTGCCACCCCGCAAACAGAGGATCTGCCAGCAACACTACCACCTGGGTCACCAACCATCTCCACAATGTCCCATGGAAGCGTTCAGCTCTCTATCTCCCAAACATTGGAGCGGAAGAGGAAGTACCCCCCTAGCCACCCGTGATCCCTGGCCCTGAATGCCAGCATTTCAAACCTCCTGGCCTTTTAAATGCTGTCATTCCGTCTGGTGGAGACGCAGAGTTTTAAAAGCCTGATGGCATTGGCTGTCCCACAGTACGTCGTGCCCAGCCGCCACTATTTTTCCAGGCGAGCCATCCCTTCCCTGCACAACCAAGTGGGGGACAAAATCAGGTGTGCACTGCGCAACGCCATCTGTGGCAAGGTCCACCTAACTACGGATGCGTGGACCAGTAAGCACGGTCAGGGACGTTATATCTCCCTAACAGCACACTGGGTAAATGCAGTGGCGGCTGGGCCTGAGGCAGATAGCAGTTTGGCGCATGTCCTTCCACCACCGAGGATTGCAGGGCGCTTCAGTTTGCCTCCTGTTGCTAACTCCTCCTACTCCGCTTCCTCATCCTCTACCGCCTCCTCATCCGGTCAGCGTAACACCTTCACCACCAACTTCAGCACAGCCAGGGGTAAACGACAGCAGGCAGTTTTAAAACTTTCCTGTTTGGGGGAAAAAACCCACACCGCACAGGAGTTGTGGAGGGACATGGAACAACAGACCAATGAGTGGTTGCTGTCAGTGAGCCTCAAGCCCGGCCTGGTGGTGTGCGATAATGGGCGAAATCTCGTAGCAGCTCTGGGCCTAGCCGGTTTGACGCACATCCCTTGCCTGGCGCATGTGCTGAACTTGGTGGTCCAGAGGTTCCTTAAAAATTACCCCAATATGCCAGAGCTGCTGCAGAAAGTGCGGGCTGTGTGTGCGCACTTTCGGCGTTCTCACCCTGCTGCTGCTCGCCTGTCAGCGCTGCAGCGTAACTTCGGCCTTCCCGCTCACCGCCTCATATGTGACGTGCCCACAAGGTGGAACTCCACCTTGCACATGCTGGCCAGACTGTGCGAGCAGCAGCAGGCGATAGTGGAGTTTCAGCTGCAGCAATCACGCGTGAGTCGCTCTGCGGAACAGCACCACTTCACCACCAATAACTGGGCCTCCATGCGAGACCTGTGTGCCTTGTTGCGCTGTTTCGAGTACTCCACCAACATGTCCAGTGCCAATGACGCCGTTCTCAGCGTTACTATCCCAGTTCTATGCCTCCTTGAAAAAACGCTTCGGGCGATGATGGAAGAGGATGTGGCACAGGAGGATGAGGAGGAGGAGGAGGAAGCGGGATCATTTCAAAGGCTTTCAGGGCAGTCTTTCACAAGTGGCTACGAGGGTGGGTTCCTGCAACAACAAACGCCAGGTACACAATTGTCCGGCAGAAAGGGCACAGTTCTGGAGGATGACGAGGTGGAGGAGGAGATGGAGGAGGAGGAGGAGGAGGAGCCATTTTCACAGCAGGGTGGCACCCAGACCAGCTCATGGCCATCACTGGTGCGTGGCTGGGGGGATACAGAGGACACAGACGATACACCTCCCACAGAGGACAGCTTTTCTTTGCCTCTGGGCAGCCTGGCACACATGAGCGATTACATGCTGCAGTGTTTCCGCAATGACCGCCGAGTTGCCCACATTTTAACTGGTGCTGATTACTGGGTGGCCACCCTGCTGTATCCCCGTTACAAGGACAACGTACCGTCCTTAATTCCCTCACTGGAGCGGGATCGTAAGATGCGCGAGTACAAGCGCACGCTGGTAGACGCGCTGCTGGTGGCATTCCCACCTGACAGCGGGCGTACGGTGGAAGCACAAGGCGAAGGCAGAGGAGGAGGAAGAGGTCACCAACGCAGCCGGGGCACCGGCAGCACCTCAGAAGGCAGGGTTAGCATGGCTGAAATGTGGAAAAGCTTTGTCAGCACGCCACAACAACCAGCACCACCAGCTGAGATGGAACGTCTTAGCAGGAGGCAGCATTTCACCAACATGGTTGAGCAGTATGTGTCCACAGGCCTACACGTACTGGATGACGGGTCTGCCCCCTTTAACTTCTGGGTCTCCAAATTGGGCACATGGCCTGAGCTTGCCCTTTATGCCTTGGAGGTGCTGGCCTGCCCTGCAGCCAGTGTATTATCTGAACGTGTATTTAGCACGGCAGGGGGCGTTATCACAGACAAGCGCAGCCGCCTGTCCAGAGCCAATGTGGACAAACTCACGTTCATTAAAATGAACCAGGCATGGATCCCACAGGACTTGTCCGTACCTTGTGCAGAATAGACATGTATACCGGTGTTGTGACAAAAACTGTCCGGCCATCGGATTGTGTCCGGCCCATACTGCGAAGGCGCAGCGCTTGCGCAGTACAGAGGACAAGGAGATTCACAAAATCTCCGAAGATGAACGGCGCCTGCGCTGTGAGTGCAGGTTCAAGCCCCACCATCCAAGTGGACATACGGTAGCACATAGTAACAGGGCCCCTCACGGGCTCGGTTCGATCGCCACGCTTCGGGCACGGCCTCACTTGGCTCGGCTTGAACCACGGATGGTGTGGCCTTCACCTGAACTCACCACGCAGGCGCCGTTCGTCTTGGGAGATTTTAGAAATCCCCTTGTCCTACATACTGAGCAAGCGCAGTACAGGGTGGACACTATTTGACGGGGGACAGAATTCGACACATCACCGGCCTTACCCAGCCATTGTTGTATTTTTGAATCAGTGTTGGCTACCTCGTCCTCCTCCACCGCCGCTTCCACCTACACAGCCACATCCACCGCCACCTCAACCTCCTACTCCATATGGACCTCGTCCTCCTAGGTCAAGATTATTATTTTTTATTTTTATTTTTTTTATGTTATTTTAAGTTATTTCCCTATCCACATTTGTTTGCAGAGCACTTGCCATGCTCTTAACAACATTTTGCTGCCATTTGCAGCCCTCTAGCCCTTTCCATTACTTTTTTAGAGCCTTTTTAGTCCTTAGAAGTCCGGGTCCCCAATGACTTCAATGGGGTTCGGGTTCGGGTCCGGGTTCGGGTTAAAGTTCCGTCCCGAACCCGAACTTTTTTCCGAAGTTCGGCCGAACCCGTCGAACCCGAACATCCAGGTGTCCGCTCAACTCTACACAAGAGTTATAGTAAATACAGAAATGAGAGCTAATTAAAGAGCATGTTTTGGAAGTTAAAATCTGAGCTATTTTAGTCCAATGCAAGTTTTAACCATTGATTCTAATGATACAATTGTAACTTTCACAAATAAATCCTTTTAATGTTGAGATGAAATGTATCTTTCTCTGAAATAAATTTTCCTTTGCAACAATGTTGCTTCTAATTAAAATATTTTGTTTTTAAAGAAAGCTAGAATGTGGAATGTTTTGATAAAATATATTTTTCTCTGTCACTTTTACTTGTAAGGCCTCATGCCCACGGACGTTTTTACAGCCGCGTTTTTGAGCGTTTTTTACAGCTTAAAAACGCCTGTCCATGTTAGTCTATAGCTTCATGCCCACCTAGACGTTTTTGAGCTGCAAATACCATAGACGTTTTTAAGCTGTAAAAAAAAAACAGGACCAGTGCGTTCCTCAGCGTCAGAATTAGGCAGAAAAAAACGCGAGCGTCAAAAAACGCGCAAAAACGCGCACTAACGCGCGGTCGTGTTTTTAGCTCCAACGTTTTTTTTTTTAAATAAATAAATAAATAAATAAATAAAATTATTTACAATAACATGGACAGGCGTTTTTAAGCTCTAAAAAACGCAGCTGTTAAAACGTCAGTGGGCATGAGGCCTTAGGCTTCATGCCCACTGACTTTTTTACAGCTGCATTTTTTACAGCTTGAAAACGCCTGTCCATGTTAGTGCGCGTTTTTTGACGCTCGCGTTTTTTGACGCTCGCGTTTTTTTCTGCCTAACTCCGACGCTGAGGAACGCACTGGTCCTGTTTTTTTTTTACAGCTTAAAAACGTCTATGCTATTTGCAGCTCAAAAATGTCTAGGTGGGCATGAAGCTATAGACTAACAGGCGTTTTTAAGCTGTAAAAAACGCTCAAAAACGCGTCTGTAAAAACGTCCGTGGGCATGAGGCCTAACTCTCCATCTCACAACAATTTTTAACCAAACTCACACAGGTGTCTTTACAAACCACAATCAATAGCATTGCTGATGCAAATTTAAAATTAGTCACATTTTTTTGTGCTTTTTATTATTTATAAATAATCATAATTTGAGCCCCAAAAATTTGATATGTGTTCCAACATCAGAAATAAAAATGTAATTCCCCAAAATTTTAATGTCACTATTCTAAACTCACCCCCAAAAAAACACCAAATATCGCAGAATAAATCAAGAAGAATAACTCTTGAGTAATGTAATTCCATCACCTGTATGTCCAAAGAAATGCAGTATTTATGTGTATTTACATGTAGGAGGTTTCCACATGTGGCAGCTCTGTGTCTTAGAGGTTAGAACTTCTGCTTAGCATCCCTGAGTGTCTGGGTTCAAATCCCAAACATGCTGCTTCATGTAGAGAACAGGGATGAGCCGAACACCCCCCTGTTCGGTTCGCACCAGAACCTGTGAACAGACAGAATGTTCGCATGAACTTTAGAACCCTATTAAATACAATGGACTCGAACGTTCAAAATCTAAAGTGTTAATTATAAAGGCTTATATGCAAGTTATTGTCCTAAAAAGTGTTTGGGGACCCGGGTCCTTCCCCAGGGGACATGTATCAATGCAAAAAAGTTTTAAAAACGTCAGTTTTTTCGGGAGCAGTGATTTTAATAATGCTTAAAATTAAAAAATAAAAGTGAAATATTCCTTTGAATTTCGTACCTGGGGGGTGTGTATGATATGCATGTAAAGTGGCGCATGTTTCCCGTGCTTAGAACTGTCCCTGCACAAAGTGTCATTTTTGAAGGAAAAAAAGTCATTTAAAACTCACTCACGGCTAATAATGAATTGTCGGCTTTTATCAATACATACAAAAGTCATTAATAAAAATTAAAAAAAAGAGTGGGGGTCCCCCAGAATTCAATTACCAGGCCCTTCAGGTCTGGAATGGATATTAAGGGGAACCCCGCCGCAAATAAAAAAAAATGGCGTGGGGTTCCCCCTAAATATCCATACCAGGCCCTTGAGATCTGGCATGGATTTTAAGGGGAACTCCACCCCAAATGTAAAAAAAAATGGCGTGGAGTCCACCCAAAAATCCATACCAGACCCTTATCTGAGCACGCAACCTGGCAGGCCGCAGGGGAAAAGGGGGGATGAGAGCGGCCCCCCTCCCTCCTGAACCGTACCAGGCCACATGCCCTCAACATGGGGAGGATGTCCCCATGTTGATGGGGACAAGGGCCTCATCCCCACAACCCTTGCCCGGTGGTTGTGGGGGTCTGCGGGCGGGGGGCTTATCGGAATCTGGAAGACCCCTTTAACAAAGGGGACCCCCAGATCCCGGCCCCCCACCTATGTGAATTGGTAAGGGGTACATTGTACCCCTACCATTTCACGAAGAAAGCGTAAAAAAATGTAAAACAAACCACACAAACACCTTGAAAAAGTCCTTTATTAAAAAAAAACAAAAAACATTCCAGCGGTGAAATCCAGTGTCCCGCGGCGATCTGATGTCCAGCGCTGGATTTCACCGCTGGAATGTTTTTTTTTTTTTAAATAAAGGACTTTTTCAAGGTGTTTGTGTGTTTTTTTTTTACATTTTTTCACGCTTTCTTCGTGAAATGGTAGGGGTACAATGTACCCCTTACCAATTCACATAGGGGGGGCGGGATCTGGGGGTCCCCTTTGTTAAAGGGGTCTTCCAGATTCCGATAAGCCCCCCGCCCGCAGACCCCCACAACCACCGGGCAAGGGTTGTGGGGATGAGGCCCTTGTCCCCATCAACATGAGGACATCCTCCCCATGTTGAGGGCATGTGGCCTGGTACGGTTCAGGAGGGAGGGGGGGGCGCTCTCTTCCCCCCCTTTTCCCCTGCGGCCGGCCAGGTTGTGTGCTTGGATAAGGGTCTGGTATGGATTTTTGGGGGGACTCCACGCCATTTTTTTTAAAATTTGGGGTGGAGTTTCCCTTAAAATCCATGCCAGATCTGAAGGGCCTGGTATGGATATTTGGGGGAACCCCACGCCATTTTTTTTTTAATTTGCGGCGGGGTTCCCCTTAATATCCATTCCAGACCTAAAGGGCCTGGTAATTGAATTCTGGGGGACCCCCACGCTTTTTTTTATTTTTATCAATGACTTTTGTATGTATTGATAAAAGCCGACAATTCATTATTAGCCACGAGTGAGTTTTAAATGACTTTTTTTCCTTCAAAAATGACATTTTGTGCAGGGATAGTTCTAAGCACGGGAAACATGCGCGACTTTACATGCATATCATACACACCCCCCAGGTACGAAATTTAAAGGAATATTTCACTTTTATTGTTTCACTTTAAGCATTATTAAAATCACTGCTCCCGAAAAAACGGCCATTTAAAAAAAAAAAAAATCCATTGATACATGTCCCCTGGGGCAGGACCCGGGTCCCCAAACACTTTTTAGGACAATAACTTGCATATAAGCCTTTATAATTAGCACTTTAGATTTCTCCCATAGACTTTTCGAATTTGCCGCGAACACCCCAATTTGTTCGCTGTTCGGCGAACAGGCGAACAGGCAATGTTCGAGTCGAACATGAGTTTGACTCGAACTCGAAGCTCATCCCTAGTAGAGAAGTTGTCTCATCTCCCAGGTCCTAAAACTATGTCTAAATGTTGTATTTATGTGTTGGAGGGTTCCACCACCATTGTAAATGTTGCCAGATACAAAATTTAGCCCAAAGTATTGGGACGCCTGCCTTTACACACACATGAACTTTAATGGCAGCCCAGTCTTAGTCCGTAGGGTTAAATTTTGATTTGGCCCACCCTTTGCAGCTAGAACAGCTTCTGGGAAGGCTGTCCACAAGGTTTAGTGTGTCTATGGGAATGTTTGATCATTCTTCCAGAAGTGCATTTGTGAGGCCAGGCACTGATGTTGGATGAGAAGGCCTGGCTCGCAGTCTCTGCTCTAATTCAGCCAAAGGGAGTTCTATCGGGTTGAGGTCAGGACTCTGTGCAGGCCAGTCAAGTTTCTCCACCCCAAACTCACTCATCCATGTCTTTATGGACCTTGCTTTGTACACTGGTGTGCAGTCATGTTGAAACAGGAAGGGGCCATCCCCAAACTGTTCCCACAAAGTTGGGAACATGAAATTGTCCAAAATGTCTCAGTATGCTGATGCCTTAAGAGTTTCCTTCACTGGCACTAAGGGGCCAAGCCCAACCCCTGAAAAACAACCCCACACTATAATCCCCCTCCACCAAATGATTTGGACCAGTGCACAAAGCAAGGTCCATAAAGACATAGATGAGTGAGTTCGGGGTGGAGGAACTTGACTGGCCTGGACAGAGTCCTGACCTCAACACAACAGAACACCTTGGGGATGAATTAGAGCGGAGACTGCAGGCCAGGCCTTCTCATCCAACATCAGTGCCTGACCTCACAAATGCACTTGGAAGAATGGTCAAACATTCCCATAGACACACTCCTAAACCTTGTGGACAGCCTTCCCAGAAGAGTTGAAGCTGTTATAGCTGCAAAGGGTGGGCCAACCCAATATTGAACCCTACGGACTAAGACTGGGATGCGATTACAGTTCATGTGCGTTTAAAGGCAGGCGTCCCAATACTTAGGCCAATATATTGTATATTGCTTGGAGACACGGAACTTGGCTATTGACTTAGGGCTGGTTCACACCACAGAGATGCAGAGAACATGTGTGAGGCTGCCTGGTGGCTAAGTGGGCAGCAATTCCGTCTAGCAGCACTGGGTTTGCTGGTTCAATTCCCCAACGTGCTAATGCTTATGTTGAAGTTTATATGTTTTCCATGTGTGGGTTTCTCACCACAATCCTAAGACATGCTGGCATTTTATTTGTCTCCTGTCAAAATAGTCTCTAATGTAAAAAAGTTTATTTTGGACTTTAGATTGGAAGCTCATTGGAGCCAGGGCCTGATGTTAATGTCTGTTAGCACTAATCATACCCAGGGACTTGGACATTTAACCACTTAACGACCGCCCACCGCCGATTTACGTCGGCAGAATGGCACGGACAGGCAGAATCACGTAGATCTACGTGATCGCCTTTGTGCAGTTGGGGGGTCCATCCGGACCCCCCTTCACTGCAGTGAGCGGCCGTTAAGTGTTCGGGAGCGATCAGGCATGAGGGGGCGGCCGCTCGATTCCGCCCCCCCCCCCCTCGCGATCGCTCCCGGCCAATGAAATTGCTTCCTCCGCCATGTGATGTAAACACAGGCTGGAGGAAGTGATGTCATCTCCCTCGCCGCGGTCTTTTCGTTCCCGGCGCCGAGGAGTGAAGACAGAGGTTAGTGCTCCAACAGTCCACTGACACGTAGGTACACATAGGCACACAAATCACCCCCCAGTCACCCCCAGATCACCCCCCAGGTCACCCCAAAGCCCCCAATCACAGTGTCACTGATTGCAGTGATCATTTATTTTACTGATCACTGCATTTAGTGTCATCTGTGATTGTAAAAAGTTGCAAGGCAGTTAGGATTAGGCCCCTTTAGGTCCAGGGTAGCCCCCTAACCCCCCCTAATAAAGGTTTAACCCCTTGATCACCCCCCAGGTAACCCTTTCACCCCCTAACTTCAGCGTCACTAAGCGATTGTTTTTCCGATCGCTGTATTCGTGTCGCTGGTGTTTTAGATAGGCAGTTATTTTTTTTTTAGGTTCGCCGCAGGTTTTTATTGGTGTCAGGTACCCCCATATTTAACCTAATAAAGGTTTTAACCCCCTGATTGCCCCTAGTTAACCCTTTCACCAGTGATCACCATATAAAGGTTACGGGTGACGCTGGTTGATTAGTTTGCTTTTTATAGCATCAGGGCACCCGCCGTATATAACCCAATAAAGGTTTAACCCCCCTGATCGCCCGGCGGGTGAGATCAATTAGGTTTTAGCGCCAGAGAGGGTCTGCGTCGCCCCAGGCAGTGTTAGGTTAGTGCCAGTAACGCTAACACCCACGCGCAAAGCATACACCCCCCTTAGTGGTATAGTATCTGATCAGATCTATACTAGCATCCCCAGCGGTTTTAGGGTTCCCAAAAACGCAGTGTTAGCGGGATCAGCCCAGATACCTGCTAGTACCTGCGTTTAGCCCCTCCGCCCAGCCCAGCCCAGCCCACCCAAGTGCAGTATCGATCGATCACTGTCACTTACCAAACACAACACACATAACTGCAGCGTTCGCAGAGACAGGCCTGATCCCTGCGATCGCTAACAGTTTTTTTGTAGCGTTTGATATATTTGCTGACGACAGTCAGGTGCTTTTTTTCCTGTGAATCTTACTAGTGTACCCCTAAATTTAGAGCCCAAAATGGCAAGTCGAAGGTACACTAGTAAAGAGGCCTACGAGATTCTGAGCATGACAGATAGTGAAGAGGAGGTCACGTATCTGTCAGATTCAGGCTCAGAATATCTTCCCGTAGAAGACAGTGACGTCAGCGGCCCCACGTCAGATAGCTCTGACGACGAAGTTGAGGTCCCTGCTAAGGTCAGGCGTACCCGATCCCGATCTTCTGAGGTTGTTGAGGAGCAAGAACCGCAGGTCTCTCGTATCATGGAGCAGAGTAGTACTAGCGCCGCTATTCCTTCTGGTGAACTGGCAAGCACCAGCGGCCTAGTACAGCCTGGACGTACATCCAGCACTGCAGTAACACTTGGTGACGTGGCGAGTCCCATAAGTGCAGTTCAAGCTGGCGAGGTGGCAAGCACAAGTAGTGTCCCGCTGCCACCAAGAAGACAAAGGCAGGCCCGTCGTGCCCATACTGCCCTTCCTGCAGAATTCGCCTATCCTGATTGGGTCCCCACCACTTCTGCAGAACCCGTACTTCCCCCATTCACTGCCCAACCCGGTATTCAGGTGGAAACAGCTGATTTTATGCCAATCGATTTTTATTCGCTGTTTTTCACGGAAGATCTCTATAGATCTATTGTGGACCAGAGTAATTTATATGCTGGTCAATTTATCGCCGCTAACCCCCAGTTGCCTAAAATTGCCAGAAATTGGAAACCAATTACGGTTTCCGAATTTAAGACCTTTCTGGGCCTTTCCCTCAACATGGGCACACATAAATTTCCGTCATTGCGTGCTTATTGGTCCACGCACCCAATTGACCACATGCCCGTGTTCTCTGCCTCCATGTCCAGGGCACGATACGAGCAGATTTTGCGGTTCATGCACTTCAACGACAATGAACTTTGTCGTCCACGTGGGGACCCTGAATACGACCGGCTCTATAAAATTCGGCCCCTCATAAACCACTTCAACGAACGTTTTGCAGCCTTGTTTACTCCCGATCAAGTTGTCTGCGTTGATGAGTCCCTGATTAAATTTTCTGGCCGCTTGTCTTTCAAGCAGTACCTTCCCAGCAAGCGTGCCAGATACGGGGTCAAGCTCTACAAGTTCTGTGACAGGGCAACAGGCTATGTAGTGAACTTTACGGTTTATGAGGGAAAAGACAGTCAGATTGAGTCGGTCAACTGCCCGGATTACATAGGGAGCGCTGGCAAGATAGTGTGGAACTTGGTGTCACCCTTATTCGGAAAGGGGTACCACTTGTATGTGGACAATTATTACATGAGCGTGCCACTGTTTAGTCACTTGTTTGATCATAAGATTGGAGCATGTGGCACCGTGCGACCTAATCGCCGGGGCTTTCCCCAGCGGCTTGTAGATGCCCGTCTTAGGCTGGGGGAGAGAGCCTGCTTGAAGTGTAATAACTTGCTCGCTATGAAGTGGAGGGACAATAAGAATGTTTTCCTTCTTACCTCCCTTCATGCAGACACGACAGTCCAAATTCCTACGGCGACTGGTGTTGTGGAGAAACCCCTCTGTGTCCACGAATATAACCAAAATATGGGAGGGGTGGACCTCAACGACCAGTTGATGGCGCCGTATCTAATTGACCGTAAGGCGAGACGCTGGTACAAAAAAGTGTCTCTATCATTATTCCAATTGGCTTTGCTGAACGCTCATGTGCTATACAGAGCTTCAGGCGGGACGTTATCTCTTCTAAAATTCCAGAATGAGATAGTCACAGAACTCCTGTATCCAGGCGGTTCTGCACCTCACCATCCCCAACCAAATGCAGTAAGCCGGCTGCATGAGAGGCATTATTCGTATGTCCTCCCGAGTACCCCTACCCAAAGCCACCCCCAAAAAAGATGTCGTGTCTGTAGCAAGCGCGGATTTAGGCGTGACACCCGTAGTTTTTGTCCACGCTGTCCTGACAAGCCTGGTCTTTGCCAAGGTGAATGTTTTGAACGCTACCACTCAAAAGTGAAGTTTTAGCGTAGGGTACAGCATTTCACAGACTAGGACACACTTACACAGGGTCTCCCAAGATGCCATTACATTTTGAGAGACCCGAACCATTACAGTTGTAAAGTTACAAAAAAAAGTGTAAAAAAGAAAAAAAAAAAACGTAAAAAACAAAACACAAAAAAAATATAAAATAAAAAAACCAAAAATAGTTGTCGTTTTATTGTTCTCTCTCTCTCTATTTTCTCTCTATTGTTCTGCTCTTTTTTACTGTATTCTATTCTGCAATGTTTTATCATGCTTGCTTTTCAGGTATGTAATTTTTTGTTTTCAGGTGCGCCATTCAACTGCAGCGCGGAATTATTTATCTTGACAGCAACAGCGTTTGCTCCCACGATACATAAAGCCGTGACTCCAGTGCTGTAGGAGGTGATTTCACCACCACAGTTAAAAAAAAGAGCATATATGCCGAAGCATGGGGGCAGCAGGGGCGGAGGAGCGATTTTGCTCCTAATGCCGCGTACATACGGTCGAAATTCCGACCGTGTGTACGCGGCATAACTTTTTTGCGGGAGGATGCCCCCATGCTTCGGCATATATATATTTTAGGCACAGGTTGCGTTAAAACATTTTTTTATTTTTTACTAGGTTTTGTTTTGGTATTTGCTTTGCAGGTATGGCATGGTAAGGTCTTACTGTTGTACTGTAATGTTACTTTGTTTTAATGTTAACCACCATTTGCTTAGCAGGTACGCCATTCAGTTGCAGCACGGATCTATTTATCTTGACAGCAACAGCGTTTGCTCCCACGATACATAAAGCCGTGACTCCAACGCTGTAGGAGGTGATTTCACCACCACAGTTAAAAAAAAGAGCATATATGCCGAAGCATGGGGGCAGCAGGGGCGGAGGAGCGATTTTGCTCCTAATGCCGCGTATATACGGTCGAAATTCCAACGGAGGCTTATCCGTGGAAAAGTCCGACCGTGTGTACGCGGCATAACCTTTTATGCCGCGTACATACGGTCGAAATTCCGACGAAGGCTTGACCGTGTGTACGCGGCATAACTTTTTTGCGGGAGGATGCCCCCATGCTTCGGCATATATGCCCATCATTAGAAGTGGGTGGATGAAGGGAGGTATTCTAATGGTGGGCATACCCACCAATCAATCTCTTTTTTTCGTTCAGCCAATAGGCTGTGTGAAAAAAAAGATTACAATACATGTCCAACAAGGACCAGCAACGTACTGGTATGTTGCTGGACTTTGAATGTTTATACCAGAATGATGCCTGCGGGTTTAGGTATCATCTTGGTATCATTCTTTTCAGCCAGCAGCCGGCTTTCATGTAAAAGCAATTCTAGCAGATAATTAGCCTCTAGACTGCTTTTACAAGCAGTGGGAGGGAATGTCCCCCCCCCCGGATATAAAAAGCGCCATTGGGAAAGCATTTTATCACACCGATCTTGGTGTGGTCAGATGCTTTGAGGGCAGAGGAAAGATCTAGGGTCTAACCCCCCAATTTTTTTCAAAAAAAGAGTACCTGTCACTACCTATTGCTATCATAGGGGATATTTACATTCCCTGAGATAACGATAAAAATGGTAAAAAAATAAAATATGGAAGGCACAGTTTAAAAATAAAATAAAAAAGCCAAATAAATAATAAATAAAAAAAAAAAAAAAAAAAAGCACCGCTGTCCCCCCCTGCTATTGCGCAAAGGCGAACGCAAGCGTCGGTCTAGCGTCATATGTAAACAGCAATTGCATCATGCATGTGAGGTATCACCGCGAAGGTCAGATCGAGGGCAGTCATTTTAGCAGTAGACCTCCTCTGTAAATCTAACGTGGTAACCTGTAAAGGCTTTTAAATGCTTTTAAAAATGAATGTAGTTTTGTCGCCGCTGCGCGTTTGTGCGCAATTTTAAAGCATGTCGTGTTTGGTATCCATGTACTCGGCCTATGATCATCTTTTTTATTTCATCAAACATTTGGGCAATATAGTGTTTTTTAGTGCATTAAAAATAAAAAAAGTGTGTTTTTCCCCCAAAAAATGCGTTTGAAAAATCGCTGCGCAAATACTGTGTGGAAAAAAAAAATGCAACACCCACTATTTTAATCTGTAGGGCCTTTGCTTTAAAAAAATATATAATGTTTGGGGGTTCAACATAATTTTCTTGCAAAAAAAAATTTTCTTTCATGTAAACAAAAAGTGTCAGAAAGGGCTTTGTCTTCAAGTGGTTAGAAGAGTGGATGATGTGTGACATAAGCTTCCTAATGTTGTGCATAAAATGCCAGGACAGTTCAAAACCCCCCCAAATGACCCCATTTTGTAAAGTAGACACCTCAAGCTATTTGCTGAGAGGCATGTTGAGCCCATTGAATATTTTTTTTTTTTTTGTCCCAAGTGATTGAATAATGACCAAAAAAAAAAAAATGTACAAAAAGTTGTCACTAAATTATATATTGCTCAAACATGCCATGGGCATATGTGGAATTACACCCCAAAATACATTCTGTTGCTTCTCCTGAGTACGGGGATACCACATGTGTGGGACTTTTTGGGAGCCTAGTCGCGTACGGGACCCCAAAAACCAAGCACCGCCTTCAGGATTTCTATGGGTGTAAATTTTTGATTTCACTCCTCACTGCCTATCACAGTTTCGGAGGCCATGGAATGCCCAGATGGCACAAAACCCCCCCAAATGACCCCATTTTGGAAAGTAGACACCCCAAGCTATTTGCTGAGAGGTATGTCGAGTATTTTGCAGATCTCGCTTTTTGTCACAAAGTTTTGAAAATGTAAAAAAAGAAAAAAAAAAAGAAAAAAAAATGTCTTTCTTAATTTTCAAAAACAAATGAGAGCTGTAAAATACTCACCATGCCTCTCAGCAAATAGCTTGGGGTGTCTACTTTCCAAAATGGGGTCATTTGTGGGGGTTTTGGGCTATTTTGACATTTTATGGCCTTCAAAACTGTGATAGGTAGTGAGGAGTGAAATCAAAAATTTATGCCCTTAGAAACCTTGAAGGCGGTGCTTGGTTTTTGGGGTCCCGTACGCGGCTAGGCTCCCAAAAAGTCCCACACATGTGGTATCCCCGTACTCAGGAGAAGCAGCAGAATGTATTTTGGGGTGTAATTTCACATATGCCCATGGCATGTGTGAGCAATATATCATTTAGTGACAACTTTGTGCAAAAAAAAAACAGTTTGTCATATTCCCGCAACCTGTGGCAAAATATAAAATATTCCATGGACTCAACATGCCTCTCAGCAAATAGCTTGGGGTGTCTACTTTCCAAAATGGGGTAATTTGGGGGGGTTTTGTGCTATTTTGGCATTTTATGGCCTTCAAAACTGTGATAGGTAGTGAGGAGTGAAATCAAAAATTTACGCCCTTAGAAATCCTGAAGGCGGTGCTTGGTTTTTGGGGCCCTGTACGCGGCTAGGCTCCCAAAAAGTCCCACACATGTGGTATCCCCGTACTCAGGAAAAGCAGCAGAATGTATTTTGGGGTGCAATTCCACATATAACCATGGCATGTGTGAGCAATATATCATTTAGTGACAACTTTTTGTACATTTTTTTTTTTTTCTTTTTGTCATTATTCAATCATTTGGGACAAAAAAAAAAATATTCAATGGGGTCAACATGCCTCTCAGCAAATAGCTTGGGGTGTCTACTTTCCAAAATGGGGTCATTTGGGGGGGTTTTGTGCCATCTTGGCATTTTATGGCCTTCAAAACTGTGATAGGTAGTGAGGAGTGAAATCAAAAATTTATGCCCTTAGAAACCTTGAAGGCGGTGCTTGGTTTTTGGGGTCCCGTACGCGGCTAGGCTCCCAAAAAGTCCCACACATGTGGTATCCCCGTACTCAGGAGAAGCAGCAGAATGTATTTTGGGGTGTAATTTCACATATGCCCATGGCATGTGTGAGCAATATATCATTTAGTGACAACTTTGTGCAAAAAAAAAAAAGTTTGTCATATTCCCGCAACTTGTGGCAAAATATAAAATATTCCATGGACTGAACATGCCTCTCAGTAAATAGCTTGGGGTGTCTACTTTCCAAAATGGGGTCATTTGGGGGGGTTTTGTGCTATTTTGGCATTTTATGGCCTTCGAAACTGTGATAGGTAGTGAGGAGTGAAATCAAAAATTTGCGCCCTTAGAAATCCTGAAGGCGGTGCTTGGTTTCCGGGGTCCCGTACGTGGCTAGGCTCCTAAAAAGTCCCACACATGTGGTATCCCCGTACTCAGGAGAAGCAGCAGAATGTATTTTGGGGTGCAATTCCACATATAACCATGGCATGTGTGAGCAATATATCATTTAGTGACAACTTTTAGTAATTTTTTTTTTTTATTTTTTTTTTTGTCATTATTCAATCACTTGGGACGAAAAAAATAAATATTCAATGGGCTCAACATGCCTCTCAGCAATTTCCTTGGGGTGTCTACTTTCCAAAATGGGGTCATTTGGGGGGGGTTTTGTACTGCCCTGCCATTTTAGCACCTCAAGAAATGAGATAGGCAGTCATAAATTTAAAGCTGTGTAAATTTCAGAAAATGTACCCTAGTTTGTAAACGCTATAACTTTTGCGCAAACCAATAAATATACGCTTATTGACATTTTTTTTACTAAAGACATGTGGCTGAATACATTTTGGCCTAAATGTATGACTAAAATTGAGTTTATTCGATTTTTCTTATAACAAAAAGTAGAAAATATCATTTTTTTTCAAAATTTTCGGTCTTTTTCTGTTTATATCGCAAAAAATAAAAATCGCAGAGGCAATAAAATACCATTAAAAGAAAGCTCTATTTGTGGGAAGAAAAGGACGCAAATTTCATTTGGGTACAACATTGCATGTCCGCACAATTTACAGTTAAAGCAGCGCAGTGCCGAATCCCAAAAACAGGCTTGGTCCTAATGGCCCGAAATGGTCCGGGGCTTAAGTGGTTAAAATTGTAGGGTTTACACTGCACAGGTACATATGCTTAGAAAACTGCACAGATGCCCCCCCCCCCCCTCCTGCAGTCAGGACTGACATGCGGGAATGAAAATCGTATGAGTTTAGCTGAACGATTTCCTCCCGCTGTCAGTGTGAAGCAGGGCTCAAACCGGGCCTTTTGCCTTTGTAATTCACCTGCTGCTAGGGCAGAGACACCATTCCTTTTCAAACTCCCTTAAGTTTACCTTCAAATATCATTGTATGTAGAAATACAGATTTGCATATCTGCAAATAATCAAAAATAATAAATTCTAAGTGTGATTGAGATGAAATATTCACAGCTGCAATCAACAGAGCGTGGTTTCACCTCCTGACCCGGAAATGAGTCATTGTAATCACCCGGAAGTTCCTGTGCTGGTCAGGATCTCCATCTAGGTGGACATGGCGAGCTCCCTCTTTAGCATAGAGGAAGTGCTGCTGATTTGCCGGGTAAGTGTAGGATATGTACTTGTGCTTACTCAAGGTGGGGGTGGATTTGGTGTGGGTGGGCTTCATTGATTTGTTTGGTATCACTACACATTTGCTTCTGGCCCATGTGCACACATCACTACTTCCTGCATTTGTTCTGCTGATGTAAATCAGTAAGGACTATGCAAGTATAAATGAGAGCTCCTTTCTATTAAAATATATATGACTTTATTCACAGTTGGGCGACTTTTCATGATCCTCAATGATAGCCATTCATATCTGTGCTACTTTAAGTCAGACCAACTTCAAAGTAGTCCTTGTACTACTTTGGTGTGACTTTCAGGCTCGGTTTCCACTAGTGCGACTTGTCATGCAACTTGGGACTGCAAAGTCCCATGACATGTCATACCCCATGATTTCCAATGAGTATGGTTCATATCTGTGCAACATCAAGTCGCAGCGACTTCAAAGTAGTCCCTGCACTACTTTGGTCCCACTTTGATACGACTTGAGGTCCATAGACCTTAAGAATATACAGGCATTGCTCCAAGTCGCATCAAAATCGCGGCAAAAAATTGCGGCAAAATCATGCGAATTTAGGGTTGCAATAGTGGAAACAGAGCCTCATGTGACTTGAGGTACATAGGGCGCAATATTACACAGGCATTCCCAGAAGTTGGGGCCAAGTTGCAGCAAATTAGGGTGACTTTCAGTTCGCAGCAGTGTGAAAGAGATTCAAGGATATCTTTGAATTTGGCCCTATTGTCACTTGTGCATCCTGAAACTAGGGAAAATTCATCCCTGCACTATCTTGGTTTGACTTTGATGCGATTTGAGGTTCATACACCACAAGATAACACAGACATTGCTTCAAGTCATGGCAAAGCTGTGCAATTTTAAGGTCGCACAAGTGCAAATGGGGCTTTATTCAAAGGTGTTATCATTTAATCTCATTAGGTTACTTTCACACTTATGTGACTTTTCATGCAGCTTTGGACCTCAGAGTCGCATTAAAAGTATCCCCCCCCCCCCCATGAGTTCCATTCATATCTATGCAACTTCACCCATGTTCACATAGCTCTGAATTGACATGTCAAATTCCAGGCCAAATCGGCGCCTATTGACGGCAATAGAACTGTCCGAATTGGTGCAACGCCACACAGATTCCCAAAAGTAGTTCCTACACTACTTTGGGCGACTTCAGGAGGCGATTTCTTACCTCCCAACTTTTTGAGATGGGTATAAGGGACAACTATTAGCAAAAGTATGTAGGCATAGTACACACCTCCTAAAATACCCTTTTAAAGGAGAATTATATATATATAAAAAAAAAAAATATTAGTTAAACCCCCAAGTGCTTTTTTTTTTAACAATAATATCCCTTTAGATTGGCTTTGGGAATTCACAAACAAAGCAATTTAGAAATTAGATGAAAGGTTTAGCGCTGGGAAACACTTTTTGAAAGATAAAAATTGCATTTGATATCAAACTATACAGATCCGAACAAAATGAGGGACAAATGAGGAGGAAAGAGGGACAGAGGGACTTTGGTCCAAATCAGGGACAGTTGAGACCTATGTGATTTCACTAGACATCTGTGCAGGAAAGTGCACTGATGTCTCTGAAATCGCTCACAAAGTCGGGCTGAGGCCCCTTTCACACTTGATCAACTTTTCCTGCGACTTTGGTCATCAGAGTTGCATGACAAATCATACCCCATGATTTTCAATGTGTACCATTTATTTCTGTGAAACTTCAAGTCACACCGACTTCAAAGTAGTCCCTGTACTACTTTGGTATGACTTTGATACAAGTTGAGGTTCAGAGACCTTAAGTTTACACAGGCATTCCCTGGGATCGCAGAAAAAATGCAGACGGAAGTTTGCGCGCCTTTCCCTGCGACTCCTGCGTCCATAGACCTCAAGATTACACATGCTTAAAGTCGCATCAAAATCACACAACTTTGAGGTTGCACAAGTGTGAAAGGGGCCTAAGTCACTGTGCTGAGTACTATTATACCTAGAATATAAAGTAGTCCCACCATCAAACACTCAGCAGCATATGCTGAAAAGAGGCGAATGCCTATTAGCCAATGCCACATCAGCATGAGCATGGTTGTTACAATAATATTAAAGTGGTTGTAAACCCACTTAGACAACTTGCATCTACAGGTAAGCCTAGATTAGGGCTTACCTGTAGGTGCAAGAAATATCTCCTTAATCCACACACACTAGTAGATGTTTGTGCTATGCTCAATAGGCTAGTGGTCAGCACTTCTACCTTGAAAAACTCAGGCTTTGAAGCACTCATGGGTTCAAATCCCACAGAGAGATACTAAAAGATTGTATTGGTGAAAAAAGGCAAATGCCAATTAGCCAATTAGTCAAAGCAGCATATGCTGAAAAATAGGATTTTTATAACAGCTTACCTGTAAAATCCTTTTCTTGGGAGTACATCACGGGACACAGAGCGACATAGTCATTACTAATGGGTTATATAGATACCGTCAGGTGCTGGCACTGGCAACTTCCAAAACCGGAAGTACCCTCCCCTATATAAGCCCCTCCCATCCGGGAGCACCTCAGTTTTGTAGCAAAGCAATAAGTGTCCCCAAAGAGGGGCGGGAGCTCTGTGTCCCGTGATGTACTCCCAAGAAAAGGATTTTACAGGTAAGCTGTTATAAAAATCCTATTTTCTTTCTCGTACATCACGGGACACAGAGCGACATAGTCATTACTAATGGGATGTCCTAAAGCAATGCCCAATGAGGGGGGGGATACACCATATATAAGCTGAGCGCTATCAGACATGAGGATCTTTTGCGGCCTGCAACACACTGCGCCCAAAGGCGACATCCTCCTGACTTCTAACGTCCACCTGGTAGAACCTAGTAAACGTGTGAACTGAAGACCACGTTGCGGCCTTACAGATTTGAGCCAGGGAGGCCTGGTGATGCACTGCCCATGAAGTTCCAACTGCTCTCGTGGAGTGCGCTCTAACTTTGAACGGAGGCGGTCTCCTTCTCAAGCCATAAGCTTGCATAATGACCTGTCGAATCCACTTGGCTAAAGTAGATTTTGACGCTGCCTGACCCTTTCTGGGGCCTTCCGGCAGAATAAACAAAGTATCCGTTCTGCGAATCTGAGCAGTGGCTTTTAGATAAGCTTTAACTGCTCTTACTACATCCAAAGAATGCAATAACTTTTCCTCTACCGAAGTAGGTTTGGGGAAAAAAGAAGGAAGAACCACATCTTGGTTCAAATGAAACCTCAATACCACCTTAGGAAGAAAGGCTGGATGAGGACGTAACACTACTCTGTCCTTATGGATAACCAGATATGGCTCCTTACAGGACATAGCTGCTAATTCCGATACTCTTTTAGCCGAACAAATGGCTACTAGAAAAATCAATTTCCTGGTGAGAAGCACCAAGGAAATATGCTGTAATGGTTCAAATGGTTGTTTCTGTAGAACCGACAGAACCAAGTTTAGATCCCATGGACATATGGGAATATTAACCGGAGGACTAATACGCATCACTCCTTGTATAAAGGCTTTGACTAGTGAATGCGAAGCCAAGGGCCTTTGAAAAAATATTGACAAGGCCGAAATCTGACCCTTGATAGTACTCAAGGCAAGCTTCCTATCTACAGCCCACTGTAGGAAGTCCAGAATCCTACCTATTACGTACTTATGTGGATGCCATTTCTTGGCCTCACACCACGCGATGTACGCCTTCCAGATTCTATAGTAGATCTGCCTGGATACCGGCTTCCTGGCATTGATCATGGTAGATACCACAGCATTAGAGAGCCCTCTCTTTTTTAGAATGTGGGCTTCAATAGCCAGGCCGTCAAACCTAGGGCTGGTAAGGAAGGATGGTATATCGGTCCTTGCGAAAGCCGGACGACGTGGGAGAGTCCAAGGACTCCCCACTGAAATTTTACAATCTCCGCGTACCACGCTCTTCGGGGCCACGCTGGAGCCACCGGAATCACCGGTTTCTTTTCTACCCTGATTCTGCGGAGTAATCGAGGTAACCATTGTGGCGGTGTGAATGCATATATCAGCTTGAACTGATCCCAAGGGAACACTAGGGCATCCGAGCCGCAAACTAGGGGATCCCTTGTCCGAGAGACAAACCTGTCCCCCTTTGCGTTGAATCTGGATGCTAGAAGATCTACATCCGATGTTCCCCACCGCTGACATATTGTCCAGAAAACCTCGGGGTGAAGGGACCCTTCCTCTGGGCCTAATTGCTGGCGACTTAGAAAGTCCGCCTTCCAATTCTCCACTCCTGGAATGAATACCGCAGATATGGCTGGGACATATTTTTCTGCCCATTTCAGGATGTAATTTACTTCCCTCTGGGCTGCACGACTCCTGGTGCCCCCCTGATGATTGATATATGCCACTGCTGTGGCATTGTCTGATTGCATTCTGACAGGGGACCCTTGGAGTTTGGATGTCCATGCTACTAGGGCATACCGGGCTGCTCGTATCTCTAAGAGATTGATGGGCAGGGCCTTTTCTGCATCCGACCATCTGCCCTGGAGAGACTATTGCTCCAGTACTGCTCCCCAGCCTATAAGGCTGGCATCTGTAGTGACCACCTTCCAAGAAATCGGACTGAAGGATTTCCTTTTTTCCAGATTCTGGGGAACCAACCACCAACGGAGGCTCTTGCGAACGGAAGGGGACAAGGACATTGTAAGTCTAGGGCCTGAACTTTTTTGTTCCAGGCTGACAGTATGGCCCCTTGCAAATTCCTTGAATGGAATTGACCGTAGGGTACTGCTTCGAATGATGCCACCATCTTTCCCAGCAGCCTCATATACAGGCGTATGGACGGCTGTCTTTTTTGTACCCACTAAGTGGATCAAATCTTTCAAAGACAACACCTTTCCTCGAGGCAAGAATATTTTTCTCTGGCCTGAATCCAACCTTAGCCCCAAGTATTCCAGACTTTTGACTGGTTTTTAGGGCTGACTTGTCTCGGTTGATAATCCAACCGTGAGATTCCAGATACTTGATCGTCTTGTGAACGACCACGTCTAGTTTTTTCACTGAGTGGTCTATCAGCAACAAGTCATCCAGATATGCCATTATCATTACACCTTGTGTTCTTAGATTGGCCAATAAAGGGCCAGAATTTTTGTAAACACTCGTGGTGCTGTGGCCAAACCGAAGGGTAAGGCTCTGAACTGAAAATGGCGCCCTTCTACTGCAAAGCGTAGAAATTTTTGGTGGACTGGAAAGATGGGAATGTGCAAATAAGCATCTTTGATGTCGATCGTGGCTAACCAATCCTCCCCTTGTAGGGCAGTGGCCACCGATCGGATCGACTCCATCGGAAAGTCCTGATATACAGGAATTTGTATAGCCCTTTTAGAATTAATATGGGCCTCCCGTCCGCGTTTGCTTCGGGACTGTAAAGAGGTTTGAGTAAAACCCGAACCCTCATTCTTCCAGGGGAACCTCCATAATTACTCCTTGGAGCAATAGTTGTTCTAGTGCCAACAGGAGGGACTCTCTCTTCCGGGGATCCCTTGGCACGTTTGACCTCAAAAATGGGAAGGAGGAGAGTCTTTTAACTCCAAACTGTATCCCAAACCTACTGCGGAGAGCACCTATCTGTCTTGATCGTGTCCCGCCAGGTCTCTTGCGAACAACTGGAGTCCTCCCCCCACCCGACTGAGTGGGGGCTTCATGAATTTAACTTTGGGGGAGGTTTTGTACCTCCCCTGACCCAGGGTTTCTCATTACCCTGCTACTGTCCCTGTTTTTTACCCCCGGGATTTGACCGAGGAGGCCGTCGGAACTGTTACACAGCCGATGCCCCAGGGACTGGAGAAGCAGGCCTCTTAAAGAGGGACCTCTAACTCTGCTTTTAACCGGCAAGAGCGTATTTTTACCGCTGGAAATTTTCTGGATATATTTGTCCAGGTTTTCCCTGAATAAGCGTTCACCATGAAATGGGACGCTAACCAGCCATTCTTTACAGGGAGCTTCAGCAGACCAGTTTTTGAGCCATAGGAGCCTACGCATATGTACTATAGACAGCGTAAGGCGGGAGGCCTGATGGACTGAATCCTCTATGGCGTCAACCGCAAAGCCTAAGGCTCTAGGTAGATCAGCTAGGGCAAAGCCTGCTGATCTGTCAAGTCCCTCAAGACCTGTTTCAACTGATCGTTCACTGCTTAGCAGACCCCAATAGCTGCTACTGCTGGTTGTATCACCAAGCAGATTTTCATAAGGACTCCAATCTTTTATCTATTGGGTTCTTGAACATTTGGACATTATCCACTGGACATGTCAGTGATTTATACATACAAGAGATGGCTGCGTCCATTGTAGGGACCTTCCATTTTTTTTTTTTTTTTTGATGAACTTATCCTCCATGGGATAGACCACCGGAAATCTCTTGGGGGAATAAATATTTTCTCAGGACGTTCCCAATCCTGGTAAATGAGCCCTTTCAGTAAAGGGTGAAGTGGAAAAGAACAAACAGTCTGGGGGCTTCTAGCGACCCCAACGAGGATACAGTAGTGGTTGATGGTTCCGCAAGGTGCATTTTTAAATGCTGATCGGACCATGTTAGTCAGAGACTGAACCCATAATCTTTCAGCTTGAGATGCTGAGAAAAGGTTCCCCCACTGTTGATTCCTCTATAACAGAATCAACCTTATCCTGATCCCCTTCAGGCAGGTCGATCCCTGTATGGGACTGTTGCTCTGCTAACAGGCATTCTGAAGGAGGAGACGGAGATCGGGCGTGCTTTCCCTGACAGGGAGGCAGCGATAAATGTTGACAATCTCTGTCTAATCCTCCCAGCGCTGAGGAAAAAACCTCCTCTGTTACATACACAGGAGCAGGTGACTGAGGACAGCCACAGTACCAAGTACCCCTGCGGGGTCTCTACGGTCACTTACCTCTGAACTTCAGGGGAGACTGGTGCAGCAGGAGTATGCCCAAGATCCTCCGAGCCCGATGAGACCCCCTTCGCTTCCTGGAAGATTCAGTTCCGGAGCTTCTGGACGGCATATTCCTAAGCCTAAAGCTGAGGTATTCCAGCCGTAATACACCACTTTTACTGAGAATAGTCTAGCACAATTGCTGCTATATCACAGTTGGTGTCTACTAATGTGCCTTTCTAGGGGATGCCTGTATCAACCGCTTGCTGTATGCCTTTAAATGTTGCCAGCTCTGTCTCTGTACTTCATAGCCAGCTCACTACAATATTGTGTTTTTTTTAAACTGCTGGGACGCCCGCACATGCGCAGAAGCGCTGCGGCGCGCACAGAGCGTCATCCCCCAGGCTCCGCCCCCTTTCCCGGCTCACCTCTATATATAGAGGCGCGTGCACGCGCACGCGCGCGGGCACGTGCGCCTTCGGCGCTAATTTCAAATATGGTAACAAGGGACAGGAGCCAGGGCCCCTCTTTGCCGCAGGCCGGGGGATGGACGAGCACTGCAACATGGCAGAGGAAGCAGTTTCCTATAAGAGAACTCACCATCTGCCTGGACTTTGCTCTGCTGAGAAGAAGCTAGTCCACATGACAAGAAAACATTCCACAGCGGCCTCTAGTGGACAAACACAGGTACCGCAGTCTAATATATTAAATATATATATATAAAAAAAAATTTTTTTTTCTTGACCACCATTAAAAATTATTACATTTTTTTAGTAGTTACAGGCATGCACAGAATTTTGCGGGAATACCATTAGGTAACAGACAGAAAGACAAATTAGGCTTGGGGGTCCCCCAATAGAACCAAGTTCCTGGGGGCCCCCACTTACCTGTTCCCCGCCGCAGGACTTTGTTTGGTCCACAAAAGCCCAAACTTCACCTATCACGGCAGGCATTGTAATCAAACCTTCAGGGACCGGGTTCCCAAGGATTCCACTCCCCTGGACCTGTATAGCACCCTGCACAGAAAACATCTTGGTCGTGGGTATGACCAGAGCTCTGGATCCCAGGGTCCAGCTCTCCTAAGAGAAGCATTACAGGCAAAACCTTGCTCTTCTCTGCAAGGCCCGGGTACCGACCGTTTAGCTATGAAGCTTTTTTGGTCGGATCCGGAATAGCTTACTGAGGCCCAAAAGAACCTGTACGCAAGCTCAGTGAAAAACACATGTTTCTTCTTGGCCAACACCTTAGACACTGGCAAAAAACTGAGGTACTCCCGGATGGGAGGGGCTTATATAGGGGAGGGTACTTCCGGTTTTGGAAGTTGCCAGTGCCAGCACCTGACGGTATCTATATAACCCATTAGTAATGACTATGTCGCTCTGTGTCCCGTGATGTACGAGAAAGAAATAGGTGAATGCCAATTAGCCAATGCACTTTTATTCAATAATATTGTGGTGTGGACTTCCAAACATCACACACTAGCTAACAGGCAGTTTACATTTCTTTGTTTGTTTATTTGAATTTGCTTGCGCAAATAATAAACATAGCTGTTGGATGGTATTTGAACTTGTAACATGAGAGCTGTATAGACATGGGAGCAGACCACTAAGCCATTGTGCTAAGTACAAGACCTGCATAATAGTGAAGTATGATTAAAGAATGAACATAAATAATTACCGCTTTATAGCCACCAAAATTAAAAAATAAAAACATGAAAAAAACAACATACAACAAATAGGTAACCTAAATGTTTAATACATGTAATTTTACATAATAGCAGACATTACTATGTAATAATCCTTCATAACTGCATTTGTTACCAAAAGAAGGAAAAAAAACCTAGGAATACTAATTGCAATATACATCAATAGATAGAGCACATCTCATATAAAAATGTTTCTTTCACATACATGGATCATGGTTACAGTGCAGTGCTATATAAAAACTTAGTGGAAATTGGCATTTGCGCATACACGGATTCGCTAATTAGCGCTGATTTCACATTTACTAACACTTGTTTGCTGCTAATAGCGCTCTTTTTCATTCGCAAATTCGCGCATTGAATTTTTAATTGTCAAAAATTGGAGCTATTTTTTGCGATGTGCTCAGTACTTCCTGGAGTTATAGTAAATCAGCCCCACAGGAATTTTTATTTTTTTGGCTGCTTGAAGGAACATGGCCCTACGAACATTATCTGTTGCTTGGCGCCTATTATGGTATTCAAACGAGTCGCTATCACTTTCACTAGTAATTTTATATCTAGATTTAAAAGCGATATAGGTCTAAAATTAGCACAGGATGAATCATCAGACTGTGGATTAGGAATCATTGATATAATAGCCATAAGAGTTTCAGATCTGAATGATTGGTTGTTGATGATGGAATTGAATGCTTCTATCAGCATGGGGGTTAATAAATGAGAGAATTTTTTATAGTAAAGGGCTGAAAACCCATCAGGTCCCGGATGCTTATTAGGTTTGAGGGATTTGATTGCTTGCTCAATTTCAATGGGAGTGATGGGACTTTCAAGGCTTTCATATTGATTCTGGGATAGGGTAGAAGGTTTTATTTGTGAAAAGAATGTTTCTGCTGAAGATTGGTCAAAAGAGCCTTCTTTTTTATATAAGCAGGTGAGATGTTTATGGAAGGTATGGAGGATCTTAACTGGATTACTAGTATATTTATCGTGAGAGGTTTTCAGTCGAATTGGCTTAAATGGGTTGTTTAATTTTTTTAGTGCACGTGCAAGGAGGGTGCCAGGTTTATTGGCATGGAAGTAATATTTTTTTGGGGATTTACGAAGAGTTTTGTCCACTGATTCTGATAAGAATAGATCTAGACGTAAGCTAGCTTTCTCAAGTTGTGTTTTATTTTGTGGTGTGGGGTTAGATTGGAAATTATTATGGCAATTGTAAATTCAGTTTTAAGTTTTTGCTGTAGTTTTTTCTTTTCTTTGTTTTGATATGACGCTTGACGTAAGCAATGCCCTCTAAGGACAGGCTTATGTGCTTCCCAGCATTATTTATTTTTAATGACAAGACAAAGAGGGCTGATTTTAAAGTGTCTAATAACATTTTAACACCATGTTGTTCTTTTATGTAAAGCATATTAGGTAAATTTGTTCATAAGGGTAACTTTTCAGTTTGCCATTTACAACCATATTATACTGTATGTTTATACATTTATATATTTATATTGCATATTTTGTTGATTGCTAAATAATAGACTTGTGCACAACGGAAAAATTCGTTCCGTTTCGGTTCGCTTCTTGTGCACAACGGAAAAATTCGTTTAGTTTTGGTTCGTTTCTTTCCGGTCCTGTTGATTCGTAATCATTCGTAATTTTGCTAGACAGGATTTTTCGTGTTCGGACTAATTCGTATTTTCGCAAGCGACATTTTTCGTTGAATTTTTTGTTGCTTTATAATTCGTACTTTCAGTAGAGTACGTTGTTTTTCGTTGATTCTGGACACAACTCCTACTTTCGTAACTTTTTTTGGGTTCGTTGATTCGTAATTTTCCGTGTCTCTCTCACAACGACGCTGCCTATTATGCCTAATGTGCTTCGAATGGATTTGTACTTTTCTAAATACATAGCGGTTATTTGTAATGATTCGAAATCTCGTATTTTACTTTCGTTTTTTACATGCGGCTATAGGCTCCGCCCCTGTACACCATTTTGAGAGGGTTCAGCACGGTGAGGGAGAAGCAGAGAGCAGAGCAGAGTGTTATTGTGCTTTGAATGGATTCGAAATCTCGTATTTTACTTTCGTTTTTTCATACGGCTATAGCCTCCGCCCCCTGTACACCATTTTGAGAGGGAGTTCAGCATGGCGAGGGAGAAGCAGAGAGCAGAGTGAGTGTTATTGTGCTTCGAATGGATTCGTACATTCGTAACTTTTTTCATAACGAATTATGCCGAAGACATTCGGGCATTCGCTATTTTGCGGTATAATTTATTTCGGATTCGGTTTTATTCGTAATTGCTTTGTTCGGAAATTCGAATGCTTCCGAATGTCCGAAAGTTGCTAAATTCGGACGAATTTTGATTCGTTACGAAACGAATTGCACAAGCCTACTAACTGAATAACTTTCTTTAAAATTTGACTCTCACAGATTTAAAAGGCAGTAGTAGCATACTGTACTAAATTAAAACCTTTGCTCTCTGGTGTGTCTTATATTACTAAACACATAAGATTTCAAAGAAAAGTTTAAAACTTGTTGGTGGCTGTGAGAAAAATAGAATAGTTTTACATCATGTTTTCTGTAAGAAGCAATGAAGAAGGAATTCCAGCATTGTAAACAGGCAGATTCCAGGACCACTAGATTACCGAAAAATAGGGGATTGGTTGAGGGCTGTTACCTTAAGGCATTACCTGAAAGGAAATACACAATGCTTCTGAGTATGAAGGATCACGTGACTCACTCCACAAGACAGCCAATCAGTGCTGACACAAGACAAGTTCATAGCCATGTGTGTAATGTGAGTTGTAGTTTACGTGGGACCTTTTATCTTTTTTGGCAGGTTGAACAGAGTGGTTAAGGAGCAACAAGAAGGTAAGTATATGCAGCTGAGAAGGGTTAAAGGGGATATAAACCTGCAATGTTTTTCACCTTATTGCATTCATGCATTAAGGTGAAAAACCTTCTTTAGTGCAGCAGCCCCCCAGAGCCCCCCTTTTACTTACCTGAGCCCGGTCCTTCCCACGATGGGAACAAGCACACCAGCTCCAGCCGGTGTCTCTGGTCCTCATTGGATAGATTGATAGCAGCAGGAACAATTGGCTCCCGCTGCTGTCAATCAAATCCAATGACGCGGGGCCGGGGGCGGAGCTGAGTCCTGCTGTCTGTGTCAATAGACGCAGCAGCAGGACACGGGAGCATGCCCGCACGAGTGTCCCGAGGGAGAGCGCTTTTCCAACGGGGCACTCGAGAAGAGGAGGAGCCAGGAGCGCCGCTGAGGGACCCCAGAAGAGGAGGATCAAGGCCACTCTGTGCAAAACCAACTGCACAGAGGAGGTAAGTATAACATGTTTGTTATTAAAAAAAAAACCTGAAGGTTTAGTTATCCTTTAAGTAAACATTAACATATTATTATACCCTGTGTGGGGAAAACACAGGTTCACTATATGTAAAGCAGATTCTGGAAACCAATCCTATTTTAATTTCAAAGCAAAATAATTTATGTACTTGCAATACAATAACTGTCTTTCATCTGCTCATAATTATAGGTTCCAAACTGCTGCAGTGAACAATCTAAGTATTGCATTTTTAATGTGGAACATTGTATCTACAGTACTGTATTTTTCAAATGCAGGAAAAGATCACGAGGATATACAAGAAATTAATCGATTTTTGCAGCTCCACCAAAATTTCAGCATCAAAGACTTTACTAAAAATTATGGATTTTATCTCAATAACAGTACACTGTTAAAATGTGATTTCTTTGGCATTCCATGTTATCCAGAGGTAAGATACAATTTTTCTGTTCAAAGAGCAAGAATCAACAAAACTATTTGCAAATGGGTTCTTTGTTGTAGTAGCATTACACAAATTGTAAGTTTCAAAGCATTAAACTTAACAATATTGCTAACCTGTAGGCATGTTTTGGTTGCTACATGCATCAGTGTTAATCTTCATATCTATAAACAATGTACATAGGGCTTCTACATGCAGAATTTTTTTTTATATTAACGCATTCTATGCGATCCAGCGATGTTGCACAAGATCCTTGGCTGTCCGGGACTCTCCCTTCTGATTTGCTGAGACACAGCAGCAGGTGTCATTGGCTCCTGCTGATGTCAATCAAAGTCAGTGAGCCAATGACGAGAGAAAGGGGTGGGGCCAAGCCATGGCTCCGTGTCTGAATGGACACACCGAGCAGCAGCTCAGGTCGGGTGCCCCTATAGCAAGCTGCTTGCTGTGGAGGACACTCGGCAGGAGGGAGGGGCTAGGAGCACCGATGAGGGACCCCAGAAGAGGAGGATCTGGGCTGCTCTGTGCAAAACCACTGCACAGAGCAGGTAAGTATGACATGTTTGTTGTTTTTCAACAAAAAACAACAAAAAACAAGACTTTAATATCACTTTAACTTCTACTGGTGTTTGTGCTAAGCCCAAGCAGTCAACATTGTAATATGGCTCTGGTATAGGACTGTTGAAGGATGGGGACATGGGTAAGGGGGGGCATTGGTAAATGTTTGGGCACAATAAGATTCTCAGTGTACAACAAATGCTGTAGATTAGGAATTAACCCAAACTTTGGCTGTTCAAGTATTGAGAAATAAACACCCAGACAATGTACACCCACCATCAATCACGTCATCCAGGATTGTAGATCCACATCAATCATAATGCCCGCTGACCTGGTTATTTGCTTGCCTCCCACTAAATGGCAGGTCCATTGTATGACAGCTGTTATATACAGGGCTCCCATATATGGTTACTGACATTACGTGGGAGCCCCTGCCCCCTTATATATAACAGCTGTCATCTCCTCGCCCTATATTTGATGGGAGAAAAGCAAATAGATCTGCCTCTGTTTTTTTTTTTTTTTGGCGGGTTGGCGGTGTTTAGAGGGAAAAGCGAAATGACCATCAGCATCAACGTCTGTGGGAAGTTTCAAATCAGATAAGATTTATTTGACATTCACAGTACACACGTGTGGGGGGTCTGCTTACGATTCAAGACCGCAAAAATTTGGTATAATCATTCAGCCTTTTTATAATCTTTACACAGCATTGATTAAGGTAATTGGCAAATTAAAAGTTGCACAAGTCAGATCTGTTCTCCTTGAGATAAGTCTTGAGGTTGTGGGGTTTGTTCGGCCCCCCGTAAATGCGTGTAGGTTGTCATGCAGTGCTGAATTCCATATATGCAGAAATTGCTTTTTGAGACAGGGGTTGATTTACTAAAGGCAAATCAACTGTGCACTTGGAGTTGCAGTCGCTGTAGATCTGAGGGGAAGATCTGAAATGAGAAGAAGCTCTGCTAATTTCTATCATCCAATCATGTGCAAGCAAAAATGCTGTTTTTTATTTTCCTTGCATGTCCCCCTCAGTTCTACAGGGACTGCACTTGTAGTGCACAGTGGATTTACGTTTAATAAATAAACCCCATAGTAAGATCAAACTTAAAATGGCTGCAATTCATACAAATGATAGACAGGTGATTAAAATTACCACTTCAAGCCAAATCCCTACACATTTCCCCCTGGTCCTTTTGGACCACCTACCTGCATTTGCCTACATTAGCCTGGAGTAACGCAGGTAAAAGGTGTACAAGGTGAGAGACTCACAAAATATCTGTCACCTTATTTGTGGAGATGCCTGGGTTATTAGCCAACTAATCTTATACACACGTCCTTACCCACTGGTCCTCTATTGTAGGGTTTTCACAAACATCTTATACCTTATTAACTTACCTATTTTTGGCAAGGCCCCATCTCTTATTCTAGTACCGAAACATTAAAGGTAAGCTAGCCCTACCTATAAGATTGGAGAACTGTCTCCATTTCGGAGAGAGACACAACGAACCAAGACCCCTAAGCAGTAATACAGAACTATCACTCAGCTTTATTAATTTCCACACAGCCATTCACTCTCTAGCTAAACAGGAAACAATAGTATTTAGCAAGGCCAGTATTCAAAATGTAATTTTGAATCTCCTTGAAGCAGACATATAAGAAATCCATCCAATCTATGAGAAAAAGAGAGCCCTCAATATCTTTACATTTCTTGATCAATGCCTTGGTTGCAGGCATAAAACATACGAAAGTCCTTTAAGACAAGTTCTTTTGAGGTCGCACTTTTGGGGTTTGATGTCCGTCAGAGGAGATATACCCGTATAATGCAGCAGACTTTTTCCATTTATTCTCTCTTGAGGTCCCCTTTACTTTTGCCTTAGGAAAACAAAAAGAGTATCTGAGAATTTCCTATCACATTTTTGTATATTGTCATGAAGCAACACATGATCACCATAACATTTTGAGTAAACCTTTTAGAACATTCCCAATTTCTTTTTTTGTTTAATATATTTTTATTGAAGAAAAGATATAGATACAACAATAAAGTAAAATACAATAACAATAGTTTGTTGGGTTAGCTTATCAATATAATCAAACATGATCACAGTGATGGCATTTTAAGCAACCCAAGTGTAGTGAAGTATACAACAAATTAAAAGTCGAAATACAAAAGAGGGGGAGAAGGGGGGAGAAAAAAAAGACAGGGGAAGGAGTGGAAAGAGGTGGAGGGTTTGGGGGAAAGGGGTTAGGTAGGGGGGCTGGCACATTCGGCACTATCAATGAACATATTGCTATGGCGCATAAGAGAACGACTCCTTAAAGGGAGGTTAAATCCTCCTCCTACAATACCAGTAAGACAATGGGAGTAGCAGCAAGCTTAATCTAGGAAGCCAGGGTAGCTGTAGTGGTTGTTAGAAGGATGTCTTTGTAAGATTGTGTAGAAAGAAAGGAGGACCACGGGGCCCAGGTTGAGGTATATTGTTTAGAGGTGTCTCTTGCGATGTGGGTGAGTTCTTCCATGAGACTTACTTCAGAAACCTTTTGTAGCCAGGACTTTATGGTTGGAGTTGTAGGTTTCCCCCAGAGCGTAGGGATGATAGCTTTCCTTATGCGCTTCCCATAGGACAGAGGGGGAAGTGTCTGAAGTAGAGTTTTCCTTAAAATATTGGGATAGAGTAGTAGATAATATGGAAACCTCCGTGGAGTTAGCAATAAGGGAGTCATTGAGCTTCCAATTATTGGAGCGATGGGGCAAATCGGGTATGGTCAAGCATATAGAAACAGGAACATGGTCAGAGAGCGTAGCAGTCCCAATGCAGGCTGTATGTAGGAGAGGAAGGTGAAAATGATCCAGGAAAATATTGTCTATTCTAGCGTAAGAATTGTGAGTTTTAGAGAAGTGAGAGTAGTCTTTTCCTCTAGGGTGAAGAAGACGCCAGGCATCTATAAGTTGAAGATCTAGGAGTTTCTTTTTAACTTGTGCTAATCTTTTGAATGGGATACTAGAGCGGCCTTGGGAGGTATCGATAGTGGGATCTAAAGGCATATTTATGTCCCCCGCTAGAACTATCATCCCCTCAGCAAATTGTGAAAGTTTTGTAAGGGTTTGAGAAAAGAAAGCGGGTTGGTTGTGGTTGGGGCAATAGACATTAGCTAAAGTACACCTAGTATTCCCAATGTATCCTTTGACAAAAAGGAAGCGACCATGATCATCCGTTAACATGTCAATCAAACGAAATGATGCACTTTTACTGAGTCCAATGGCTACTCCTTTGGCCTTATTAGTGTCAGATAAACTATAGTACCATTGAGGAAAGTGTTGTGAGTATAATTTTACAGATGTAGTATGAGTCAAGTAGGTTTCTTGGAGGAAAGCAATAGAACAGGCGGAGCTTTTCCGTTCTCGCAACACTTGGTGTCTCTTTGCAGCCACTCCAAGTCCCCTTACATTATAAGAGAGGATCTTTATAGTAGCCATGTCATCAGTGCCAGCAGTACAGACTTGGGAGGGGGGAGGGGACAAAAAGAAGGGGATGAGGAGAAATCAGAGAAAAGAAAAGAAGAGGAGAAAATATACACAAGAAGAGCATTATAGCAAACTATAAAGCAATTGGGAATGAAAAAAGGGTCACGCCGAAATCTGCGGTGGTCCCAGTGGGGATGAGGGAAGCAGGCAGTCAGAAGGAATTCCAAGCAAAAATAAAGGAGGATATAAAAACCGCCAGCTCCCATCAACCCCAGGAGGAGAGGGGCAGGAAGCAAACGCTCGTGAAAGAGCATCAGTAGAGAGCATGGGGCTCCGTCAGCAAACGGCCTGTGAAAAAGTTAAATGAACATTCGTAGGACCAAGCAATTAACAGAACATGAATATAACACTCTCCAGATATCAAGCCGTCTCTCTACGTTAGAAGATCATGGACTTAAGGGATTATAAGTAACAAAATAGGAGAAAACTCAATACGATCAAAACAGAACTTCAAGGCTGTACCAGAGAGTGTTCAGTGAGATGAGACAAACTCTTGCCATGAAAGAGAGAACAACTGAAAGTGGAGGTCAGGCTACCACCCATACAGAAAGAAAAGGTAGCAATGGGGGTGGACACACGTGGCAAAAAATCTCACCCATTTTTCTTCGATGATCCAGGGGTAGAAACTCGCCTTTGTTTGGCTGGAGTTTTCCGCCATTGGGAGGAGTCTAGAGGCGAAAAAGTAGGTACGGGGTTCTGCCAACCCGGTAGCTCAATGTGCGGAAGGTGTAGATCTTGAAGAAAGGCAGGAAGGTCTTCAGGAAACCGCAAAGTGTAGGAACGACCATTCTTAGTTGCTATCAAACACGCAGGAAAACCCCATCGATAGTTGATTCCATCACCTCTCAGCTGTTCCAAGAGAGGTTTTAAAGCCCGGCGTCGGTCAAGGGTCTCCTTAGCAATGTCTGGAAATATGTTAAGGGTAGCTCCATCAAAGTCAATGCTAGGGGTGTTTCGTAGCTTGGTCATGATGGTATTTTTATCTTCAAAATAATGGAGACGACAGATCACATCTCTGGGTTGGTCAGAGGAGATATTGCGGGGCCTCAAGGCGCGATGGACCCTGTTGAATCGCAGAGGATCCGTAACCGGGTTACCCAATATGGTATTAAAGATGCCTCGGATTGAGGGTTCTAAATCATTGTCTCTTGTCGCTTCCGGCAGGCCGCGGACACGTAGGTTATTCCTGCGGTTGCGATTTTCGAGGTCCTCGAGTTTGTATAGCGAGGCCCTGTGAGCATATGCTAGTTGGGTGACAGATTCTTGTAGTTCTTTAATAGCCACTTCATGCGATTCTTGGCATTGTTCAGTTTCTTCTACTCTGACCAGAAGATGGGCCATGTCCGCCCTAACAGCAGAAATTTCCTTTTTGTTGGATTTTTCCATGTTGTGAAACATGCCCGCCATTTCTTTTTTAAGTTCACTCACCAAAGATGACATGTCTGAGCCAGCGGGGGAGCCGGGGTCCTCCATTATCTCCGAACCGCAGGAAGAGGCCGGAGAACTTTCACGGGCAGAGGCGGCGTGTGAAGCTGGAGAGATAAGCGATCTGGAGGTTCTGGTTTTGGTCATCCGAGAGCTGGGACTCTCCCGCTCCGCAGCTAGGAAACGTTTGATGGATCCCACCATGGTTTGGTGCAGAGTCGAGGATTTTGCGGAGCGTTTACCTACAGTTGACCGAGAGGTAGAGCCTTTAGATGGCATTGCTGGTTGTTTTAGTCCGAAAGCAAGACGGAGCTCAGATTAAGCGCATCTCCTTAGCGCCATGCGTAAGCTAGCTGCCCAGGGTGGGCCGTGAGTCCGGTGTCTATTTAGCAGGGTGACTATCTGTGCAGATCGGGGAACTCTTATGACACGGGGATGAGCAGGCCAAGCAGTGTAGAGAGACAGAGGCAGTGATTAAGCTGCTGGGTGTAGTAAGATGGCCTCTGTGTGTTTATGTTGCACAGTTTTTAACTAGTAAAAGGGGCCCTGGCAGTGGCTGTGGGAAGAGGAAAGAGGCAGGGGCCTTGTTCAGGTAGAGCTGGGCGGCAGAGGGGTTAAACTAGGCCGTGTTTTAACTGTAATGGGGCCTCGGGTGCAGCAAGATGGCCGCCGTCTTCCGGGACTAGCAACATTCCCAATTTCATTTAATTATAAAATACGCTTCTTCTGAGAGATCTAAGTTATGATAGCTGGGATCATGAATCTCCCCTTGGAAATGCATCATAACTAACATCTCTTACATACATGTAACACCCTTGTTTAACTTTCCCACACATAATTGTCACATCTCAAATCAACTGGGCAGCCAATACAAAAATGCACTTTATTTTTAGTAGGTCCCCAGAGGGCACTATTCAAATACATAACATATAGCAATGTAACTTAATATAGCTATTATCATTAACCTCAATCATTTGATAAGTCACTGTTAACTTTTAACCATTTGTAGTAATCGTTTTCCTCTTATTTAACATAAACTCTGATTCTTATTCTTCTGCTTAGCTCTCTGAATTAACATTAAGTCTACATTTCTAGTTTCCTTGTTAATATACTGTTTACTACTTCATAAACTAACAACAAGATTAATATATTTTACCAAGAGAATAGAGCTGGCATGAGATGGGTAGAGGTGATACTCAGTCCCCAATAGTATGCACACAACAAATAACAAGATTTCTCATGGGACTTTTAAAGAGCACACCTCACATAAAATGTATAAATTATTTATTTAACACACATTTAAAAACAACATATAATACAGAAAAAATAAAGCATATTAAATATCAACATATTGATAAATGTTGCATTCATGTAATAGACCTTTCCATAAGACCTGGATATGTCATACAGATGACTGTCAGTAGTCTGGGATGGCTGTGCTAGGTATGTTAAATAAATCATGTATACATTTTATTTGAGGTGTCCTCTTTAAAAGTCCCATGGGCAATCTTGTTTTTTGTTGTGTGCATAATATATTTTACCACTCACTATTAATTCAGGGCATACAATAGGAGGAATCATAGAAGAATTGTTGCTCTATATAAAGATGGCCTAGGCCAGTGATGGCGAACCTCGGCACCCCAGATGTTTTGGAACTACATTTCCCATGATGCTCAACTACACCGCAGAGTGCATGAGCATCATGGGAAATGTAGTTCCAAATCATCTGGGGTGCCAAGGTTCGCCATTACTGTCCTAGGCTATAAGAAGATTGTCAAGACCCTGAAACTGAGCTGCAGAATGGTCGACCAAGACCATACAGCGGTTTAATAGGACAGGTTCCACTCAGAACAGGCCTCGCCATGGTCGACCAAAGAAGTTGAGTGCACATGCTCAGCGTCATATCCAGAGGTTGTCTTTGGGAAATAGACATATGAGTGCTGCCAGCATTGTTGCAGAGGTTGAAGGGGTGGGGGGGTCAGCCTGTCAGTGCTCAGACCATAGGCCGCGCACTGCATAAAATTGGTCTGCATGGCTGTCATCACAGAAGGAAGCCTCTTCTAAAGATGATGCACAAGAACTTTAATTTAAAAAAATTTAAAATTTAAAATTTACTGAAGACAAGCAGACTAAGGACATGAATTACTGGAACCATGTCCTGTGGTCTGATGAGATCAAGATAAAATTATTTGGTTCAGATGGTGTCAAGCGTGTGTGGCAGCAACCAGGTGAGGAGTACAAAGACAAGTGTATCTTGCCTACAGTCAAGCATGGTGGTGGGAGTGTCATGGTCTGGGGCTGCATGAGCTTCCGGCACTGGGGAGCTACAGCTCATTGAGGGAACCATGAATGCCAACATGTACTGTGACATACTGAAGCAGGGCGTGATCCCCTCCCCTTGGAGACTGGGCTGCTGGGAAGTATTCCAACATGATATTAACCCAAAACACACCTCCAAGATGATCACTGCCTTGCTAAAAAAAGCTGAGGGTAAAGGTGATGGACTGGCCAAGCATATCTCCAGACCTAAACCCTATTGAGCATCTGTGGGGCATCCTCAAAAGGAAAGGTGGAGGAGTGCAAGGTCTCTAACGTCCACCAGCTCTGTGATGTCGTCATGGAGGAGTGGAAGAGGACTCCAGTGGAAACCTGTGAAGCTCTGGTGAACTCCATGCCCAAGAGGGTTAAAGTGGTTGTTAAGCCACTTATATAAAATCATCCCATCTGCTCTGTAATATACCAATTAATGTCCCTGTGACTGTGTTAGGTAAAAAATATGCTTATCTGTATCCATATCAGTGCGGCTCCCAGTGCTCAGCTGACTTTTCGAGTCTCCTCACATTCCGACTCACAGTTTTAGTGGGCGATGCCAGGCGCTTCCACTGACGCCACCCGGGGAGGAGAGCAGAGAGCCGCGTCAGCTGAGTACCAGGGAGCCGTGCTGTTATAAATACAGATAAGCATATTTTTTACATAACAAAGACACAGGGACATGTATTGGTATATTACAGTGCAGATGTGATTTTTTTAATGAAATATGAGAGCAGCAGGAGCAGGGTAGAGTGGCAGGCACTGACACGCAGAGAGGGACAGAGGAGAGACAGAAGAATAGGCTGCGGATGACAGAATCACGTAAACAGACCAGGGTGTCAGGGCTTAGCAGCTATCATACACCATGGTCAGTTTACAAGGGGGGGGGGGGGGTATAGCCAGGCAGAATCAGCCAGGTATTACAGGTTTTACAGGGTGCCAAATTACACAGCACAAGCACTGTGCTGTGTAACATGCTTTAAATGAACATAATCTGTGTTGTTTTATTTGGGGTTAACAAACGCTTTAAGGCAGTGCTACAAAATAATGGTGGCCACACAAAATATTAACACTTTGGGCCCAATTTGAAAATTTTGTACTCACTTTTGTTGCCAGCGATTTAGATATTAATGGCTGTGTGTTGCGTTATATTGAGGGGACAGCAAATTTACACTGTTATGCCGCGTATACACGATTGGACATTCCGACAACAAAACCGTTTTTTTTTTCCGACGGATTTTCGCTCAAACTTGTCTTGCATACACACGGTCACACAAATGTTGTTGGAAATTCCGATCGGCAAGATCGCGGTGACGTACAACACTACAACAAGCCGAGAAAAATGAAGTTCAATGATTCTGAGCATGCGTAGGATTTTTGTTTGGAATTGGATACAAACGGTCGGAATTTCCGACGTGAACTTTTGTTGTCGGAAAAATTGATAACCAGCTCTCAATCATTTATTGTCGGAAATTCCGACAGCAAATGTCCGATGGAGCCTACACACGGACGGAATATCCGACCAAAAGCTCACATCGAACATTAGTTGTCGGAAATTCCGATCGTGTGTACGTGGCATTATACAAGCTGTACACTCACTACTTTACATTGTAGCAATGTAATTTCTTCAGTGTTGTCACGTGAAAGATATAATAAAATATTTACAAAAATGTGAGGGGTGTACTCACTTTTGTGAGATACTGTATATATCTGCAGACCTACAAATATATCCACATCTATATGCACAAATACACATGCCTCCCATGAACATAACCATCCTTACAAATTAAAAAAAAATCAATCACGCTTTACAAAATCTTCATACATTCTCTTATACTCAAAGGTACCCAGAAAATGATCTCAGCCTTTCAAAAAGGGACCTCATGAATTGTCCTCAAATTATATTATTGCAATATTTGACTGTATTGTAACTCTTAACTAGATTTCCCTTTCTGGACCATCTGATGAAAAAGAGGGTTAACTACAAAGCAGAGTCAGTAATTCCTATTTTTACCCAGAAAGGTGTTAGTTCTCTCAATTGTACAATGGACCCATCTAGATTATAATACATAGGGGGTTATTTACAAAAGGCAAATCCACTTGAAATTGCACTGAAAGTGCACTTGGAAGTGCAATTGCTGTAAATCTGAGGGGTAGATCTGAAATGAGGGGAAGCTCTGCTGATTTTATCATCCAATCATGTGCAAGCTTAAATGCTGTTTTTTATTCTCCTTGCAATTCCCCTTCGGATCTACAGCGACTGCACTTCCAAATTTCATACACACGGTCACACAAATGTTGTTGCAATTTGCACTTGTAGTTTGCACTTGTAGTGCAAAGTGGATTTGCCTTTCGGAAATAACCCCCATGGTTTTCATACATTCTCTCCCTTCTCTTCCTTACAACTAGGGTACCTTTTTTGACATTTTGGATGACTAAAACCACCTCCTAGAAAAGGGGAGTGAACTTTAAACCCCAGAAACACAAAATGTCCATACCGTTCTTTACTCTGTTCATCCTTTTTACCTTTTGCTGGACACTCAGTGACTTCCAATCTCCCTTTATGAATACCACGACTACATGCTTAACATAAACAGGGTTCACGTTGCCCAGGCATACGGGTGGCAGCTGTATTAGACATTAATAGTGTTTCTATTTTACTCAAACTTGCACTATTATCACTTATTCCTTCAGAAGTGCTCTGGCTGGGGCTTCAGATTAGCATTTTTGCTAACTGGTGTGTTCCTACATTGTGTATAGAAAGTAATTCCGCGCTACTAAAATATAAATAATAAAAAGGTCATCTGCTACAAAGCACTGAAAGGTAATATCCATGTCCTTTAATGTGAATGAGTATGTGGAAGTAGTGCTGAGCTGATGAGAATATTATGTGATGTACTGTGTCAATATTGCTACTTATCGATTATCCAATAAAATTCCTAAAAATTAGCATCCATAAATACTTTCTGAAATAGCATACACATAAAAGATCGAAAATTGTGCCTTGATAAGGTGCTAATATTACCAGCAAGTGCTGTGGTAATGTTAAAGTGCAAAAGTGCAAATAATCTGTGACACAGAATAATAAATGAAATAAATGACTGAGACAGAAATAATAAATTATACAAGGTGCATATATCTGTGAAAGGAATGGTACTAAGCAGTACCTATAATGCCGGTGAAGTGCAAAGGTGCATGGGTCTGTTACATAGAAAATTGCATATACTAAGCAGTAACAGGGAAAAGATAAAAAAGGAAGAAAGTGTTTTCCTTTTTGTGGATACAGTAAATTGAGTGTCCTTTTGAATACTGTGGTGTGTTCCTACATTAAATTCTTCAGACATTTCTCCCTCCTCATCACATGCCTTGGGTAAACTACTAACCAGTACCTTGGCTGTCCTATTGTGTGCCTCATTCATCCTATTTCTAAATTATTATTTTTTTTTTACATTTATTCTTTATGGGGAAATTATTTATCATATACAGCACACACCCACCATGGTGTAAAAAAAAAAACTTGGTACAAAAATAAGTACTTTTACATATTTCTTTACATTCCCTTTTACCCCTTCCCCATCTCCCCTCTCCCTTCTCTCTTACCCTCCCCCCCCCCCCCGATCCCTACCATTTTATTTTCCTCTATTTCTTTGCCCAGGTCTTGCCCCCATTTTTCTATAAAGGATAACGGTCCTTTTGTTTCTAATTCTGTTAACATTTTATACACCTGTGATATACCATGTCTCAGGGGCTTTCCTTTATCACATACTTTTTCCATTGGGGTTAGCGCTTTTTCGTTTCCTATTGGTTGTGGGATAGTGCTCACTAAGTGCTTTAATTGAAAATATTTCCAGTCACTGAGCTGACTCCACCCATACTTTGTGATTAAATCTTGTCTTGTTCTTGTTTTACCTAGAGTGATTATGTCTTTTAATTGTGCAGTTCCCAGAAGCTTTCCTAATCGTGTCCCGTTTCCTGGTGTAAAAAATGCTGTACCTGCTAACGGAATTAATGGAGAGTTATATTTCCATTTTTCGTGCCGGTGCAATGTGTCCCATATTTTAAATACCATCCTAGTTATATTGTGTGTCTGTACCTAGTGTTCTGAATTTCGGTGGAACCCATATACTTTTTTGTAAATGCGTTGTGCTTAATATATCTTCCATTTGTGCCCATTTCTTTTTTGTATGTGGGTTTGCCCATTCCGCCAGTCTAGCTAGGATTATCGCCTTATGGTATCTTTCGCCTTATGGTAAGGACATGCCCCCTTTTTTTTTCCCCCGGGTTAATAGTGTATACTTTATTCTGGCCTTTTTACCCTGCCATATATATTTCAAAATCATTGTTTTCATTGCCTTGAAGAATGGTTGGGGTATATCTATTGGGAGCATCTGCAGCCTATATGTCACTTTCGGGAGGATCAACATTTTTAATATGTTAATTCTTCCTGTCCATGAAATGGGTCTCTTGGAGATGTTTTTTAATTCTACTGTGATTTCATTTAATAACGGGATAAAGTTGGCAGGATACAGTTCTTCTAACGTTGTTGTTATTTTGATTCCTAGTTATGTTAATTTTTTTGTCTCCCAAGTGAACGGGAACTCTTTCTGTAGTAATCTTTCTTCCCTTTTGTCTATTCCTGTTCAAGATTACGGTTTTTATTGGGTTAATCTTAAAGTTTGAGAGGTCCCCATATTTTTTTATTTCCTTTACTACATTGGGCAAAGACAATCTTGGTTTTGTTAGGTATAGGAGTATGTCGTCTGCATATGCAGCCACTTTGTGTTCATCCTCGCCTATTCTCGCCCCCCCTATGTCTCGATTATTCCGTATGTTTATCAACAACGGTTCCAACGCTAACACATATAGGAGGGGCAACCCTGTCTCTTTCCATTATGCATCTCAAACACTGACGACACACTCCCATTGACCTTTACTTTGGCTGTCGGGTGGGTATATAGGTTTTTAACCCATTTCATGTACTTTGGTCCCACACCAACATACCGAAGTGTATCCATCATAAACCCCCAGTCGACTCGGTCGAATGCTTTTTCAGCGTCTATTGACATGAGTACGACTGGGGGTTTCTTCTCCTTCTTTTTCCGGATTAGTAATAGGGTTCTTATGCTGTTATCTCTACCTTCTCTCCCTGCTACAAAGCCCGCCTGATCTGCATTAATTAATTCTGGCATTACATTTTTTAATCTCGTTGCCAATACTTTTGCGTATAACTTGGTATCTGTATTCAATAGGGCTATAGGCCGATAGTTGGAACATATTGTTCCATCCTTTCCTACTTTTGGTATGACAGAGATATTGGCAAGGAGAGATTCTTTCCTTATTTCTAGGTCTTCCCCCATTCTGTTAAAGTAGTTACACAATTCTGGGACTAGCTGATATTTCAATTTTTTATAGTATTTAATCTGAAACCCATCTGGTCCTGGGCTTTTCCCCCCTGTTGTTTCTTGGAGAGCTTTATTTATTTCATCTTGTGTAATTGGGTCTTCTAAGAGCTCTGCACTTTCCGCTGTTATCTTTGGTAGATTAGTTTGCTCGAGGTATTCCTTTATTCTTATTTTCCTGGCTTCCTCTTCCTGACGTGTCTCTTTTACTCTAATGTTGTATAGTGCGATATAGTATGTCTTAAACGCTTCTGCAATTTCAGATGTTTTGAATTTCATCTCTCCTCTCTGGTTCTTTATTTTGTCTATATAATTTAGTTTTTTTTTCTCTTTTACTACTCTTGCGAGGTACTTCCCGGGCTTGTTCCCCCATTTATATCTTTCCTTTGCTACGTTTTTTAAATACTTTTCTGGTTTCTTGTTCCATCACTTCTCTGAGTTGACCTCTCTTAATTATTATTTTTTGATGTATTTCTCTATCTTGTTGTTTTTTATCTTTTTGTTCCAGATCATGTAATTCCTTAAACACATTTTTCCTCTTTTGATCTCTTTCCTTCTTTTTCCCCGCCCCTATGGAGATCAATTTGCCCCTTATACATGCCTTGTGGGCTTCCCATATTGTTGCCTCGCTTACTTCTGGTGTTTTATTTATTTGGAAATATTCTCCAATTTCCCTTGATATTATCTCTCCTACTTCTTTTACATCTAAGAGGTCTTCATTTAGACTCCACGCACCCTTTCTTTGTTCTATGTTATTGAATCTAATTTTCACCGTTACTGGGGCGTGATCTGAGATTGATTTTACCCCTATCAAGGTTTCTACTACATTTTCCAGGAGCCCATGGTCCACAAGCATATAATCTAATCTCGAATACGTGTCGTGCACCGATGAATAATAGGTATAATCTTTTTTACTTGGGTGTGCCACTCTCCAAGGGTCTACTAATTGATGATTATGTATTTTTTTTTTGACCAATTTTAATTGTTTGCTGTCTCGTATCGGTGCACCAGACGTATTGTCTAGCCTGTGATCCATTGAGAAATTGAAATCTCCAGCAAGAATTACATATCCTTGCTTAAAGTCCATTAAAGTGTTTAAGATTCCATTCAAGTATTTTTTAGGGTAACTATTTGGACAATATACATTTGCTAGCGTATATTTTTTTCCCTGTAGATTTCCTTTTAGGAACAGGTACCGGCCCTCTGGGTCAACTCTTCTATCTTCTACTGTAAAGTTTATATTCTTCCCTATACCTATAGCTACTCCCTTTGCTCTTTTATTTGGGGAGTCTCCGTAATACCAGATAGGAATCGCATGCGAATACATTTTTGTATTAGAGTCTAGTGCTAAATGTGTCTCCTGAAGAAATATGATTTCTGCGGAATACCTTTCAAGCTCCCTTAATATCATGTGCCTTTTTTCTGGGGAGTTCAAACCTCTTACATTGTATGTAATAAAATTTACGTCAGTCATCTTCCGCCCTTCCTCTTTCTCCTTTCTTAAATTGAACAGATCCTATTTCCTTCCTCCCTGTCGCCTCCCCACCCCCTCCCTCTCCTTCCCCACCTCCACTTCCCCACTCCCCACTCCCCCCTCCCCATCTCCCCCCCTCCCTCGTTGAACCTTTGACCTCATGGTCTTAGTGCAGGATTTTTTATTTTTCCTTTAGAGCCCCTTTGGGCATTCTGCACTCCTAGGCCCAAGGTGGAGGCCTGTTTGGCACCTTTAGACCCTTCTCCCCTACTACTTGGGGAAATGGTGCCCAAGCAGTCAATGAGTCCAGGTCTCCTTTTCCCTCTCCATGACTCTTAATTCTATTTAATTCACCCCCTCAGCCCCCTCCCCCCCCCTCCTCCACATTTCCAAAAAAAAACAACAAAATATAGAAAACGGAGGGAGAGGAGGGGGGAGGGAGGAAGGGAAAGAGAGAGAGCGGGAAAACCAAGAATTTCTTCTCCCCGTCACCCCCCCCACACCTCCCCCATCTAAATATCTGGTGTTGGAATTTCCAGCTTTTTACAGAATTCCGGTATCTCTTCCATGAATCTCAGTCTCGCAGAAATGCCGCTTTTTCTTCCAATCAGGCATGCTGGGAAACCCCAATTGTATTGGATCTCGTGTTCCTAGAGTACCTTCAATAAAGGTTTTAAATTCCTTCTTCTGTTCAGCGTTTCTTGAGACAGATCCTTGAAAATTTGAATCTGGTTTTCTTCCATTTTTAATGGTGATTTTCCCCTTAGGTTTCTCCATAGTTGATTTTTTTCCTCCCAACTTTCAAATCGCATAATAAGGTCTCTCGGTTTTTCCTGCGATATTTCCTTTGATCTTCTTATTCTGTGAGCTCTCTCAATTCTTATTGGAGATGTTGTTTCTCTATCTAGCAATTGATTGCAGATTTTCATTATTATTTCTGATAGATTCTCTGGTTGGGGTGACTCGGGTACCCCTTGAATTCTTATGTTCTTATATTGACTTTATTTCTCCCTCAAGTTTTTTTATAGTGATTTCATTTCAATCTGTTTTCTCTTCCACTCCCTCCACTCTTTCACGCAGCTACCCCATATTTTCTTGTATTACCTCCATTTGCAATTTTTTTTTTATCAATAACTCTTTTTATTGAAAGCCATATCGGATACAAATCAATTGCAATAGTTTTACAAGCAACAGGATAAACGTTAACACGTCTGGGTATAGGGTCGCAACTGTTCCTGAGCGTGTAATCACTGTATCTCTGCTATCTGCTTTGTTATCTAATCCTATCTAGTTATCATAACAGGAACATGGTATGTTATCAACCAAATTTCGAGCCAATATAGTTGTTATGTGTATTAGTGCGAGGGTCCCAGAGGGGCTCCCATGAACAGGGAAAAATAAACAAGAGAAGAAAAGAAAAGAAATAGAAGAATGAAAAGGGGGGAGAGGGAGCGAAGAGATAATAGTAGGGTGGGGGTAGAGGGGGTGTGGGGGGGGTGTCGTCAAGTTATACCTGGCTCCAAGTCACCGCGTTCCTCCCTTCGGTGCCATAGCTCCCAAACCATGTTATGCGCGTCCAGACGATCCTGAATTCTTGCGGTCATCCTCTCCATTACTTCTACATCTCTAATCCTGGCATACAGCGCTCCCTCCGAAGGAGGGGAGCTGCGCTTCCAGTTCAGTGCCACTAGGCAGCGGGCTGCCGTAAGGACATGACTAGCTAGCTTCTTATGTGGGCGTGGGGCCTTCAGAGACATCAGTCCTAGTATGAAAAATGTAGGGGTCATGGGGACCTCCGTCTCAAGGAGACGAATTAATAGTTGGTGTACAGAAGTCCAGAAGGGGGCTATCAGTGGGCATTCCCAGTAAATATGATATAGAGTCCCCTTTGCCCCCATGCATCGCCAGCAACGATCTGAGCTGGCCGGGCGAATGGCATGGAGAACATCTGGGGTCATGTACCAGAAGTACATTATTTTGTAAATATTTTCTTTGTAGAGCGTGCATAGCGATGTCTTGGACGCCTGGGTTCAAATGGCCCGCCCTTGGTCCACGGGTATCTCCTCACCCAAAGCCTTTTCCCATTTAATCATATATTTGTGTTTGCCCATTGAGTCAAGGGGCCTCTCATTCAGGGAGAAATGCAGGTTTGGAGCAAACGTTAGGGCATAGTGGCGGATTTGGAGATACCCGTAGAAAGCCTGTTTAGGGAGGTCATATTGTGACTGCAAGTCCTCAAAAGAGCGTAGCTTACGGGTGCGTGGGTCTATCAAGTTTCCATAGTGGAAAAGGTTTCTCGTTGTCCAGGGGGAGGACATTTGGTGGGTTAAGCTATCTGGCATGTCGGGGTTACAAGCAAAGGAGGTCAGGAGCGAGCTGTCCGATGACAGTTTGTGTTGTCGTGTTAGTTTACGCCATAGCCTCCGGAGCTGTGCCATCGGGCCTAGCAATCGGGCAGGGTCCACCTCCGCGTTCGCGCTCCATAACAGGTTGTTTGGGTGTATCGGGGCTAACCACAATTTCTCTATCTCTGTCCATTTATTATAAGAGCGGAGTGTGAACCAGGAAGTTATTGCCCTCAGTTGTGCCGCTTGGTAGTATTTAACCAGGCTAGGGAAGGCCAGGCCCCCGTCAGACCTAGCTGCTTGCAATACTGAACGTGGGATTCTGTGCCTCCCGTAGTTCCATGTGAATTGCAGTAGGTCCGCTTGTAAGTGTTTCAGTTGGCCGTAGGGAACAGGGATAGGTAGGGTTTGGAAGAGGTACAGTAATTTCGGGAGGATCGTCATTTTCACAGACGCGATCCTTCCAAGCAAGGAGATGTGGTGTTTTTTCCATTGTTGGAGAAGGGTTCTGATATTGTGGAAAAGAGGAGGGAAATTCTCCCGGTAAAGGGTGGCGAATTGTGGGGTGATATTAATTCCTAGGTATTTTAGGGCAGTGGTTTTCCAGCTATAGGGGAAATTGGCTTTCAGGTGTGCTACCTCCTCCCCCGGTGTGTTGATTGGAAGGGCCTCCGACTTAGAGGTATTAATTTTATATACCGATAGAGCCCCATATCGATCTAGTTCTGCGTGGAGATTTGGGAGGGAGGTTCTAGGTTGGGTTAATGAGAGAATAATGTCGTCTGCGAACAGGGAGATTTTAAACTCCCTGTCTCGTACTTTTATGCCCTTAATGTCCGGGTTATTACGGATTGTGGCTGCTAGGGGTTCCACACACAGTGCAAATAGCAGGGGTGAGAGCGGGCACCCCTGTCTGGTGCCATTTCGCACCGGTAGTGGAGCTGACAGGGCGAAGGGGGTCCTGACCTGGGAGAAGGGGTTTGAGTATAGGTGTTGTATGGCTCTATAGAAGGGTCCCCCAAATCCCACGTGGCGGAGTGTGGCGAACAGGAAGGGCCACCCCAGGCGGTCGAACGCCTTTTCTGCGTCTAGACTCAGTAACAGGGCTTGTGTGCGCTCCCTGTTCGCCACCTCCACCAAGTCTATGATCTTCCTGGTGTTGTCTCCTGCCTGGCGAAGGGGGACGAAGCCCACCTGATCCTTATGGATCAGGGAGGGCAAGACCGTGTTCAGGCGTATAGACAAGAGTTTGGTGAATATTTTAAAGTCTGAATTGAGCAGGGCAATTGGCCTATAATTAGCGCAGATGGAGGGGTCTTTCCCGGGCTTGGGGATCACTGTGATAAAGGAACTCTGCATATCCCTCGGGATCGGGGAGTCATGTAGGAAAGCATTAAAGAGTCTGCCCATAGAGGGGAGCAGGAGTGGGAGAAATTCCTTGTAGTACTCATAAGGAAAGCCATCTGGGCCTGGGGCTTTACGATTGGGTAGGGATTTGACTGTCTGTTCTATTTCCTCGTGTGTTATCGGGGCGTTCAGGGAGTCAAGATCTGTAGATCGGAGTTGCGATATTCCACTATGGTCCAGGTATTGCTGGATACGTGTGGCCGTTTCGGGCGTGGGGGGGTTTGCGGGAATATCAGGATTGTTATACAGGGCCTCGTAGAATACCGCAAAGGATTGTGCTATGTCCGTAGGGTGGGAAACCAGGGCGCCTGAGCCGTTTTGAATCTGATGTGGGGTCGACGCCTGGGTGTTGTCACGGAGCTTCCGAGCTAGCAGTGTATGGGCTTTGTTACCCTTGTCGTAAAACTTCTGATTTAGTTTGATAAGGGCTTTCTCAACTCGGCCCAGGGCCAGGTCATTTAAGGTTGCCCTAAGGGATGTCATTTTTTTTAGGAGAGTCAGAGTGGGGTTGGATTGGAGTTGTTTTTCAAAGGTTCTAAGCTCTTTCTCTGTCTGGGTCTGCAAGGCCTGTGCGTCCCGTTTCATGGCAGAGGAGAGGGCCAAGCATCTGCCCCTCATCACCGCCTTATGGGCTTCCCATAGAGTGGATGCGGTTACATCCCCCGTGTTGTTTTCTGCCAAATAATGTTGTAGTGTGGAGGACAGTTCTGTTTTCGAGGGGAGGTGTTGCAGCAGGAATGTGTTTAGTCGCCAGGTGCATGGTCCTCGCGTCGGGGCGTCTAAGTCCAGGGTCAGCACCACCGGGGCGTGATCCGACCACGAGATTGGCAGAATCTGTGCGGTTCGGGCCATGCGCAGGGTGGCATTATTAACAAAAACGTAGTCTATACGGGAGTGCATTCGGTGTGGGGCAGAATAGAAAGTGTACTGTCGGTCACCAGGGTGGAGGGCCCGCCAGGCGTCAAAGAGGGCGTACCTTCTAGTTATTTGGCGGAAGAGCCTCGAGTCTCTAAGTGCTTGAGCAGTAGGCGCCCTGGGGCCCAACCCCTGGCGATCCACCAGCTCCGAGTGGGTTAGGTTAAAGTCCCCCCCCCACCACTAATATTCCATGGTCTTAGCGGAAGAGGCGAGCTAGCGCTCTATTAAGGAATCCCGTCTGCCTGACATTTGGGACATAAACTACACAGAACGTGATCTCCCTGTCTAGCCACAGGCCCCGGAGGATAAGGAAATGGCCCTGAGGATCACTATAGTGGGACGAGTATCTGAAGGGGGACCCCTGTTTGATCAGAATGGCCATACCCGCTCTCTTGTGGGGCCCTGAGGATAGATAAACCTGTGGGTAATACCTGGAGGCGAACGCGAAGGTGCCCTCCTTGTCAAAGTGGGTTTCCTGTACCATTATAACACTCGCCCCCGACTGCCTAAACTCCCTCAGTGCCAGATGTCTCTTACGATTAGAGTTCAGGCCGTGGACATTTAAAGATAATATCTTAGCCATGAGTGTTCGGATGGGGGGTGTATATACTCATCTGGTAGAGGCGGAGATGTTCCGGGCTGCCTTGGTTGGGAGCTGGTTTTGCACTGGAGGAGATCCGGGAGTATCGGTGGGGGAGCCAGGTGACGACAAAGGAAGGGAAGGGGTTAAGAATAGCTAAGAAAAAGAGAAGAGTAGTTAGTGCAAGAAATCTATGTATGAACATAAAAAACAACATTATCAGACCTAAGGAGACCAGCCGGCCTAGTTCCAGAAGGCTTCCCGTGGGCCCCCCCGCCCCCACCCCATCAGGGTGAGCCAGGGGGACCCAGGGGAATCCAAAGTCCACCATGCAAGACATTGTAAACCCGCTTGCTCTGGTAGTCCAGTAATCCAAAAAAAGGGAGGAGAAAAAAAAATAGGGGGGGGAGGCAGGGGTAACTCGGACAGTCTCTCTCTAAAGTCTCTTCCGAGACTCGCCCATAGTGTCAATCTGGGTATAGCTAGGGTGCCAAAGGTGGGTCAGTGAACGGCCTGATGCCAGGGATGCTCCACCTGGATGTGCAAAAAAGAAAAAACGAAGAAAGGGGGCGAAGGAACGGTCCTTCAAGCATGCAATGAGTTAGTGGGGTGACTTGCTCATGATCTTCGCTGGTGTGATCCCCGGCCTCTCGGGGATCTCTCCGGTCCTCTGGAGCGTTTAGGTGGAGGGACCGTCTGCCACACTGTGGGCGGTGGGGGCGGGGTGGCTATGAGGTCCCATTCGGGAAGCTGGGGTGTTCTAAGTTCCAGGGTGTTGCAAAAAGGCTCGAGGTCCTCCAGGTATCTCAGGGTCACCGTCTTGCCCTGATGTTTGGCTGTGAGGCTGAAGGGGAATCCCCATCGGTAAGGTATGTTCTCTTCCTGGAGCACTCGCAACAGTGGTTGGAGAAGCCGTCGTTTTTGCAAAGTGATCCAGGACAAGTCCGGGAATAGTTGGATGTGGTGGTCTCCTAGGGTTACTTTGCGTGCTAGGCGGGCTTGCCTCATGATATCTTCTTTTAAGGGGTACGATGACAGCCTGCAAATAATATCTCGGGGTCTGGCAGCGGTGCCCTTGGGCCGTAGTGCTCGGTGTGCTCTATCCATTTCGATAGTGTGGTTTGGGGCCGCCCCAATAAGGTCATTAAAGAGAGATTGTAGCGTGTTCTGGACATCTTCCGGGCCCTCTGCTTCTGGGACCCCCCGGACACGGATATTGTTCCTGCGCCCCCTGTTGTCCAGGTCCTCTACGTGGCGCTGCATGTCTCGGAGGAGGGTACGGTGTTCCGACCCCTGAACTTGAGTTCTATGTATTGCAATTTTGGTTTCTTGGATTTCCTCCTCAGCCATCTCCACCCTGTCTGCTAAGTGTTTGAGCCCCGATTGGAGGGCTTGAATCTCTGATCTGCAGGTGGACTTCACTTCCTCGACTAGTTGTCTGAAATCGTCCTTAGTCGGCATTGCTTGGAGATATGCCTGCCACGGCGGGGGTATCTGGGGGGTGCTCCTGTCCCAGTGCCCTGGGGTTGTTGTTCGGCTGATCATGGGGATAGTGGGGGTATAGGCTGGCTCCCCAGAGGGGATTTGGTGAGGTATAATGGGCCCCCTGGTATTCCCATGGGTCACTCCAGTCCAGGCTTTTCGGGGGTGGAAGATTCCTGGCAGGGGACTTTGGGGATTGAGGAGGGGAGGGGGGCTTGCTGCCTGGGCATAGGAGAGGGCTGGTGCTGCATGTGGGCCTTGTGGAGGAGGGGCCCTCGACCTGGATTGCCTCTGTGCCCTGGGTGATAGGGGGTCCGGTACGGTGGACTCAGTGGGGGTAAAAGTTCCCGGCGATCCGCAGGTCAGGGGTGTGTGAGGGAGGTTTGGCAGGGATGGATGGTTCTCTCCTCCTCCAGCATAGGGCTGCGAGCTGGCAGCTGTTTCCGTTAGGCCCGGATCCGAGGCGGTACGGAGCAGCTGCGGGAAGGCCCCAGAGCACTGGGTGTATGGCTGAGGCCTCGTGGGGAGTCCCAAGATGGCCGCCGGAGATGAGGGGCGGCTGTCTGTGGGATGAAGCGTTGGCCCGAGGGGGGGACTCACCGCTCCCTGGACCCGGGGCGGCTCCCCGGTCATCTGCTGTGAGGTGCCTGGGCCCTGGGGATCCCGTTGTTGCTGGGAGGCCGGGATGGAGTCCGGATGGAGGGCTGCGGCCTGCTCCGTGGCGCCGGCCGGCGCCATCTTGATCATTGTGCTCGGCGGGAGGTCGGGGTGATTAAAGTACTCCCGGAGGTCGGATGACGAACTGGGGGGGGTTGCGAGGACCCCCGAGGCTTCGTGGAGCGGGTCGCTCTGGATCCACCCATTTTGGAGAGGTATGGCACCCTTTGTTTGATTTGGAGCTGTGGGCTGAGAGAGAGCTGCAAGGTTATGCTGCCATTCAGGTCAGGTTCCGGCCACGCCCCTCCATTTGCGATTTTAATGATTTTTCCAAAGCCGCAAACATGCCCTCTATCTCTACTTTTGTTGATAGTAGAGCCTTATTTTGTTGTACCTCTTCTTTTCTCTGCTTAGGCTCTACTTCGGTCTCTTGTTCTATTCTGGACTCTGATAGTGTGTCTGTCTCCGCCGAGTTTTTATTTTGCGCTTTTTTTCTTTTTCTTCTCTTTATTGTCTGTCTTGTTACTTTTATCTCCTTGCTGTTTTTCCACCGCCTGTTTGTCTCCATTTCCACCATGAGTTACGTACTTATTCATTGGACCCGGGCTAGGGATCAGACTTAGGCGGGGGGATTTTGGGGTTGCTCCCCCTCTTGCTCCCTTTCCCGCATGCTCATGGTGTTTCTTTTGAGCTCTTCCCTTGGGGCCTTATCCCCTCTACTAAGTTCCAGCTAACTGTCTGTTACTGCACCTCTCTCTACTTTCCCGCTATGGCTGTGTTGCCCTCCCTGTAGTACCTTCTTCTATATTCCAAGCTTTAGGTCACAACGTTAATATCAGGCAGTTAATATCAGGCAAATACCAGTAACATTAGCCAGAACTTCGGGGAAAGAGTGCAAAAAAAAAAAAATGTTCCAAACTTAAACAGCACAGCTTATGCAGCACAGAAAAATACGTATCAAGCAGCTACCACTAAAGTTAGCCAAATCTTCGGGGGAAGAAGGCAGAAGGGGAAACAAAAACAATAAACAAAACAAGAAGGCACAGCGTCTTGATGTTTAAGAGACTTACTGTTGGCACAGTTCAAGTTCAGTCCAGCACAGAAATGCCTAGGCCAACAGTTGTAACCGTCCCCCTTTTTTATAATGCTCGCTACTTGCATATGGGTCTAATCAGCTCAAATTCAGACAGATGTATACAGGCAATAGTAGCAATAATGGAAAATTAGTGGCTGATTATCTGTGCGATTTCTACTGCTCACTGCTCATTGCTATCGCACAGTCTCCTTCAGCCATTTTTTAGGAGAAAAAAAAAATATTAAAGAAAAAGGCAATCACGGCAGTCAATATTATTCACTTTCAAAATGCTTTCTAAGCATATAGCACTTTCTCAGAAGTCCACATTTTCTCAAAGATCTTCATACAAGTGTTACTTACATGTCTTCGGTACTTTCCCTGTACTAATCGCTTCCTCGTTTGGTGTAACAGGGGTCACTCCTGGTGAAAGGTGAATAGTGGAGGGCGTGTGGAGCTTTTAGGATCGGAGCGAGCATGCCAGGGGTGGGGGTCCCGTATTATGGAAACGTCGGGGCTACGACTCAGCCTCTTTCTCACTGCCTCTGCTGCCCGTCGTTGTCTCCAGCGTCCTCACAGTTCTTTCCAGGTCTCATACGTAATCACCGCTCTGTCTGGCTCAGCTCCTGCAGGTCACAAGGCTCTCTCCCTCAGCGCCGTTTTGCCTGCTGGCTGTGTCCCCGCAGAGTGGGCTGCTAGATCACTGACTGCTCCAGAGCGTGCGGGGAGGATCAGTATGCTTCAGAGTGGGGGGGGGGGCTAGACGTGCTGCGGGGCGAGGTGTCCTAGGGTCGGCCATTCATTTTCCTGGAGAGGGATCTGGAGACCCGACGTCTCATCTACCTGCTCCAGCAAGCTGTCTGTGCCATTACTAGGCTCCTCCCTCCCTGTAAGTTCATTTTGATTGCTCCTATTTTTAAAATTATGATGCAGAGCGATCCACACTTCTACATCATAGGTTCAGGGTATGGGGAGCTGCTAGTCTGTAGACTTGGCAAGCTTGTGCCATACGGGTACTTAACCATCCATTATCCATAACAGGTTTTCAAATTTTCCCTTGGAGTTGTGGGAGTTGTGGGAGCCTTACTTATTTTACTACCCTTTCCCAACTGATTTACCCATGGCGTTTATTAATTGACGCTAAAACCCCAACCTGGTTCATCTGAATCTGCAGTACTGCACCACTTTTTTTCTAACCCTGCATGGCACACAGCTTGAGCACAGGCACTGTGAGAGAGCTCCTCCTCCCCATCCAATTCCATTACACACAGCGAACATGTGCACAGTGTAGAGCTGGCTGCTGCAACTGAGCTGCCCTTCTGACCATGGATTTCCACAGGTCAGAACTAAACACAGTAGCCAGCTATACACTGTGCACATCCTGGCTATTGTATGTGTAAGGGAATTGGAATTTAGCTCCAGTGTCAGTGTGCTGTGTGGGGAGCAGAAGGTCTTAGTGACTGTTCAGGCTGTGTACAGTGCATTGATGGGAGACAGAGCTCTGCCCAGTGACCCCTGTACTGTGCCCTCCTACCCCCCATACTGTGCCTTTCTGTCGACCTGTACTGTGCCCTCCTACTCCCCATACTGTGCCCACCCTGTATTGTGTCCTCCTAACCACCATGTACTGTGCCCTCCTACCCGCCCTGTACTGTACCCTCCTGCCCCCCATACTGTGCCCTCCTACCCACCCTGTACTGTGTACAGACATACATATATACAAGCCACTGATGGCTGGTATAGACATTTATGACAGGGGGGCAGTGTGCACATGGTGGGGAATAGAGTAAAAAAGAGTGAAAGCAGTGTGTACTGGGGGGAAAGAGGATCAGTATATACAGGGGTGTAGTGTATAGAGAGGGTGCGACAGTTTGTACAGGGGGTGAATTAAATAACAATTTATGAGGGCGTGTTTAGGAGTGGAATTAGGGGCGGGGCAGGGTAGGGGTTGGGTGGGGCAATTGGTGGCGAGTAAATCTTAAGGCCTGGCAAGTAGCTCAGGATTTGACATTTTGAGTCCTGAATAAAGTAAAATATACCTCCCCCTAATTTTCCATACTATTTCAGTTACAGCTCTGATTTTAGTGCTTTACTGAGGCACATAAGCAAGATATATACATCACTGGAACACCTGAAATACCTGGCTGATCCTGCCAGTTTCTACCCTCCGCTCTCTGTGCTGACTCCGATTTATCAGGGCTGATACCAGAGTCATCCGTACATGCCTCCATCTTCCGCAGCCTGCTCTCCTGTGTCTGTGTCTCCCTCTGTCCTCCTCCCCCCTCCCCTCTCTGCCTGTCAGCTCCCCGATCCTCCCCTCCTGCTCTAAAAAACTGTTGTTTTCTTCTATAGTTCCCTCTGATATAGAACATTAGGCTCCGCAGTGTATCTCATTCATAAAAATATAATAGCTTACTTCAGAGCGCCGTTCGGCACTCACATGACTGCCCACCGGTCCCCTCCCCTCCCCTCCTCTTCTCAGCTGACGTCAGCGGGGGTTTCCCAGCAGCTCACCCTGCAGCTATTGCATTAGGAGAAGAGACCAGCGGACAGTCAGCAGAGCACCGAACGGCACTCTGAAGTAACCTATTATACCGCATATTTTTATAAATGACATGCCCTGCAAAGCTTACTGTTATAGATCAGAGGGAACTGTAGAATTTTTTTTTTTTTTTACCTTAACAAACACTTTAATAGCTCTAATTATTATTATTATTATTATTATTGCTAGCAGTGCCTCAACAAAGCATAGTCAAATATAATCTAATACAGTTTTCAGCTATAAGGAGAGGTGCTTAAGCAAGGAATCAGTTACTACCTTTACTTTTACATTCCCGCTTATCTCAACAGCTTACAAGAGGCAGTGTCGTTTTTAGACAGAGATAGAGACAGCTTATGGAGACTGCTGTGGAAAAGGAGAAATACTAGTAAGTGAATTTGTCTCTCACTTTTACACTATAAATTTAAGGCAAGGTCACTACTCTCTCTGTCAGTAGAACTACATGTACCAGTCTGGCACTCTGCTAACCTAATAAATCACCATGTCATTTGGCAATCAGCCAGTTTCTTGCAACTCATAATTACAGGAGTAGTTAAAAGGTAGAGGTCTTTTTACACTTGAAACAGATCACTAAGTATGCACTTTACCTGGCTGAGTGCCAAACCATAGGGACTTCTCAAAATCCACAAGTTTCTGCTATATCTTCACGAATGGTAATGTGTTAGTAATTAGGAACAAACTTCCCAGTCTCACACTCCCGCTTGTAAGTGTGTCCAACTTACCACATCCAATTTACATATTAATATGCCTAGGTGGATATATCAGCCATTAAGGCAATATACCTTGATTTCGCTTGAGGTCGAAGCCTTGTAAAGCAGCAACCCTAATGGTAGCTACTTATAGGAACCCACACATTCAAAAGGTTAGTTTGACATCAATCCAGACATAGACAGTTAAACATAAAACAAATAACTACTCACAGAGGTTCTTGAATGGTTTATAGACTTGAGGTTCCACACTTGCCCAACCACAGAAGTCTCCAAATATAATAGCGATAAAATACTTACTGAGGCACCTCTTATTTAAAGAGTTCAAATTTCTAGGGAGGTCGGGAAGTTCAAGCTTCAAACCATCCGAATGAACAGAGCCATTTTGTTTTGGGGGCTGGCGAAATGATAAGCAGCATCCAACATCTGTGGTTAGTTTCAAATCAGATAAGATTTATTTTACACACGCTATACACACATGTGGGAGGTCTGCTTACAATTCAAGACCGGCAAAATTTGTTATGATCATACAGCTTTTTTATAATCTTTACACGCCATTGGCAAGTTAAAAGTTGCACAAGTCAGATCTGTTCTCCTTGAGATAAGTCCCGAGAGCGTGGGGTTCATTGGTACCCCCTGTAAATGCTTGTAGGTTGTCATGCAGTGCTGAGTTGTAATGACTATTCAGAATTCTATATATGCAGAAATTGCTTTTTAAAACATAATATGATCAAAGTAAAAATAGCTGCAATTAACACAAATGATAGTTAGGTGATTAAAATGACCACTTCAAACCAAATCCCTACACAGCAGGAATCATGAATAACATGGCTCTACATTGAGGGGTGATGTGATTGGCGGTGGATGTACATCATGAAGGTTTTTACAAAAGGAAATGTCAAAAACTATGTTTGTTTTTTTACATTATTTTTGTGAATGAGAAGGGGTACTATGTACCCCATACTCTTTTACTTGGTGGGGAGGTGTATCTGGGTGCCCCCCTATTTTAAAGGGGGCTTCCAGATTCCAATAATCCCCTGTCCTCAGATCCCTACAAACACCGGGCCAGGGTTGCCCTTGTCCTCATACCTCCCCCATGTTGAGGGCATGTGGCCTGTTATGGTTCAGGAAGAAGCATTTTTTTATATTTTTTTTATATTTCGTGGAGTCTTCCCAAAAATCTGTACTGGATGTATGCATTTTTTTGAGTGGGACACTACACTATTTTTATTTTTTTTCATTCATCCTGTATGCATGTCATTACAGGTCATTCAGGTATCATATATTCATATTTACAGTGTGCAAAGCTGGCCTAATGTAAGTATGCAACATATATTTTCACTCAAGTTCAGCTTTAAACTAAAATAATGCCTGTGCATGCACAGTTGACAATCCTTTTTTGGATGCTTCATTTTTTTTATTGTCAATTTTAATACGAGTGCTTTCGATTTTCATTGTACACAATTTGTTACAGAATGAAACACTATTTCTATAAATAGGATATGCTACAAGTTACTCCTACTGTCCTTGCAGTGCATTTCCATATAACTCCTAATATATATTTTCCTTATATATAATTATATTAATTTTTTTCTCTTTTAGGACTTTGAGCATGTTTTTACAGAGTATGGGAACTGCTACACTTTTAACCACAATACACCTAATTCAAAAAGCATTAATACAGCAGGGAAAGGATTAAGTATACTGTTCGATATCAAACAGGTCATTATGCAAATTATCTTTGAATCATTAAACACTATAATATACTTTCATTGCAAGCATGTCTGTTTTGTTACATCCCTGGTGTTGGGTGCTATAATTTATTAACTGGCTTGTTACTTAAACCCTGCACTGAGTATGATCAATGATTAATATAGACCAGCTTTCTTCAGCTTTTTTTACCCCAGAGGAACCCCTGAAATTATTTTCAGGTCATGGCTTCAAAACAAACAAATTCATTGGGTCTCAGTGAGAAAAATCCATCCTACATTGAAGGCCAGTGGGAAGAATACCCCTCTTACAGTGATGGTCAGAAGGCCCCCCTATAGAGCAGCTAAAATAATCATTGGAGTCATTGTGGCGTTGACCCTGGAACTATGCAGGCATCATCAAATGGGAAGTCCATTAGTCACAGTTCAAGGAGCCCCTAGCAACCTCTGGAAGAAAACTTATAGTTCGATGGAACCCTGGTTGAGAGTGACTGGTATAGAAGTAGGGAACTGGGAGTGCATTGTTTCAAACCCCATCAAAGGAAATTCTGAAATTCACATTTAGCGTATTCACAAATATGACCACGCGATATAGTGCACTTTGGGGTCAATTTACTTTTAAGTTAAATAACGGCTCATACAATGCAGTATAATACTGCATGCGGTAACAATTGTGCAAGTCTTCAACTCATTAAGAATTTTGTGTTAAATACCGAATGCAGTATTTGTTTGATCTATCGGTAATTACCACATTAGTTAAAGCGGTAGTTTACCGCATTGAGCTGGTTGCTAAGGAACAGGACGAGAAGCCGGCTGCCGCATCCTTAACAATGGATGACTCATCAGCTGTCAGTAGGTTACCTGCTGACAGCTGAATGTAAAAAATTAAATAATTAAAAATGTTGAAAAAAAACAGCGAGGGGGTCCCCCCAATGCATACCAGGCACTTCGGGCTTGGTATGGATTTTAAGGGGAACCACATGCCAAAACGTAAAAGAAAACGACATGCAGCCTGGTAGGTCAGGAAAAGGGAGGGACGAATGAGTGCCCCCCTTCCTGAACCATACCAGGCCACATGCCCTCAAAATTGGGGGGTGGATGCTGTGGGGCAGGTGGGGTCTGCCCCCAACCATGGCCGGTGGTTTTGGGGGTCTGCGGGTAGGAGGCTTATCGGAATCTGGAAGCCCCCTTTAAGAAGGGTGCCCCCAGATCCCACCCCCCTTACCCCCTATGTGAATGAGTATCGGGCACCTAGTACCCCTACCCATTCAACAAAAAAGTGTTACAAGTAATAAAAACATTCACTATTTGTATAGGTAAGGGGCAGGGCCACCTGGCTATGTCACCTGGTGGTCCCGTGCCCTTGTGACGTCACGGACCGGTGCATGCTGGAGTAGTCATCCGTTGTTAAGGATGTGACGGCCGGCATGAAAACGCCTTTTTACAAAGACATTTGTAAAGTTATCATAACACACTGCAACAACTTATTAACCTAAACTGCAACAGCTTATTTTCATGTAGCACCCTCATTGTTACTAAGTGTAGGTAGAGTTAGTTTGGCTCCTGTGTAAGTAGAGGAGCAGAGGTTAATTTGTGCTGTTAACTGTACAGGGCCTCAAGGGTTGTGGCTCTGTTACCCCCAACAGTTTTTTGGAACTCTGTGGATGGTTCTAGAAACTAGTGGGTAGAGGAGCAGAGATTGCAGCCTGAATATTTATGGAGTTCTTACCAATCCCTGAGGAGGAAAATCTCAGTAGGTGGGGGAACAACCTATAAATACTCAGAAGCCTGGCAGTCAGAGGAGCAGGGTCCAGGGTCCAGTCGTTTGGAGGGGACCCGTGTGCTGGGGGGCTTTGCCCCTGGGCAGGAGGAAGGCCAGAAAAGGAGAGAGCGAGAGGAAGAGAGAAGTAGCCGTTGGAAGCATCACACCCTTTACCAGCCTCAGCTAGGCTTAGCTGAAGCCACCCTGAAAGCAAGACCCAACCTGTATAGCAGTGTGCCCATACAGCAGCCTCTTGGATTCCAGGAAAGGACTGAGTGTGTAACTTCCAGTTCAATTTACCCCAAGCCTGTACAGAGAAAACAGTAAGGCTCCAATACTTTACATGTCTGGGACCAAGGGACAGCTTAGAGCAAGCACAAAGCAACCAGAAGCATCCCCACATCTTTAGCTTGGGACAGTAGTAGCCAGGTGCTTTAGCATTCCTGCAAAAAGCAGCACCTGCATTGTCAGTTAGAACCTTTTTTTGATGTTATTCCTGCAGCATCATCATTCCCGCGGATGGGCAGTGCCTTTGAAGCCAGTTCTTAGCAGACAAGTCCTCAAGTGTTTATTCAAGTTTGTCAGTTCTGGGCATCCCTATTTTCTATTTAAGTTATCCCCTAAATAAAAAATAAATAAAAAAACAGTGAAGCTTGTGAAGGAAATGTGCAAATTCCTGTTGCCTGGTTGTGTGGAAAGGAAAGGCTCGTAAATCCAGGGGCTCCTATGGGATAAAGAATATTTTTGTGTTACTGTTGCAGATTTAGTCAATGCTTGATGAACCTCGGGTTTTGGGATACTTGTAAGCCACTTTACCATCTATCCAAAGAACAAGAGCAACTAAATACGTTTTCAGATTTGGATAGATAATGCACTAATAGTGTGTCACAATACATACTGAAGCTTTATTTTTCACAACAACCCTTTAATCTTGGTAACACCTTCAAATATGCAGGGTTTATCTGTGTTTTCATAGAACTTTTGCTTGTATGTTTTCAGGAAAATTGATATATCTTCCTTTGTCTGTGTTGAGATGGCCTTTTGGATGTACAGTATATGTTTTTTACAGTAGTAACAATGGCTCTTCTTTACCAGACCGAATTCACAGATGATCCAACACTGGGCTTTGTGGATGCTGGGATAACATTTGTGATACACTCACCAAAGATTCCTCCCCGATTTAATGGTCTGGGCTTGCACAGTCCAGTGGGGATGCATGCACATGCTTCCATCAGACTCTACAAGGTATTTAATTTCAATTGTTTTTTTATTACATTATAAAGGTACAGTTAACATCTCAAGGCACCAAAAAAATGTAAGTAGATAAATAGAAAACAAGTTGTATTTTTATATAAATTGCACTGTACTAGCCCTGAGAAACGGATCGACCTTACATATATAAGGAAAACTTATGAGCAATATAAACAAAATTGGGAAAATTGAAATAGAAAAAAGAACTAATAAGAAATAAAATCATACAACTACACAGTCCAGTATATTAACTTGTGATAAGGTATGACATAAGCATTAAAGAAAATCAGCTGGATATGAGCCATTTCCACATTATGATTGGTATTCAGAACTTCTTTTCCAATGGGCACTTATTGTTTGGTATTTACCTTGTGATGCAGCAAACATTAGTTCATATGTGGCATGTGTATTGATCATTTTTATGACTTCCCTTAACGTGGGCATCTCATGGTCCCTTCAATGTCTCGTTATTGACAGCCTAGTGCTTAACAGGGCATGGATCACTATGACTCTTGCGGTCGTAGGGATGGATTCTATGACGAAAGATAAAATGGTCAATCCTGGAGAGATAGGGATTCCCAATTCTAGAATTTGTGACAATAATTCAAAGACTTTACTCCAAAGGGTGTGTATAACTGGGCACGACCATAATATGTGATATAATGTGCCTATAGCTCCACATTTCCTCCAACATAGTGAAGTATCAGTATCAAATTTGGATATTCTAAATGGTGTCAAATACCAACAAAATAGTATTTTCTGGGTTAATTCCCAAAGGTTGACACTCTTGGTTGCCGCATAAGTCGTTTGGAGTGCTTTTTGCCATTGTTCTGAGTTGTAGGAGGTCTCTAGTTCCTGCTCCCACGCTTTGATGTCAGAGAATTTAGTAAATACCATTTTATTATTCAGAGTATTATAGAATGAAGAAATTCCTTTAATATTAGTGAATGGTTTAGTAAGATATAGAGCAACCCTCCATGGCAGTAGGTTTGTGGGTTTGCGTGGAGAAAGTGACTAATCTGGAGAAGTCCTCCAGATTATACTCCAACTGCACAGCTCTGAACGTTTTCAATGTAGAGCCTACCATAAGGTCAGCTATGTCGTTATTCCCTTTTCTATCCAGTGTGTTATATGGAGATCTGGAATGATCCCAGGTAAGCTGGAGATAGTAAGTGGAAGGGATATTGTAGTGGAATCCCCATCTTGTATATCTAGTAGTGTTTTCCAGGCTTGAAGTGAGGTCCTCATAGTAGGAGATAAAGCAGTAGTGTTTGTGGTATTAAATCTGCTAGACATTAGCAGGTCATATAAGGGATTTGGGATTCCTCTATTTCTTGCCACCTTGTCATTGGTGAATGGGGGAACCATGTTCTCAATTGTGTAAGAATTGAAGCCGTGTAATAGTCCTTAAGCAATACATGCCCCACTCCTCCCACTTTCCTTGACACTATCAATTTCCTAAATGCACATCTCGCTCTTTTTCCAAGTCACAAATACAGATTCACCAAAGATTAAGCATTGGAGAAAAAGGAGTTACGGACTGTTATGGGTAGAGTCCTGAATAGATAGAGCAATTGTGGTAATAACACCATCTTGAACGCTGCCAAGCATCCTGACCACGATAGTTCCATCTTAGCTATATCTTGGAGTTTTGAACGTATAAATGGAATATAATTAGCTGTAACTAAACCCTCTGTTGTAGCTGTCAATGTAATACCCAAGTATTTTATTCCTTTGTCTCTCCACTTATATGGAAACCGTGAACTGAGTGTTAGTTTTAGAGGTGGGTTTATCCCCAAGCCCAGTATATATGATTTTCTTTTATTAACCTATCTGCAAGGTATTTATATGTAATAGATAGACAAATGAAGGTCCAGATGTTTCTGTTGATAGATAATTTCCAATGCAAATGTATAACTCACGGACAGTTTTTAAACAGGAAGAGCAAATTAAAAGGTTTTACAAGGCACAGAGGTGACTCTTCAATTAAATGTGCATATTTAATGTTCTCTCTCAAAGATAGATGACACTGCTGCAACTCAGTAGGTTATAAAGCCAATAAATGTCAGCTTCCCATTATTAGTATAGCTTTGAAGAATATGCTAATGATGCTGGGGAATTTAGACATTTTAAAATAGTGCTTAGTTACCATTAGATTCATTACGTTCTTAAGCAGTTTGTACTGTACTGGTACAAGTTCGTGTATAGTCAGAGGACCTTGGGCATTAAACGATACTGTATGCAAACCCATACAATTTATTTTAATCTCCAAAGTAATTTGCAATCTTTTCAAGCCTATAGCTTTCAATAACATATCTGGAGATCCTGCCATGAAAGTCCTTGTTCAGGGCAAGCAACGCACTGTCCCTGTCTCTCAGTTGTTCTGCGTTGTTACCCTGTCATACTGGCTTCCAATGCAGACCATATTAGTAATACAGGAAACAGTAGGGACATTGAAGTAAGCACAAAGAACCACTGAGTGCTGCGGGGTGGGCAGAAGATAGGAACACCTGTAAGTGTTGGCTTTCCCAGCAGATTTTGAGGTATGGTTGCTCATCAACCATACTTTGTTTGAGTGTTTTTTTCTTCCAAAACTCTGATGCTCTTGGGTGGATGGACTATGTGTGGGTATTTCTTTTTTTCCTATGGTCCATTGCAAATGCTTAGTATATTTTTGTAACTATTATTAAAGGCTAGTAGGAAAGCCTCACTATCAGATTTCACCATCAGGTGGCTCTACAATGAATTTTTTTTTTTCCACAATTAGTTTTATTAGCAAGAAAAAAGAATATGGTTGTACAAACATTATGTAAAATACTCCATCTGCAAATGGAACCATCGCACTTCAACATGCAACGAACATTTTATGCGGTAATACAGCATTAGGTAGCAAAAAGTAAGACAACAGGGAATAGTACAAATTTATTCACGACAAAGCCTATGTAATATTGAAGATCGACCGCATCTCCTTCTAGCAGGGTCAGGTATCTGGATGCCCCGCGGGCACCCTGTTCATGAAAGCCTAGGCCCCGTAGACCCCTATCAACCGGTCTAATCGCAGCCAATAAGGTTATAATATACCTGGTGGCTTGGAGGGTAGATGTGATGCATGGAGCCCCAGCCGGGACCCCGGCAAGTATTAGGTGAGTTGCGGCCGTGTGATGATGAACCTATGGGGTGGATGAGAAAAGGAAGAGGGGAGGGGGGAAAGGTAGTCAGGGTAGAAGGAAGAAGGAGGGGGTAAGGGGTCTGGGTGTTAGAGAGGGGGGGAGGAGGGAGCAGGGAGGGGGGGTCACTCCACCTCTCAGGACCCCCGATCCCCCACCGGGACACCGGGTTTGGGTATTGGGTGGGTTTAGGATCTCAGTGTTGAGAAGAAAAATGGGATTTAAACTGGTCAGTGGTTTTAAAATGAATCCAACAGGCCCAGGTTAGTGTACATTTCTGAATGCGGTCTTGTGCGACCGAGATTAATTCCTCCATCTCCTCTATTCTGACTATTCTAAGCAACCATTCCCTAATGGAGGGGATATTCGTCGAGCGCCAATGGGCAGGGATGCATAGTCTGGCAGCATTCACCATATGCATGGCTAGCGACCTATGGTAGGTGCGCTTCGCTAAGGTAGAGTGATGCAAGAGAAATTGTCCTGGTCCAAAGTCTAAGGTAAGGGTGGTAACCTGCTCTATAATGGAGTGAACCGTGCTCCAAAAGGAACGGAGCAAGGCACACTCCCACCAGATGTGGATCATGGATCCGTCGCCTATGTTACATCGCCAGCAAATGTTCGGAATCTGGGGTGCAAATCTGTGTAAACGGGCTGGGGTTCTATACCATTTTGTAATGATTTTATATCCGTTTTCTTGGATCGCCACATTCAACGAACCCGTGTGCACCATAGTGTAGACAGACTCCCACTCCTTGTCTGTGAAAGAGATTTGCAAATCTCTCTCCCAAGACGATCGGACCGCCTGTGTCGCTGATATACCAGGGATCTCCAGTAACATAGCATATATAGCGGAAATAAGGTGTCATTGCGGGGAGTTGCGTGAGCATAGGGTTCCAAAGGGAGTAAGTTGTCTACTCCAAATATCGGTGGGACCATTAGAGATAAAAAAATGTGACAACTGTCTATATGACCAAAAAGGGAAGGAGTTGGTGCGAGAATCCTCAACCAACTCCTCATACAATCGCCGTCGGCCTCCGCGGAAGAAGTGACGTGCCTGGATCTCCTCTCGTGGCCATTCCCTGCGTAAGAAGGTTTCGGATTCTCCCGGAGGGAACTCAGGGTTACCCCGCAATGTGGTCAGGGGGCCCGGTCGAGAGGAGATGTGAAAGAGGGCAACCGCCTTCCCAAAGGCCAACAGCGAGGGCATGATCAGAGGATGCAGTTTAATATCCTGGGGGTAAGATCGTGGAACTAGCCACGGAAGTGTGCAAGTCGGTGTTGGCGTAAGTGCGTTTTCCAATGTGACCCAGGCTTTCCCCGCTTTGTGAATATTCCAGTCCACCACTCTAGTCAAGTGACAGGCCAGGTGATACTTTTGGAGGTCCGGTAGACCAATACCTCCAGTCCTCTTGGAGCAGGTCAGGCTCGAGTATTTAATACGTGGGGCTAAGCCTTTCCAGAGAAAGATTGTGCATGCTTTCTTATATGACGAGAAGAAGGAGGGGGGAAGGTGTGTAGGGATCGCTTGCATTAGATACAGTAGGCGCGGGAGGACAACCATCTTAATAAGTGCCGCTCGGCCAAACCAGGACACATTCAGGCTAGCCCACTCCTTCAAATCCGCTTGTATTCTGGAGAGTGCGCGAAGGAAATTAAGGCTATACAGATCTGAAAGTTTCGTAGGTATCTGAATCCCTAGATATGTGATAGCATCTTTTTTCCATAGGAATGGAAAAGTGTCTTGGCAGTGAGAAACTTCCTGCGGAGTTAGAGATATGTTCAAGGCATGGGACTTGGAGAAGTTAATTTTAAGGTACGACAGCTCGCCGAAATATTTAATGTCGCTCAAAAGGTTAGGCAAGGATACTCGAGGGGACTGTAGGGTCAACAAAATATCGTCCGCGAATGCCGCGACTTTGTACTCCCTATGTTGTATGGGAATCCCTTTAATGTTGGGATTGGCGCGCAATCTATTTAATAACGGTTCAAGAGACAAGACGAAAATCAATGGAGAGAGTGGGCAGCCCTGGCGCGTCCCATTGCTTATGGAGAAGGCATCCGACAGGAGGCCATTGGCCTTCACCCTTGCCCCTGGGTTGGCATAAAGGGCGGTAATGAGCGTTAACATCCGGGGTAATAGGCCTATGCCCTTCAGAACCCCCTGCATATAGTCCCAAGCTACCCTGCTGAACGCCTTCTCAGCGTCAAGGGAGAGGAGAAAGCCCTGGGTATTTGAAGAGGATAGCCAATGATGTATGTTCAATGTGCGTATGGTATTGTCCCTTGCCTCCCTTCCCGAGATAAAGCCCACCTGGTCGTATGATATAAGTTCGGGTATCAGAGGTACTAGTCTATTAGCTAACATTTTTGCATAGAGCTTGATGTCTACATTGAGGAGGGATATCGGTCTGTAACTGGATACCAATGAGGGGTCTTTATCTGTCTTGGGGATAACAGTTATATGTGCCTCTAAAAGCCTGCCAGGGGACGCACGAGGGCTTGCAAGTGAGTTAAAGGTTTGAAGCATCTGAGGTGTCAGTTCTTCCCGAAAGCATTTGTAATACACCAGCGGGAGGCCGTCGGGTCCCGGGCTCTTACCAACAGGCATTTGTTTAATTGCTACGCTGAGTTCATCCATGGAGAGCGGGCTCTCCAAGGCTTCGGCCTGCTGAGTGGTGAGAGGTTTGGGGCAATATTCTGTTAAAAATTCTGCTAATTGGGAAGAACGGTTGACCGGGGTCAACGGTCCTACCGTCTCAGGCGAGAGGTTATAGAGTCTCTTGTAGAAGTTTTCAAATTGTTTGGCTATGTCTTCATTTTTAGTGTGAAGTACACCCTGTCCGTCTCTAATATGGTGTATCACTGATGTGGTCTTAGCTGCTTGTATCGTCCGTGCTAGTAGTCTCCCACTCTTGTTCCCGTGTTCGTAGAATACTTTCTGACCAAGTACGTACCGTCTCCTAACGTGTTTTCCCAGTTCCTCCCTTAGGGCAGAACGAGCTTGTAAAAGATCCTGTAAGGTGGATTGCATGGCCGAGCGTTCATGAGCTAGTTCCAGCTTATTAATTGTTACAATAAGGGATTTGATGAGTTCTTGCTGTCTCTTCTTGGCCATCGTTGCCAAAGAAATCAGCTTCCCTCGTAGCACACATTTGTGCGCTTCCCAAATTGTGACAGGTGTCACATCTGGGGTGGAATTTTCTTGAAAGTATAACTTAATTTATCTGCTTGAGGTTTTCTGGGTCTTTCAGTAGGGAGGGGTTCAGTCTCCAGGATTTTGTCCTTTTGTTCGAATCTGGGAACGTGAGGGTGGTTGTTATGGGGTGATGGTCAGAGAGAAACATTGGTTCGATGGTAGCATGAGTGAGGAGGGCTAGGTCAGGTTGCGAAAGAAATAAGTAATCTAGTCTGGAATATTTATTATGAGGGGAGAGAAGAAGGTGTAATCCCTAACCGTAGGGAACATAGTACGCCACGTGTCATGGAGTGTTAGATTTTGTAGTTCTTTTTTGATCTGACGCAGGGCACGATACGGGAGAGTCGATGCACCTGTGGAGGAATCAAGAGGCGGGTTCAGCGGGACGTTAAAATCTCCTCCCAGGATTACTATTCCTTCCTGGAAGGATGCCAACTCCATACAGGTAGATCTAAAGAAGGATACTTGGCGTTCATTGGGGCAGTACACATTTGCCAGCGTAATCGGCCTGGCCACGTATGTGCCCTTAATGAAGACGTATCTGCCTTTGGGGTCGATCAGTGAATCTGTCATGGTAAAGTCTGCGTGCTTAGAGATGAGTATAGACACACCCTTAGTTTTGGATTCTGGGTTCGTGGAGTGCACTGCCTTTTTGTATACATGGTTCCCCATTCTCGGGATAGCGTCAGACCGAAAATGGGTCTCTTGCAGCAAAAGGAAGTGAGCCTTGTGTTTGGTTAGTGCCGAAAGCACCTGAGCTCTTTTTTCTGGAAGGTTCAGGCCCTTAACATTAAGAGAAAGACATTTTAGAGAAACCTGTTGCCTGGTCGTAGAGTCTTTCTGCATCTTACACGTAAGTGGGGGTCAAGAAACGTGAACAAGTGTAAGAGGTATTCGTGGGGGTTCTAGAAAATTGTTGGGAATCCGGCGGAGTACCGAAAGGCTCCCCTTAGGGGAGAGAGCGAGGAGTGACCCCCACCAATATAGGGGAAAAAGAAGGGGGGGTGTGATGAGGGATAGGGAAAGAGAAGGGGAGGGTAGGGGGTAGGGAGAGGAGTCTAAGAGAAAAGAGGGGGGAAGAGGTCAGGGGTACAGTATTCCGCTCCCAGAGGGGCGGAGGGGGTGTAGGTGAGGTATATAGGTCTTGTACGTACGTGGGGTTCTTTGGCCACTAGTACAAGGGTTGTACCGGAGGTGGCTGAGAACACTCCCAACCACCTGAGGGGGGGGGGTTCCGGAGGTTCAGCAATTAACCAATAGGGCAGCTGATGGGGGACAATAAACTAGGACTACAACTCGAGAATACGCAACAAGGAGGACGAAAAAGGTTATAAACAGAAAAAAACCTTTTACGGGTAACTGTGAACAATTAACTTAGTGGGTCACGACCAGAAATTATCAGACGTATGTAAGATATATCTAATAAAGACAAAGAGAACCAAATCAGGTGCGAATACAGATCCCAATTGTGTCCTGGCGGGTACTCGTATTCAGTCTGTATTCGCGTATCATAAGCTAGGTAGTTGTGAAATACTTGCACCCAAGGCTAAATGAAATTCAGGGCTGTCTTAAACTACAACTAACACCTTCTCAATGCCGTCTGCCAGTTGAATTGCAAGAATTGACAGATAGAATAGTCATCCGTCTGATAGCCTAAGGTTACCAGCATCTAGGGAGGTTAGTACCTACACGAGACTTTGGGCATCCGCTACCCCTCCCGCCCATGAATAGTAGGGCAGAGGGGGAGAAGAGAGGAGCCTCTGGACCACTGCTCCGGTCCTCTGCTATATTTGGCACAAACCTTCCCAGATGAGGAACAACATAAGCAAATGTTACAGAGGGGTATTTTAAACTCTAAGTACCCAAACACTAGTCAACCACTTCATATAAGCTTGTTAGCAGCATTCACAAGTTAGAAGACAATATCACCTGAATGCTGTGTATAGCGTGGGCTTAGGGGAAAGAATGGGATCCAGGGGGAAGGAAGAAAGCTAAGTGTCCCGCGTGACTTGGAATATCCATGAGGGATTGCCTGCAAAGGAAGTTCAACAAGATACTATTGGTACCTGGGGTGAGTCGATCAGAGCGTCCTACAAGTCACCAAGAACAAACTTCGGTCAGGACCCTCAAAACAAAGAATCCGCAGGTCCGATATCGATTGAGGAGCAGAGTAGATGCTGATATGCTTGTGAGGTAGAGAGGAGTTTCCTGGGGGAAGAAGAAAAAGAGAAAAAAAAAAAAAAAGGGGGGGAGACAAAAGCGTCTCTCAGCTACTCTTGTGTAATAGCATGGAGAGAGTAACATTCAATCCTCCTGGCAACTCCTTCGGGGAGTGTCCGCTCTCTCCCGGTCGTGTGAGGGGTGATCCCGTCTCACGTTGCGATCGTTCGGTGAAGTGGGATCCAGCCTGTGGCGTCTGGATCGTTGTCGTTGAGCCTTTGGAGAGGAACTGTGGGAAACCGGTTTCCACGGTTCCGCGGGGAAGTAGAAGGAATACCAGTCGGGCAGCTCGATCGGTGGAATGTCTACCTGCTCACAAAATGTCGGTAGGTCTTCAGGCGTTCTGAGAAGAGCTGTGCGCCCTCTGTAGGTAGCAGATAAGCAAAATGGGAACTTCCATCTATATTGTATGTTGCGTGACCGCAAGAGGTCCAGCAGGGGGCGAAGTGAGCATCTATTCTGCAGGGTGATCTGCGATAGATCCTGAAAAAGTTTAATGTCAGCTCTATTGAGCACAATACGTCCCCTGTCTCTGGCCTTCCTGAGGATCTCCTCTTTAAGGGGGTAGTTCACGATGCAGCACACAATGTCTCTGGGGGGCTCGGAGTCCCGGGGTAGGGGTCTTAAGGCACGGTGGAGCCTCTCCATTTCAATTGGAGTATTTGCCGGCCGGCCGAGCAGGTCATTAAAAATATAGTCTGCATCAGGGTTGTCTGGTCTACGTTTTCAGGGACCCCCTCACCCTGATATTGTGTCTACGCCCCCTGTTGTCCAAATCTTCCACATGCCTGTGGAGTTCGAACATGTGTGGCAGTTGTACGTCGTAGGCCTTCTGCACTTGCCTGATTGCAGCTGCTTGCAGATGCGACGTGTCCTCCACTTCAGCCACGCGGCGATTGATCCCCAGGAGCTCCGATTTGAGCTCTGATATGGAGGACATCATGGTGGATTTGATGTCCAGCGCCACCTTTTGTAGGTCTCTCTGGAGGTCCAACAGGGTCGGGTTGGGAGCTGCGGCGCCGTCGTCGTCTGTCAGCAGTTCCTCCGCAGTATTAATTGAGGCCGGGGATGCGGCCTGCGCGTCCGCGTGTTGTCCCTGCGGCCTGTTCCAGAACATCTCCAGGATGTTATTGTTTGGCTGGGACCCGGTATCTTTCAGCGTGCAGGGTGTTGACGAGCTCCTGGTCGATTTCCCCATGTTTGTAGGCTGATGTACCCGTATCTGAGCTTCGTTTTCGTCCTCGTTGTGCGGGAGCTCTTGCCTTAAGCTGCCATCTCGGGTCCCGTCCAGGCCACGCCCCCTCTACAATGAAATTTACCCTGTACCATGTGATCACCATGGCAATCACAGCAATCACAGTAGTAAACAAAAACTGCATGAATGCAAACAAATGGTGTAAGCAAACAGGTTGCTCACACGGTCATCATACCAGTGTAAAAAATCACAGTGTAAAAAACAAAAAGGATCACCCACTCAAAACAGTACAATAGTGACATTGCACTGCTCTGGTGACAGTATGTAAAAAATTTTTAATTTTTTTTACATACTGTCACCAGGCCTCACCAGTCACAGTGTCCCTGATCGCTGCTACACCAGTCACAGTGTTCCTAATCACTGCCACTTCAGTCACTGTGTCAGTGATCATTGCCACACCAGTAACAGTGTCCCTGATCACTGCCACACCAGTTCCAATGTCCCTAATCACCACTGTACCAGTCACAGCATCCCTGATCACTGCCACACTAGTCACAGTGTTCCTGATCACCGCCACACCAGTCAGTGTCACCATAAGGACTCGTTGACATGTGAGATGTTCTCTGAAGAGTGATCCGTGTTCAAGAGCATTTGATAGGCAGTGTAGAGGTGTTGTATCACCTCCTCACCACCTGCTTTTACCCCTTGGACCCCACACCAACACCCATATTCACTTGAATAGGTTGTGATCGGCGAGTGTACATGGGGTAATAATTCTGTTAGACTGTTCAAGGTATTACAGCCCCCAAACTGCATGTGTGCACAAGCCGTAATAGTGCAGCCAGTCACAGTGTCTCCGATCACCACCACACCAGTCACAGTTTTGCCAGACCAGTGTAGCTAGAATCAGTGTTTCTGTTTGCCTCAACACCAGACCAGAGCAGCCAGCAACAGTTTTTCTGATCATCGCCCCACCAATGTATGCCAGTAACAGTGTTCATTATCACTGCCACACCAGTCGCAGTGTCATTAGACCAGTGTAAGCCAACAACTGTGTCCCTGATTGCTGCCACACTAGTCCCCAGTAACGCCAGTCCAGTGTAAACCAGCAATAGTGATCCTGATCACCACTACACAAATCCCAGTGTCACCAGGCAAGTGCAGCCAGTGACAGTGTTCCTGATCACCACCACACCACACAGGTGCAGTGTTGCCTCTGTCTTCCACTTGTACTGACTCTGGCCTGTTTATTGACCACGTTTCTTCCTGCTGCCTGAACTGATCCTTTCCCTGTTTGCAGAACTGCCATCTGAACTGACCTATCTGCATGTCCTGACTGCAAGCCACCAGTCCCAGCCATCCCCTGCAGACAACTGCACTCCTGAAACCATAGGAACTCCTTTGTTCTTTCTTTACTCAGCCTCCTGTACTTCCTGGCCAGTGAACATGACATTCCCAGGGGCATCCATGTACCAGTAGGCTTGCTTGGCTTATAGGAACAGGAAATGCTTTGCTAAGCTAAATTCCCTGACCACTCATACAGAGGTAACCATTACAGTACAGTTATGATATAGTTATTTCATTTGTGTGATACCCAAGATACAATGTCTGTTCTGTCTCAACTACAAAGCGATAAAGTTCATCTCCAGGTTTAAGTAGGCCTTACTCAAGCTGGTTTGATATTCATCCCTTGCATCGATACAGGCAATTTAACTCAATGAATAAACTCACAGTTAGGACGACAGACGATGAATCCTTTCGAATGTTCCGTTTAATGATGGATATTCATAGATAGAAAAACGTTGCAGTTGTAAGCCACATGTAAGATGTTTAGCATTGAAGATATACAGGAGTAATGACCAGAATCAGGAAGTGGAGGAGATATATAAAGAACTACGGTGAGAGAGAGAGTTCAGCTAGAAAGAAGGGAACAGATCTTAAAGACACAGAGCAAGAATAATCACATAGTGTAACACAACACTCCCCGTCTGAAATCTTTAGATTTCATAACCTTAAACTAATATATATATTTTCAAAAAGTCTAATACTGACGAATGTCCTGGAACCTGTAATGAAAAACATGCAACAAGCAAATAATAAACGTAAGTTCAACAGGATGAAGAACATAAAGTCACAGTATGACGTCTTCAAATAATTCCAAAGTTCTGAGTAGAACCTGTAGATGGCAGCAATGTACTCCCCGCCGTGCCAACAGCATGGCTAGTCCTTGCACAAGTCACTCACCTGGCAAAAGGAGTACTAACTCTGTGATTGGTCGACTAAAGGTTTGTGTCGATCCTCCCTTGGTTACCTTGACTTCTACCTTCCGGACTTTGTTATCGTCGCTGGGCATAACTTTAGTAATAAGACCCATAGGCCACTCATTCCGACAAACGTCCTTGTCTTTTAGAAGGATGAGGTCTCCAACCTTAAGATTCGGCTTAGATGCTTGCCATTTGTTACGACCTTTAAGGTGGTGAAGATACTTTTTCTTCTAGCGATGCCAGAACACATTGGCTAGATGCTGCACCTGCTTCCATTGATGCTCATAACGGTGCGACCGCAGCTTCTGTTTTGTACTTACAGAAGTGTGGAGTGAGGTGTTCACAGTTCTTATTTCCTTATCATCTTCAGGGTTTACTAGCCCATAGGTGGTGTCAATAGGGAGTAAGTAAGAGTCCTCACACAGAAACCTTGTAGGTGACAGCCATAAGCTGTCCTGAAGAGCGGCAGGTGACACGGCTCTGGTCCCACAGTCAGCTGGGTTGAGTTCAGTGGGAACGTGATGCCATTGACTTGGTAGAGAGTATCTCTTGATACGTTCAACCCTGTTGCTGACGTACACAAAAAATTGTTTTGTTTGGTTGTTTATGTAACCAAGTACTACCTTACTGTCTGTATAGAAGGTGAAAGAATCAATTCTAGTGTCCATTTCACTTTGTATGACCTCGGCAATTTCTACTGCTAGCACGGCTGCACAAAGTTAAAGTCTTGGTATGGTATGTGCAGGCTTGGGTGTGAGTTTTGCCTTGCCTAGGACAAAACTACTGTGTGATTCTCCATTCAGTTCAGAGGTCTTCAAATAGGCTACTGCAGCAATAGCTTCAACTGATGCATCAGAGAAAATATGAATCTCTCTCCGGTTAGCAGTTGAAGTGGATCCTGGAACATAGCAACGGGGAATCTGAAGTTTTTCTAGTGACTTCAAAGAATATCTCCACCTTTCCCACTTGTGTTGATTCTCACTAGGCAAGGGAGTATCCCAGTCTATGTTCTCAGTAGACAACTGTCTTAGTAAAATCTTACCTTGAATGGTAACTGGAGCAAGGAAACCCAGTGGGTCATAGATGCTATTCACCACGGACAGGACTCCTCTCTTAGTGAAGGGTTTGTCACAAGTTGACACTTGGAAGGTGAATTTGTCTTGCTTGATGTTCCACAACAAACCCAGACTTCGCTGTACAGGAGGCACATCTGTACCTAAGTCAAGGTTTTTTAGACTAGTGGCATAGTCCTCAGAGTTAAAGGCATTCATAAGTTCCTGGCTATTGGATATAATCTTGTGCAGTCTAAGGTTTGCTACAGACAGCATCTCCTTTGTTCTGGTGAGAAGATCAATTGCTTCTTTAGCAGTTGGAAAGGACTTAAGTGCGTCGTCAACGTAGAAGTTTCTTTCAACAAATTGACGGGCATCAGATCCATATTCAACTTCTCCAGTCTGAGCTGTTTTCCTTAGCCCATAAGTTGCCAATGCTGGGGAAGGACTGTTCCCGAAGACATGTACCTTCATGCGATAATCTATAACTTCCTTGTTGAGGTCATTGTCCTTGTGCCATAGAAACCTGAGGTAGTTTCTGTTGTCTTCTCTGACGATGAAGCAGTGAAACATCTGTTGAATGTCGGCCATTACTGCTACAGGCTCTTGTCTGAAACGAATCAAGACTCCTATTAGACTGTTGTTCAAGTTGGGTCCAGTAAGGAGCATGTTGTTAAGAGAAACACCTTCGTGCTGAGCACTGGAATCAAAGACAACTCTGATTTGGTCTGGTTTGCGTGGGTGATACACGCCAAAGGATGGAAGGTACCAGCATTCTACTCCCTCCTTTAGTGGGGGAGCAGGCTCTGCATGATCTCTGTCAAATACATTTTGCATAAAGTCCACAAAGTGCTTTTGCATCTCTGGTTTCCTGCTTAAGTTTCGCTTTAAGGAGGAGAATCTACTGATGGCCTGCTGTAAGTTGTTGGGCAATCTCTCTCTTGGGAGACAAAAGGGTAGGGGTGCTACCTAGTTATTGGAGTCATCTTGAAAGAACTCCTTGTCCATTACCTTGATGAATTCTTTGTCTTCCATTGAAGGAGCCAGTATGTCATCTTCACTGGTTGCATTAAACACTGTAGAGCCGAAGTCGCCATCATGGCAGGAGAAAGGGCTTGTGTCACCTGAGATACCATGTTGCCATTCGTGGCTGGCTATCTTCTCTTTCACCCAGTAGTGATGTGGGCATGGCTCAAAGTAAGTGTTTCGGCCATTTGGCAGAACATTTGTCTTGAATGACGAAATGTTGGTAGGTCTTTTCATTTTGCCTATGCAGACATTGCCTATGATGACCCACCCTAGATCCGTGCGCTGGGCAAATGGGGTATCTGGGGGTCCACTGAAGAAGGATCTGAGCATCTTTGTCAAGTGGCGGTATCTCATTTGCTATTACCTTGAGGTGAGGGTGATGGAAAGCAGCAGCTGGAGTAGGGATTTCTTCCCTGTTAGCAGGTATCTGATTGCACTCAACAAGTGCAGGTAAGGGTAATTGCAAGTTACCTTTGAGAGAAGATACCATGAGTCCATGAGCCCTTCTTCCAGAAACCTCTATAGTTCCACTACAGGTACCCAAGGTGTAAGGATGAGCTTCACCTTTTATTTCAAATAGACTGAACAATTCAGATTTTGCAAGTGATCGATTGCTCTGATCGTCTAAGATAGCATATGCCTTTAGAGACTTTTCTGGTTGATCCTTGTGGTATATGTTCACCAAGCATATCTTAGCACAGGACTTACCACAGCGGTCCTCTCCACAAACTTCAGTGCAGGATGAAGAAATGATGGTAGAATTAGGCACTTGGTCTGTATTCTCCCCGCCATGTGTTAACCTGGGAGGAGCGTTGGCAGGTTGTGCAGAGCTGGGCTCAAGAGGATGGAGGGCTTGCACATGTTCTTCAGAGCCACACTCTATGCACTTGATGGACACATTACAGTCCCTTGCAAAATGTTCTGCAGAAGCACAGCACCTGAAACATACCCTAAATGTCGTTAAAAGCTCCTTGCGCTCTTCCAGAGGCTTTTTCCTAAAGCCGATACATTTATTGAGGGGGTGTGGCTTCTTGTGTATGGGACACTCTCTGTTAGGGTTTTCAATCTTCCTACTCTGTTTGTTTGTGGCCAGAACTGTGGTAGGGGTGGGAAGGATCTTTTTCACGGACACTGGGCCTCTATGGTTTCTATAGTTGCCCTGAAGACTGGTACTCTTAGGAAAGGATGAGAAGAGGCTGTACTCACCGTAGGAAAAACTTGGATCGTTCTTGGTCTCTGCAATTTCCCTGATGAATTCACAGAAGAAAGAGAATGGAGGGAAGGAAACCTTGTTCTCTCTTTTGTATGATGACCCTAGTGCAGTCCATTTCTCTTGCAAACCATACAGGAGCTTGGAGACAATTGGGTTTACCCCTCTTGGAGTGTCAAGGTAACTGAGTCCAGGTAGTTTTGGGTCTGTCTTGGCTAGCTGAAGCTCAAGGAGAAGGTCACTCAGTCTCTGGAACTCCTTGTTGTCCTTACCGGATATCTTTGGGAAAGTTTCCAGACGCATGAACAAAGCATTTTCTATAGCTTCTGGACTGCCATAACTTTGCTCTAGTCGCTCCCATGCAGCTGTGAGGCCTGCAGTAGGATTGTCCATGAAAACCGATCTTAATGGCTTAACACATGCAGCAGATAGAGGACCAAGCCATTTGATCAGCAGATTCAATTCTTGATCAGCTGTAATGCCAATATTGCTGATTGTAGTTCTGAAGGCACATTTCCAACTTCTGTAGTTCTCAGGTTGGTCATCAAAACTTGTAAGACCAGTCTTTGTGAGCTCTCTGCGAAGCATGTACCTCACAAACTCTTCTGTCTCAGTTGTCTCCGCCTTTATGTGAGATGCTGTTGGCTGTATGGTGCTGATTGCGTTATCTTTGACATTGTTGGTAAAGGACACAGGGAAATATGGTGCAGCAGATGCATCCAGGTGAGTTGCTTACTTGAAGTCAGTTGTTCCAATGGTACGTTGATTCAAGGCTGTACCGATGACTGGAGATTGATGACTTGCCTGAAGCTTGCGCTGATGCTCTGTGACGTATGAAGGCAGGCAAGGTAGACAGGTAGGAAATGCAGTGGAGTGATTTTGAGTGCAGGAAGTTGCTGGAACCTCTTTAACTTGAAGCTGTGAAGGAGTCTCTATGTAGTCGGGAGCATTGGAGACAATGCAGTGTGCACTGCAGTGGCTTAGGACATAGTCTTTAGTGCGTTTGAGGGGGTCTTCCATATCTGCTATGTTTAGGTTAATGCTGTCTTTCTCACTTGCACCTTCGTCTGCACTGATAGCTTGCTGTAGGACCCTTAGCTTTGCCATAGCTGCGTCATGTTTACACTGTTCATTTAAGGTTTCCATTGTTGCTCTTTGTCGTGCTGACTGCGCTTCCAACTCTGCTCTTTGACGTGCTGACTGTGCTTCCAACTCTGCTCTTTTTTCTGCATATGCCACCTGAACTTTGCTGGCTTCCACTTCAGCACGGGCATTAATAAGTCGCTCACTGAGTGTTGAGTATCTTGAACTATGGGATCTTGACGAGTTTTTAGAACGTCTGGTGGAAACAGATCTGTGAGATGCAGTGTCCTGTAACAGCTTTATTTTTGCTTCTGCCTTTAATCTGGTTTGCTGGATAAAACTGTCTCTTTCAATATTGAGAGCATTGACGCGCTTTAATTGCATCATCGCACTTTCTGACTTCATGTTTTGTAAGACATTGGTGAATTTGATGCTGGTAAGCTGATAAAGCTCATATGAGGCAGAAAGTTGTTTAATGGCGCCCTCTAGTGTCAGTAGTTCACGTTCAACAGACACTGTATTGGCTTCAGCAAGGATTTTCTCCCAGTCTAATTCCAAGCTATTTGACAATTCAGTCCTTGAAGCTTCATAATTCTCCATTACTTTCCAAGTGGGTTTAACTGAGCGTTTGGGTAACTCAGTTTCTTCAGGAACTTGTGGGGAGGTAGATGTGAGTTCACATGCAGAAGCTTGGTCACTCATGATAGCAGACTGACTGTGAAAGCAGGCAGGATCTGTGTGCTGAAATATGACACTGTGCAGATTGTCTCAGGCTATAAGGCTGCCATGTGCTGCTCTGTCCCTTCTGTCTTGCTATGAGGGCAGTAAATCTTGTCTGTTTCAGTACTGACATGCAGAAATCTTGTAATTAGGCTGTGAAACTCCGTTTTTCTACTGTTCTGTCTCAACTACAAAGCGATAAAGTTCATCTCCAGGTTTAAGTAGGCCTTACTCAAGCTGGTTTGATATTCATCCCTTGCATCGATACAGGCAGTTTAACTCAATGAATAAACTCACAGTTAGGACGACAGACGATGAATCCTTTCGAATGTTCCGTTTAATGATGGATATTCATAGATAGAAAAACGTTGCAGTTGTAAGCCACATGTAAGATGTTTAGCATTGAAGATATACAGGAGTAATGACCAGAATCAGGAAGTGGAGGAGATATATAAAGAACTACGGTGAGAGAGAGAGTTCAGCTAGAAAGAAGGGAACAGATCTTAAAGACACAGAGCAAGAATAATCACATAGTGTAACACAACAATGTCCATTACTTAATCTGTCCAAACAGTGACAAAGTCTCACACATGACAAAGTCTCACAGGTATCACCATACTAGGAAAGAGTAGCAGAATGTGTTTTGGGGTGTAATTGTAAGTATACCTATGCTGTATGTTGGAAATACAGTATATTAACTGACAACTTTGTGTAAACAAATACATTTTAATTTAGCATTTTCCAAAAACTTTAGGCAAAAATAAATTTTGTTTTCAAATGACTCACCATCCTCTTAGAAAATACCTTGTTGGGTATTGATTTCCAAAATGTGATAATGTTGTGGGTCTCCCTACTGTCATAGGGCCTCCATAAATGTGTAAAAAAAAATACATTTCAATTTTTTTTTTGTTTTCCAAAAACATTAAAATTACATTTTAAAAAAAACTCACTATGTTTTTCAGAAAAAAAAACATGGGGTGTTTGCTTTCCAAAATATGGTCATTTTGTTGGTGTTTCTCCTGTCTTGGCACTTCAAGGACTCAAGAAATATGATAAAATGGATATATTTATGAGACAGTATTCATTAAATGATTTTTTATTTTTATTGTATATTTTCATAAATATTTTCATAAAAAAAAGACAGTATTCATTAAATGATTTTTTGTTTTTATTGTTTATTTTCATAAAAATGCCCCATCTCTACGCACGCTTATAATATATATTTTGACCATTTGCCGCATTGGTCCTTCCTCTGCTGTATGGACTCTGTCAGACAGACCACTGTACGATCATTATGCGACCGTTGTGCGACTTGTATTGGTCTATATATGGACCCCATTGGACAGTACTTGTATCTTTACGTCTTCACGTCATTGTATAGAGTCCGGTGATGATGGTTGGTTCCTTGTCTGGGTTATGGATATACTTCTGAGACAGTATTCATTAAATGTTTTTTTTTTTATTGTTTATTTTCATTTTTTTGATGTTTAGCCTTAAGTATTTCCTACTATCTCCGTGTACTTTTGTGTGGACGCATTGGACCAAAGTGGACATTATCGCATGTATGGTACCTGTATATAGGGTCTGTATCAAATTGCCATACGATATATTTACAATCGTATTGGGACACATGCGTCCTTGCAGATGTCATAATGGAGGTAGTTCTTCTATGATGTATACATGGGTGCATTTGTTTATGCATTCATAGTGTTGGAGTAGTCTTTTGCATGTATGTCTCTTGTATGTGCATGTGGGTGCATTCATGTGTGTGCACCTGCATGCACATACTTGCTCATATTAGACAAATGATTTTATATTCACTATGTTTTTTTTTCTTCTTTCATTTTACACTATATTTTTTTTTATATTAATTTTTCAAAATGATTTACTGGTGTTGTTCATGTATTTTATATACGTTTCTATGCGATTGTGTGTCCAGGTCTTTGTGTGTATGGGAGATTTCTCGATGTGCACGGGAACTTGGACCTTCAGTTTGATTTTGTATTTGAATCTTTACTCAGATGCTCTTTGGGGCTGAAGTTTTGTGATTGATCGGACTGTGTACTATTGCTGATTATCACCGCCCCCAGAACACCTGCAGTTACTGGGGTGGTCTATTTTAGATCTATCAGTTATTTTAGTCATTGTAATGATTAAGCACAAGATGTTTGTGTGAAACACGTCTACGTGACCTCGTGTTGGTGTCTTTGGTGTTATCATTTTGAACAATAAAAGGCAATCGGAATTCCTGGATGTGCAGCCATTTCTTTTCTTACAAGAAATATGATAGGCAGTCAGAAAATTTGATTTGTAATTTATTACATGTTTCTTCTGTAATAAAGAGCCCGTCTGCTCTCATTTTTTTTTTTTTTTTTTTTTTAGTGTTTAGGTATGCTTTAACTACTTCAGGCCCACAGGCCGTCATATGACGTCCTTCGGGTTTGTGGGGGTATATCTGAATGATGCCTGCAGCTACAGGCATCATTCAGATATTGCCGGTTTCAGCCGGCGATTCCGTACACCATGAGAATGATCATAGCGGCTGTTCCACCGCTTGATCATTCTTACGGGCAGCGGAAGAGGATGTCCCCCCTCCCGCCGCCCTCCGGTGCTTCTACCGACTCACCTGTGTCAGTGACAGGATCCGCCAGCCCCGGATGTTGATCACAGAGATTTCCGGTGGACCAGATGGTCGCCGGAGTCTCTATGATCGTCGGAGGCCGGGCGTGATGTTATGACGTCACGCCCGGCCTCTGCATTCAAAAAAACGGCGCCGCTTCGGCTTTGAAGCAGTGATCGTTTTTTTTTTTAGGCTTCCAAGCCTAGAGGTGAGATGTGGGGTCTTATTGACCCCATATCTCACTGTAAAGAGGACCTGTCATGTCATATTCCTATTACAAGGGATGTTTACATTCCTTGTAATAGGAATAAAAGTGATCCAATTTTTTTTTAAAGTATAAAAATAAAAAACAATAAGTAAAATTAACAAGAATTTTTATTTTATTTTTTTACAGTGCCCCTGTCCCTGTGTGCTCGCATGCAGAAGCGAACGCATACGCAAGTCCCGCCCACATATGAAAATGGTGTTCAAACCACACATGTGAGGTGTCGCCACGAACGTTAGAGCGAGAGAAATAATTCTAGCCCCAGACCTCCTCTGTAACTTAAAAAATTTAACCAGTAAAAAAAATTAAAGCGTCGCCTATGGGGATTTTTAAGTACCGAAGTTTGGCGCCATTCCACGAGCGTGTGCAAATTTGAAGAGTGACATGTTAGGTATATATTTATTCTGCGTAACTTCATCTTTCACATTATGCAAAAAAATTGGGCTAACTTTACTGTTTTTTTTTTTCAAAGCATGAAACTTTTTTTTTTCCCCAAAAAAACGCGTTTGAAAAATTGCTGCGCAAATACCGTGCGAGATAAAAAGTTGCAATGACCGCCATTGTATTCTCTAGTGTCTGGGGGTTCTAAGTAATTTTCTAGCAAAAAAATGATGATTTTTACATGTAGGAGCGAAGTGTCAGAATTGGCCCAGGCCTGAAGTGGTTAAACTACCCATTGGCTTCTTTTATTTCTGCTCTGCGGTGGTTGTCCCAGGTCTGCCAACCTGCTGTGGCTAATAATAAGGTTGTTTTTTTTTTGCCCTTTTGACATTTAATTTATTTTTGCACAGGTGGACTGAAAGTCCTAAGAAGGAGAAAGATGCCAGTAGTTAATTCAGACAAGTTACTCTATAACTGTGATATAATCTTAGTCTAGAATGATCCTTAAAACCAATAGATATTATAACGTGCAGAAGATTAATGTAATGTTTCAATTGCAGGCAATAATGCAAGAATATCCTTGGGGAGAATGTAATCCTGATTTAACACTGGTAAATCATGAAATCTACAGTACATATGGATGTGTACAAGAGTGCAAGGCAAATTATATACAAGAAGAATGTGGATGCTTACCATTCTTACTTCCTGGTAACAATTTTATTTGCTGGCAATTATAAAATTACTTACAGTAGTAATATTCAGGAAATATTGTCGCTGTGTTAAATATGGAACATCCACTTGTTTTACAAAGTTTTTTAAACCTATTACAGTTTGATTCAGCAAAGCTTTCACTGTTCACTGTTGATTCTTGGTGGGGCTGCAGACTTTTTTTTAATATGATCCTGTGCTGTGCACCCTACTTCTCATACTTAAATGTACTTGAATCAGCTAGTAATATTTAATCACATGCAATTGGACATGTTCACATTGCTTTGACCTACTAACTACCTCCTCTGGCATTCAACCCTCAGCACCAATTAGGTATTTCTGTATTTCTGAAACTGGGAGTATGTAAGCACCTAACCCTGACCAACAGCATCTTGCTGGTCATGTGGGCTCATCAATGAAAGTCAAAAAAGGAGGTTGTCCACCTGTTGACCTTGATAATGTACCTACCTACCCTCAGATGTTTTACTGCACCAATCTCAACGTCAAGAGTGCCAACTTCTCATAGGGAATGAAACATCAAGTCCTCTTAGCTCTAATGAAGGCTAGGGATGAGTTTCGTGTTCGAGTCGAACATACGTTCGACTCGAACATCGGCTGTTCGATCGTTCGATGAAGATCGAACGATTTGGGCCGTTCGCGCCAAATTCGAGTGACGCGAACGGCCCACAATGCACTACGCCATCGCAGTGTCATCCAGGCGCTGTGATTGGCCAAGCATGCACTGTGACCCCGCATGCTTGGCCAATCACAGCGCCGGCAGCGAGGACAGCAATGATTGGCCACAGGCAGGATGCCTGTGGCCAATTATTGCTGATGGGGTTTAGTACACGCCCCACACTATAAAAGGCCGCCAGCGCGGCGGCCTTGTGTAGTGTGTTCCGGAGCAGGGAAAGAGAAGCATAGGCAGGGACAGTTTAATTTTTTTTCCTTTACTAATCCTGGATTCCTTGTGTTTAGGGACAAATAAGGATAGGTAGGGAGAGTGTCAGTGACAGTGTGCTATTCTGTGCTAATCCTTGTTTGTAGGGACAGAGAGGTACAGTGAGGGAAACTGACAGTGTGCTATTGTGTTCTAAATCAATTTTGCTGTTCCATATTTTCAATCCTTGAGTTGAGGGACAGAGAGGTACAGTGAGTGAAACTGACAGTGTGCTATTGTGTTCTAAATCAATTTTGCTGTTCCATATTTTCAATCCTTGAGTTGAGGGACAGAGAGGTACAGTGAGTGAAACTGACAGTGTGCTATTCTGTTCTAAACCAATTTTGCTGTTCCATATTTTCAATCCATGAGTTGAGGGACAGAGAGGTACAGTGAGGGAAACTGACAGTGTGCTATTCTGTTCTAAATCAATTTTGCTGTTCCATATTTTCAATCCTTGAGTTGAGGGACAGAGAGGTACAGTGAGTGAAACTGACAGTGTGCTATTCTGTTCTAAATCAATTTTGCTGTTCCATATTTTCAATCCTTGAATTGAGGGACAGAGAGGTACAGTGAGGGAAAGTGTCAGTGTGCTATTCTGTTCTAAAACTATTTTGCTGAAACATATTTTCAATCCTTGAATTGAGGGACAGAGAGGTACAGTGAGGGAAAGTGTCAGTGTGCTATTGTGTTCTAAAACTATTTTGCTGAACCATATTTTCAATCCTTGAGTTGAGGGACAGAGAGGTACAGTGAGTGAAACTGACAGTGTGCTATTCTGTTCTAAACCAATTTTGCTGTTCCATATTTTCAATCCTTGAGTTGAGGGACAGAGAGGTACAGTGAGGGAAAGTGTCAGTGTGCTATTGTGTTCTAAAACTATTTTGCTGAACCATATTTTCAATCCTTGAGTTGAGGGAAAGAGAGGTACAGTGAGTGAAACTGACAGTGTGCTATTCTGTTCAAAACCAATTTTGCTGTTCCATATTTTGAATCCTTGAGTTGAGGGACAGAGAAGGACACTCGTAGAAATTATCAGTGTGCTATTCTGTGCTAAATCTTGTTTGTAGGGAGGGACAGAGTAGGACAGTGAGGGAAAGTGTCAGTGTGCTATTCTGTTCTAAAACTTTTTTGCTGAACCATATTTTCAATCCTTGTGTTTAGGGACAGAGAAGGATAGGCAGGGGACAGTGTCAGTGTCATTGTTGCTAAGCCTCCTGCACAATATACACCTGAAGGTAGCCCTTATTGCTGTTTTTCCCATCTCCCTGCAGGCCATCCATTAAAATGTCTGGAAGGCAACCAAGGAGAGGCAGACAGTCAGGAGGCAAAAAAAGAGGGCAAGCAGGCTCTGTGTCTGGGGGCAACAGTGCTGGTCGTGTACACGGTGCATTGTCATCAGCACATGGCCATGGGACATGCTTGTCCTTGTTTTCGGCAGCTGGACATGTTGAGCCACATCATGCCGAAGACTTGGTAGAGTGGATGACCAAGCCCACCTCATCCTCCTCATCCTCTCTCACCCAGGCTCAGGGTACTGGCAAAGCAGCTGCCAAAGCGTCCTCTTCTCTGGTATCATTATCTTCATTAGTCAATCCTTCCCTAGACCCACCATGCCCTCCTCCTGAGGAGTCCCCCGAACTGTTTGAGCACAGTGTTGGGTACATGCTCCAGGAGGATGCCCAGCGTTTGGAAGGATCTGATGATGATACCCAGCTAGAGGAAGGCAGCAGCGTGAGAGCAGAGAGAGGGGATGCTCAAGAAGGACACCAATCTGGCAGTCATGTTCCAGCAGCTGCAGCATACTGCCAGATTGGCTCCAGTGATGAGGAGGGAGGGGATGATGAGGTCACTGACTCCACGTGGGTGCCTAATAGGAGAGAGGAGGAGGAGGAGGATGAGGAGGAGGCACATCTCCAACGAGGCAGGATGCCCTTGAGTGGCCAGCGTATGGGCAGCACACCGACGGAATCACACCGCAGAGCTCCGCCTGTGCAGGGCGCTGCCTCTGCCCGTCATTCAAAAAGTTCTTTGGTGTGGGCCTTTTTTGAGGCGAGTGCATCAGATCGCACAGCTGCTGTTTGCAACATATGTCTGAAGCGTATATCGCTAGGCCAAAACATCAGCCGCTTGGGCACCACATGCTTGATCAGACATATGTTGACCTGCCATGCAGCTCGTTGGCAAGCCTACCTTAAAGACCCACACCAAAGAACAAAGCTGACCTCTTCTTGCACCGCATCAGCTGGGATCTCCAACCCCACTATACCTTCACTCCTCTCTGAAACCTGCTCTGAGAGGAATGAAGGTGTAGAATTAGGTGTGTCACAGGCAAGTACTTGCGGGCACTCTGCTAGCAGTACACCAACGTCCGATTCTAGCAGGCAAATTTCCCTGCCCCAGCTGCTGGACCGTCGAAAGAAGTTCACTCCCAGCCATCCACATGCCCAGCGGTTGAATGCTAGCTTGGCTAAATTGCTAGCGCTTCAACTGCTGCCTTTTCAGTTGGTAGACTCGGCCCCCTTCCGTGAGTTTGTGCAATGTGCGGTTCCTCAGTGGCAGGTTCCCAAACGACACTTTTTCTCACGGAAGGCTATTCCGGCTCTCTACAGGCATGTGGAAGGCAATGTCTTGGCATCGCTGGACAGGGCGGTCAGCGGTAAGGTGCATATTACCGCTGACTCATGGTCCAGCAGGCATGGACAGGGACGTTACCTTTCTTTCACGGCCCATTGGGTCACTCTTTTGGCAGCTGGGAAGGATGCAGGACAAGGTGCAGTAGTGTTGGAGGTTGTTCCACCACCACGCCTCCAAAATGCTACTACTGGTTGTGACACACCTCTCTCCTCCACCCCCTCCTCTTCTTCTTCCTCCATGGCCTCTTCCTGTGGTTTGTCCTCGGAACCAGCGGTGCTCCGTAGGCGTTCAAGGGGCTACGCAAGTACGCAGGCAAAAATATGCCATGCCGTGCTTGCGCTGGTGTGTTTGGGGGACAGGAGCCACACTGGGGCAGAGGTCCTGTCTGCTCTGCAGGGGCAGGCCGAGAGGTGGTTGATGCCACACCAGCTTAAGCCAGGAATGGTGGTTTGCGACAATGGCACCAACCTCCTCTCCGCCCTCCGACAGGGACAACTGACCCATGTGCCCTGTATGGCTCACGTCCTTAACCTGGTGGTGCAGCGGTTCTTGGGCAGGTACCCGGGCTTACAGGATGTCCTGAGGCAGGCCAGTAAAGTCTGTGTGCATTTCCGCAGATCTTATAATGCCAGTGCTCGCCTGGCTGAGCTTCAAAAGGAGTTGAACCTGCCCAAGAACCGCCTTATATGTGACATGCCCACCAGGTGGAACTCAACGTTGGCCATGCTGCCGCGGCTGCACACGCAGCAGAGGGCCATCAATGAGTACCTGTGCGACTACGGCACCAGGACAGGGTCAGGGGAGCTCGGGTTTTTTTCACCACGCCAGTGGGGCATGATCAGGGATGCATGCACTGTCCTGGCACCATTTGAGGAGGCCACGAGGATGGTGAGCAGTGACAGTGCATGCATCAGTGACACTGTACCTCTTGTCCACCTGTTGGAGCACACGCTGCGTGGAATAATGGACAGGGCACTTGAGGCAGAACAGAGGCAGGAAGAGGAGGACTTCCTTGCCTCTCAAGGCCCCCTTTACCCAGACAGTGTTCCTTCTGTCCCACCCATCGCACAGGAAGAGGAGGAGGAGGAGGAGGAGGAGGAGGATTGTGTCAGCATGGAGGTGGAGGCTGGCACTCAGCATCATCAGCAGCAGTCTTTTAGGGATGATTTACAGTCCCAAGAAACCAGTGGACTTGTACGTGGCTGGGAGGAGGTGGCTGCGGATCATGTCGTCCTTAGTGACCCAGAGGACTCCGGACTGAATGCCTCAGCTAACCTACGCTGCATGGCCTCCCTGATCCTGCAAAGTCTGCGGAAGGATCCTCGTTATCTTCGGATCAAGGAGAGGGACCATTACTGGCTGGCCACTCTCCTTGATCCACGGTACAAGGGTAAGGTTGCGGACCTTATCGTACCGTCGCAGAGGGAGCAGAGGATGAGACAACTCCGGGAGGCCTTGCAGAAAGGTCTGTGCAACGCGTTCCCAGAGACTGGGAGGTTACAAACTCCTGGTCCTGGACAACGAGTTGCTGAGGCTTCGGGCAGTCAAAGAAGGAGCGGTGGGGAAGGTGGCCGTCTGACCGATGCGTTCAGACAATTCTTTAGTCCGCAGCCCCAAAGTATGATCGGTTCCAGCAACCATCGCCAGCGTCTGATGTACATGGTGCAGGAATACCTAGGGGCAAGGTCAGACTTGGACACCTTCCCCACCGAAAATCCTCTGGCTTACTGGGTCTTGAGGATGGATCACTGGCCAGAGCTTGCACAGTATGCAATTGAGCTACTGGCCTGTCCTGCATCCATCGTTCTTTCAGAACGCACATTCAGTGCTGCTGGAGGATTTGTCACGGATCACAGGGTGCGCCTGTCCACCGACTCGGTTAATCGACTGACTTTCATCAAGATGAACCAGTCTTGAATCACCACCAGCTACCACACACCAGATGCTGATATAACAGACTAATTGATTTTAAAATGTCACATCCCTTCAAGACTGATGCTGATGCTGAGTGCCTGTGCTGTTATGTTGACTGGCTATCCTCCTCCTCCTCCTCAATGATACGATTAACGATGATAGCTTGGAAGATCATTTTGGTTTATGGGTGACGCCACCAGTGGCTAAGGCCCAATTTTTCAGCCCCTGTTTAACAGGGGCGTGTAATTAACATTTTTGATGCAATACTTTGCAACAGGCCTCATTGCTGTGCTCCAAGTACAGTATCTGTGAGGGGTTGCAGTGTTGTGCCACCAGTGCCTAAGGCCCAATTTTTCAGCCCCTGTTCAACAGGGGAATGCAATTATAATTATTGATCTAATAATTCACAGCAGGGAGCATTGCTGCGCCCACCAAGAGTAACTGTCAGGCCTTACAGTGTTGTGGCACCAGCACCACCATCACCACCACCACCACCACCAAAGGCCCAATTTTTCAGCCCCTGTTCAACAGGGGCATGCAATTATAATTATTGATCTAATAATTCACAGCAGGGAGCATTGCTGCGCCCACCAAGAGTAACTGTCAGGCCTTACAGTGTTGTGGCACCAGCACCACCATCACCACCACCACCAAAGGCCCAATTTTTCAGCCCCTGTTCAACAGGGGCATGCAATTATAATTATTGATCTAATAATTCACAGCAGGGACCATTGCTGTGCCCACCAAGAGTAACTGTCAGGCCTTACAGTGTTGGGGCACCAGCACCACCATCAAAGGCCCAATTTTTACTACCACTGATCAACAATTATATGTTATTACAATTCCTGATATTATACTTGACAGAAGGGCGTTCCAGCACCCACCAAGAATAACTGTGAGTGCTTTCAGTGTTGTGCCAACACCAACACCTAAGGGGCCAATTTCTGCAGAGTATATACGGAAGGTCCCTACTTTCAAACATCCAACTTACAAACTACTACTACTTGCAAACGCAAGAAGACAACAGGAAGTGAGAGGAAATCTACCCCTTGGAAGGAAAATTCTCCCCTGTAAGAATTAATATGGGAGAAAGGTGTCTCCTCTCTACTGATGCTTTATCACCAATCCTTGCTTCAATAAAAACACCACATTTCAAAAACAGTTGTCATTGGGACGCAAAGTGAGGTGAAATGTTCTGAACAGGGGCACAGACAGCAAAAAAAATGTGACAGGGGTGATAACCGTTCCCTATGTTTTACAAAAAACAAAAAAAAAGGAATTTGCCATGGAGCTCCACTTAAACAATGCAGCTGTTCAAAATTATAAACAGATTCTACATAAGAACAAACCTACAGTCCCTGTCTTGTATGCACCACCTGTATACGGCTGTTCAGAGTATATAGGTCCTTTTTTATTTTGTGTGCGGGGTTCCCCTTAATATCCATACAAGACCCAAAGGGGCTGGTAATGGGCTGGGGTAGGGGGGGGGGATTGATGGGGTAGCTATGCCATTTTTCCTAAAGATTTTCATTCATATTACCGGGACCAGACATTGCATTAAAGCCGCAAGCAGTTTTAAATGACTTTTTTCCCTTTAGAAATGTTATTTTGTGCAGGGACAGTTCTAAACACGGGAAACACGTGGCACTTCACAGGCATACTTTAGACACCCCCCAGGTACAATATTTAAAGGAATATTTGACTTTTTTTTTTCACTTTATGCATCATTAAAATGACTGCTCCCGGAAAACGTCCGTTTTTAAAACTTCTTTTTGCATTGATACATGTCCCCTGGTGCAGAAGCCGGGTTCCCAAACTCTGTTTCGGACAATAACATGGATAATAGTCGTTATAATTAGCACTTTAGAATCCGAACGTTCGCATCCATTGTATTTAATAGGGTTCTAATGTTCGCGCAAACTTTCGGTCCGTTCGCGGGTTCTGGTGCGAACCGAACCCGGGGGTGTTCGGCTCATCACTAATGAAGGCACATGTCTAGGACTATTCAGAAGATAAACATAAAAGCACCTGTAGAAAGTTAGCTTGCACAGTAGGTAGGCTGCATTAATTTAGTCTATTTAAATAAAATATTTTTATGTGGAGCTGAACGCCAAACACAGCCTCTGTACATCAGCACTCAAAGAAACAAAGGGGGGGTGCCTCTCTAAATGTAGTATTAAAACAGTAACATTTATTGCACAAGATTAAAAACACTTACAAGATATAAGCGGGAGTCATGCTCATCATAAGTAAGTAGTCCTGGCAGTTCTACTGCATGCCACAGGCTCCTCGCACAATCCGGGTAGCAGGGAAAGATTCTGGTGTGATGTTGTGCTGAATAGCCAATAGGCTATTGCTGGACACACTCTGAGGATGGCTGCCTCTTTTTAAATCACCTCCTTACCATGGTTCAACTTTGTTTTTACCTAAAGACTGACTAATCAAATGTACAGTATTACAAACTAAGGGCATTGCCTCCTGGAGCGCCAGATACCCAATTTACCTTCACTTGTACATCAGCACTCAGGCTAGGAGAAGGAGAGGTATATCACTATAAGCCTATCAGTCACTGCTGGAGTACATACTGTAAGAACTGACGGCGAACACAGAAATGACTTATTAGTCTACAGCTGCTCCTTTATTGCCTTAAGGGCAGGCTAGGGACTTGTTCCTGACCAAGTTATGCTGCTGCGGAAATTGTGCTCAGGGACCTGGCGGGGCTATCTGGCAGGGGTTTTTGGATCCCAAGATTTGACTATGCAGAACTGCAAATCTCTTGATGGGTAAAATAGTCCTCTAATATGTATTGTGCATTTAGCTCACTGTTTAGCTTTAATTCATAATTCCTTAACAAGCTAATATGATATTAGACCAATGATAATATTTAATGTTTTTAACTGCTTGCCGATTGCTTGCAATAAAAAAGGTACCAGGATCATGGCTGCAGCAAAGATATTCCTTGCTGGCACCCCTACGCCTGCGTACCAGCGAGACAGTGTATATTTGCTTGGAGAAGCACCATAAGGTTCCTACTAGGCAGCAAGTGTTTAATTTAATGTATTTATTAATTATAATTATTAATAGCTGTTTCTAGGAATGTTAGTAGTACTGTACATACAATTTTTGCAATCTAAACGATCTTTAATATACAAATTTTTGACAGGTGTTGGAAAGGAATGTGACCTTCCAAGGTTTTATACCTGTGTATATCCTACACTTTGTAAGTACTTCTAAATATATCATTTAAATATATGAATGATTTTGATTAATAATTAATATTTATATATATATATATATATATATATATATATATATATATATATATATATATTAATTTACACAGTGTTTGTGTATAATAATTGTGTTTTGTTTTTAAACAGTCAAAATCGAAAAACTGGATCTATGTAGTATTGGAACCTATAATTCTAGTTGCCCAGTTCCGTGTGAAGAGACTGACTACCCAGCTACCCTTTCATACTCCACATTTCCCAGTGACAAAGCTGCAGATTTCCTCTCCAAAAAGCTGAGTAAAAATATAACCTACTTAAGGTAAATGTACCTTTAAAGGCTCAAAGTAGAGTTCTTGTGTTGTTAACTTTATCCACATACTTATTAACGTTTTCTTACTGGTTTCAGAAAATTTCTGAACTGTCTTGTGACCTCAGGTTTTCTAAGGCTGTCATTTTATTGTCTGCAAACAGCGGAAACCAAAGTTACCAGTTAAACAACCTAATGTCCAGAACATTGTTCTATCACTAAGTGCTTAACTGACATAAATCATGTAGACTCAGTGAGAAGCATCAAATGCCATTTTTCAAATGAGATGTCTATTGATTTCAAATGTGTAGTCTGAGAAAAGAAAGCTTTTCTCCGTTATTTTATAGATAAGAACATGGGTGATCCACAAAGCAAGCATCATTAATGCATTATATACACAGATCCATTAATGAGCAGAGGCGTCAGTCATACATACAGTATTTACTTGTGTTTGTATTCACTTCTATTCCAGTGTTGTCCACCTGTGTTCTGTAGATAGATAGGCACAAAGACAGATGGATAGACAGGTAGGAAGACAGTTGCAGTTGGTAAACTACTGTGTGTTGATTTACCAAGGGTTGGCAAATCTTGGTTAAAACTTAGCAAACTTGACCTTACAGGCGAATCCCACTTAAGTCTATGGGAGAAGGGAGGCAAATTTTGTTAAATTCTGGCCATTTTTGGGGATAATATGCAGCCACGGTAAAAAAAAAAGCATGGGAAGCTGGGCACTGCCATGGGGGACATATGCCAATGCAAAAATGCAAATGGGATTAAAAAAAAACACAATAAAGAAAGAGAGGTTTTTCACATGTGACTTTGAAGGCAGTATGAGAATAAACACTTCGTTTTAAGAACATGTTTGGGGGGGGGCCTTAAATCTGTATGAATATAAGCTGTACCATGTGTGTTCGCGGACAGTCTCAGCAACAGCATATACTTGCAGCACATATTTGACCTTAGAATTTATTTTTTTCTTTTACAATTTCGCTTGGCTTGTATACAGCAAGAGCACTCCAACTGGATTAATTTTACTTTGAAAAAAAGTGTTTTTTTTAGCCACTTTTAGAAGTAACACAATAAGTAATAGGCCTGATTTGAGTGACATATTTGCCAGTATTTTGCTTTTGCTGTCCATGTCTTCACTAATGCAAAACTGTCCTGTTACTGCTCAATTTCTCATCAAAATATAAGATCATCAGGAAGACAATTTAATGGGCTAGGCTAGGCCTGAATTTACCAGAGACAAAAATAAATGAAGACCCCAAAATACCACCCCTAAAACAAAATCCTGTGTTTTACAGCAAAAAAAGCAGAAAAATAAAGGACGGATCACCATAATGAAAAAAAATAGCATAACTTCAAAAATAATCGAAAACACCAAAATACCACCCCTTGAAAAATATCCCATTGTTTTAAAAGGAAGCCTTGCAGCGCTGCTGTTAGAAAACTAAACTTTAAAAAATTTTTAATTCACTGCCAGCTCCTCTCTTTTAAGCAGCCATCCTGCACTGTGTAATTGTTTGTTAAAAATTAGGCCTCTAAATACCTTTCTGTCATGTATCTTCAGGCCGGTCAGGTGACTCTCCTAATCTGATCCAGGGCTACAGCGGGAGGGGCTGAGCCGGCAGCACGGTGGCCATGTGATCTCCAGGCTGACGTCAGAGGGAGATCTCAGCCCCTCAGAGGGAGATCTCAGCTGTAGCCTTAAAACAGAGTATTAGACCGGCCGGGAGTCACGTGACCGGCCTGAAGATGCATTACAAAAAGTTGTTTAGAGGCATCGTTTTTAACAAACAATTACACAGTGCATTATGGCAGTTTAAAATAGAGGAGCTGGCAGTGAATCATGGTGTAGGGTTACAAACCCTTTAAGGTACGGTTTCCTATTCTGACCCAATTCTCACCCTATGAAGTTTGTTAGCTTTCCCGATGCATTCCTTACAATAGTTTCCAATTTACTGAAAAATATGGCTGCCATACTTTTATAGTGAGGGGGCAAGCCTATTCAAAACCTCTCTTATTGGTCCTTTTAAGCTTGTTGGCAATAGTTTAAAGTTGATGAAGTACATTATGGTTTAAAAAAGTCTTCAAGGCAAACCTGGACATAAACATGCTGGGACTCTGAATCTTGAACCCACAGGACTCCCCTAGCACCCATGGAGCTGTCAAACTCAAGCCTTATCCATACTGGTGTATCTGTTTAGGCTCAAATTACTCAACGGGTGCTGCTCAGAAGGCTTTAAGTTTTAATAAACCTCTCACAAACCTAAACCCACAGGAAGTGCAAATAGTGTATATATATATATATATATACTGTATATATAAACACAGCACAATGCTAAAGAATAGCATAGGAATGCATATTAAACTAAAGGAGTTGTAAAGGCAGAAGGTTTTTTATCTTAATGCATTCTAAAAAACCTTCTGTGTGTAGCAGCCTCCCCAGCACCCCCTAATTACTTACCTGAACCCCATCTCTCTTCAGCGATATCCACAAATATCTAAGCCATCCAGGACACTCCTCCTGATTGACTGAAACATAGCAGCGGTGCCATTGGCTCCCGTGGCTGTCAATCAAAGTCAGTCAGCCAATCAGGGGAGAGAGGGACGGGGCTCCATGTCTGAATTGACACACGGAGCTGTGACTCGGCTCTAGTGCCCCCATAGGAAGCTGCTGACTGTGGGGGCACTTTACAGGAGGGAGGGGCCAGGATCACAGAAGAGGAGAGGAGGATCCGTGCTGCTCTGTGCAAAACCAACTGCACAGGATGCTACTCAGAGGTAAGTATAACATATATTTACAATCACCTAAGCTTTTTCTATGCCAGTCAAGTCAGTCGAGTCTAAATTGCACAGATATGAAAGAAATATCAAGGACCACAAGGAGTGTGGTTGCTGTATGCCTCCTAGGAAAATAACCAGCCGTTTCCCATTGAATTTTCACTGGTTCATTTTGTTTTCTGTGAGCTATGAACTTCCTCAAGACTTTACTCCTTGAATGTTTACAGAGAAGCACCTGGTACAAAAGTTCATCTCACGGGAACCATTTAATGGTTAAGAGCATCAGATACAGTCTATACAATGCATTTTGGGGGCAAAAAAGAGTCTACAGTGCCGTCAGGAGATGCTAGTCCTCATCAAGCCTTAACACAGGACTCTTTGTGAATTATGCTGTGATTTTATTACACCGATTGTTCAATCCCTGAAGATTGGAGAGTACCCCCCCCCCAAAAAAAAATGCATTGGCTATATCTGATGCTCTTATAAATTAAATGTTTTAAAAATCCTTTAAGTAAAATACATTTTGTACCAGGCACTTTTTTTTGCACATTCAAGAATCTAGTGAGCACTTGCTCATGTAACTATCAGAGAGGTAACAGCCCAGACCAGAACAAGGTCAACCCATACTAGATTCAATCACGGATTTGCTTTATGGTAGGTCCATTGGAACCAATCTTTACTTCAATTGGTCTGGCATTATCACACACTACAGGAATTACGACTTTGCATGTCCAGCAGATGTTTAGCATTTATAAAATAGAGTTCCTATATTCTGCATTATATAGTACAATACCACTGAGCGGCATTAGCAGACATCCTTGTTTCTACAGTTTGGGTTCTATGAGGTCTGGGTGAGTGACTAAAATAAATAATTTGGATGCTGCAGAGAGCTGGTGGGCACAGAAGATACTCTGTTCTTACTGACTGGTTTGCTCAGAAGATTGGAATTGGATGGGGGTTGTGCTGAACCATTACTTAGCCATTAATTGCTGCCCTTTTATCATCATGTCGGCATCTAAGGCCCACCTACACATGACCGGCTTTCCTGACAGGAAAACTGCCAAGAGAGCTTTTGTATGGGAAAACCGGACGTGTGTATGCTCCCTAGCAGTTTTCCCGACAGGAAAACTGCTCGGGAAAAATAGAGAACCTGCTCTCTATTTTCCGTCGGGATTCCCAGCATTTTTTTTCGGCAAGATTTACTAATGCTCTATGGAAAACACTGCAAGGCAGTGCCCATGGAGCATACACACAGCCGGGATTCCCGGTCAAAGCTCCATGGCAGTTTTCCTGCCGGATTCTCGGCTTTCCCCTCGGTTTTCACGGCGGCCTTTTTTCCACCGTGAAAACCGAGCGTGTGTACAGGGCTTGACTTGTAGGAAAAGGGATAAATTCTAACTTTGGTCAATTCTCTACTCTGCACTACCTAGGAGCCCTATTCAGAAAATACTTAGAGGAAACACATTCTATAACTTAAAATTCAGTTAAGTGAAAAGTGCAGAAGTTTAAAGCAACTACTACTCAGTTACCGTATATACTCGAGTATAAGCCGACTCGAGTATAAGCCGAGGTACCTAATGTTGCCTCAAAAAACTGGGAAAACGTACTGACTCGAGTATAAGCCGAGGGTCATCCTTACTGTTCCTATCCTCACTGTTCTCCTATCCTCACTGTTCTCCTATCCTCACTGTTCCCTAGCTCGCTATTTTACATTGTAAATCGTACCTGTAAAGAAGTTGCGGCTGCGGCGTCCATCGTTCGAATTCCGCGGTCTCTTCCTGTTCCTTCCGTGATAGGCGATTCTCATCAGACACTCTCCGCCTATCAGGATCATTCTCTCATCCTCAGTTTCCCAGCAATCACAGACGTCTGCTGGAAAACTGAGGATGAGAGAATGATCGTGATAGGCGGAGAGTGTCTGATGAGAATCGCCTATCACGGAAGGAACAGGAAGAGACCGCAGAATTCGAACGATGGACGCCGCAGCCGCAACGTCTTTACAGGTACGATTTACAATGTAAAAAATTTCGCTGACTCGAGTATAAGCCGAGGGGGGGGGACTTTCAGCCCAAAAAAAAGGGCTGAAAATCTCGGCTTATACTCGAGTATATACGGTACTTATTCTGACTGCTCTAACCTATTTCTTGCCAGGATTACTGGACTAGACATGATAATTTCTGAATGGGCTACCTATAGTAAGAGTTAAAAAGATAAGTTTGTTTGTAACCTAAACATTTTTATATGAAATGTACAATGCTTAATGTACAGTACTGGAAACCTTGAAAGAGCCAACTAATTTTATTTAATTGTTATTTAACTTTTTTAGAAGAAATTTTAATATGTAAACAAACAATTTCCACAATGTCATTGCACGTATTGCTTTCTTGTTAATTAACAGTGCAAATAGGTTAAAGTGAACATTATTTTCCTATTTAAAATGTATATTTTTCTAGGAATAACTTGGTGTATATTGACATTAAGTACAGTGAGCTGAATTACAAAGTAACCCAGCAGAAAAAAGCTATGACGTCAAGTGCACTGCTATGTAAGTATTGATTTATTATTAATACTAGTAATAGATATAATCTGTTTGTACTGTCATTTTAGGTTTTAGAGAGCTAATGTATGGGTTTCATGGTGCTTTTGTGAACCAATCAATATGGAGTGAATTTTTGTTTTTGCTATCAAATGTTTTAAAACTGTTCTAGAATTCTATTCTCATAGAATGCTTTATTTCACATGTAGCAAAAGATTAGATATGGGAAAGCAAGTAGTCTTTTTAACAATTTCCTTGTTACAGTGCATCACATACTTCATGCAACAAGGCCAATTTGTTTTGATATTTGTAGTTAGTTATGTTGTAAAAAGTACTTTGCAGTGTTTTATAAAAAATAATAAATACCACACGCTATATACAATATTAATAAATAAATAGTTATAATAAAATGATACATAAAGTACAACTTACATCCACCCCAGTGCTGCAATGTCCACAAGCTCCTTGTCACTGCTGACATCTTTACCCGTGTCTACTTATGGCAGTGGTTCTCAACCTGGGGTCAGGACCCCCTTGGGGGTCGAACGACGATTTGCCAGGGGTCACGAATCCTGGGCTTTTCCTGAATCCCGCACCGCTCTCCCAGCTTTTTCGCGGCCGCCCAGCAGGGCTGTCCCGGGAGCCTGTGGCTGCCCAGCTGGGCTGTTCCTGGGGCCTGCGGCCACCCACTCAGCCTCTTCGCAGCTACCCATTCAGTTCACGGCATGGCTGAGGGGCAGAGACTAGAGGTCAGCTGACTGGTGAGGAATGTGAAGTGGGAGGGGCTAGAGGAGACCCTATCTCCTGATTTCGGCAGAGGTGTCACTGCTGCGAGACACCACAAAGTCAGAGACACAGTGTGTAACACTACCTGTGAATAGAGTTGCCATTAAAAGTCCCCACTACAGTTCTCAGATCAGCAGATGACCTTGATCAAGAGCATCTAAGTTGGCTGATCAGAACTCCCCCCAGCACTGGCCACTCATTCCATTCCCCCCACCCCCCCACCAAGGAGTAAGAGAAGGAATAAAAATGGAGAAAATATAGAAGGGAGAAGAAAAGAGGGAGAGGAACAAAGAAAAAAAGAGAGAAAGAATAAGAGAAATAACAAGAAAGACGACTAGGGAGAGGGATGGGGGAAAAAAAAAGAAAAAAGAAATTAGGATAGAGATAAAAGGGAATGAAAGGAGAACAAAGAGAAAGAGTGGTACATCCTAAAATGTACCATACGGAATTTTAATACTGTACGAGTGGAAGGGACTCAGGGAGCACTAAATGTCTGTGGGTTAGGGGCGCAAATGACTTGTCTTACCTCAGGTGCTGACAACCGACTCTACGATAATAATTTTACTGTCAGGGGTCCCCACAAATTGGGAAATTTTATCAAGGGGTCACGCCACTGGAAAGTTTGAGAACCACTGACTTATGGGTTTGTTGTCTTCAGCCATCCTGATTGGCTGGCCTGAGGAGACATAACTTCTGTAAATGCTCAGCTCTTTTTACAGTCTTTAGTAACTTGCTACTAGCAGGCAGGTAAGATATTCTGATTGCAGAAGAAACATACAGAGTTCCACATTAATATAATAAAAGGGAGCACAAAAGGAATCTTAAATGAATACATTTGAATTTAAAAAGATGCAAAAGCTAAAGCAGTATTAAACCAAAACAAAAAATGTTATGTATTGCAGCTTAGCAATCTTTAAATGTGGTGACTGCACTCTTTTTCTTTACTTCAACCTGGCGATCCAGCCAGCAACACACTTCCTGTCTTAAAGCATTTGTTACCCCCCCCCCCCCCCTCAAAAAAAAAGATCCTATTCCTTCAAAGCATGTTATACAGCACAGTACTTGTGTTGTGTCATTTGGCCCCCTGTATCATCTGAAATAACTGGCTGATCCTGCCTGGTTCTGCCCTCCCCTCTGTAAATGAGCACTGATCGGTGCTCTGAAAACAGGTATAAACTGCATTTTTTTTTATAAAACACAGAGACAGGAGAACCTAGCATAACAAGACACAGAGGATTATATAAAGTTAGCAGAGTGGGTTAACAACCACTTTAAGGTGACACCTTCTTTGGACAGTGGCATTGTTATTCTAGGTAGAGAGTAAGGTTAAACACACTAGCGGAATTAGATAGACTTCACTAACGAATTAAAGCTGATCTCCAGATAACACCTTTCAAGCAGTTACATCAAGTTTTTTTTTTTTAGATAAAGGTTTTACATAAATGAATAAAAGCTGACCATTGTACACACCCCTGTCACTGTTAAATGGTTTGTCTCAACCCTCCAACCAACACCTTTTCTGGACAACCTGAAAACTAATAGACTTCCTGGTGTTAAAATAAAGGAGAAAAAGATAGCTAATTCAGCCGCAATATAATGCATTTTTGTTTTAAGGTTTAGCTGCTTCCTGTCTGGCCGATGCATATAAACGGCCAGACAGGAGCAGCGCCGATGCCGGTGGACATAGCCGTACGTCCTCCTGCATCAGCTGCTTATGAGTGTTCTCTAAAGTGCACAGCATCTCAATCCGTATCACTCTGCGTCCACTGAACACAATGGATTACTGATTGCGGTACTGATTGTTGTGAATGGCTTCATCATGTGTTTGCTGTGACTACTGTATTTATTGGCGTATAACACTCACTTTTTTACCCTGAAAATAGAGGGTAAACTTTACCTGCGTGTTATACGCAGGGGGCTGTGGAAAGTTTTTTTCCTGAAACTTCCCTCTTAAAGTTAGGGTGCGTGTTACACGCCTGTGCGTGTTATACGCCGATAAATACAGTAATCACAGCTATCACAGTAGTAAACAATGCTGTCTTTGTTTACTACTATGTGAGCTCTGTGATTTATCACAGTGATCCCATGGCACCAGGGCTAATCACAGCAGCCCTGTACCGTGTGATAGCGGTGACCAAACACAACATCATAGTAGTAAACAAGATTGCTTATTACAGTGATCGTTACTTTAATAAACAATCAAAGGGTAATAAAAAAAATCCCTGATCATTTCCCCAGAATAGTACAGTGTCACTAAGAAATTGTAAAAAAGGTTTTTCTTTTTACATACTGTCACCACTCAGTGTCCCTAATCACAACTTACCAGTCATATTGTCCCCAATCACTGCCACACCGGTTACAGTGTCCCTGATTACTGCCACACCAGTTTGCTGTCCCTAAATACTGCCGCCCAGGCATATTGTCTCTGATCATTGCCACACCAGTTACAGTACCCCTGACCACTGCCACACCAGTCCCAGTGTCCATGATCACCACCACACCAGTCATATTGATCATAATGACCCCCACACCAGTCTCAGTTTCCCTGATCACTGCCACACCCTAGGCCACAATACTAGTTAAAGTGTCTGTCAGGAACCATAAACCAGGCAAAGACAGAAAATGCAGTTAAAATCACACTTTTAATAGAAGAGCAAAAAAATAACACAGTTGACTACAGGAATGTAGTCAAAAACTGAAGCCAGGGTTTTGGATGCCAGAGCAGATAATCAGGCGAGCCAATGTCAGGAAGCCAGAGGTCAGCGTAGTACGGAGCAAAAACAGGGTCTGATATTGGAAGAGAAGTCAGCCAGGCCAAGTCATACACAGGAAAACACATGTGGAGATCATGGACCACAAAAGGGCATGGCGAGCATGAGCAAAGCTGTTTAAATAGCCAAAAGGGGCTGGCTGTAGGCTTGACTAATGAGGCAGGTAACCAGGTAAATCAGTGTAAAAATAATGAGTAGCTAGTAATTTACTGACAGCTGAGCAGCCTCTGTGCACTGAAAGAGCCGCTCATAACAAGCAGGAGCCCAGCCCTGACAGTTTCGCTGGTCACCGCCACACGAGTTACAGTATCACTGATCACTGCCATACCAATTACAGTGCCCTTTTTCCCACCACACTAGTCCCAGTGTCCCTGATCACTGCCACACCAGTTCCAGTGTCCCTGAGCAATACCACACAAGTCATATTGTCCATAATCACCACCACACCAGTTACAAAGTCCCCGATCACCACCACACCGTGGCATGTGTACACCCCAGGCCGCTGCTTCTGCAGCTAAAGGGGGTAGCGGTTGATGGGTGGTAAAACCGCAGCTCAACCACAAGGTTTTACCAATCCCAACCTCACATATAAATGAACCCTACTAGTGCAGTTAGTCACAGTTGGTATTCTTGAATTTCGCCTGTACTAACCCTGGCCAGTTTATTGACAATGTGTCTGCCTGTTGCCTAGACTGATCCTTTGCCTGTTTGCTGACCATGTTTCTGCCTACAACTGAATTGACCCATCTGTGTGTCTGACAGACTATGTTCCTGTGAGACACCAGTCCCAGCCATCCCCTGCAGACGACTTCACTCCTAGAACCACACAGACTCTTTTATTCTTGCTTTCTTTAGCCTCCTGTTCTACTGAACATGGCATTCCTGGGTGCAGCCATATACAAGTAGTTTAGGCTTACTTGGTTTATAGGAACTGGGACTCCTATAGGTGACACTACACTAAGCTATATTCCCTAATTACTCGTATTGAGGTGACCAAGAACTGGACATCCCTACAAAATTGATGAAGACCAGCAGAAAACTGGTCAGGAAGGCTGCCAAGAGGCCTACAGCAACATTAACCACTTACCAACTGCATTCCAGGGCAGAAGTGGTTAAAGGAGCTGCAGGAATATCTGGCAAGTACTGGCTGTATGGTACATGTGACAACAATCTCTGGTATTCTTCATATAGCTATGGGGTAAAGTGGCAAGACGGAAGCCTTTTCTTGCCAAGAAAAACATCCAAGCCCAGCTAAAATTTGCAAAAACACATCTGAAGTCTCCCAAAAGCATGTGGGAAAATGTGTTATGGTCTGATGATACCAAGGTTGAACTTTTTGGCCATAAGATATGTTTGGTGAAAAAACAACACTGCACATCACCAAAAGAACACCATACCCACAGTGAAGCATGGTGGTAGGAGCATCATGCCTTAGTCAAGGTAGAAGGAATTATGAGCAGTTCCAAATACCAGTCAATATTGGCACAAAACCTTCAGGCTTCTGCTAAAAAAACTGAACATGAAGAGGAATGTAATCTTTTAGCATGACAACAACCCAAATCATACATCCAAATCAACAAAGGAATAGCTTCACCAGAAGAAGATTAAAGTTTTGGAATGGCCCAGCCAGAGCCCAGATCTGAATCTGATCTGTGAGGTGATCTGAAGAGGGTTGTGCACAGGAGATGCCCTCACAATCTGACAGATTTGGAGTGTTTTTGCAAAGAAGAGTGGGCAAATATTGGCAAGTCAAGATGTGCCATGCTGATAGGCTCATACTCAAAAAGACTGAGTGCTGTAATAAAATCAAAAGGTACTTCAACAAAGTATTAGTTTTAGGGTGTGCACACTTATGCAACCATATTATTTTATTATTTTATTTTTACTTCCCTACAACTAAAAGATTTCAGTTTGTTGTTCAACTGAGTTGTACAGTTTATAGGTCACATTAAAGAGTTCTGAAATTATTTATCTTTATCTTTTTTTTTACATCACAGAAACCTGACATTTTAACAGGGGTGTGTAGACTTTTTATATCCACTGTAATTAGTCCAGACAGTGAAAAAGTCTTACACATCTGGTATCCCCATACTCGGTAGAAGTAGCAGAATGTGTTTTGGGTTGTAATTCTAAATATGCTCATGCGCTGTGTGAGAAATATTTTATTAAAATTACAACTTTATGTAAAAAAATTAATTTTCCTTTTCTTTTTACATTTTCCAAAAACTTTGAAAATGAAAAAAAAAAGAAGTCTTCAAAAGACTCGCCATGCCTCTTAAAAATACATTGGGGTGTTTGATTTCTAAAATGTGGTCATTTTGTAGGCATTTCCACTGTCCTAGCGCTCAAGGGCCTCCAACAATATTATAGGAAGTCAGGAAATTAAATGCGTAATTTATGCCCTTAGAAACCTGAAGGTGCTCCTTGGATTTTGGGATCCTCTATGTGCCTGTGAAAAAGTCTGTGGTAGCGCCATACATAGAAGGAGTAGCAGAATGTGTTTTGGGGTGTAATTCTTAGTATGCCTGAGATGTGTGTTAGAAATATCTTATCAATTGACACATTTGTGTAAAAAAATATATTTACATTTTCTTTCCTGCATTTTCCAAAAACTTGTGGCAAAAAAAATTATATTTTAATAAGACTCACTATGCCTTTCAGAAAATACATCAGAGTGTTTGATTTGCAAAATGGGGTCCTGGTGCTCCAAGGCCTCCAAAAATGTGATAGATAGTCAGGAAATTAGCTACATAGAATAGGCACCTTGAAAGCCCAAAGGTGCTCCTTGGATTTTGGACCCCTCAATGCACCTAGGCTGTGAAAAAGTCTCACTATGCTGTGTGTGTGAAATAACTTGCTAAAATTGCTACTTTGTGAAAAAAAAAATGTTCTTAATTTTCCAAAAAATTGTGGGGTCATGACATTATAGGGCAGCCTTTCTCAACCTTTTCAACACAGAGGAACCCTTGAAATAGTTCTCCGGTCTCGGAGAACCCCTGATAAAATTGAGAAATCTACAACTCATGATACATTAGTGTGACGGTCAGTTGGAAGAATGGTCCTTACACTTGTGGCAATTGGGAAGAATTACCTCCTTACAGATAGCTAAAAAATAGGATTTTTATAACAGCTTACCTGTAAAATCCTTTTCTTGGAGTACATCACGGGACACAGAGCGGCATAGTCATTACTATGTGGGTTATATAGTTTACCTTCAGGTGCTGGCACTGGCAACTTCCAAACTGGAAGTACCCTCCCCTATATAAGCCCCTCCCATCCGGGAGCACCTCAGTTTTGTAGCAAAGCAATAAGTGTCCCCAAAAGAGGGGTGGGAGCTCTGTGTCCCGTGATGTACTCCAAGAAAAGGATTTTACAGGTAAGCTGTTATAAAAATCCTATTTTCTTTCTCGTACATCACGGGACACAGAGCGGCATAGTCATTACTATGTGGGATGTCCTAAAGCAATGCCCAATGAGGGGGGGGATACACCATACATAAGCTGAGTGCTATCAGACATGAGGATCTTTTGCGGCCTGCAACACACTGCGCCCAAAGGCGACATCCTCCTGACTTCTAACGTCCACCTGGTAGAACCTAGTAAACGTGTGTACTGAAGACCATGTTGCGGCCTTACAGATTTGAGCCAGGTAGGCCTGGTGATGCACTGCCCATGAAGTTCCAACTGCTCTCGTGGAGTGCGCCCTAACTTTGAACGGAGGCGGTCTCCTTCTCAAGCCATAGGCTTGCATAATGACCTGTCGAATCCACTTGGCTAACGTAGATTTTGACGCTGCCTGGCCCTTTCTGGGGCCTTCCGGCAGAATAAATAAAGTATCCGTTCTGCGAATCTGAGCAGTGGCTTTTAGATAAGCTTTAACTGCTCTTACTACATCCAAAGAATGTAATAATTTTTCCTCTACTGAACTAGGTTTGGGGAAAAAAGAAGGAAGAACCACATCTTGGTTCAAATGAAACCTCGATACCACCTTAGGAAGAAAGGCTGGATGAGGACGTAACACTACTCTGTCCTTATGGATAACCAGCTATGGCTCCCTACAGGACATAGCGGCTAATTCCGACACTCTTTTAGCCGAACAAATGGCTACTAGAAAAATCAATTTCCTGGTGAGAAGAACCAGGGAAATATGCTGTAATGGTTCAAATGGTTGTTTCTGTAGAACCGACAGAACCAGGTTTAAGTCCCATGGACATATGGGAATATTAACCGGAGGGCTAATACGCATCACTCCTTGTATAAAGGCTTTGACTAGTGAATGCGAAGCCAAGGGCCTCTGAAAAAATATTGACAAGGCCGAAATCTGACCCTTGATAGTACTCAAGGCAAGCTTCCTATCTACAGCCCACTGTAGGAAGTCCAGAATCCTACCTATTACGTACTTACGTGGATGCCATTTCTTGGCCTCACACCAGGCGATGTACGCCTTCCAGATTCTATAGTAGATCTGCCTGGATACCGGCTTCCTGGCATTGATCATGGTAGATACCACAGGATTAGAGAGACCTCTCTTTTTTAGAATGTGGGCTTCAATAGCCAGGCCGTCAAACCTAGGGCTGGTAAGGAAGGGTGGTATATCGGTCCTTGCGAAAGCAGGTCCGGACGATGTGGGAGGGTCCAAGGACTCCCCACAGACATTTTTACAATCTCCGCGTACCATGCTCTTCGGGGCCACGCTGGAGCCACCAGAATCACTGGTTTCTTTTCTACCCTGATTCTGCGGAGTAATCGAGGTAACAATTGTGGCGGTGGGAATGCATATATCAGCTTGAACTGATCCCAAGGGAACACTAGGGCATCCGAGCCGCAAGCTAGGGGATCCCTTGTCCAAGAGACAAACCTGTCCACCTTTGCGTTGAATCTGGATGCTAGCAGATCTACATCCGGTGTTCCCCACCGCTGACATATTGTCCGGAAAACCTCGGGGTGAAGGGACCATTCCCCTGGGCATAATTGTTGGCGACTTAGAAAGTCCGCCTTCCAATTCTCCACTCCTGGAATGAATACCGCGGATATGGCTGGGACATATCTTTCTGCCCATTTCAGGATGCAATTTACTTCCCTCTGGGCTGCACGACTCCTGGTGCCACCCTGATGATTGATATATGCCACTGCCGTGGCATTGTCCGATTGAATTCTGACAGGGGACCCTTGGAGTTTGGATGTCCATGCTACTAGGGCATACCGGGCTGCTCGTATCTCTAAGAGATTGATGGGCAGGGCCTTTTCTGCATCCGACCATCTGCCCTGGAGAGACCATTGCTCCAGTACTGCTCCCCAGCCTATAAGGCTGGCATCTGTAGTGACCACCTTCCAAGAAATCGGACTGAAGGATTTCCCTTTTTCCAGATTCTGGGGAACCAACCACCAACGGAGGCTTTTGCGAACGGAAGGGGACAAGGACATTGGTAAGTCTAGGGCCTGAACTCTTTTGTTCCAGGCTGACAGTATAGCCCTTTGCAAATTCCTTGAATGGAATTGACCGTAGGGTACTGCTTCGAATGATGCCACCATTTTTCCCAGCAGCCTCATGCACAGGCGTATGGATGGCTGTCTTTTTGTACCCACTAGGTGGATCAAATCTCTCAAAGACGACACCTTTTCTTGAGGCAAGAACATTTTTCTCTGGTCTGAATCCAGCCTTAGCCCCAAGTATTCCAGACTTTTGACTGGTTTTAGGGCTGACTTGTCTCGGTTGATAATCCAACCGTGATATTCCAGATACTCGATTGTCTCGTGAACAACCACTTCTAGTTTTTCCACTGAGTGGTCTATCAGCAACAAGTCGTCTAGATATGCCATTATCATTACACCTCGTGTTCTTAGATTGGCCAATAATGGGGCCAGAATTTTTGTGAACACTCGTGGTGCTGTGGCCAGACCGAAGGGTAAGGCTCTGAACTGAAAATGGCGCCCTTCTACTGCAAAGCGTAGAAATTTTTGGTGGACTGGAAAGATGGGAATGTGCAAATAAGCATCTTTGATGTCGATCGAGGCTAACCATTCCTCCCCTTGTAGGGCAGTGGCCACCGATCGGATCGACTCCATCCGGAAAGTCCTGATATGTAGGAATTTGTTTAGCCCTTTTAGATTTAATATGGGCCTCACGTCCCCGTTTGGCTTCGGGACTGTAAAGAGGTTTGAGTAAAACCCGAACCCCCATTCTTCCAGGGGAACCTCTATAATTACTGCTTGGAGCAATAATTGTTCTAGTGCCAACAGGAGGGATCCTCTCTTCTGGGGATCCCTTGGCACGTTTGACCTTATAAAATGGGAAGGAGGGGAGTCTTTTAACTCCAATTTGTATCCCAGACTTACTGCGGAGAGCACCCATCTGTCTCTGATCGTGTCCCGCCAGGTCTCTGCGAACAACTGAAGTCTTCCCCCCACCCGATTGAGTGGGGGCAACCCTTCATGCATTTGACTTTGGGGGAGGTTTTGTACCTCTCCTGACCCAGGGTTTCTTGTTACCCTGCAATTGTCCCTGATTTTTACCCCCGGGATTTGAACGAGGAGGCCGTCGGAACTGTTTCACAGCCGATGTCCTAGGGACTGGAGAAGCAGGCCTCTTAAAAGAGGGACCTCTAACTCTGTTTTTAACCGGCAAGAGTGTACTTTTACCGCTGGAAATTTTCTGGATATATTTGTCCAGGTCTTCCCCGAATAAGCGTTCACCATGAAATGGGAAGCTGACCAGCAATTTTTTACAGGGAGCTTCAGCAGACCAGTTTTTGAGCCACAGAAGCCTGTGCATATGTACTACAGACAGCGTAAGGCGGGAGGCCTGATGGATTGAATCCTTTATAGCGTCAACCGCAAAGCATAAGGCTCTAGGTAGATCAGCTAGGGCAAGAGCCTGCTGATCTGGCAAGTCCCTTAAGACCTGTTTCAACTGATCCTTCACTGCTTGGCAGACCCCAATAGCTGCCACTGCTGGTTGTGTCACCAAGCCTGCTGTAGCAAAAGCAGATTTTAATAAAGACTCCAATTTTTTATCTATTGGGTCCTTGAACATTTGGACATTATCTACTGGACATGTCAGTGATTTATTCACACAAGAGATGGCTGCGTCCACTGTAGGGACCTTCCATTTTTTGATGAACTTATCCTCCATGGGATAGACCACCTGAAATCTCTTGGGAGGAGTAAATATTTTATCAGGATGTTCCCAATCCTGGTAAATGAGCCCTTCCAGTAAAGGATGGATTGGAAAGGAACAAACAGTCTGGGGGGCTTTTAGCGACCCCAACGAGGAGACAGAAGTGGATGATGGCTCCGCAAGAGGCATTTTAAATGCTGATCGGACCATATTTGTCAGGGACTTAACCCATAATCTTTCAGCATGTGATGCTGAGAATGGTTCTTCCACTGTTGATTCCTCTACAACAGAATCAACCTCGTCCTGATCCCCTTCAGGTAGGTCGATCCCTGTATGGGACTGTTGCTCCGCTAACAGGTACTCTGAGGGAGGAGACGGAGATCGGGCGCGCTTTCCCTCTGACAGGGAAGCAGCGATCAATGTTGTCAATCTCTCTTCCAACCCTCCCAGAGCTGAGGAAAAAACCTCCTCTGTTACATACACAGGAGCAGGTGAACTGAGGACAGCCACAGTACCAGGTACTCCTGAGGGTGCTCTACGGTCACTAACCTCTGATTTTTCAGGGGAGATTGGTGCAGCCGAAGCATGCCCAAGATCCTCAGAGCCCGATGGAGACCCCCTATGCTTCCTGGGATTCTTAGTCCCGGAGTTTTTAGACGGCATATTCCTAAGCCCAAAGCTGAGGTATTCCAGCCAAAATACACCACTTACTGACAATAGTCTAGCACAAATGCTGCTATATAAACAGTTGGTGTCTACTAATGTGCCTTTCTATGGGGATGCCTGCATCAACCGCTTGCTGTATGCCTTTCTTTAAATGTTGCCAGCTCTGTTTCTGCACCATAGCCAGCTCACAACACATAATTGTGCCTTTTAACATGCTGGGACGCCCGCACATGCGCAGAAGCGCTGCGGCGCGCACAGAGCGTCATCCACCAAGCTCCGCCCCCTTTTCCACTCACCTCTATATAGAGAGGCGTGTGCACGCGCACGCGCGCGGGCACGTGCGCCTTCGGCGCTCTTTTTTGAAAAGGGAAACTAGGGACAGGAGACAGGGCCATGTTTGCCGCAGGCCGGGGGATGGATGAACATTGCAACATGGCAGAGGAAGCAGTTTCCCACAAGAGAACTCACCATCTGCCTGGACTTGCTCTGATGAAAAGAAAAAAGTCCACATGACAAGAAACGTTTCACAGCGGCCTCTAGTGGATTAACACAGGTACCGCAGTCTATTTTTTTTTTTCTTGACCACTATTAAAATTATTACATTTTTTAGTAGTTACAGGCATGCACAGATATTTAGCGGGAATACCGTTAGGTAACAGGCAGAAAGACATATTAGGCTTGGGGGTCCCCTCAATAGAACCAAGTTCCTGAGGGCCCCCACTTACCTTTTCCCCGCCGCAGGACTCTGTTTGGTCCACAGAAGCCCAAACTTCACCTATCACGGCATGCATTGTAATTAAACCTTCAGGGACCGGGTTCCCAAGGATTCCACTCCCCTGGACCTGTATAGCACCCTGCACAGAAAACATCTTGGTCGTGGGTATGACCAGAGCTCTGGATCCCAGGGTCCAGCTCTCCTAAGAGAAGCATTACAGGCAAAACCTTGCTCTTCTCTGCAAGGCCCGGGTACCGACCGTTTAGCTATGAAGCTTTTTTGGTCGGATCCGGAATAGCTTACTGAGGCCCAAAAGAACCTGTACGCAAGCTCGGTGAAAAACACATGTTACTTCTTGGCCAACACCTTAGACACTGGCAAAAAACTGAGGTGCTCCCGGATGGGAGGGGCTTATATAGGGGAGGGTACTTCCAGTTTGGAAGTTGCCAGTGCCAGCACCTGAAGGTAAACTATATAACCAACATAGTAATGACTATGCCGCTCTGTGTCCCGTGATGTACGAGAAAGAAAGATCAATAGGTTCAGTGTGAACTTATCTGAGAGGCAGAAATTGCCCAACGCTGAAGGAACCCCTAGCAACCTCTGGAGGAACCCTAGGGTTCCACGGAACCCTGGTTGAGAATCACTGTTATAGGGTCTCAAGAAATGAGATAGGAAAGTCAGTACATGAGCATTGATAAATTGTCAAATACTGTGTAAATATATACCATAGTTTGTAGGCTCTACAACTTTCACATACTAAATAATCTACATTGATGTGGGTTCTTTTTACCAAAGAAATGTAGCAGAATACATTTTGACCTACATTTATGAAGAAAAATAATTTATTTGCAGAATTTTAAATCAGAAACTAAAAGCAACGTGTTGTTTTTTCAAAATTTTTGGGTATTTTTTCGTTTATATAGAAAAACAAAAAAACCCAGTGGTGATTCAATACCGCTAAAAGAAATCTCGATCTGTCTAAAAAAAATATAGAAAATTAATTTGGTTACAGTTTGCATAATTTAGTGATTGCCGTTGAAAGTGTGACAGTGCTGGGAGTTGAAAAATGGCCCGGACTGGAAGGGGGTAAGAAGGTCCGGACTTGAAGTGGTTAATATGGTTTTAAAAGTAACATTTAGGCCTCATGCCCACGGACGTTTTTACAGCCGTGTTTTTGAGCGTTTTTTACAGCTTAAAAACGCCTGTCCATGTTAGTCTATAGCTTCATGCCCACCTAGGCGTTTTTGAGCTGCAAATAGCATAAGCGTTTTTAAGCTGTAAAAAAAAAAAAACAGGACCAGTGCGTTCCTTGGCGTCGGCGTTAGGCATAAAAAAACGCGAAGCGTTAAACGCGCAAAAACGATGTGATTGCGTTTTTGAGCTTCGGCTTTTTTTTTTTCAAAAAAAAATACGGTCGAAAAATGTATACAATAACATGGACAGGCGTTTTTAAGCTGTAAAAAAACGCTCAAAAACGCGTCTGTAAAAACGTCCGTGGGCATAAGGCCTAAAGGTAACCTGAAGGCTATTTATAAAACATAGAAGGAAATTAGTGAATTTCATGTTTCCCAAAGTAAACAATCAGTTTGCTTGTTTCTTTTTCCCAAAGTATAAAGGATACCACAACTCTATTTGTTCTCTATGTCTAGTAGCATAAGGAATTCGTCAGGTCTTTGTTGCTGTCCCCATCTGGCAGATTTTAGCCCACTTCTTGTCTAGGTGATAGGAGAATAAATAATCTCTATAGAAACATAGACAGTATTTAAAGCCGAGGTCCGCCCACCCCTGCAAAAATTAAAAGCCAGCAGCTACACATACTGCAGCTGCTGACTTTTAATAATAGGACACTTACCTGTCCTGGAGTCCAGCGATGTCGCCATTGCTGGTAGGGGGAACCTGGCAGTAAAGCATTATGGCTTCACGCTGGGTCCTTACTGAGCATGCGCGAGGCACTGCTGCGCTCTCCTACTGGCCCAGCATTGGAGGAGGGAGGAGGGAGGAGGAGGGAGCCAAGCTGCTGACGTAATTTGCTGCAGGCCCAGTCTCCCAGAAGTGAGAACAGGGTTCAAAGACAGGTATCCGCCCCCCCCCTCCCACCAAAGGTGCCAAATGTGGATGAGGAGACAATTAGCAGGAGTTCCACTTTTGGGTGGAACTCCACTTTAAAGTTATGAGAGAAAGTCCTTTGTTTAACTTATTAATACTGGAACAACCTGCTATCTGAACCTGTTTCAAGCAAAAACAGATCCATCTGATATCGGTGTATCTACGACCCATCCCAGGCAAAATTCCTGAGCTCTGATGAAGAAAACTGTTTGGCCCCTTTGCTTTTTTTTTTCTTATTTGAACCAAATTTATCATTAAAACTTTGGACTCTTAGTTGATCTTATTGGACTGTATATACAATACATGGATTCTCAATTCTGGGCTTTCCTCCCGTTTGTGTAGTTCTGCCAAACCAAAGATAATGTGTCCTGTGATAATTTGGTTGACCCATTGAAAATCTGTATCCAACGCCTTGTTTTACTTGTGTTTGGTTGTAAATCCTAACCCTCCCCTGCTCTATCCAAAACCTTCTTTTTATAAATTGCTTAATCATTCATGTTAGCAGTTATAAGCAAGAGGTTCCTCTACTTTGATCACCTGTTTAAAAAACTTAGTTGTCTTGCATGTCATGCATCTACTATCTAATATATTATTATCAATATTTTTTCTTGCAGCTGATGTGGGTGGACAGCTTGGTCTTTTTTGTGGAGCAAGCATGATTACAGTTATAGAAATTATGGAGTTTGTATTAACCAATGTTCTCTGGGCCTGCGCATTCATATTGCTGAAAATACCCAACATATCTCAGTATGCAGACAGCCAAGCAAGATACAAACAAGAGACACAGAATTGCTAAACAGGAATGTATATATTGTGAGAAAAGCCCAACTCTAGGATATTAGTTACCCCTCCTCTCACCCTCCTCTAACTGCTGGTATATAAAAAAAAATGAAATGCCAATTTTAGTTACCTGAAGCCATGGTCACATGATGATCTTCTAATTTCTCCTGTTTACTTCCTGGGTTCGTTCCTCGGGTGTCCAAATTGCTGCCTGCTTGATGAGGACATCTCCTGGTGGTGGAAACAGCAGACAGGTTCTTTCTTATAGGCTCCGCAGGCAGGCAAACTCATGGGGGCATTGAGGGGACCAGTGCCCAAGAAGATGATGAGCAGGGAAAATCTCTGGTCCCCATGGCAGGAATTTAGCATGGAAACTGTGAAACTGTGCAATTAAAGGAAATTGTGACTTTGAGGCATTACATTGCTTAGGAAGAGATGTTTGTAATCAAATCTGAGGAGTAGCTGATGCATATCGCACCATTTAAACTACATTTGACTGTTTCATGCAACACCTGTTCTACTGTGTGAAAAGAGGTAGAAGCACACCTATACAACTATCACTGCTAACTTGTTTTTAAAGGTGCAAGGCTCTGGGATTGTCATCTCCATCCTCCGCTACTAGGCGAATCACTGAAACAAGCATGTAGCCCATGAATGTCTAAATGGTCTGAAACTAATGTATATTCATGTTCCAGCCTTGTGACCTTCTAGTAGGCTTACATTAGCATAACGCCCTCCATAGCCTATACATTTTAAATGAAGCCAGCAAATTTAGACCCAGTCAAATTTAGATCCTCACAAATGATGAAATACTGTTCAGTCACCATGTTTAAGGACTTTTTTGTAATTCAAAATCACATGCACGTGTGAGTATGTGCAGGCTTGCTCAAGATACTACTTAAACAAATTTGCTAAAGTCCAGCTTCCATCTCTTTGATGAGAAATTTACAGCTTTAAACCTGGAAACTCTTGCCTTGTAGGATCAGTCAAACCTGAATTTTAAAAAGTCTATAAACACTTCCACACAAGATTTTTGAGAGCCCCAACACCCCTAAAACTAGGCACTCTGATATGCAATTATAAACGTTGCTTCAAAATGTGATGGCTGGCTTGCCACACAAGATTTTTGAGAGCCCAGTAATTAAAAAACAAAAACTAGGAATATGAGGTAGGAACCTCATATTCCTAATTTTTGTTTCTTAATTACTTAAATTAAAATTACTTGTTTTAAAACAGTACCGAGGACAGCCCCTATTTATCCCAGTACCATTTTGAAATGGCATTGGGACTCAGGGGCTTGTGCAGATCCTGGATGGCATTTGCACTGGCATCTCTTGTTAGTGACAATTGGAATCCAAACCTAAGCTAAGGAGCTGGATTGATCAGCTTCCTCATTGTGTTCAACTCTGTCCAGCCTCTCCCTGCAAATAGATATAGCTACAACCCACAGAGCACTGCAGTCTTTTCTAGCAGTAGATCACGGCAGTAATGATTTATTCTAACAACTCTGCCATTCCATTCAAAAACGAATTTAAGAAATAGATTAATGAGTAATATATTTTCTGTATAATTGATTTAGGATTTGTCCTCTGCAATATTGTAGTATAAACTCTAAATTACTATATTTGTATTATATTAAATATAAAACTTTTTAATATTCATATAATATTTCCTGTACAAGCACACAAGTGTAATTAAACATTTCCACATTGTTAAAGCGAATGTCTTTGAAATGATTTTCTAGGTATAAAATAAATCAATTTGATGTTAACAATCTGTTTTGATTATTTCAAACTTTGTTTTAATGTATAGTTTGTAATTATATGTGTACACAGTGACAGCAAAATATACTTATATTATACACACACTCTGTTTCCTGCTATACATAGCAGTACTAAACAATTACTCTATGCAAAGTCAAAGTTGCTTCAAAACATATGGGTTGATTTATTAAAATTGATGAGAGTAAAATCTAGTGCAGCTCTGTATAGAGACCTTCCAGGTTTTTTGTCAATGCTTAATTGAACAATCTGAAGTTAGAAGCTGTTTTGATACCATGCAGAGCTGCACCAAATTCTGCACTCTCCAGTTTTAGTAAATCAACCCCATAGTCTATAGAAACTGTTTACTTTGTAAAATAATGTCTACTTAGCTTTGTAAATAATGGGAAACTATGTTCACTGTGCTTAGCCATGATTGGATGAACACAACTTTACTTTGTTTCCTGACATAGGTGAACATTCACATTGCTAATTAAACAGTTTACTCTTCAGTAAATCGATTCCTATGAGTTGGATGATGTGGATGACAACTTTGGGTTGATTACTAAAGCAGTCGAGAATTCCCTCACAATAAATTGTGTGAATATTCACTTGAATTATCCAGTCATGTGTAGAAGAAATACTTAAACAACGAATTTGCTTTTCAAATGATTGGATTATTAAAGTGAATATGCACACAATTTCTTGTGTGGAGACTCTCAACTCCTTTAACCGTTTGACCTCCAGGCCAATTCTGACATTTCTCCCCTACATGTAATGTAGATTACTTAGAACACCCAAACAATATATATTTTTTTAAGAACATAAATTATATCACAAGAGTGTAATTAGACCAGAAAACTAGGCGGTAAGTCAATATAATTTTAAACAGTATCCCAGGGGTGGACTTCCACCAGTTCAGGCATACTTTAGTGCAGCACCTCTTTAGAGACTGAAGATTTCTCTGAATCGATATAACAAGGGCAGCAGAAGGTGCATCTGAGTATAGCAGTTAAAATTAATTTATTGTGGAAAGACAAATGGCAACTTACATTTAGACAGGTAATACGCACATAAAAAAACAGCAGCCTCCAGTGGTGAAGTCTCTGTGGAGCAGGGCGCAAAGTTTAGCCAGATGAAAGTGGCAGCTCCTACAGCTGTAAGACCAATAGATACCACCAGGGGCACAGATCTGAGTGTAGCAGTAGGGTGAGGAAACAAACACATAACAAGTGGCAACCCACAATAGGGTGGAACTAATAACATCCCTTGTGATAGCATGGGCAGTGACAGGTTCTCTTTACTGAGACATCACCGACAGACCAAAATTAGCTGGATCAGATGCGTTCATAAGCCAATAACAGCTTGTTTACATTTGAGCTAAACCGGAAGTGACAAAATCCTCCTTACTTCCATTTTCTTAGACTACAGAGATGATTGGGGAACTTTCGGTCCTCTTTTATCTCTATGGTAAGCCGACTGAACCGCCGACTTCAGTCCCAGACCCCTCAGTGGAACGGGAGAGCCCGGAAAGGCAGCGGAAGGTGGTGGGAGGGGGGACCTTTATTGCCACATATAAAATTGATTCAGCTGCTTGGAACACTTTTATATTGTAGAGTATCTGAAAAAAAAAGATACTAGGATCATGACTGCAGCTGCAGCTGCAGCCATGGCCCCAGTATAACCACTTGGACCCGAGGATGTACAAGTACATCCTATGGGCGGGAAGTAGTTAAAAAATCAGCTTCCGTATCTTAACACTTGTTAAATCTGGACTCCAGCAATAATATATTTATTATACCTACACTGGGCCAGCTTGACCCAATGTAAGTATTCATTTGTATTATCTGATTGGGCTTGTGAAAGTTCTAAATCACTGTAGTATTCCATGGCCATGATCATAGCATTCATTCTTTGGACTAGGTAAAGTAGAGGGGGGGTCACATCGTGGTCTCCACATTGTCCAATCAGAGAATGCTTTGCATTCATTGAGAAAAAAATCAAGACTTTCTCTGAATGGCAATTGTGCCTAGCAGGTGAGCCCCTGTGATTACTAGGCATAAGGGCTGCTGCTCGGCATTACACCCCGGCAGTCGCAGCCATCACTATAGTAGCTTGGGATGCTGCAGTCATTTACACTTACACAGAGGCCAGTCAAATATAATATATGCATACTTACATTGGGCTAAGCTGGCCCAATGTAAAATGCTAGTTGCTAAGTTTGAATTAAATACAGAGCTCCATCTGGTGGTTAGTCTACAGATCCACAAATCTCTATAATTAAATCTTAATTCCAGGCACCAGTATATAATTATCATTAGAGAGGACACTATGGGTCTATGTATTAAAAATTGCTCTGCATTCACAAATAATAATTGTAATGTTTATAATATGTGCGTAATGTCATTTTCTATTTGTTGCCTTTTGCTGAGTGAATGTAAAATTACCTCAAATTCAATCCTAACCAACCAGAAAGTGGTTGTAAAGATAGAAAGTTTTATTTTATATTTTTTATTACCTTACTGCATTCTATGCAGTAAGGTGAAAAACCTTCTGCATACAGCTCCCCCTGCAGCCCCCCTAAATACATACCTGAGCCCCGATTTTGATCCAGTAATGTATGCGAGAGCTCTCTTGGCTCTCTCGTCCCTCATTGGCTCAGATGCAGCAGCAGAAGTCATTGGCTCCTGCTGCTGTCAATCAGAGCCAGTGAGGAGGGAGCCAGGGGTGGGGCAGAGCAGGGCTTGGGAGAGATAATGCACAAGTGCCCTCTTAGTGAGTGGCTTGCTATGGGGGCCATCGGTGGGGGGGAGCTAGGAGCGCCCACAGGGGACCCGAGAAGAGGAGGATCGGGCTTGCTCTGTGCAAAATCATTCAACAGAACAGGTAATTATAACATATTTGTTATTTTAATAAAACAAAGCTTTACAAGCACTTTAATGTTGCAAGGTATTCCTCAAATTCCATACCAGACCCCTCCGGCCAGGTATGGATTTTAAGAGGGAACCCCACAAAAAAAACAAGAAAAATTGTTGGGTCCCCCCCAAAATCCATACCAGACCCTTATCTGAGGGCTGGTCAGAAAAAGGGGCAATAGGCATGTGTCCACCCTCCTGCACAATAACAGCCCACATGCCCACAGCAGGGGAACTCCTGGAAAAGCTTTATGTCCCCATGTTGATGAGGAAAAGGACCTCTTTCCCTCAAACAGTGGTTGTGTGGTTCTGCAGACAGGAACTTATTAGAATCTTGAAGCCCCTTTAAAATAAGGGGACCCCCAGAAAACACCCCCATGTGAATAAGTAAGGTTTTCACAATAGCTCTAGGCAGTCACAAAAAAAAGCAAATGGTAAACAAAACACAGAGTTTTTGACAAGCCCTTTAATTAAAAAAAAATGTACCTGATATAAATATTTCATTTATCACATTGTCCACCTCAGTCATAATGAACAATGCACAACGAACCATCAAAATAAATAAATCCACCGACCCCTACACTAAAGGAAAAAAAGGGGGGAGGACACCCAGGTGATATCATTAACCAAATATGGACACGACCATATTTGATCAATGACCTTACCCAGGAGACCTTGCCCCTTTGTTTACATTGCGCTGTGGGGACGGGGACGGGGAGAAGTCGACAGGAGTGGATCGTTATAGCAGTCTGGTGTTTTTTTCTTTTGGTGGGTCTGCAGGTGCCATTCATCATGATTTATGTGGATTGCTGGACAACGTGATTGATGTTGGATTTACACTGTGGGACATTCTTTTTTTCATTAGAGTATTTGTTCCATGTGTGTTTATTTCCCAATTACATTTTTTTTTACTTTTGGGGGACCCCAGACCATTAACACCTTTGTTTACATTCACTTGTCACCCTGGATTTTCCATCTTACAGCTGAATTGGGTGGATGGGGTAAAAAGAGTAAAAATACAGCTACTAAATGTTTCACTTCCCACTGCAGCTGGAGGTCCAAAACACCCATTTGTTCAGCCATTCGCACAGGAATCTCTATAAACTTTGAACACAGTGCAGAGGTTTCCCTCATATTATTTCCCCATCTTCTCCTATAGTTTTAAGCTATTTTCTATATTGGCTAAATGTCCTTTAACTATTTTGGTTGAATGTTCTTAAGGCTAATTTCTCTTAAGATTGAATGTTAGCAAATGATACATTCGCCCAAGGCAACAAATGGAAGCTGACACTGCACACATATTATAAACATTAAGGATATTATTCCTGACTTTTGTAAAGAGAATTTTTTTTATACATCAACCCCTTTTAGTTTACCTATGCTGTTTATTAAAACAAATCAGTACTGGCTTTCTACAGATAGCTTTAAAAGACCTATTTCAGTTGCTCAGAATTGTACAGCTCCCACTTTACTTCTGCTCCCCCTCCACTCACCCTTGGCTGACCTTAGCAGTGTAGGTATGATAGATTATCAGTGAAATATAAAAAGAAAGAACCCCCGCACTAGCTGGGCGTATAACTAGTGAAGGGGGATGGGGATCGAAGGGAAGGGAAAGGGCTGGGGACACTGCAGCAGTCACCGGGGAGTCTGATCCAAGCAGACAGAAGTGAATATATGAAAGAAGGGTGATGGTGGCTGCGCTGTGATTATAACTAGTGAAGGGAGTGTGGGGGAGGAGGTCTGGAAAAGGAAACTACCTAATGCTAACCAAACTAAATCTAATATTTGCCAACCAGATGCAGTAACGTGTAGCCAACCAATGTGTAACATATATAGTATGTGCATAAACTAAATAAGTCACACCTGTGCGCATAGAAGGTATATAATCAGCAGTGGAAACGTAATGATGTATGCCAACACGTGTATCACTCTGAATGATAAACCTGTGCATATAGTATATAACCAAACACTATAACTCTATGTTATCAACAGTGAAATAAAATACCAATATGTAATAAAGGTGTATGACACACAACTGGAAACGGTGAAAAAAAAAAATATATATATATAATGACAGTATATGATGGGGTGTATAAACACAAAATTATAACAGTGAAATCCTCCAGAAGATGATATCAAAAGTCCATTGTATAGCAAGTCCCGTCACCCATACAGTGCTGGAAAGAAAAAACTGCAGTGCAAATCCACCCAGTGTTCACTAGCAGCTTACCTCCCTGCTGGGAAGAGACAGCCTGCACTGGGACTTCAAATGTAGACAGCGATGCAACAATCTTGCATGGATGTATGCTCTCACTCACATGGATGCATAGGAATACACAAACAAAAAAAAGGAAATTTATAGCGTAACTCTGTGGGTCCAGCAAACAAGTAACCAAAGGATGTAATCTCACACTCACATGAAACTAGTGAGCATGGACATCAATCCTACGAACGCCGAGCTCGTATGTATTGCAGGATATGGTGATTTCAATCATGCGGTCCTTAAGCTTGCAGCAACCCCAGAGTGCCAGTAGAACATGTATAAAAAACATACAAGGTGCACATAGTGTGGGTCTGTAACCACTGGGGTATTTATTATAAAAAAGGTAAAACACTCACATTTTATAAGTGGGGGAATGACAATCTAAAACGAGCGCTGAGCTCGTCTCCTCTCCTGCAGCTGTCAGTGTATCTGGGGTTGCTGCAAGCTTAAGGACCGCATGATTGGAATCACCATATCCTGCAATATATACAATCTCGGCGTTCGTAGGATTGATGTTCATGCTCACTAGTTTCATGTGAGTGTGAGATTACATCCTTTGGTTACTTGTTTGCTGGACCCACAGAGTTACGCTATAAATTTCCTTTTTTTTGTTTGTGTATTCCTTTTCCCAGCAGGGAGGTAAGCTGCTAGTGAACACTGGGTGGATTTGCACTGCAGTTTTTTTCTTTCAAGCACTGTATGGGTGACGGGACTTGCTATAGAATGGACTTTTGATATCATCTCCTAAAGGATTTCACTGTTATAGTTTTGTGTTTATACAGCCCATCATATACTGTCATTATATATATATTTTTTTTTTCACCGCTTCCAGTTGTGTGTCATACACCTTTATTACATATTGGTATTTTATTTCACTGTTGATAACATAGAGTTATAGTGTTTGGTTATATACTATATGCACAGGTTTATCATTCAGAGTGATACACGTTTTGGCATACATCATTACGTTTCCACTGCTGATTATATACCTTCTATGCGCACAGGTGTGACTTATTTAGTTTATGCACATACTATTTATGTTACACATTGGTTGGCAACACGTTACTGCATCTGGTTGGCAAATATTAGATTTAGTTTGGTTAGCATTAGGTAGTTTCCTTTTCCAGACCTCCTCCCCCACACTCCGTTCACTAGTTATAATCACAGCGCATCCACCATCACCCTTCTTTGATAGATTATCAGTGCTTTTGTCAAGCCTCCACTTGTCTATGCTTGGCCAATGCCAACACATGACTGCACCATCATCATACCCTGAATTTTCTGTGTATGTTAAATCGAGTGAAGGTAGGTGAAAGGACATCAAAATGGTAAATTACTGTGCATGTAGGAGTTTCACTTTTATGTGTTTCTTGGAAAAGTTCTTGTGCTGACCTGTTTAAAATAGATCCTGTGTAAAATCAATTTGAAAAATGAATTAATCAAATTTAAATAAATAAATAACTTTTACTTGGATCTTTTTGTAATCAGCAAGATATGATTAATAACAAAAGAGAGAGAACTTTAGTAAGATTCCCCATTAGAGTTCCCCCGTCATCAGAGTCCCCCCACTTACATCAAGGTCCCTATAACAGTCTCCACCTTACAGCAGGGTCCTCATCAGATCCCCCTGTAAGGTTTACAAAGTGGCTGTAGCAGCAGGGCATAGGCTGGTAGGCGGAGCAGGTCTGGAAAGAGGAAGTTCGGCTCCTCTGTGAATACTGGAGCAAGCACATTCTTAGCTGCTATGATGCTGGTGGGCAGAAGTGTAGAACATAGGAAGCCTCCACTGCCCTGAATCCTCAATTGTTAGACATTTAGGTATTGACTAACTGCTTTACTTTAGTTTTTTCACAAAGGTTTTTATTGGGTTTTTTAAGTTTTGTTACAAAATTACCGTATTTATCAGCGTATAACACGCAGCCTAACCTTAAGAGGGAAGTTTCAGGAAAAAAAAATTCCACAGCCCCCTGCGTATAACACAGAGGCACAGTTTACCCTCTATTTTCAGGATAAAAAAGTGAGTGTTATATGCCAATAAATACAGTGTACAAAACGTTATACACCGAATAGTGCAATAGTAAAAGCAAGTAGAAAAATAGCAGTCAGGTACATGGTAACAAGTCACTCTGGACATAGTGGCAGTACACAATGATTCTTCACAATTTAAGAGAGGAACTGATAAGTATACAAGTCCAGCAATGACTCAGGAAACAAGCCAGTATCCCAGATAGCAAGGATAACTTGCCACAAATTTGTGGTAGTGTTGAATTGTGTTCAACTTGCTGCTAGAATTGAGCGGACACCTGGATGTTCGGGTTCGACGGGTATGGCCGAACTTCGGGAAAAAGTTCGAGTTCGGGACCGAACTTGACCCGAACTTGACCCAAACCCGAACCCCATTGAAGTCAATGGGGACCCGAACTTCTGAGGACTTTTTGCGCTTGTTTCCCGTGCTTAGAACTGTCCCTGCACAAAGTGTAATTTCTGAAGGAAAAAAAGTCATTTAAAACTCATTCGCGGCTATAATGAATTGTCGGCTCCCGGCAATACATAGAAAAGTCATTGATAAAAATTAAAAAAAAGCGGTCTGGTATGGATATTAAGGGGAACTCCACCCCAAAGTAAAAAAAAAAATGGCGTGGAGTATCCCCAAAAATCCAGACCAGACCCTTTATCCGAGCACGCAACCTGGCAGGCCGCAGGAAAAGAGGGGGGACGAGAGAGCACCCCCCCTCCTGAACCGTACCAGGCCACATGCCCTCAACATGGGGAGGATGTCCCCATGTTGATGGGGACAAGGGCCTCATCCCCACAACCCTTGGCGGTTGGTTGTGGGGGTCCGCAGGCAGGGGGCTTATCGGAATCTGTAAGACCCCTTTAACAAAGGGGACCCCCAGATCCCAGCCCCCGCCTTATGTGAATTGGTAATGGGCAGTGTTGTTCATCTTACGTTAAAAAAGTAATTAGTTACAGTTACAAATTACTTCTTCCAAAAATTAATGGAGTTTCTCACTCAATTACTACATTGAAAAAGTAATTAGTTACTCAGCAAAGTAACTATATTGGTTATATTATATATATATATATATATATATATTTTATATACACAGGGGCGGGGGCGGGGGTCGTAGGAGGATGATATATATGTAATTTTTTCAGTGTATAAAAATAATAGGAGGGATAACAATAAATAATATTGGTTATGTGCCCATGCCTCACTGTGTCCATGCTTTACTGTGCCCATGCCTCACTGTGCCCAATGCTTCACTGTGCCCATGCCTCACTGTGCCCAATGCCTCACTGTGCCCATACCTCACTGTGTCCGTGCCTCACTGTGCCCGTGCTTCACTGTGCCCAATGCCTCACTGTGTCCGTGCTTCACTGTATCCATGCCTCACTGTGCCCATGCCTCACTGTGCCCAATGCCTCACTGTGTCCGTGCCTCACTGTGTCTGTGCCTCACTGTGCCCATGCCTCACTGTGCCCATGCCTCACTGTGCCCAATGCCTCACTGTGCCCGTGCTTCACTGCACCCTTTTGTCTCACTGTGCCCATGTACAGTACGTAGAGTACCTCAGATCGGCGGCGTCCCATCTCCCGGCTTCATCATTCAAAAGCCACGCCTCCTCCTTTCCTTCTCGTCTGTGATAGGCGGAACACTCAATTTCCCAGCATTCAGTGTTCCGCCAATCACGGACATCCGCTCATCCTCATAACACAGGCGAGGATGAGAGGATGTCCGTGATAGGTGGAACACTGCCTGCTGTGAAATTGAGTGTTCCACCTATCACAGGTGATGAGGACTCGGGAGGCGCGGCTTTTGAACACTGCAATGATGGCCGCCGTCTGTCTGCATGACACGCTGTTCAGGTAGGCAGACGGCGGCTTGCAGTTAGTTAAATGTTACATTACATCTACTCGCGGCGGCTGCGGCGAGTAGATGTAATTAGGGTAACGCCGCCCAAGTAATGGGAACGGCGGTGCCACGAGGGTAAGAGTAATCAGTTAGATTACTCGTTACCCCAAAAAGTGGCTACGTTACCTAACGCCGTTTATTTCAACGGCGTTAGTTACAACACTGGTAATGGGGTACATTGTACCCCTACCATTTCACAAAGAAAGTGTAAAAAATTTAAAAAAGTACACAGACACCGTTGGGAAAGTCCTTTATTAAAAAAAAAAAAAAAAACATTCCAGCGATGAAATCCAGTGTCCCGCAGCGAACCAATGTCCAGCGCTGTCCACACGAAACGTCATTGGCTGAGCCTGAGCGGACATGATGGGGAACTTCCTCCGCAGTGTAGTAAATGAATAGACCCGTCCCTTCTAAAGTTCCCCATCAGGTCCGCTCAGCCAATGACGTAGGTGTAAGGCTGAGGACCTGATGCGGAACGTGAGAAGGGGCGGGTCTATTAATTTATTATACTGGAGGAAGTTCCCCATCAGGTCCGCTCATCCAATGACGTAGGCGGAGTCTGACATACGAGGGGGCGGACCTGATGGGGAACTTTTTTTCCTTCAGAAATGACACTTTGTGCAGTGACAGTTCTAAGCACGGGAAACAAGCGTGACTTTACATGCATATTGCCGAACACCGGACCCGAACCCGACCATACAGTCAATTGTTCGGGTCCGGGACCCAAAAACCCAAAAGTTCGGTACGGACCCGAACTTTACAGTTTGGGTCCGCTCAACCCTACTTGCTGCACATTTTCACTGGCATGCTGTACACTTGCAGAGCACTTGAAGCACAAGTTCTAGTTGACACTTTTCCAGTTTGTAGAAATCTGCGTGGCAAATCTCTAGCAACAGCAAAGTTGCAGTGGTGAGTCTACACAGCCAGAGCTCTGCAAGTCCACAGCATGACAATTCAGCCACCTGTGGTGGGATGAATATTGCACAACATAACTGAACCAGAACCTGCAGCAGCCTTGCAGAATGTTTTCAAAGAAAGTTGATCTGGAGTCATGCAATGTGGACTTGCTGCAATTGTGCAACAAACTTGTGAAGCCTGGCAAGTCTATCAATAGCTTAGCAAGTAATTTTCAAATTTGCAGCACAATTGCTTGCTATCTGGGATGGAAGTGTATTTCCAACAAGAACTCTCACCTTAACAAGGGTAGGGAAGAAGCACAAGGCTCTAAAGCTCAGGGGGAGAGGTTAGAGCTAAATAGGAGAATAAGAGTAATAGAAGATAGCTGCCTGTTATCTTCAGCAGCCTGTAAACGGAGGGGGTAAGGGAGTTTGCCTGCAGGAGGAGAAGGGAGAAGGGGAGATTTCCTGTGCGGTCAAGTTCATTACACTACCATAGAATGGATCGTCCAAACAGTCATAAAGATAGTAAAGAATGATCCAGGCCTAGGTGATCATTTAAGGTTAATCCATGGGTCCCAAATCTTCATGAACTTGGTGTGGGTATCTGTAAGTATAGATGTGAGCTTCTTGTGAGCCATAGTTCCCATAACCCCCTGTTGTACCTCAGCAGAATTGAGAAATGGCTGGCGCCAGGCCTTTGCCAATGTCTGCCGAGCTGCCAGGAAGACAAGCTTCCTCTGGGCTTTGGTCAAGGACAAAGTAGACTTATGCAACAAGGCTACCCAGGGATCATGTGCTAATGAGACATGTAAAAGTGATCTGATCAGTGGGCCTATAGACCTTAGTGCAGAATTGCAGGGCTTTCGGGCAAATCCACAAGATGTGAAAGAGAGTGCCAGGTTCCCTGCTTCCCTGGAGGCAGGAAAGGGAAGCCGAGGAGATAAATTTGGCTACTCGTACCAGGGAGTAGCTTATAGGCCTTCTTCTGAGCAAAAATGTTCAGAGAACACCAGAGGAGAGTTTTGCCTAAGAAGGCTTCCGATTTAGAAACATAGGAAAGTGTGTGAGGGTCCATATTGTCTGTTTGTGATCTATATAGACAATAAACCTTTCGTAGATAGCTCTTTACAGCACCTATATTCAAATGGGGTCATGAGTTTGGGGGGGGTCCAGTTGGGGTTCAGGAAGAGAGTGGATACAACGTCATATTTGTGGATACTTTTTCTTTTTAATTTCAATAAATTTTTATTTTTCAATTCAAGACATGTACAGAAAATCTAACAACGTCATATTTGAATGTATGAGACCAAGCAAGCAGAGAATTTCATGGAATCCTTTTAATGCATAGACTGTAACAGGGTTGGGTCTGAAAGAGCAGGTCTATAATAAGATGGGGTCTACTTTGCTTTCGTTTAAAACAGATCCATGATCACGAGGAAGGCTACTTAAAGCAGAGCTCCGCTGTAAAAAAAATATTAAAAGCCAACAGCTACAAATACAGCAGCTGGTGACTTTTAATAAATGGACACTTGCCTCTCCTGGAGTCCAGCGACATTGGCAGCATAAAACGAGCAATCGCTCGTCTCTTGGCTGCCCCCGCCTCCTTCATTGGTGAGGGAATCAGGAAGTGAAGCGTTGCAGCTTCACTGCCCGGTTCCCTAGTGCGCATGCACGAGTCGCGCTGCTCCGTCCTCACTGGTCCCCGCTGTGTTCTGGGAGCCGGGTGTTTCCCAGAACACAAGGGAGGGGGGGCGGGAACTGACAAACTACCCGCAGTTTCCCGCAGAGTGTATGCCCGGAAGTGGGTGCAAATACCTGTCTTAGACAGGTATCTGCACCCCCCTCCCCCCTGAAAGGTGCCAATTGTGGCACCGGAGGGGGGGAGGAATCCGATGAGCGGAAGTTCCACTTTAGGGTGGAGCTCCGCTTTAAGAGAAAATATTTAACATACATTCATAATAGTAATTTTATATTATACATGAATATAGAACTGTTTGAGTTTCTTGTGGTTGCCATTTGGCTCAAATATTAATGTGTTAAGATCCTCAGAACTTTCTGCAGAATTCTGTATATTTTGTTTATTGCTTTTTTTACTTTAGAACCGTGCCACGCTTATTACTTATTCTGGTCATAATATTTTTTTTTATGTATTGCTACTTACCCAGTTCATTATTACTGAAACAATTGATACTATGTACTAAGACTGTCTTATTTGCCTATAAATGTTTAATGTATGTACAATAAAACTTATTTTTGCTTATTTTATATATCCTGACAAATTTCTGAGCTATATGAATCCATCCAAGCTCTGTGTCGAATGGTGGGTGCGGCCAAATTAAGCTAACAGTGGAAAGGGCAGAAAGGGGCATGGTTAAACAAAAACCTGAGAAATCGCATTGTTTGCAGAACACACATCTCATAGTCCTTCTACCTACACAATATGCTACCTACCCAATATGAAGTGGTTAATTACTGTGCCACAAGTGAGAATCTAACATACACGCAAACCCCAACGCAATAATAAAAAAAAATGAAACTGTTTCATTACATATGCTTGTCAGCCTATCTAAACTTGGAATCAAATGTAACAAATAAAAAATTGTGAATAGGCAGGCTTTTTTTTCAGAAGAGACATGCAATATCCTTGTTCCCGTGTTGATGAGAACACGGGTCTGTTCCCCACAGGTGGCCATGATCACCCTAGCAACCAAGGAGGGAAGCTGTCATTTGATACTGTAGTGATATTGCCATTAAATGAATAACTTCCATCTGCAGAAGCTGAAAGTTTGGCATGTGCGTTAGTTCACCCATTTAGTAAACTATGAACATGTAATTTATAAAGAAGACAGAGGAAGGAAAAAAAAGGGAGGAAATAAAAAACACTGATGGGACATTTGAGGCACAACATGTATGTCACGAGGATGCTATACACAGACATCCAATACAGGTGGTCAGATCATTGGGCTGCACATTAAGGAATCAGGAACAGAGTAAGTGAAAAATATAAATATTTATTAAAGATAAAGACACACGTGTAAACAAAACCACAGCAAACCATAAGCAAGAAACGAATACAAAGGAACACAACAAACCCCAAAAACAACCTAATCTAACTAGCTAACTAATATGTACAAAAGAGAACACACATACATGAACAAGGCAGGGATGAGAGACAAGGGGAGCAGAAGGCCAGGTACTGGGAGCAGTCAGCAAGGGGGAGCTGGTATCAGGGGACAGGTATCAGGGGACAGGTCTCAGGGGACAGGGTACAAGGATCAGAGTCCAGGACAAGGCAGGGAACAGATCAGGATCAGGTTCAGGACCAGGTAACGGATCAGGTTCAGGCAGGGACCAGGCTTACAGAAGGAATTCTGGAGCACTGAGCTTTGTTAAGGGCGGGTTTATATAGTCCAGCAGACCCAGATCAGGTGTGCTAGATGGCTGGTGGAAAGTCTTGGTGAGGAGACACCCGCTGGTGGCCACCAGAACTACACCCACTGCTGCCGAATGCAACAGTGCCAACAGCAGGTGAGCCCAGTAATGACACCATTCCTGACAGTTCCCCCCTCTTAAGGAGTGGCCTCCGAACACTCCATTCAGCCCTTGGTTGGACAGTCCGAGTGGATGCGGAAACACCCAAAAAAAGTCTCCATACTACGTCTGCGGACTTCTTCGGACTTCCTAGGCCAGAGTCCTTTAGTTCACTGGGGGACGTGCCACTAGAGTCTGAAAATAGGGCGCGCATCCCACCACCAGGGTCAGGAAGTTTAGATTTAGAAGTAAAAATTAGCAGGCCAACGGGCAAGAACCCATCGGAGGCAGACCACGCAGGGGCATTACATTCAGGCTGGGTGACCATCAGGATTAAAATAGTGGAAAAAAGGGCATCCATCAGGAAGACATCAGTGGCCAGCTGGGCATCAGGAACAGGTCTTAGTAGGGACCATATCCTCAGGCTGGACAGCGGGCTCCGAGTCATCAGGCTGGGCAGCAGTAAAGGAACCACCAGGCAGAGTATCAGGAATGGAACCATCAGGAACTGGATCGTGAGGCTGGATACCAGGTACAGGGTCACCAAGCAAGACAGTAGGCTCTGGAACATCAGACTGGGCAGTGGGCAATGGAGCAGCAGACAGGAACATCTTCGGCTGGGCAGCAGACGGATCATCTCAGGCTGGGCAGCAGACGGGATCATCTCAGGCTGGGCAGCAGACGGGATCATCTCAGGCTGGGCAGCAGACGGGGTCATCTCAGGCTAGGCAGCAGACGGGGTCATCTCAGGCTGAACAGCAGATGGGGTCATCTCAGGCTGGGCAGCAGACGGGGTCATCTCAGGCTTGGCAGCAAACGGGGTCATCTCAGGCTGGGCAGCAGACGGGGTCATCTCAGGCTGGGCAGCAGACGGGGTCATCTCAGGCTTAGCAGCAGACGGGGTCATCTCAGGCTGGGCAGCAGACGGGGTCATCTCAGGCTTAGCAGCAGACGGGGTCATCTCAAGCTGGGCAGCAGACGGGCACATCTCAGGCTGGGCAGCAGACGGGCACATCTCAGGCTGGGCAGCAGATTGGTTGGTGTGGAGGCAGGTTGGGATACCGATAAGATGGTGTGGGTTGGAAAGTACTTCCGCTTCTTTTTGGGCTTAGTCACTGCAGGTTTGCAAGTAACGGGGGGAATATATGAAAAGGTTGGGATTGGGCAAATGGAAGAAAATGGCAGAGGTGCCGGGACAGTGGCTGGAGGAGGTTCTTGTGGATTGGCTATGGATAGGAGGGAAGAAGCAGGTGGATTGAAGGCAGGGTAGGTGCAACAGGTAGAGACGGGGTAGTAGTATTTGGGGGGCTGAACACACTGGACGGTAGCTGGGGTTGCCATAGGTGACGGGCGGATACATTCTTGGGAAGGCAGGTGATTAATGGCAGGGTTGAGTTGTTGTGGTTTAGCTAGATACAGGAGATCAGACCAGGCCTGAAGCACAGGCTGAACAAAATCAGGTTTGCACACTGCTTGTCTGACCAGAGACTGCACTGAATCAATGCATGCTGCAAGCACCTGTTGAGGACAAGCAGAGTAGTGCTCATGGAAAAAGGCTGAGTCGTCTTCCAACAGCCACACAAAAGATTCTACTTGAGCTGCATCAAAAGGAGGTGTATAATCATCTGTTCCACTAGAGGCATCAGACAGGGCCAACTCTGTACAGATACAGATCAAAGCTTGCACATCCTCAAACAAAAAATAGCCCTGATCCACAAAAACGTGAGCTATGCGGATGTATTCTAATAATTGCTCTCTGGTATATTCTCTTAGTGTCTGATAACAGAAATCTCTGTCATCTGTTGCCAGGAGCGAAAGATAAAGAATATTTTCCACCTCCATCTCAGTAATTTTAACAAGTGCTCAGACCCAATTCCCAGGTGCAGCTGATCTGATTGTATGGCTCCAGAATTCTGTCACGAGGATGCTATACACAGACATCCAATACAGGTGGTCAGATCATTGGGCTGCACATTAAGGAATCAGGAACAGAGTAAGTGAAAAATATAAATATTTATTAAAGATAAAGACACACGTGTAAACAAAACCACAGCAAACCATAAGCAAGAAACAAATACAAAGGAACACAACAAACCCCAAAAACAACCTAATCTAACTAGCTAACTAATATGTACAAAAGAGAACACACATACATGAACAAGGCAGGGATGAGAGACAAGGGGAGCAGAAGGCCAGGTACTGGGAGCAGTCAGCAAGGGGGAGCTGGTATCAGGGGACAGGTCTCAGGGGACAGGTCTCAGGGGAGCTGGTATCAGGGGACAGGTATCGGGGGACAGGGTACAAGGATCAGAGTCCAGGACAAGGCAGGGAACAGATCAGGATCAGGTTCAGGACCAGGTAATGGATCAGGTTCAGGCAGGGACCAGGCTTACAGAAGGAATTCTGGAGCACTGAGCTTTGTTAAGGGTGGGTTTATATAGTCCAGCAGACCCAGATCAGGTGTGCTTGATGGCTGGTGGAAAGTCTTGGTGAGGAGACACCCGCTGGTGGCCACCAGAACTACACCCACTGCTGCCGAATGCAACAGTGCCACCAGCAGGTGAGCCCAGTAATGACACCATTCCTGACAATGTATGTACAGTACAATCATCATTAATTTAATATCACTGATCATAAATAATATATCCCATATTTGTCCACAGAACATCATATAATACACAAGTTAAAACATCAAAGTGTGGTAAAGCAATGGTTTATTCCTTTCGGACCAACGCGTTTCATGGACTTGATCCACTTCCTCAGGAGCTGTCATAATGTTTAATCAAATAATAATCTAAACAGAAACAACCAAAATTATTATTATTCCATTCTTCATTCTGGTATGTAGATTGTTAGGATAACAGTCCTGGGCACACAAAGGATGGGGAAAAAAAAGAGGAGCCTATAGGTCAGAACCAGCTGAGGGCCCACAGAAGGCAGCAAAAGGCCCCAGTCTGCTCCCAATCATAGAGTTGTGTAATCAGCTAATTCTTAAGACCTGTTCAAACAGCAATACTATGATAGAAGAATAGTTATATGTCATATCACATATCACATATTTATATGTCTGTATAAAGATAAAGTCTCCAAATGCAAAGTTAACGTACAAACATTTACCATTTACACCCAAGATCAATACCCCAATTGGTCGACATATAGGCTTATTACACAATTATGATGTCATGGTTATGCAGTTAATTGCTCTGGATAGAGTCATGGAGGATCTCAGAGGAGGGGAGTGCTTCAGAGAGAGACCAGGTGGATACATCGCCTTAAGGCCACAGTGTCACCGGGTCTGAACAATGTTATTAGCTTTGCATTGTTCTTATAACATCCTATAATTACACACCTGGCTCATGTGACACACGCTCGAGCACCCTGATTGAATAGGTTATCTTTCTCCCCTTTGACCACACCCACCACTTGATGCGGTTCTGCGAGGGGGGGGGGGCGTGGTTGAGTTCTTGCACCTATTCTCTGAGGAAAAAAAAGGCCTGGAAACATTTATATAGTTTTACAGATACAACCAGCCAACCAACCATAGTGCTGATGCTGCCCACAATGAAATTGATTTTGATTTAGATTGACAGCGCTCAATGAAGAAAAGAACTGGAATTAGGAGAAGTTAGTTTTCATTACATTTCTAATTGTGTGAAAAAGAAAGCTGTGACTACTTTACAAGAAACGTAAACTTTTAAGACAGGGTTCGGCAACCTACAGTCCGCCTCTGCTAAATGTCTGGCTCATCAGTGCACGTGATAAATTCACGCGGTCCGTGGACATTTTAACCCCTTCACCCCGACCTGTACCGGGGTAATGCCTGCAGCTGCAGGCATAACCCTGGTATTGTTTTTTAGAGCCAGCGATTGGCTTACTTGGAATAACAACTGATGTGGTTTTCCGCGGCTCACCCAGGCTCTCCTGTCCCACTGGGAGGCCTGAGCGACCAGTTGGCGCGTCCACTGGCTATCCGGTGACCCGAACAAAGCAGAAATTGGCTTCAATCGGGTATCAGATCTAGTAACACGGAAGCAAATTTTTAAAAATTACAGTATTTAAAACAGCCAAACTTGGCGTTTTGAATGCTTTTAAGTGCAAAGGAGGGATTTGGGGTCTTATAGACCCCAGATCCCTCCATAAAGAGTACCTGTAACTGCCTATTAGTCCCGGTTCATACTTGTGTGCTCTGCGAGATCGCATGTGATCCGCACTGCAATGCAAATCACATGCGATGTCCGTGCAATGCGTTTCAGCCATACAGATAGTAGCTTCCTATTGTGGCACATTGAGAAGATGGGGAGTATACAGCACCGGCGGCGGACACCAGAACCGCAGGTTAGGGACTGCTCTGTGCAATTCCACTGCACAGTGCAGGTAAGTATAAACCTATTTGTTATTTAAAAACAAAAAGAGTTTGCAATCACTTTAATGCATTCTCTGCATTAAGGTAAAAGACCTTGCATGTTCAGCTCCCCCTAGCCCCCCTAAATACTTATCTGACTCCGATCTTAATCTAACGCTGTGCCTGAGAGCAGGAGTGCTGTTCTCTCTCCCCTCTCTAGAACTCCTGCTACTAATAATCAAATATGTGAGAAGGGAGCGGGGGGTGGGATCAAGCCTGCATGTCTGCCCCCAAACCAAGTGCTTGCTATGGGGCAAACACAGAAGAGGAGGAGCCAAGAGCGCTAATAGGGGACCTCAGTAGTGGAGGTTTGGAGGCTGCTCTGTGCAAAACCATTACACAGAGCAGGTAAGTATAACATGTTTATAAATTTTTTTTAAATTGATAAACACATAATCCTTCCCTTACTTTCTCCAAAATGAAAACTTTAATATTTCACTAACATATTTTTATTTTAGGGATTTTTCAGAAAGAGAGGTTTTTTTATTGCTCATATTTTTGCTATTTTATTACACCCTTTTTACTCCCGTGTGTAATTTTATACTTTTATACAATAGGATAAAAACCCACAACATTTATACTTGACTTTACCAAAAGCCCTCCAATACTTTTCTTTTCAGCTTTTAATCATTGTTGAAATGTATTAAATATTTGGCAGATCAGCAATAATATAATGCATGCAAGGCAGTGTAGGCATGAGAATTTGGCTCATGCCTTGTACACACAATCGGGCTTTTGCCCGGCCAAATTACATCGGAATTCCATCGGAGAAAAATAGAACATGTTCTATATCTATACTCCGACGGAATTCCTCGGAATTTCCGATGAAAAAACTCAGATGGGGCTACACACGGTAGAAATTTCTGATGGAAAAAGTCCGTCTGACTTTTTCCATAGGAAATTCCTATCGTGTGTACAAGGCATTAGTCTTGACATTTAAAAGAAACCTTTTACTGAGAGAGTCATGTAGATTTTCAAAGCTATTTTTATTTTGAAAATGCTAGCTGCCTGACTGTCACTGCTTTCACTATTTTCTGAGTTATTGACCAAGTACGTTGCCAGTAAAGTCAAAGTTGCAACTACTGACCTGCATGTTCTTTTGTCATGTTCTGTAACTGAACAAACATTGACTGAATCAGTATTATAGCAAGGCAGGCAACTAACATTTTCCGAAGAAGAATTTAATAATGGCAGCCTCCCTATTAGAAAATGTTACACCTAAATGAGAAGTATGAAAATGATATTAAAGCTGGAGTGGTGGATGGAGTTTGGTGTTTTTTGTCATATGTATATGGACTTGGTACCCTGAATTAACGGGTGAACATCATACTACCTAACATAAATATACAAATCCCACAATTGAGTATAGCTAGTCTGACAAATTCCTACTTTTAATTAAGGTTATTCCTATTAGGTGCTTGATTTGAGCCTGGCTTGTAGTTGTATTGCTTGCCAGCAGATGTCCTAATAAACCTTCTATATAAGTAATTGTACTTCCGTTATGAAAAGTCCACAATGCCTGTAGACAGCTGTATTATATAGTGCATCTTATTAGAAGAGATGGATATTTTTGGATTAATTTTTTACATTTAATTTAGATGTTTCATTGTCCACATTACAATTTTCCATAGGAAATAACATTGTAGAAGAGCCCCACACTGTAAATAATCTATACATTAGTTTAGACTATATATTTTTAAAGCATCCAAAACTTGATCCATTAAAGAGTCTGTCCATGTTTCAGCAAAGGGTGGATACCGACAAGCTGGATCACACATTGTCCTTTTATATCTCTCAAAATCTCCAGCAATAAAAGCTCGGTGCTTTAGTTTCTGGTTTTGCTCTAGCTTTCTTTGCTGCTTTTACATAAAATAAAATGAAAACAAAATCCAACTTTAATTTACAAATATGTTTCCTAAAATAATGTTTTCTTTTTAGGCAGGCAGATGTTTTGAATAGCTAAACCAAAAACATTAACACAGAAAAATTATTAGTTATTTTCTGTGCCTATTAATGCTGTTTTAAACTAATGCCACGTACACACGATCGGAATTTCCGACAACAAAACCATGTTTTTTTTTCCGTCTGATTTTCGCTCAAACTTGTCTTGGATACACACGGTCGCAACAAATGTTGCTCGGAAATTCTGATGGTCAAGAACGCGGAGCCGTACAACACTACGACGAGCCGAGAAAAGTGAAGTACAATGATTCCGAATTGGTTCCGAGCATGCGCAGCACGTTTGTGCGTCGGAAATGGCTACACACGATCGGAATTTTCGGAAATATTCAGAACTTGCTCTCAAACATTTGTTGTCAGCAAATATCCGATGGAGCCTACACACGGTCAGAATATCCGACCAAAAGCTCACATCGCACATTTGTTGTCGGAAATTCCGATCGTGTGTACGCGGCATTAGACCAAACGTCCAGGCTTTTGGTGCTGTGACTTAGGGTACATGGACATGTGCAGGTACAAGGGAACTGTACCATAACATTTCCAGTGTTTTTTCATGTCTATGAGCAGGTGGTGTGTACAGCCAACCATGGTAGTGCATACCTGTATGCCCTTGTACTTCTCTAATGCCCATGCCCTTTTGCATCAATGTTTACCCAAGCATGCATGTATGTTGTATTTTCTGAATAAGGGAAGGCATGGGAGTTATTGGTTATTAAACTGTTTAAAAACCAAGAATTTGAGGTGTGATAAATAAATGCATATAGATAATTGTCTGGATACAGGGTACAATTTACTGCCCCTCGCTGTGTGAAATCTTCATTAACTCTGAACTGCCAATTATTTTTTTTTAAGCGTACATTAGTCAAGCTTGGGTACATCTAATACTTTAATTCTCTCACCAGGGATGCAGAAATTCACTTAGCATCTCTATAATAAACAGGGTTCCTTGTCAGCATCAGTACCTTTGCTATGCAAGTCTTGCATTTTTTAGTGAACACAAGGCATTCCCTGACTTGACATGGCTAGGTGGAGGGGTGGATGATGTCACAATCTTGTAGGGGGAGAGGAGAGCCTTGGGGTACATACTGCAAACTATGCCCCCTTGCCCTTTGTCCTATGAGGAGTGAAAGAAGGGGAGTTGGACTTTCAGGGGGGGGGGCAGGGGAGGGATAGTTTTTTGTAGTATTAGCAGCCCTTGTTGCCTGATATAGTATAAAGCAGTACGTCACCCCAAAATGCAAGTACCACTATGTCCTTCTCCCACCCACTTCTAACACTTTTGGACTTTTTTTCGGGGAGGGGAGCGGGTACCGAGCTGAAGAATAGGAATCTGTTCAACTATTCAGAAAAAATATACAAAGGTGAATCACTCGGCTTCATAAACTTTTGTGTTTCTGACTTTTTTGGTCTTTTTTGGTGCAAATGTTATATGCACTGGACATAGCTCTGTCCGTGACTGTGACACCATCATGGAATGGTCCCCAAAAGCGCAATCCGGTCGCTGAAGAGAGTTTTATGTGCAGTGCTGTTGCTGTTTACACGTGCAAGTGCAAATGTTTTATTAAATCAATCAGTGCATTGAATTTTACATTATGTGGAGAATTTGGTCTTTCTTTTTTCTAACATCCTAGACGTGGAATGCTGATTCAAGGGAAATGTGGATATTGATGTATCCTCCTGGTTATTTATGTACTATATAGAACTCCGAGCCTTGCCTTTTAGTGGTGTTTTTTATATTATGCTATATATGTTATCTCTATAATTTGAGAGTCATATATCTATGTGAAGCCTCTTGCTGTGCACCTAAGGTGGTGGCGATTTACCTGGAGTGGGATTCATGGTGTTATGTTTGGATTTCACCTTTTGGAACATGTTACATGTTCCACCGGTGTTTAGGTTGGAACATGTAACATGTTCCAGCGGCTGCCGCCATTCCTCCTCTCCCCAGTGACAAAGAGCAGGCACCTTTTCCAGGCGTGGATGTGCGGGGCTCTGTGAATGGGAAACTACAAGTACCCACAGCCTTTGCAGCTGTCAGCTTGTAGTTTCAATGAACAACCATAACGCTGATTTTTGTTAAAGGACAACAGGGAATTAACAGAATTTTTTCATACATACAGTGCCTTGAAAAAGTATTCATACCCCTTTAAATTTTCCACATTTTGTTATGTTACAAGTTCAAAAACTTAATTGGGGGGGGGGGGGGTTTATGAGATAGAACAACACAAAGTGGCACATAATTGTGAAGTGAAGGGAAAATGATAAATGGTTTTCAATTTTTTTTACAAATAAATATGTGAAAAGTGTGGCGTGCATTTGTATTCAGCCTCTGATACCCCTAACTAAAATCTAGTGAAACCAATTGCCTTCAGAAGTCACCTAATTAGTAAATAGAGTCCAATGTGTGTGTAATTTAATCTCAGTATAAATACAGCTGTTCTGTGAAGCTCTCAGAAGTTTGTTAGAGAACCGTATTGAACAAACAGCAGCAGGAAGGCCAAGGAACACACCAGACAGGTCAGGGATAAAGTCGTGGAGAAGTTTAAAGCTGGATTCAGTTATAAAAAAAATATCCCAAGCTTTGAACATCTCACGGAGCACTGTTCAATCCATCATCTTAAAATGGATAGAGTATGACACAAGTGCAAACCTAACAAGACATGGCCGTCCACCTAAACTGACAGGCCGAGCAAGGAGAGCATTAATCAGAGAAGCAGCCAAGAGGCCCATGGTAACTCTGGAGGAACTGCAGAGATGCACCGCTCAGGTGGGAGAATCTGTCCACAGGACAACTATTAGTCGTGCACTCCACAAATCTGGCCTTTATGGAAGAGCGTCAAGAAGAAAGCCATAAGAGGTCCCCTTTGCAGTTTGCGATAAGCCATGTGGGGGACAAAGCAAACATGTGGAAGAAGGTGCTCTGGTCTAATGAGACCAAAATCAAACCTTTTGGCCTAAAAGTAAAACGCTATGTGTGGCGGAAAACTAACACTGCACATCACCCTTAACACACCATCCCCACTGTGAAACATGGTGGTGGCAGCTTCATGTTGTGGGGATGCATTTCTTCAGCAGGGACAGGGAAACTGGTCAGAGTTGATGGGAAGATGGATGGAGCCAAATACAGGGCAATCTTAGAAGAAAACCTGTTAGAGTCTGCAAAAGACTCGGGCAAAGGGTCACCTTCCAGCAGGACAACGACCCTAAACATACAGCGAGAGCTACAATGGAATGGTTTAGATCAAAGCATATTCATGTGTTAGAATGGCCAAAGGTCCAGACCTAAATCCAATTGAAAATCTGTGGCAAGATAAAAGACAAAAATTGCTGTTCATAGACGCTCTCTATCCAATCTTTTTTTTTTTTTTTTATTCTTTATTTATTTATTTTCAACAACAGGGTTTACACACACATACCTCCATCTTAAACTGTAGGTTAATCAAGAAAAAGAAATTCAATTCAAGGCCTATATCTTCACATCACATCTTTCAAAAATTAAATCTGTACATTCTCCGTAATATATTAATAATGTTAATTTAGTGTTTATATATAGACTTCAGCCAGACCATATTTATTCCCTCATACACTCTAACTTTCTATCTATATTGATTCCTTAATCTCTTATCTACATATTCTCATCTTCCCCTGTTATCTTCCCCTTATCCCAAACTCATCCCAATATCCCTATACACAGTTCCCATTCCCTTCAATCTCCATATTCCTCCCCTCCAAAAAAAATTACGAAATCCTTTCCCCTTCCTCTCCTCTATCCCTCCCTCCCCTCCCCAACCCCTCCATTATGACACTTATCTATCTTTTCACTCTCCTAATAGCCTTTTAGCTTCTTCTGATTGTATATATACCTCCCATGGAGCCCAGATTTCTTTAATTTGTTCCTTTCTATCTAATGTTATAGGTAACAATTTCTCCATTATTCCTATCCTCCTAACTTTCTTACAATCCTTCCAATTTGTTGTGTCCTTCCAATTTGTTGCAATACAACTTTTTGCTGCGTTTATTAGGTGGCATAAAATTGAATTAGCATATCTTTTAGGTGGAATTTGTACATTATGTAACAAAAATAAATCTGGTTCCTTTGGGATTAAATATTCAGTGAATGTCTGTGTAATTCTTTGTACTGTCTCCCAGAATTGTCTAATTACTGGGCACGACCAAAATAGGTGTATCATTGTCCCCCTTTCATCACATCCCCTCCAGCACCTGTCAGAAAATTCTGGAAAAAAGTTATTTAGGGCCACCGGCGTATAATACCAACGTGTTAAAATTTTATAATTAGATTCTTGTATTTTAATACACCTTGATGATTTTATAGCCAGGTCTATTATGTTCTGACATTGTGCTGGAGAGAAGGTATGACCTATATCTCTCTCCCATTTACCCAAGCATTCCATTTTAAAGTCATCTGGGGGTGCAATCAGCAATGCATACATTTTAGATATCACATGTGAAAGGGGTTCCCCTCCTTCACAATAATCCTCAAATCTTGTCCGTGCCCATCTATATGTTCCTACTGGTCCCACGTTTTCTAAATAATGTCGGATCTGCCGAGCTTGCCATATCGGGATTTCATATTTTCCTCCTTGTTTTGTAAGCATATCCATTGTTACCCATCCCCTTTCTCCTACGAAATCCGACGCTTGGAAAATGCCCCTTTCCCTCAATTTCTTAAATATTAGTAATTCTATCCCAGGTAAGAAATCTGGGTTTCCTATTATCGGATATAGGGGTGATTTTTTATTTGTAAGTTTAGATTTCTGACATATTTTATTTCCTATCCATAGCGTCGTTCCTATCGTGGGATGGGATTTTACCAAGGGAGGTAGGGCTGTGTAACACCATAGTGCCCTATTTAAGGGGATTGAACTTATTTGCTGCTCCATATTTATCCATAGTTTATAGTCCCTATGTCTGCTCCAGTCTACTAACCTCCCAAGATGTACTGCCTGATAATATTTATATATATCTGGTGCAGATATACCTCCTGCTCTTTTTGGTAAGGTTAGAAGTTTTCTACCTATTCTTGGCCTTTTACTGGCCCAGATGAATTTCATAAACAAAGTTTGGGCTTGGCTAAAGAAAGACTTAGGAATTCTTATCGGTAGTGCAAGGAATAAAAAAAGGAATTTTGGCATCACACTCATTTTAAGGATATTACATCTCCCGAACCATGAGTGCATACCTTTATTCCAGCTTTCCAGTAGCGTTCTTACCGTTCTAATTAATGGTTCAAAATTGAGTATGAAGGTTTTCGTTAAGTTTGCGGGCATCTGTGTACCTAAATAATTTAAAGCTTTCCTCGTCCACTTAAATTTAAAACTTTGTTCTAATACATTTTTAAAGGAACCTGGCAGTGCCACCCCCATCGCCTCTGATTTACCATAGTTTATTTTAAGATTCAACATAATCCCATATAATTCTACTTCTTTCATAAGATTGGGTAAAGAAATTTGTGGTCTTGATAGTGAAAAAAGCATATCATCTGCGTAAGTCGATACTTTGTATTCCTTTTCCCCAAATTCAATACCCCTATTATCCGGGTTCTGTCGAATTTAATTTAAGAAGGGTTCTAATGTCAAGGCATATAATAGAGGCGAGAGGGGACAGCCCTGCCGTGTTCCATTTGTAATTATAAGAGGCTTAGAATAAACCCCATTTACTTTTACCAATGCCCGAGGACTCGCATACACTCCCGCTATCCATTGTACCATCTTTTCTCCTATGCCCATTTGTTTTAATACATCGAACATAAATTACCAATTTACTCTATCGAATGCTTTTTCTGCATCTGTATTCAAAAAAACGCTCGATATCTTTTTTTTATTAGCTTGATGTATCAAATTGAGTACTTTAATAGTACTATCCCTTGCTTCTCTTGTAGGGATAAACCCTACTTGATCCAGATGTACTAGTTGCGATAGATGGGACTGTATACGGTGTGCTAGAATTTTTGTCAAAATTTTTAAATCAACATTTAATAAAGATATTGGTCTATAGCTGCTACATATCTCAGGATCTTTCCCCTCTTTTGGTATCAAGGTAATATGAGCAGCTACAGACTCAAGGGGTAGCACCAATGTTTGTCCAACTGCATTAAATACCTTAATCATATATGGCCCTAATTGTGTAATACATTTTTTGTAATATTGTATGGTAAAACCGCCTGGGCCTGGTGCTTTACCATGTTCAATTGTCTTCATTATTGATTGCACTTCCTCCATGGTAATTGGCCCTTCTAATTTCCTTCGGTCTGGTGATAATAGTCTGGGCAGACATGCTGAAGTCATATATTTCCTTATAGACCCAGGAGAAACTCCTGTTTCTGGCAAATTATATAGAGCAGAGTAATATTCTCGGAACTCTTGTTCTATCTCTTTTGGAAGTGACTTTTTCAGATCTGCTTTTCCTTTAATAGTTGGGATGTAAGACCGTATCAATTGTTTTTTTATTTTTTTTGCTAACAGCTTACCACATTTGTCTCCTAAATTGTACGTCTCTTTCTTCCCATATTGTAGGACCGCTTCTGCCTTATATCGAAGTAAATCTGCTATTTGTCTCCTTAAATGTGCTACCTCATTTCCCAATTCTCTTTCTGTTGTCTTCTTATGTTGTGTCTCTAAGCCCTGTAACTTTTCCAATAGATATTTTAACTGTTCTTCTCTGGCCTTTTTTATTCGAGAACCATGTTTAATTAAAATTCCTCTAATTACCGTTTTATGGGCTTCCCAAACTATTCCCGGGTCGCTTTCTCCATTGTCATTTATCTGAAAATACCACGTAATTTCATTGATTAAGTCTTCCATGATTTAGGGGTTTTGTAATAGGCTTTCGTTTAACCGCCATCTCCATTCTGATGAATAGCTCCCCCCCCCCACCAACGTTAACTCCATCGTGACAGGTGCATGATCTGTCCATGTTATGTTTCCTATTGAAATGTCACGTATTGAGTGTAACAATTGATGAGGGACTAAAAAAAGATCTATTCTTGAGTAACTTTGGTGAGGGTTTGAAAAAAAAAAAGTATAAGCTCTCTCCCCTGGGTGTATAGTCCGCCATCCATCTACTAGTTGTAATTCATGTAATTTTCATAAAATACCCTTTCTAATTCCGTTAGGTACTGATGACGTCCCATTGGAGGTATCTACTCTTGGGTCAAATGGGATATTTAAGTCTCCTCCACATATAAATTTTTCTTCACTAAAATCCCTTAATTTTGACAACAGTTTGACCAAAAAGCTATCTTGATGGGAATTTGGAGCATAAATAGTGGCCAAAGTCACTTTTTCCTTACCTATCGCTCCTTTAAGAAAAAGGTATCTTCCCCCTGGATCTGAGCATTTATCTGTAAGTGTCCAAGGTATTTTATTTGAAATCAGAATAGCGACTCCCTTTGTCTTAGCTTCCTGGTTGGAAGCTTGGTATACATTAGGGAAATATCTATTTTGTAGGTATGGAAAAGCCCCTTCCCTGAGATGTGTCTCTTGTATAAATCCTACATCTGTATTTAGATGTTTTAATTCATTCAACAACATTTTACGTTTTTCTGGGATATTAAGCCCTTTAGCATTTAATGAGGTTACTCATATTCTATCCATCTTATATTCTCAGCAATATCAGATATGCTATTCTTCCTACCATGTCTAGGAGGCGAGGAGGGGATGGGAGGGAGGGGAAGAAAGAAGAGAAAAAATAAATAAACATTTTTAGGGGTTGGATGGAGAAAGGATGGGTCTAGGGATTAAACCCCGGCTCCTACTTGGGACTTCAATTTTCCCGTAATTAGCCAAATTGGGGGTGTTGGTCTAGCTTTGGCGTGGTTGGCTGAGCTCCCTCCTCACCCTTCCAGTCCATCATTTTCTTTTTTGCCTATTATATTCTCCGTTAACATCCTCCTTTCTTCCTGTTCCTTTTCCATCTTTTTTCTTTTCCTTTACCTTTATGACCCTGTAATCCGGTCCCTCCTCAACCTGTATTTGTTCCCCATCTTTTATCGCCAGTCTCCTCCTCCCTCACTTCCTTATCTATTTCTAAACATTAGCCTGTTCCCTTCTTCTCTTTCTGTCTCCCTCTTCTTCCCTGTAGCTGGCTCCCTTCCTAAAATGGATTCTTCATTTCGGTTCTACCTTTCCTACTTTCTTCTATGATCATCTCATCTTTTCCTCTCTCACTCCCTCTTTCTTCCCTCTGAATAGTAATATATATTAACTCTGTATAAACTTCAAATCTCAACTAATCCTAAACCAAATATCCTCTTCCCCCAGGATGCACTCCTACTAATGATATCAACCCAACCCCTTTGTCCCCTTTCTTTTTTACCATTCAATTTCAGAATATTTGTATTTCTTTAATATAAATTATATTCCACATAATCATGACATACCTTATCACATTATATTCTCTATGTCTTTTTCTATTATAAAAGTTATATTATATTATATTCTCTATTCCTTTTTCTATTGAAAAAAAACCCATTACATATTACCATTTAACATTTCCCATTCGCCCTTTTCCCTTCCTACATATACATCTCCTTCCTCTCACTCCCCTTTCCTCATTTCCTAACAATTATTATTCTCCTCCTCCCCCTTAGGGGCTCCCTCCTACTTTTTCCCCTCTTTTTTTCTTTTTTTTTTTTTTCCTTTCCCTTCCTTTTCCTTCCTTTTTTTTTTTTTTTGTATATCAGATTGTCCACTGAATCCACACCTTCCTAACACCCATTTCCCTTATGATGTGTATAGTGTATCCCCTTCTCCCCCTTCCCCCCTCCCTTTACCCCACTCCCCTCCTATCTTACCTTTATCATTATGTACACCCAGGTATGTGTAAGAATGTGAACTTTATAAATAAAAGCTTATATAATTTGGATTCAGTACAATAATCTATACAGTCTATACAGTCTAAGAAGGCTTCTCCCGTAGATAAACACTCTAAGCATGGGGGTACCCCGTAAGAGAAAAGGGAAGGAGATGAAACAAGTTTTGACTATAGGGATCCAAGAAAAACCACAAAACAACAAAAGGAAGGAAATCCCTATAATATTCCCCAAAGTAACTGCTCTTACAGGGCATGAACATTCATTCTCTCTCTCTGGTATTCTCACTTCCAATATTTAACATGTTTTGAGTCCTCTCTATTCCCATATTTAAATATCATAGGGGCCAATAGGGGACAACAAAGTATTTTAGTGAAAAATGGCCAGTACATAATTTATTAATCCTCAATTGATCCTCCATTCATCCAGAGTACTCTTTATTTCATGGGTAGCGTTGTTCATCTGGATCCCGGGGAGAGGGAAAAAAAATGAGAAGGAAAAAACCAATCCCGGGGGGATTTAAACCCCGGAACTACCCCAGATACCGCCATATGCATATCCAAAAAAAAATGAAAAAATTGGGAAGAATAGCAAAGGGGGCAAAAGAGGCGACAATAAAGTAGTTTAGGCAGTTCTTTTCATCTTGACTCACGACTCTCCAATCCCCTTCCCTGAAGCCTCTGTAGTTTGTTCTTGTCCACCCCTTATCTGTGTTAAGACATCCAATTTTCTGGTTTGGGGTCCTCCTCTGCGTTGCCTTCTATCAATTGGATGCAGCCAATCTGAGACCTCGCATCCCTCTACTCCCAAAAAATTAAATAGCTCTGGTAGTTCAGATGGTTGAGAAAGTAAAAATGAAAGGGGTCCCTTCTTTACAAAGAGTGATATTGGGTATCCCCAGGTATATGACCCCCCCACTGATTTAATCTTTTCTAAGATCGGTCTCAATATCGCCCTCCGTTGTAAAGTTGCACGGGAAAGATCGGGTAAAATTTTAATTAACATTCCTTCATATCTTATTGTCCCGATTTCCCATGCTTTGCGACTGACCTGTTCTTTATGAGTATAGCGATGGAATCGTCCAATAACATCTCTAGGTCTTTCTGGGTTCAAAGACCGGGGCCCTAGAGCTCTATGTAATCTATCAAATTCAATTTCTCCGGGTGCAGTCACTACTCCCAATTGTTTACATATTGATACAACCATTGTATTTAAAGATGTTTCCTCGATTTCTTCCGGAATCCCCCTAAACCTCAAGTTCAGCCTCCGACTCCGATCTTCGATTTCCTCAAATTTTAACTGTATTAAATAGTCCTGCCCCTCCTGTATAGACCTATTTTCCAGTCCTTTTAATCGTGCGATCCGATCCTCCAGTTTTGCTGTACAGTTTCCTTCTGAAGAGATCTTTTCTGACAAGTTTTGTACCTCTGTTCTGATAGCCTGCATTTCCTTTCGATGATTCTCCTCCAAGCGGGACATCAATGTTTCCATCTCTTCTCTCGTTGGAAGTGTTTGTAGTATGGCTATCTCGTCTCGGGTTGGTAAAGCTTGTAGAATGGACATCAAATCTAGTTCTCCCAACATTTTATCCATTACTATTCTCTGGGTATCACCCGGTCTATATTCTTCACTTATTTCTGGGGTCTGTGAAAGACTCATTCGAGGTGCAGCTCTGGGTATTTCTGTATATTCAATTCCTCGTGTCTCTACTATTGAAGCTCTAGCTACAGCTGCCCGTGTTCATGGAAAAAAGTCTTTAATCTCCTGTTGCACAGGTTGCGGCTTTATAAGGCACTTCTGGGTCTGTTTTACTTCCTGCTTCTCCTCACCTTTACTCCTTAAGCTTTTTATGCTTTTTATACTCTTTGTATTGCTCATCCCGTGTTCATCTCATGTATTATCTCATATACACAGTAGACAATATTACAAAACTGTATCCGGCTACCTGGGCCAGTACCCTCAATATAGTCCAATATATGAAAGCATATGTAGTATACTCTGTATGTCAAGGAGCAAGCTAGGAAGCAGTTAAGGAGCTAATTCAGTGAGATCAAAGGTAATTCCCACACACCATGAAACAGACACCTCTCTCCTCCTCCTCACCTATTATGTCCTTTACTAATCCAATATTCAACTGCCCACTGTCCGCAATTCACCTCCTCCTTCCCTTATAACTGGATACAATTGATAGTTGAGGAAAGGGCATAGTCGTTCAGTCCTTATATAGTCTTTTTATGCTGCTACAGGTCTTTATCCGTTTATCCGTCAAAATTGTATTATTTAAATTTCAAGAGAAAGAAAGTCTAATTCCATATGGCAAAGGGAAAAAATGAAATAATCACAGTAGTCACTTTTTATAGTGCTATTCCAATTAGTTAATTGAGCCTGGAGTGCTTGCGGATTTTAAAACGTTCAGAGCGTAACTTATTAGACTTGTTGCATGAGTATAATATAAACACAGTACCAGTACCTTGTAAAACTTTTCTTGCCAGGGGCGTACAAACCCACATACAATGGACCCTCCAACAATGGTTGATCTTTCAGCTCTTGGTTGGTGCTATCTCCCCCGCCGCGACACTGGTCCGTTGGCTTTAGCTGTTTCTCTCTGCCTACAGCCTCATAGACTCTGTATGATTTACAAGCCGTGCCAGGTATTGGATATGTGGCACACTCCTCTGCTCCTCCGCTCCCTGCTCTCCACTCTCCCACTGCCGTCCCGACACACCGATGTCTCCGCTATTACCGCTATTACCGCCAGGTGTTGAGTATGCGGCTCACTCCTCCGCTCCCCCGCTCTCCACCGTCTCCACCACCGACCCGACACACTTCCGTTGCCTCCGCTGTTGCCGCCTCCGCCAGCTTCTGGTAAGAATATACTATGACATCCACACAGAGGGATAAATCCTGAGAGATGGGTCTTTAGAGCTCCGGGCTCATAATCTAATATAGGGGATAACCATATTGCTTAAGCAAGGCTGCAGGGTCTAGCATCCCTTAAGCGTCTGAAGGCCTGGTCGGAGCTCAGCACACACCCATCCTCCTTCTCCTTCTCCTACTCCACAATTGCTAGGCCACGCCCCCCCCTCTATCCAACCTGACAGAGCTTGAGCTATTTTGCAAAGGAGAACGGACAAAAAATTCACTCTCTAGATGTGCAAAGCTGGTAGAAACATCTCCAAAAAGACTTGCAGCAGTAATTGCAGCAAAAGGTGGTTCTACAAGGTATTGACTCAGGGGGGCTGAATACAGATGCACGTCACACTTTTCAGATATTTATTTGTAAAACATTTTGAAAACCATTTATAAATTTCCTTCCACTTCACTTATGTGCCACTTTGTGTTGGTCTTTCACATAAAATCCCAATAACATACATTTACATTTTTCGTTGTAACAAGACAAAATGTGGAAAATTTCAAGGGGTATGAATACCTTTTCAATGCACTGTAAGCCCCAAAGTAATTAAATTAAATGGGCTTGAAAAATAACAAAGCAAGGTATGTTTAAAACAAATGTATTACATATGAAACACAATAACAATTTTGGAAATTTGATTTTTGTGTCTAATTTAGCAACTTATTCATACAATTGCTCTTTTTATAGTAAAAAAAATAAATTCAAAGGTAAGCAGCCAAGATTATTGCACACAATCCTGTCATCTCTGTCAGTGTCATTATTTGGCTTATCTGTGACTTAATTATTCATATAGTAATTTTCTATTTATAAAAATCCCTTTGTACAATTCAACCACAGTGCCTAATTTAATGTATTTTTGGCATTATGCAATATGCCATATAAGGGGCTGATTACGTTTGAATGTTCCGCAGAGCAAAATCAGATTTCAAGAAAACACAAATATTGGTTGGTAGCTTAGTGACACATTTGCTAAATCATAAGGCCTAATGTACACGGGACGTTGTTTAACCTCTTCTGAACTATTTTAACCACTTCCTTACCGGGCCTATTCTGGCACTCCTCTCCTACATGCAAAAATCATAATTTTTTTGCTAGAAAATTACTCAGAACCCCCAAACACTATATATGTTTTTTTTAAATATCAATAGTTTTTTATTAAATTTCACATACAAAGCAATGTAAAGTATACATGTTAACAATGGTGCTATACGTAAGACAATTTCCTAGTTAACTATAATTAATTGCAGAACAATTTGGGATAAGAAAGTAGTCTAGTTCTATGCCATTTGGTGCAGTCCCACACTTGGTAACTCGTATCATCCCGTGGCGCTCAGCCCTCGCAGGCCGTCCCTCTCCGCCCCCAGCACCCCGATAGGGAACATGCTGTGCCGTCCGGCAGAGAGTAACGCCCCAACCCCGCCGAGCACCCACAAGTTAAGTAAGAGGGAACCACACCTCAGTACATTTCAGCATAGGTTTAACACAGGTATGTATAAGCACATTAACATAGGAGGCAGTTGAACCCTGACCACAGAAGATTGTCGGTGGAATGAATAAGTGCTAGTAGAACATTTAAACAAACAAACAAAACAAAAAAAAAAAAAAAAAAAGAAAGAAACTTGAACAAAAACAAAAAAGCAGCAGATATAAAAGTTAGAGTATTGTTGCTGTGTCATGTTCCATCGCTTAGAGTCATAGGTGATTTGTGACCTATCCAACTATGATAATAGATTGAGACTGTAAATTATGATTTATATACTAAAATTTACTAAAATTTATGTAAGGAGTTTGCTTGTATCATACCAATCTATCCATCTTTTCCATTGAGCCTCGACTTTTAAGTGGTTATTTTGAGCCCTGGCCAGCATTCTTTCATATGTAGAGTGGGTATTAGTAGTCCTAATGACCTCGCCAATGCTTGGAAGTATCTGGTTTTTCCAATGTCTCGTAATAGTCAAACGAGCGCTGAGAAGTATGTGTACTAGAATAGTTTTGTGCTCATGAGGTATGGATTCTATCGTCAATGTTAGTAATGCAAGACCCGAGGAGATAGGCACCGACCAATGCAGTACCCTTCTGATCAGGTGAAAAACCTTTTTCCAGAAAGCTGTTATCACTGGACAAGTCCAGAGAATGTGGTACAGTGAACCCGTCAATCCACAATTCCGCCAACACTTGTTCGATGTCTGAGGGGAGAACTTGGCAATTCTGTGAGGCGTCAAGTACCATCTCAGTAGAATTTTTTGTGTTAGTTCCCATAAACCTGCACTCCTAGTCACTGAGTAATTAGCTAGCAAGGCATATTGCCACTGCTCCTCTGAGTACCCGTTGCCGAGATCCCTCTCCCAGGCCATTATACTGTTATTCCTGTTAAAGGTGTATTTACTACCCAAAGTGTTATAAAATAAGGCTATTCCTTTGGTTTTAGAGGTTAGGGTAGTAAAGTATTGGGACACTTGCCATGGGAGAGTAATCGCGGCAGGGGGTGAAGTGTGCAGATAGTTCAACAGTCTCAGATAAGTGTAATATTCCCTATCTGAGAGCCCGTATTCTATTTGAAGGACTCGGAAAGTCTTAGGGGCTGGGCCTATAAGTAGATGTTCGATTTGTGTAATCCCCAGTCTTTCCCATGCACTGACGTCTATATTCGGGATAATGTGAGATATACTCATCAACGGTATTTGGATGGTTGTAAGATTGACATTATGAAACTTGGTGTTTAGTAGTGCCGTCCAAGCTGATAATGACGCTTTAATGGTAGGTGACCATTCATCCGACTTAGCGGTGGTTTGTGGGCTAGCTAAAAGAAAATGGTGTAAGTTACCCTTATAGACCTGAGTTTTCTCAATTTCTACCCATCTACTACTGTTATGTTGAGGAAACCATGTCCTAAGTTGTGTCAATATGGCTGCTATGTAGTAGTCTTTTAGGACTGTTAGGCCTACCCCTCCCGCCTTCCTGGAAGACGTTAATTTGGAAAAAGCACATCTTGCTCTCTTCCCCATCCAAAGGTATTTGTTAATTAAAGTTTGGGCCCTTGCGAAGAAGCTGTTGGGTACCGGGACTGGCAGGGTCCTGAATAAATACAGTCGTTGGGGAAGTATCAACATCTTGAACGCTGCCAGTCTCCCTGACCATGACAGCTCTGTTTTGGATATGTTTTGGAGCTTCTTATGCAGGCTATCTAAAAATTTTAGGTAGTTTGCCTTGACCAGTTCTTTTGTAGTAGAAGTCAGTTGGATACCAAGATACTTCAACCCTGATGTTGTCCATTTATAAGGGTATTTATCTGCTAACTCACGCATTGTAGCCTGCGGCACATTAAGACCCAGTATAAATGATTTATCTTCGTTAACTTTATAGTATGAAAGGCTATTAAATCTCTGCAGTACTCCATGAACCGAAGCCAAGGAAGTTTTTATATCCGTGAGCATCAGGATGACGTCGTCCGCAAATAGGCTGATGACATGGGACGAATTTCGAAATTTGAATCCCTCTATGTGAGAGTGGTTGCGGATGTGACTCGCCAAGGGCTCCATGATCATATTGAAGATCAGGGGAGAAAGAGGACACCCCTGACGAGTCCCATTTGAGATTTGGAATGGTTTGGATAACACCCCCGAATTGTATATCTGAGCAGATGGCTTAGTGTATAATGCCATTATAGCGGCATGTATAGATCCCTCGAACCCGAAGGTTTGTAGTACTCGCGACAAATATCCCCAGTGGACTCTATCGAACGCCTTCTCTGCGTCCAAAGCTAGGAGCAGAGAAGGCGTTCCCTGTATGTTCGCTTGATGAATAATATTTATTAATCGCCTCGTTGCATCAGATGTCTGACGGCCTTTTGTGAATCCAGATTGATCTGGGTGTATGATTTGGGGGAGAATGTCCATTAGACGCATTGCTATTAATTTGGCATATAGTTTCAGATCGTTGTTAAGGAGGGATATTGGCCTGAAATTTTGAGGGGTAGTGGGTTCCTTCCCTGGCTTCGGTAGGGTGATTATTAGTGCTTTCAGCATCTCAGAGGGGAAGGACGAAGAGGCAACCGCAGCATTATAAACTTTGGTTAAATATGGTGCTAAAAAATCTTGGAAGGTCTTGTAGTATTCCCCTATGAAGCCATCCGGCCCAGGAGATTTGTTCGCTGGAAGAGTTTGTATGGCTTTCACAACCTCATGGGTTGTGAAGGGAGAGTTAAGTTGTGTAAGCTGTTCAGGGCTAATTTTTGGGAGGGATATGTTTTTTAGAAAATCATTAATGAGGTCAGTGGAAGGTTGGGGTATAGTAGGATCATTTGATAGATTGTATAGGGAGCCATAGTAGTGGCTGAAGGCGTTTGCTATGTCATTAGGATGGAATATTTTTTCTTTGGTAAAAGGGTGTACAAGGAAGGGGATTTTGGATTTGTACCTGGTACCTCTTAGGCGTTGGGCCAGTAGCCTACCTGCCTTATTTCCATTTGCATAATAATTAGTGTTAAGCCTTCTAGATGACTTTTCAAACTCGCCCAGTAAGAGCAGGCGTAGGTCATAACGGAGTTGGGATATCTGTTGGGAGATTTGTGGTGAAGGGTTGATTTTATTTTGGGTTTCTAGGAGTTGGATTTTCTGTGTTAGTTCTTGGAATAGTTTTTGCTGCTGCCTCTTCCTTCTTGCTCCCAGCTGGATGAAAATACCCCTCATATAAGCCTTATGGGCGTTCCATAATACAAAATTATCATCGACAGACATTTCATTTTCCGTAAAATATTGAGTCAAATGGTGTTCCAGCAATTTTTTTGTGTCTTTGGATTGCAAAAGAATGGGATTAGCTCTCCACACCGGAGTCGGATTAGAGGAAAAAGCATCGGAGATAGTCAGAGTCACTGAAGCATGGTCTGACCATGTGATAGTATTGATGGCAGTGGATATCGTTCTGGTCAACACTCCCTGATCCACCAAAAAAGATCCAGTCTGGAGTAGGATTTGTGTGGGGCAGAAAAAAAAGTGTAGTCTCTTTCGCCAGCATGTAGGCAACGCCAGGCGTCAAATAGGTTATGTTGATGAATAGCGGGTTGAAGGTGATTGCTCGCTCTAGGACCCGCCGAAGTAGAGTCCAGAATAGGGTCAGGTATTAGATTAAAGTCTCCGCAAACAATCAGCGAGCCCTTTTGGTGTTTCCTTATCTTGTTGATGGTTTTATTAAAGAATCGAATTTGGTTGGAGTTGGGGGCGTACACGTTAACTATGGTGTATTGTGAGGCGTTAATTTCACATAGAATTATGATATAGCGTCCCTGTGGATCCTTTATTTCCTCCTGCAGTTGGAAGGAAACAGTGTCTCTGAATGCTACCAGAACCCCTCTCTTTTTAGCATCTGCGTTGGCAGAAAAAACGTAAGGGAAATTTTTGTTGGAACATTGCGGGGGGTCTTTGGCGTTGAAGTGGGTTTCCTGTACACAAAGTACATCGCATTTAAACTGAGAGGCCTCCTTCCACATAGATCTTCTTTTAGCAGGGTGGTTAAGACCCTTTGCGTTCATAGACAAAAATGTTATCCCCATGGTTGAAGGGAGTATGTGCTGATGGGACGTTGTGAATCAATGTTGAGTAATACACGTGACCACATTTCCCTCCTGTGGTGAGAAGTGGTAATGCATTGGAACATTATTATTTCTGAGGTAAACATGATGAAAGTACTCACTGTATGATGGATCAGTTGGTGGCTGGGAAGTTGTTTGGATCGGGAGTGAAGTTTTCCGCAGAGACTTGACCTCTCCTCCTCAGGTCTTCCTGATGCTCTATGAGTTAGCGTCAGCTTTGGAATCAATGGCTTACATATATGCTGCAGTGTAGAAAAAAAATGATAAACAACAAAGAAAACAACGAAAAGAGAACTAAGAAAAAACGCATGCTGCTTAGCTCGCAGCAGACAGTCACGTAATTTAGAGGTTGTAAACATATTCCTCAGGGAGGAAGAGAAACAATGAGGGTATACCCTCGGGTGCAGCAAAAGCTGCTCAGGTGTATTCAAGGGGTGAGTCCAGGCGTGAGAGAGCCTCACTCTTCAGGGCACGTATGGCCAGTTTCCAAGATTTAGTGCTTTTTGCTATTCTGTGCATTCGCTTTCTGCCACTCAGACTCCTTATAGGGGTTACTTTTGGAAGGCACCGGCTGGCCCTCTGTTTCTGGGACGATCTGCCATTCTTTAAGCCGCTTCAATCCCTTTTCCAAGGAGTCTATAACAAAAGTAGTTTCATCTTTGATGACGGTAAGTTTGGTAGGGTATCCCCACCTGTAGCTGATCTTGTGATTGCGCAGGGCCTTAGTTATGGTATTGAGGTCTCTCCTCTTTTGCAGAGTGTGTTGCGAGAGGTCTGCAAAAAATTGCAGGTGTTGATGCTGGAGGGGAATGAGATCTTTGTTGCGCATGACTGCCATGAGCTTTTCTTTGGTGTAATAGAAGTGCAGCCGCAGGAGAACATCTCGTGGCACTTGAGTGGGGAGGTAGGATGGCTTGGGTATGCGGTGAATCCTGTCTATGGAGACATCCAGCTCCGTAAGGTCAGGTAAAATATCCTTAAACAGGGCTATAGCAAAAGCCCTCAGCTCACCTTGTTGCACAGATTCAGGGATACCTCTTATTTTTAGATTATTTCGTCTTGCCCTGTCTTCCATATCTGCTATTTTTGCTTTAAGCCCTTCTATTTCCTCCCCGCGCTCATCATGCGCGTCGACCAAGTCGTTAATGGTTTCCGCGAATTCTCCCATTCTATTTTCCACATGTTCTACCCGTGCTTCAACCACTTTAATCTCCTTATTAAACTTAGTCATGCATGATACAATATCGTTTTGGAGTGTGCTCCTAAGTGACATTAACATGTCCTTCAGCACCGTATCCATGACCGGTTGATTCATAGTAGGGAAAACCTCAATGCTGTCTGGCAGCTCCCTCGTGTCCTCCCCAGAGTCTATGTCAGGGCCTGCTGCTGCATCGCATCCAGAGCCATCCAGCCTAAATCTAGCCTTAGCGGGGCTAGCTGTCTGCGGGGTTGCAGGGAGGGAGTGAGAGCTATTAGGAGACCCATCATTGCAGCTCTGTGCTGCGGGATGTAAGCGGGGATGTGCGGTCAGGGCTGGTGTGGATGTGGCGCCGGCGCCATTTTGCCTACCTTCATGCATCCCCCATGCATAAAAGTCTGTCAACTTCTGAGGCCTCCGGAGCTCCTTCCTTTTCCTAGTCATGGTCCTCGGGCTGTCCGGGTGTAGAACGCTCCTTCTCTGGTACTTTAATATGCCTTGGAAAGCCGCTATTAGCCGCGTTGTGTCCCTGATTTGCAGAGCTCAGCTCTCACGCCGCCATCTCGGTCCGCGGCTAGCCACGCCCCTATATATGTTTTTTTAGCAGACACCCTAGGGAATAAAATGGCGGTCATTGCAACTTTTTATCTCGCACGGTATTTGCGCAATAATTTTTAAAATGCCTTTTTTTGGGGGAAAAAAAACGGTTTAATGAATTAAAAAATAACAAAACATTAAAGTTAGCCAATTTTTTTTGTATAATGTGAAAGATTATGTTATGCTGAGTAAATAGATACCTAACATGTCACGCTTTAAAATTGCGCACACTCATGGAATGGCGCCAAACTTCAGTACTTAAAAATCTCCATAGGCGTCGCTTATTTATTTTTTTACAGGCTACCAGTTTAGAGTTACAGAGGAGGTCTAGTGCTAGAATTGTTGCTGGCACTTTAACGCACACGGCGATACCTCACATGTGTGGTTTGAACGGCGTTTACATATGTGGGCGGGACTTGCATGTGTGTTCGCTTCTGAGCGCGAGCTACTGGGGACAGGGGCGTTTTAGAAAAAAATATTTATTATTTTATTTTTTATTTTACTTAATTTTTTTTATTTTTACACTTTTTTTTTTAATTGTTTTTTTTTGATCACTTTTATTCCTATTACAAGGAATGTAAATATCCCTTGTAATAGGAATGTGTGTGACAGGTCCTCTTTATGGAGAGATGCGGGGTCAATAAGACCCCACATCTCTCCTCCAGGCTAGAAAGCATGAGATCGGTGAAAAAAATTTCACTGATCTCATACTTACAGCCGCAATGGCGGCTTTGTTTACATTTGAGGACCCGGGCGTGACGTCATCACATCGCGCCCGGGCCTCCGACGGTCATAGAGATGACTGGTGACCATCTGGTCACCAGTCATCTCTATGCCTTCCATCCGGCGCCGGCAGATCGTTTCTCCGGGTCCCCGATCGCACAGGAGAGCCTGGAGAAGCACTGGGTGGCGGCGGGAGGGGGGGGGCATCCCCTCCCGCCGCCTATAAGAACGATCAAGCGGCGAAACCGCCGCTATGATCATTCTTATGGTGCACAGAATCGCCGGCTGAAAAGATGGATATCTGAATGATGCCTCTAGCTACAGGCATCATTCAGATATCCCCACTGAAAGTCCAGGACGTCATATGACGTCCTTGGGCGGGAAGTGGTTAAACATCCGTTTAGCCACGTTTACATGCCTCATTTAGCCTCATTTAGCCGTGTTTGCATCTAGAAGCATTTATAAAAAAAAGTTTTAAATTTTTTGTTAAAATGAAAAACGTCGGTAAACGAAACGCTGCTAAACGCGAGTTACCGCGTTTAGCAGCGTTTACAGACTGTTACAGGCATTTGGCGTTTCAAATGCCTATTAACATCCGTCCTGAACCCATTTTTTTTGCGTTCCAAAAAAATGCTTCTAAACTCAACTGCCTAGAAATTACTATAAACGATCCTGTGCACATGTACTGAAAAGATAACATAAAGGAGAGTTCAGGGGCAGCTGAAAAAAATGCCCAACTGCTCCTAAACATCTGTTTACCAGCAGCAGTGTACATGAGGCTTAATGTCTTCTTTGTGTTTAGGTGATGGACTCCCACCAAACCCTGTTGAACTATCTAGATTTATAACTGCAACACAGTCAGACCGCATATACAGTAAAAAAAAAACATTTTTTTATTCGATAAGTACTGCAGAAAGGATTAAAATACACAGCACATATGAGAGTTAGACCGCTGTTCTTACATACAAGCTCTCCTGCGGTCTGACACACTCCACTGAACACTGCTCTAATCAACATCACTCTAACTCCCTGAGAAGTGCTAGGGATTAGAGTAGTATTTAGCAAGGGGAACTGGGCAATGGCGTCCCTAGGGGGGGCCAGAGGGGGCCCTGACCCCCCAACATTATGCTGTGCCCCACCATGTGCCCCCCCCCCCAAAAAAAAACATTTTTATTTTGTTTTATTTTTTGTATTTTGCTGGGGCCGCCGCTGGAGTAACACAGTCTCTCCTGAGAGGGAGAGTGTCCCCAGTCAGCTCCTGCAGGGGTTTCCTCCCCCCTCCCTCTGCTCACTGACACTGCATAATGTGAGCCCTCACACAACCGCAGCCGCCCGATCTGCTCTTTCCCCTGCATCCTCATTGGCCCGGAGAAGAGTGAGTTGCAGAAAGGACTCCACGAGCACTGGGGGGGGGGGGGGGGCAAGCCTTCATCTCAGTTACTGAAAAAACAGACTGATTTCTCCCGTCCTTAGGACAGGAGAACCAGCCTATAAATCCTGAGAGTGGTGACTGCAAGCTGAGCCGAGTGTCAGTCTATGACACTCTTTCACAGCCCAGCGAGTCCAGCCACACCCCCTCACTCTCCTCACATACGAACAGGGAGGAATACAGCTCCTCCTCCTCCTTCCAGTCGTGGGGGCGGGTAATATGAAAATCAGCAGCATTCCTGGCTGTGTGTGAATGATGCCTGAGATTCTAGCCTGGACCATGGGTAAGTGTGTGCACTGCAGACTGCAGTACACTGTAATCACTGATCTGCATTATCTCCATCCCTTCTCTCCCCCATCTGTCTCCCTCCCCCTCTCCTGTTCTTTCAAGACATTCACAATTTACTTTCACTTTCAGTTAGGCAGGTAATATACGGTGCAAATTTCTTTCCTGCTGCATCCACAGATTGCAGGAAAGAAACTTGCATGATTCCCCCATCAACACAGACAGTGCTGACAGGGGAATATCCCTCCTGCCCAGCAATTGTATTCTCCCAACAAACAGTGATTATCACTAGTGGCTATAGCAACCACTAGTGATAATCATAAGAGAATCTGCTCATTAATGGTTCAAATCTCACAGCCAGTTCCTGCTGAACCAGCTGAGATTTAAACTGTCTATGTCTTGTCTTAGCACTTAGGCAGCCCATACATTGATCACTTTTTTTCATTCAACTGTAAGGTTGAATGAAAAAAACAAAGAAATTATCCAATTTCCCCATCTACACATTATAGGTGGATGGGGGAATCCTCCCAGTGTGGACCAGTGCTGGAACAAACAACAAGAGTTGCTGTCCTGTCCCGGCTTCTCACAGCGCTGGTCTCTGTCTCCATGGCGGCAGCGGCAGCACATTGGAACCCAGTGCTGGTTACTTTATGGGGCTGATGTACAGGAGGGCCAGCACAATTTGTTGTTAGAGATGGGCTGGGCATGTTCAAAATTCCACATGCCAGGGCCTGCCAGGAAGCCAACACTGCACAGCGCTAATCACAGGCAGTGAGACATTTCCCGATCCGCAGCTGCACAGATCAGGAAATGTCTCACTGGCTGTGATTAGCACTGTGCGGTGCCGGCTTCCTGGCGGGATCGGGCGTGTGGGATTTCAAACACACCCAAGCCCATCTCTATTGGTTGTAGACAGTTGAGCTCCCTGCGGGTTGCTTAGCAGCAGTGGAGCCTTCTCTGACATGCTGATCGGGATAAAATCCAGGTGATGCTCCTAGTCAAATCCTAGTGTTAAATATCAGTGATTTTATTGATCAAAGCCCACACTTTACAGGCATAGAGCCCACATGGTGGCTGAACGTACGGTTGATTATATATATGTGGTTGTACTCTTAATGCTAATAAATACTGTGTTTATTAGATCTGACTGGGAGCATCACCTGGATCACAACCCGATCAGCATGTCAACAGAGAAGGTTATACAGCATTACTACTGCTAGGTGACCAGCTGGGGGCTCGGCTCTCTATAACCAATAGTGCCAGCCTTCCCCTGCATGCACCCATAATGTCACCAGCACTAGGTCCTAATAGACTGCCGCCGCTGCTAAGGAGACAGATGCCAGACCAGCGCTGTCGATAGCAGGGACAGGACAGCTGGGGAACCCCACAGTGGCAGAATACCAGGACCCGGTGGCAAGACAACCTTTGCAACCCTGATAGTTCTCCCACTGCTTTGGACCCTTATATTTTCTTGGTGGGCTGGTGACATATATCTCTTGTTTTCTGCCACCCAGGGGGGCCCCAGTATAGTAGGAAGGGAGCTCACTGCAGAACATGTGAAAGGGCCCATTGTGGGATCGTAGTAAAGGGCCCCTAGGTCCCTGTCCCCCCATGTGCCCCCCCCCCCCTAAATATGAAAGCTGGAGACGCCACTGGAACTGGGTTACTGCTTGCATGTGAAAGCAGCAGTCTGACTTTCCTAGTGCTGCCAGCAAGGTTCTCTAACTTAGCAGATGAAAAGTAAAAAGGTGGCATATTCATTATTGTATATGTAGCCTGACTGAAATACCATAATGAATTAAGTAGGTTCAGCTAGGCTTTAACTTCAAGGAAACCTTTCCTCAGAAACACAGTGGGCTGCCATTGCCGAACCCTTTCTGGCGATCACTGATTATCTGAGTTAAGTTTAGCCTATGGGTAGAAAAATGTTTGAGTCACTTACCTTGAAGAAATATGCACACCAGGAAAGTCAGAGTAAAGTCAGTTGTCTTTATTTGCATATTTGTTTGAGGTAAGTGACACTAAGGACTTGATTTTCAAAAGGAGCTGAGACTCTTAACCCACTAAAGAGTTGTTATGTAAACTTTCCATAACCAATCATGTGCAGATGAAATAAATAAACAGGAATTATCTTTACACATGACTAGATAATTGAAGTAAATCTTTACTAAATTTACTAAAGATTCTACACAACGAAGCAACTTGCATTTGCAAAACGAGAGACAGCAATGGCAGCCTCCAAAAAATGTTCCCTTTAACACCTGTTCTAAACTGATCTTCATCTTTATGTTTAACCGGTTCCCGTCTGCCGTATACAGAAATGACAGCTGGGCGGGGCCGCTGTAGTTCTGGGAGGATGTCATATGTCTCCCTTTCTTGCTGCGCATGCACGGTGATCGGGGGTTAGCTGTGTCCCTACGACACAGCACATCACCGATCGGGGTAAAGAGCCAATGACAGCGGCTCTTTACCACATTATTGGCTGTGTCCAATTACAGCTGATCACGATGTAAACATACTTACCGATTGTAGGTATTCCTTTCCTCACGCTGTCACAGCGCAAGCAGAGGAGAGAGACAGTAACGAGTCAGTGTGAAAGGGGACATCTGCACTGATGAACAGGGCACTGATTGTCAGTGTCCTGATTATCAGTGTAGCCCCAATAGTGCCCATCAGTGCTGCCTATTAGTGACAACCAGTGCTGCCAATCAGTGCCTATTAGTGCTGCCAATCAGTGCATCCCCATCAGCACCACCTATATGTGTCCATCATTGCTGCCTATCATTGCCACCTATCAGTGCCCATCAGTGCACCCTATCAGTGCCCATCAGTGCAGCATCATCAGCACATATCAGGAGAAAACTCTATTTGTGTGAACAAAATGATAAAAATGTCATATGAGTACAGTGTTGCATGACCATGCCATTGTCATTCAAAGTGCGACAGCGCTGAAAGCTAAAAATTTGCCTGGGCAGGAAGGGGGTGTAAGTGGCCCAGTAGGCAAGTGGTTAAATAATAATATTATAAGGGTATATGCAGGGCTATGTTCCCTCAGGTGGCATTTATGAAGACATGTTGGGGAAAGGCACTGAGGCTGGGGTGTCCGTACTGGTAAAAATGGCAGCATCTGCCAAAGGTACAGTATACAATATAAAAAATAAGTAAAAGTTTTATATTTAAAATAATACTGGTATATACTGGAGATTATATTTGCAAACAGGTAGCTAACTTAAGTGTTATTATACAAAGGTGTGGAGGTCATTAGTTTGAATAATTTCAATAATTCTGCAACTATAGTGAGTTGTTTTTTTTTTGCAAAATTGACAAGCTAATAGTGACTTTAACTCTACCCAGTTTTGTTTTTTTAGTTTTGGGAAGAGTAGGGAAGGATTGGACCTGTCAAGTATTTGTCCTGGTGACCATTGTCAGCAAGTGGTGGGAAATCCAAAATGTTTCAGTTGATTGAAATACATTTTGGGACTTTAAATGAGGAATGGCCATATAAGGTCTTATGCCTCCATCTCTGTTTATGGCGAAGACCTGTTTTGATGACAACGGTATAGGAGGAAAATTTCGCTCACTTTTAGTGGTTTTCACTCACTTCCTCTTGGCACTAAAAGTAAAAAGAAACCCCTTATAATGAGACAAAGACAACAAAAAACATCTTGGCTATACATCGATTTTAATATTCCATAAAAAGAAAACGGGATATAGATTTGGTGCAAAAAATGTACTTTAATTAGTGAACTGTTACATGTCTAAGTGCTCATTTGTGGTGACAGTATCACTACACAGTAATGGTTTCCACAGTTGGTAAACCTAACGTTCCATAATACAGTTACCCTCCACCTTGCTGTTGGCTAAGTATAGCTCATATTAAATAGTGCCAAAATAATTACCAACAGCCAGAATGGATGAAAGGCAGTCAGCTTCTTTCTTGCCCCATGCTCCTTACAGCCACAGCTTAGGTAATGATCTGTAGGACACAGCAGGATGGATTGGCTTGCTATTTAGTGCCATTTTTTGAATTTCCCGAATTTCGGAAAAAAGCAAAAAAAATAAAAAAACTAATTTTTCGGCAGTGCACATGTCTAATAATTACAAGGATTCCAACCTGAACACAAGAATGACTAGGCATCAGCTCTGCTTCAACAGTGTTATTAAATTGTGAATCTATTATTAATATTAGTACTTTGTATTTATTCGTAACAATAGACATTTTGGTGAATTACAATTTACAAAATATTTACATAAAATGTACAGGATGATGTAGAATGTACCACTAGTGTTTTACAGTAGCTAGGCAGTTATTACTGTACATATATCTATTATAAAGTTACACATACATGTTAAGAAACACTTTATTTTGCACAAAAATAGCACAATATAGTCAAATATGAAGGTTTTGATTTACATGTGACCTAAATTATGATATACTATTATATGACACATACATAAAAATACCACTTTTCTGTTAATTAATATTTACAAGCCTTTGCTTATGTGTGTCAAAACCCATGTCTAGTATTTAGTGACATATTACTACAGTCTGACTAGGGTGCCTTGTTAAGAGAACTCCTAGCAAAACACAAATATCAGTACATAAAGTGAGAAGCTTATAATTCCAGATTATATAAATTTACTGCTGATTTTACTATTTTTGTTCTGCTTTAAGTAAAATAAGTATCGCATATTCTATATTGCTATAATATCTATATATAAAGCTTTATTAATATAAAGAACTCCAACACCATTAGACATATAAAAATAACTAATGTGTAATTATGTGTATTTAACATATATGTAATGGATATTTTTAAACAAATCATTCTGAGGCTGAAGGGCATTCACAATACCAAAGATCTTTGGTAACCTGGTTGATGCCTGATTGGCTAAACCACAATGAGGAGGGGCTACATACAGGTCTTAAAGCAGACCTTCATCATAAAACGAATCTTCACTCTGTAAATTAGATATTTTTTATTTATTTATTTTTAACATTTATTGTGCTGCACTTCCGCCATTCACCACTAGGCGAGAACATCTGGGTCCCACCCCACCACCCACCCAGATTCTGCACATCATCCACAGATCTACCACAGGGCTTGTATTCCCCCCCCCCCCCAGTTTAAATCAGCTAAGCATAATCCAGATGCATCATAACAAAAGGTGTGCAAAGTCTTATGCCGCGTACAGACGATCGGACATTCCGACAACAAATGTTCGATGGGAGCCTGTTGTCGGAAATTCCGACCGTGTGTGGGCTCCATCGGACATTTTCTGTCAGAATTTCCAACAAAAATGTGAGAGCTTGTACTCGAATTTTCCGACAACAAAATCCGTTCTCGTAAATTCCGATCGTGTGTAGCCAATTCCGACGCACAAAATTCCACGCATGCTCTGAATCAAGTATGAGACGGAAGCTCTCGGTCTGGTAAAACTAGCGTTCGTAATGGAGATAGCACATTCGTCACGCTGTAACGGACTGAAAAGCACAAGGCTGAAAAGCGCGAATCGTCTCTCACCAAACTTCCCTTTAATAGTGCCATCGTACGTCTTGTACGTGACCGCGTTCTTGGTGTTTTGAATTTCCGACAACATTTGTGTGACCGTGTGTATGCAAGACAAGTTTGAGCGAACATCAGTCGGAAAAAAATCCACGGTTTTGTTGTCGGAATGTCCGATCTTCTGTACACGGCATAACAGTCTATTTTCTTTGGAGAGCAACCACAACTTGCATTCTTCAGAGAAGGATGCTTGCTTTCTGCGTCAAAGCATTGGTCTCTCTGTAGAGGTCCAACCCAACCACTGATGTTTCAAACCAGAGGCGGCTCTCTAATTAGGCAAATTAGGTGGCCGCCTAAGGCCTCGCACTCACAGGGGCCTCGCGGCCGCCTAATTTGCCTCTGCTCATCACTGAACTGACCAACAGGCTTAGGGCACATAAACAAGCTGAGCTGCTCCTTCAGCTTGCGCCACTCACCTGGCCTCTCTGCGTCTGACTAACTATTCGGGTCAGGATTCGGGCAAGACGCGCAAACTATCCCTGCACTATGACTGTCTGTGAAGGGGAAGGACTCAGATGAGCTGCGTTGGATGGATCCCCTCCTAGCGCCTTCTGCAGCCTGGCCGACTGCCCAAGGAGAATGTGATTGCCTGGCCGTGCCGCCCCCCTGTGTGCCTGGATAGGAGGAGCTCCAGTGGATGTATCCCATCCCGGCGCCTGCTGCAGCCTGGCCGACCATCCAGAGAGAAAGTGAGTGCCCGGCCATGCCGCACTTTTGTGTGCCTGGATAGGAGGAGCGGCAGGGACAGCTGCATATGGAGGAATTGATCTTTCCATATTCCTCCTGCAGCCGATGAATGACCGCTTCTTCTGCGGGCATTCATTGGCTGCAGGAGGAATATGGAAAGATCAATTCCTCCATGTGCAGCTGTCCCTGCCGCTCCTCCTATCCAGGCACACAGGAGGGCGGCACGGCCGGGCACTCACTTTCTCTCTGGATGGTCGCGGTCGGCCAGGCTGCAGCAGGCGCCGGGATGGGATCTATCCACAGGAGCTCCTCCTATCCAACTTCTTTTACTGGCAACGTGCTCCCTGGTTCCTCCCAGTTCTCCCTGCATACCCCCTCTGCTCCCTGGCTCCTCCCCAGTGCTCTCTGGCCCCCGTGCTCCCTGGCTCCCCCACTGTACTGTCCAGTCCCCCCCACTGTGCTGTCCAGTCCCCTATCCCCCCTATGCTCCCTGGCTCCCCCACAGTGCTCTCCCCCCACAGTGCTCTCTGGTCCTCTCTATGCTCCCCCCCACTGTGCTGTCTAGTCCCCCCCCACTGCTCCCCAGCTCCCCCCCAGTGCTCTCTGGTCCCCTCTGTGCTCCATGGCTCCCCCCAGTGCTCTCTGGTCTCCTCTGTGCTCCCTGGCTCCCCCACGGTGCTCTCTGGTCCCCTCTGTGCTCCCTGGCTCCCCCCATGCTCCCCCCCACTGTGCTGTCCAGTCGCCATCCCCCCATAGGTCTTCACCTCCCCCTCAGTGCTCTGTGCTCCCTGGCTCCCCCACACTGATATCCCCCCACAGTGCTCTCTGGTTCTCCCTGTCTCCCCCCATACCCCCCCAGTGCTCTCCAACCCCCGTGCTCCCTGGCTCCCCCAACAGTGCTCTCCAGCCCCCCAGAGCTCTCTGCTCCCCACATGCTCCCTAACCCCTCCCAGTTTTAACTGCACCCCCAGTACTCTCTGCCCCTATGCTGTCCAGTTCTCCCCAGGCGCTCTCTGCCCCCCTGGTGCTCCCTGGCTCCCCCTGTGCTTTCAACTTCCCCTTGTGATCTCCAGCTTCCCTCCACACTGCATTCCAGCTCCCCCTTGTGCTTTCCAGACCCAACTTTTCTCCCTGGCTCCCCCCATGCTCTCCACCCCACTATGCTATCCAGCTCCCCCCAGTGCTTTCCAAATCCCCCCACCCCCCGTTTGCTCCCTGGCTCCCCCCCATGCTCTCCACCGCACTGTGCTATCCAGCTCCCCCGGTGCTCTCCACCCCCCACCCTCCCTATGCTCTTCTGCTCCTCCCCCAGTACTCTCTGGCCCCCTATGCTCTTCATCACCCCCCCGTTCTCTCTGCCCCCACCAGGCTCTCCACTCCCGCCAGTGAACCCCCCAATGCTCTCCAGCTCCCCCAGTGCTCTCCACCTCCCTGCTCTCCACTCCCCCAATGCTCTTGCCTCCACACTCTCACCCCCCCTCTGTTGCTCTCAGCCTCACTCCCGTGCTCTCCGCCTCCCCTGTTCTCTTTTCTGGCCCCCTCACCCCCGGGCAGCTCTGCTAGGTTCCCCCCTCTTCTCCCTCCAGCTTCTGCGGGGGTCTCTCAGGCTGGGGGGGGCTGGGAAAGAACCACTATCATGGGCTGCTCGGTCTATTTTTTGTCCCAGTCTCGGCCTGGCGGACAAATTGAGCAGCGAGGCTTGCAAGGATCGATAGTTCTGGAGATAGAAGAGCTCTAAAGACCTCCCAGGACTGGAGGACAGGCTGACTGGGGCCGGAAAACGGGGACGGGTGGAAGGTAAAGGTGACCAGGGACCACTCCATCTCACAGCAAACAGATCTTCTGGAAGGAGCAGGACGCTGTCCCCACCCAGAATGAGAATGGACCCTGCCTGCTGCTGGCCATCATGAACATCCTGCTGGCATGAAAGGTACCGTACCAAGCATCACACACAACTTCTCACAGACAGGCACTGCAGACTGGGACATGGTACACAGGAGGGGCTGCAGACAGGGACGGAGCTAGAGATCTCTCTCTCCCCCTCCCTCCCTCTCTCTCCCCTCCCTCTCTCTCTCCCCCCTCTCCCCTCTCTCTCTCTCTCCCTCTCTCCCTCCCTCTCCCTCACACTCTCTTCCCTCTCTCTCTCCCTCCCTCTCCCTCACACTCTCTCCCCTCTCTCTCTCCCTCCCTCTCCCTCACACTCTCTTCCTCTCTCTCCCTCCCTCTCTCCCTCCCTCTCTCTCCCTCCTGCCCTCTCTCTCTTCCTCTCCCCCTCCCTCTCTCCCTCCTGCCCTCTCTCTCTTCCTCTCCTCCCCCTCTCTCTCCCTCCCTCTCTCTTCCTCTCTCTCCCCTCCCTCTCCCCCTCTCTCTTCCTCTCTCTCCCCTCCCTCCCTCTCTCTTCCTCTCTCTTCCCTCCCTCCCCCTCCCTCTCTCTTTCTCTCTCTCTCCCTCCCTCACCCTCCATCTCTCCCTCCCTTCCTCTCCCTCCTCCCTCCCTCTCTCCCTCCCCCTCTCCCCCCTCCTCTCTCCCCTCCCCCTCTCTCTCTCCCTCCCCCTCTACCTCACTCGCTCTTCCTCACTCTCTCCCTCCCTCTCACCCTCCCTCTCTCTCTCTCCCTCTCCCCCTCCCTCTCTCTCTCCCTCTCCCCTCTCTGGGTGAGGAGGGTGCCCTGGAAGTGGTGCTGATCGCCTGTGTGCTGGATCCACACATCTTTCTGCAGCCATTTTTACTTGCTTGAATTTTTTTTATCCATTATGGGCGTGAGTGGGGCCTCATGTCTAAATTTTGCCTAAGGCCTCACAAAGCCTAGAGCAGCCTCTGTTTCAAACCTATAGCTCTGCAATCAGAAAAGCTCATGCTCCTTGCTGATTGGAGAGCTCTAGCTTTAACTCTGCAGGGGGGCATGTCGAACCTCTGCAGAGACACCATTGCTTCCACACAGAGAGCAAGGTTCCTTCTCTACAGCATGCTGGAAGGGGACAGGTCATGGCTGCTTTTAATAAAGGTGAACTGTAATACTTAACACAGCATCTATTTGTGATGCACCTAGAATGTATTTAGCTAAATAAACTAACAGTCTAGTTGAGATTTTACTTCAACCATAACACATATCATATACTGTATGTCTACTTATGACTATATTAAATAGAGACAGCTAATTATTAGTTAACGGTACTTAAACATTGCTTAGTGAAACATTATACACATTTTTACAGGCTTTATAATTAATTAGCATACAAATAATATGTTGCCTCCAGGGCAAAGAACATCAAACATTAACAAAATATTCACAGTAAACACATCTAAAAATCTGTATATATACCAAAAAAAATCTAATTCAGTTCCCAGGTGGGTTGGTATAGCTGAAAAAAAAATGTGGTCAGACAGAACAGTTGTCCTCTGTGTACAATACTTGGTCGTTTTCCTGGACTCTTAACTTCTTCAAAATCTGAATAATTATTCCTAGAAAAATGGACGAGCCATAAACATAATCAATAAAAGTTATAGAAACACATTTTTGTTCTGCTTTTAAGTACAGCCTTTTATTGTTTTAAACAATCTATATGCCAAATAGAGAATGAAGACAGAATAGAGAATTTCCTTCTACTACCCCAATTACCTGCCAGCCTCTAGTCTACTCACTTGATAGCCTTCTCCCACTTAAAATGGCTATATACAAAATTTAGATATTCAATAAAAAAAAAATAATAATAATAATATCTCTTGCTTACTGATCTTACTCCATTAACAACTAAACCTTATTAACTGATATGGGGGTTGATTTACTAAAGACAAAAAGACTGTTCACTTTGCAAGAGGAGTTGCACTTTTCAAGTACATTTTTCCAAACATTTTAGTTCATGAATTGAAGCTTTGCTGCCTACCAAAATCCAATTATGTGCAAAAAATTAATTTTTTTTTTCCTTGTACGAGATTGATTATTCTTTGCAAAGTGAAATTTCACTGCATTCATTAAGCTCTAAGGCTACTTTCACACTGAGACAGTTTTCAGGCGTTTTAGCGCTAGAAATAGCGCCTGTATAGAGCCTGAAGACTGCCTCTCATGCCTCCCCAGTGTGAAAGCGAGAGTGCTTTCACACTGGGGTGGTGCGCTTGCAGCACGGGAAAAAAAGTCCTGCAAGCTGCATCTTTGGGGCGGTGTAGGAGCACTGTATACATTGGAATGAATGGGCAGTGTTTACAAAGTGCCTGCAAAGTGTGTCCGAAGCGCTGCAACACGGGCGCTTTTAACCCCTTCTTCGGCCGCTAGCGGGGGTTAAAAGCGCCCCACTAGCGGTCAAAAAAAGGAAAGCTTAAACAATGGTAAAGCGCCGTTAAAACTAGCGGCACTTTTTTGGCTAACGGACCCGCCGCACCAGTGTGAAAGCAAATTTACCTTGCAAAATTCAACTTCCCTTGCAAAGTGAACTGCCTTTTTGCCTTTAGTATATCAACTACATGGATTATGGCACTCTAAACATCACTGCAAAATAATAAAACCAACCTTTTGGCAAATGTTTTTTTTTTTTGTTTTGGATTGAGCTGGAAAAATTTAGAGCCTCTCAGATTTTTATGTCACTATTTGGTATATTTCCCATCATGCCATGTGTGGACAGGAAGTGGATGGAAAGTAATGTGAAATCTCTCCAATAGGAACATAAACAAAACACATTTTGTTTGGAAAGTCCTATTTTTTTTTTTATTGCTTTATTATTTATATATATACTATTTATTACAGGTACTTGTATAGCACCATCAATTTGCACAACGCTTTACACATGTATTGTGCATTCACATCAGTCTCTGCCCTCAAGGAGCTTACAATCTAAGGTCCCTAACTTTCATACATACACATGCTAGGGCCAATGTAGACAGGAGCCAATTAACCTACCAGCATGTCTTTGAATTGTGGGAGGAAACTGGAATATGTGCTTACTTAGGTGACCACTGTTCCCATAATTTCTTGCACAGGTGTCACAGGGCCAGGAAGGAGGTGGGGGAAAGAAATAAAAAGACTCAACAAATTCTAACTTTTCCCTGCTCTATTCAAAACTTTAAAAAGTAAAAACTAGTGTTGGCATTATATCTTGTTTCATAGTGAGCAGTCAATATACTCAGTGTGTGACAGAAATCTTGTGTTGTACATATAATTATAAGAAAAAATATAAGATATTTATAAATCTCCATATCATATAAAGATCTACAGTACATCTTTCTGGCTGTCAGAATAAACACTGCTTGTACGTATGATGCTGAAATAGAGCACATCTGAATATTTAGACATACTGTATGAATCACAGACAATGATTTACAACCCCAAATTATATCAAACCTGAAATATGTGAAATGTTTAGAAAAGCAAAGTCATAAACCCATATTAGTCGTACCTCTACATCTGTGGTCTTCCTGGATAAAAACCAGACTTGCATTGGGTCTGTTTTGCCCTTCATGCTAATTGGACCTCTGTACTGTAAGTTGAATTGAGGATCAGCATTTTCAGGACTCATAAGACACCTGTAAAATAAAGATAAAAAAATATTTTGATCAAAGTGAGTCTTAAGGCCCGTACACACGGTCTGACTTTTTGCCAACAAACTTCAAAATGAGCAAGTTTTTCAAAAAATCCGACCGCGTGTACGCTCCATCGGACAAACTTTTTTGGTTTTCATCGGACAAAAGTTCGCTCTGCAAACGGACAAACTTTTCGGCAACAAAAATCAGATGGTGCAAAGTCCTATCGTGTGTACAGAAATCCATCGGACTTTTGTCCGAGGTACAAATACGCATGCCCAGAACCAATGTTAAAATCAACCAACAATAGCAGAAGTTAACCAAAGGGTGGCGGTAAAGAGCAGAAAAACCACGTGATGTTGGGAAAGTTTTGGGAAAGTTTGCAGAAAAGTCAGAGCGTGTGTATGCTATGGGTGTTCCCGGGCCAACTCCCTTTGGATAAAAATCCACGGAAAAGTTTGTTTGAAGTCCGACCGTGTGTACGAGGCTTAAGAATTATCAGTAGGAGTTATACACCAAAAGCCTTATGTCCTGGAATTTACAGTTCCTCCTACACTTCATCCTTTATCCATAGCATGACATGGACAAGTTTGGGATTTTGGAAGGTAACATTGTAAAGCTTCCAAAACCTGGAGAAATATCAAATAATATAAGGCGCTAGTATAGCACCACACTTGTATGTGTACAAATAATCCAGTAACAAAAGATCAGACTTTAAAGATACCAAAATACATAAAATAGTAAAATCCCATTTGTATTCCAAATTATACATAAAACATTTTCCATAAAAATATGTGAAAAAAATCTTGTGATGAATCATGTATTATGCAAACATGACTAATAATTCCATTTACTCCATACACAACCTCCTTGCTAATTGCATAAATAAAAAAAATAAACTTTTATTAAAAGCATGTCTGTGCCGTATTCTGTTGTATATCCCATATTGTAATTCTGAGTATTTGGTAGGATGGAGATGACTCTTGTTTCTCAGGCAGCTAGGTCTGCTATATCAGGAGAAAATGGGGGTATATATTGAGTAAATATTCAAAGATGCAGCAGTTTGAAATGCTTAAAATGTTCTCAGGCAAGGACAGCTAAGCACAAGACCAATCACCAAGACTACCATGCAGGGACATAACTACTGGTACATTGCTCTTATGTACCTGGATATTACACACAGATTGCTATAAAATTGAAGAAGAATCATGAAGGACTGCACATTCTAAGATAAATCAGTCATAAATGGAAAGAAATGTCCACGAGTAATTTCCTCATTCTGGACGGAGTATGCTTTATGCTTCTTTAACCACTTGCTTACTGGGTACTTAAACCCCCCTCCTGCCCAGACCAATTTTCAGCTTTCAGCGCTGATGTACTTTGAATGACAATTGCGCAGTCATACAATGCTGTACCCAAATTAAATTTTTATAATTTTTTCCCCACTAATAGAACTTTCTTTTGGTGGTATTTGATCACCTCTGCGGCTTTTATTTTTTGTTAAAAAAAATAAAAAGACTCATTTTAAAAAAAAATATATATATATATTTTTTATATTTTGTTATAAAATTTTGTAAACAGGTAATTTTTCTCCTTCATTGATGTACGCTGATGAGGCTGCACTGACGGGCACAGATGGGCTGCACTGATGGGCACCGATGGGCTGCACTGATGGGCTGCACTGATGGGCACCGATGGGCTGCACTGATGGGCACCGATGGGCACCGATGGGCTGCACTGGTGGGCACCGATGGGCTGCACTGGTGGGCACCGATAAGGCGGCACTGGTGGGCACCGATAAGGCGGCACTGGTGGGCACCAATAGGCGGCACTGGTGGGCACTGATAGGCGGCACTGGTGGGCACTGATAGGCGGCACTGAGAGGTGGCACTGAAGAGCATTGATAGGTGGCACTGGTGGGCACTGAGAAGTGGCACTAATAGGTGGCACTGATAGGTGGCAGTGATGGGCACTGATGGGTGCCAGTGATGGGCACTGGTAGGTTACACTGATAGGCAGCATTGCTAGGTGGCACTGATGGGGCACTGATTGGTGGCACTGATTTTGGCAGCACTTGTGGACATTGATAGGTGGCACTGTGGGCATTGATAGGTGGCACTGTGGGCATTGATAGGTGGCACTGTGGGCACTGGCAGGGAGCAATTATGGTCACAATGGCTGGCACTGGCATCTGGCACTGATGAGGCTCCTTCTGCCTCCTTTCTCTTCGGGACCGATGTCCCTTGTGAAAGAGCTGGTTATCGGCTTTTTTTCCTCCTCACGCTGTCAGCGTGAGGAGAAAAAAAGCCGATTACCAATTCTTTGTTTACATCACATGATCAGCTGTCATTGGCTGACAGCTGATCACGTGGTAAGTGGTCGGGATCAGCCCCTTACTCGGATCGGTGATTGCCCGAGTCTCAGTGACTCGGGTGGTCACAGCGCCCGCCGCGCGTTCCCTGCAGGAGCGCGCGTGGAGTGTGCGCAAAGGGGAGGCCGTCTATTGACGGCCTCCCGGATTTTCAGGTCCGCGCTGAAGCCGTCATTTGGCTATAGCGCGGGCCTCACGCAGTTAAGCAACACAATCTACAAATATATAGATTACAATATCTGAAAAGCGATTTCAACTTCAGGGCAAGAGTATACTAAATGCTCCTTTTACGCAACCCAGTCAACAATTGTTTAAGCCCAAACATCCACATCAGAGCCCAAGAGTCTCACCTATCTTTATAGCATGGCAAAAGGAGTGGGGACACCAGTGGTCCCACAAATCCACAACAACTGGACAGAGGAAACTGCTTGACACCTCTCCTTGGCTTCAGGCATCCTGGTCTACATTAGCTGGCCATCTACAGTCATTTTCCTTTCCCTCTGGTTTATTTTTACTTGCTCTCATTCGCCTAAATATAATAGGACTTTGCGAAATGTTAAACGACCATTATGATGAAAAATTTTGTATTCTGATATCTATTAATACTATTAGTATTTAGTGTATTACTTTCTTTTTAAATGGCACCCGTCACAACAATGGTCCTTCAAAGTAGTCGTAAGAGTGCTAACACTTTGTTACTAGCGACTCGCCTGGGCTATTTGGACTTAGTGTATATCATTCCATAGCTCACTGGTCTGTCAGTTAGCTCTTGCAATGGAATCTTCAGAACCTAAACATTTATGTATTAATGACTCAGAGAGTTATTAAGGAGCACAGCTCCTCACAACCCTGTATCTTTTAACTCATTCCTATGATCTTTATTAGAGCCCTAGGACTGGATTTTATTAACAAAAATCCCTTGGCACTGAAATCCTCCACTGGACGCCAGCTTTTAATAAGTGCACACGTAGACAAATAATTTAGAATTGTTCTATCCTGACTTAATTGCCCATAATATCTCAGTCATGCTTTGGAAAGTACAAACATTATGTGACAAGCCATTTAGGTTAATAAGCTCAGCCATTTTACTGGGCATACATTTATTACATGGAGAAATTTTGCGCTTCTCTGTTCTGTTAACCTTGGCTAATCTCTCTTCTAAAGTGGCAGTAAATCATATTTGATGTGCCTGGTATCTAGTTACATGTGTCTCACTGTATTTTCCAGCTACAGCAGAAGCAAAATAAATCTTTATCTATTGGAGATTACTGTGCTGAAATATTAGGCTTTTATAAAAAAAAAGAAAAAAACTTCTTGTATAGTCTCACTAAAAGATCTTCAGGCTTAAAGCGGAGGTTCACCCACATTTTCAACTTTTTCCACATACTATTAACATGCACATGCACATATGACTAACCTTTTTTTTTCTGCCGCTGTAATCAGCTGTCTTTAATCCTACTTCCGGGTTTTCCTCCCGTGGGAGTAGGCGTGTCCTTTGCTTTCCCCGGCTGCGCTATGTATGCCGGGAGGTCTCCGCAATGTCTCCTGGGAGCAAAGTGTCATGCTTCCCAGGGGACAAAGAGTAACGCCTTCCATTGAAATGTCTCGAGATTTAGATCCGCCCTCGTCACGCGACTGGGTAAATGAGTCACGTGACGAGGGCGGATCTAATTCCGCCATTATAAATAAGGTCACTGCAGCTCTATCCCCTACTGAGCTGTGTCAGTCTTTTTTTTGCCTACCATCACAATGGGGCGTGAACCATCATTGACGCTGACTGTTGTGATGGCAACCAGTTTGTTTACGGCGCTAGTCGCCAGTAAACAATGCGCAGGCGCGAGAATGAGTGGTGAATGCTGGGATGCTTGCTTGTGGGCTTCACAATGTCCACAAGCAAAATGGCAGATAACAGGAAAGGATTTTATAACTCAGTTTTTCGAACGAAAACGGACAGCGGATACTTGAGGAGACCAAAGAAGTGAGTGTACCTTTTATATGTTAATCCCCATAGAATGCTCAAAAAAAAAAAACTATCTGCTGCGGAACCCCCGCTTTAAGAAGTATAAATGGCAAGGAAATGCAAAACAATGGTCATATTAAAAAGAAATTATGTATGTCTGCAATCAGTGGCGGGACAAATTATTTCAGTGCCCAGGGCGAGGATGCCAAAATGCGCCCCCCATCCCCCCCTGGCGCAGGGCAGGGGGCGAAGCTAGTAGAAGCATTTGCAGCACACAAAAACATATGTGATGGCTGTGGAGTGCACCAGTATTACTATTTACATTTGTGATTGGTCATCACAATGATCACAAAGTACACGATGATAGCTTGGTACGCACCCAATAATAAGTAACTTGGCTGCCCAGGGGTGATTTCTGAAGATTGTCATTAAAAGGATATCTGTACAAAAGTACAGTTATCCTTGAAAGTGTCGGACAGTATTAAATATATTTTTCATCCCTTGAATAGTTGCATAACTGTTCATCTTGAAAAAAGGCAAACATCCATTAAGTTCAAAGAATATACTGGTCTTACCGGTATGTGTATTCAGAAACATTGATCTTTCCTTTTTCCCCTGTTGTCTCTGTTCTGCTGGTCAAATTTACAGTATTTCCAAACAGGCAGTAGCGTGGCATTCTCTGGCCGATAACCCCTGTCACCACCTCTCCAGTGTGTATACCAATCGTGATCTGGAAGGGAGAAAAGAATTGCAAAACAAGTTGGGTTTCATTCATTCGGAAAATAAAAAGGTGCACAGAACGGATGGATTTGATTACCAGGAAATATGTATGTAAAATAAAACATTCACAAGACGAAACATGGCTTAAATGCAGTATAGGTGCACCTCTACATTGGTTGGAAAAAAAAATCCTCTACATGTTACTTAGGAAAATTCGTTGTAACAAAAATGTTTTTAGTTCATTCAGTTTTAAGGTGACGGGGTGCATTACACAAATTTAAAATAAAGTTTTGAGATGGCTGCCTTCTTATGGAATAGTAATCACCTGTACAGATTCTCCATCCACCTGAACCTGTCCAGCAATCTCCATCATATCCAAGGCAAGATGGCAGATAGAACGTGCATGATGAACACAAGGCTCTGGAAGACCACTGACAGTCATGTATTTGTCTCCAACCGTTTCCACCTGAAAAAAGGTCATGCCAGGTTAAATATCCATGTAATGAATGTACAGTCAGTATAGCTGTAAACGAAGCGCATTCTGCATTTTGTTTTTAGGTTTAATCTGAATTTTATTCATATTCACCCAACAAATTAAATTCAAAATTCTAACAACTTACAAAGCCATCCACAACTTGGCCCCCAGCTACATCACTAACCTAGTCTCAAAACACCAACCTACTCGTTCCCTTCGTTCCTCCTAAGACCTCCTGCTCTTTAGTTCCCTTGTCACCTCCTCCCATGCTAACCTCCAGGACTTGTCCTGAGCCTCTCCTATCCTATGGAACTCCCTACCTCAATCTGTCCTACTATCTCCTTCTCTGTTCGCTTTTAGATGATCCTTAAAAACACTTCTCTTCAGAGAAGCCTATCCGGCCACCACCTAACAACTGTATCTCCACAGCCATTACCTTTTGTATCACTTGACCCTCCCTCCTAGATTGTAAGCTCTAACTGCAGGGCTCTCTGATTCCTCCTGTATTGAATTGTATTGTAACTGTACTGTCTGCTTTCATGTTGTAAAGCACTGCGCAAACTGTTGGCGCTATATAAATCCTGTATAATATTAATAATAAATATTTGGAAGTATTTCTTTCACTTTGATTCATGTGGCATCAAAATGTCATCTTAGCTATGATGATAATTACCAATATCACAAAAAATTATCAGAATCATAAACATTTTCAACTAACTTAATTTCTGCAAACCACATAAATGGTTAACATAAAAAGTAAAAAAATACCATTCATGTTATAACTTAATACCAAATGACTGAACATTTTTTGAACCTGTCTATTCATTTTTCTATTTGATCTCAAGAAAATAAACTAAAAGCAAGCAACATGTACTAACTTACATGGATTTTTGTAGTGCAAATAGCGTATCAAAGCTATGCTGTATCAAAGCTACATTTTTGATATTCTTTTAGTTCCCAAAGTTGAAAAAAGGAGCATTATTAGGCATATTTTTTTATCATTCTCAATTATTTTCTCCTAGGTTAAACAGAAATGATCAGACAAGTTAGGAGAATGTTTGATCATTTGAAATGTTTGTGGTAAGTGCAAAATAAACCAATCTGTTTTAATCTGATCTTTTTAGAGCAAAAAACACCAAAATGATAATTTTGATGAAATATATTTTTAATTGGAATGTGGACTGTATAAAACAGCAAACTCATGCCACAACCGAAAGAAAGTATTTTCATATACAGCCGAACGGTAAGAGCAAATCTAATAGTGGTCTGATGCAAAAGTGCTGCATGCTATGGATTCAGAAGGGCTTAGATACACTAATACTAAAATGTAGAACTTTGGTTTGAAGTGGCTTAACCACTTAAGCCCCGGACCATTTCGCTGGTCAAAGACCAGGCCCCTTTTTGCGATTCGGCACTGCGTCGCTTTAACTGACAATTGCGCGGTCGTGCATCGTGGCTCCCAAACAAAATTTACGTCCTCTTTTTCCCACAAATAGAGCTTTCTTTTAGTGGTATTTGATCACCTCTGTGGTTTTTATTTTTTGCGCTAAAAACAAAAATAGATTTTTGAAAAAAATGCAATATTTTTTACTTTTTGCTATAATAAATATCCCCAAAAAATATCTTAAAAACCTTTTTTTCCTCAGTTTAGGCCGATACATATTCTTCTACATAATTATGGTAAAAAAAATCGCAATAAGCGTTTATTGATTGGTTTGCGCAAAAGTTATAGCGTCTACAAAATAGGGGGTAGTTTCATGGCATTTTTATTAATATTTTTTTTTTTTACTAGTAATGGCGGCAACCAGCGATTTTGATCATGACTGCGACATTATGGCAGACACATCGGACACTTTTGACACATTTTTGGGACCATTGTCATTTTTACAGCGATCAGTGCTATAAATATGCACTGATTACTGTGAAAATGACACTGGTAGTGAAGGGTTTAACCTCTAGGTGGCGCTGTAGGGGTTAAGTGTGACCTAATGAGTGATTCTTACTGTAGGGGGGCGTGGCTTGGCGTGTGATGTCACTGATCGTCGTTCTCTATGACAGGGAACAGACGATCACTGACATGCCACTAGTAAGAATGGGGAAAGGTTTGTTTACACTTACTTCTCCCCGTTCTTCAGCTCTGTGACCTGATCGCGGGACACCGGCAGCGATCGGGTCTGCGGGTCCCACAGGCGCGGTCATGGAGCTTTGGACCGGGTCGCGAGTGCGCCGCCTGCGGCGTGCGACCCACGGACAGGTACTTAAAGGGGACGTACCTGTACGCCCTTGTGCCTGTCCGTGCCATTCTGTCGACGTACATCGTCGTGCGGCGGTCCTTAAGTGGTTAAAGTTGAAATAAAGTCCACTTTGAACTTGTACCTACAGATAAGCCTATAATAAAGCTTACCTGAAGGTTCAGTGAATATCTCCTAAACTTGCATTGTTATAGGAGATACTCACCCTGCATGCAGCCAGTGATGTCACCAGTGCATGCGCTCTGAAAGGAAGGCATACCATGCCGGACCTTCAGAGCTTCATTCCGGAGTCAAGGGCTCCTGACCTGAACAAGCATGTGTGGGAGTGACGTCATTGCAGCCCCAGCCACTCATACAGCCGGAGCCAGCAAGCCTGGAATGAGGACAGAGTGAAGATGCCATTGTTGGGGAGCCTTGACAGCGCTGTGCTGGGGGGCTCTGCGTACAGGTAAGTCTGTCATAATGTGCTAGTATGCAGTGCATACTTGCAGTGCATACTAGTACATTATGACTTAAACCTGCAGGGGGACCATTTATTTTGTTCTGGCAGTCTACTACAGCTTTAAGGGCCAGTTCAAACCTTTATCGCACCAGAAGGTGGTCCACGCTCCTGTGCGATTCCTGCGTGTAGCCTCATTTGAATGGGCTGCAAATCAGCCAAAAATGCATGCACTGCTTTTCAAAAACACCCCATACCAAATTGCATAGTAGTGCGGTACCATGCGATTTGGTGCCCGCAAATGCACTGCTTTTGCGATCTGCATTTGGGATGCTGTTAACAATCTATTGGCACCTGCAGCAGATGTGTTTTGAGCGTGGTGTGGGAAACACTCAAGGAACGCACTGCGTTCTGGTGTGAACCTGCCCTAAAGTGGAACTTTAGTGTGCAATTTAACTTCCCCCATATTAAAGCATGATACTCTAGACAGCTTTCAAAGACTCAAACTAATTAGGGAATGTTTATTTATGCAATTGTATATCAAATAATCTGCAATTTCCACAGAAATATACTTGCCTTAACAGTTGGGTCTATTTTGTGACCAAAGTGGCAGATTTAGCTTTTTATGGTGGTGTGGACATAGAGCTACTGTACACCCATTTTCACAGTTGTGCTGCAACTGCAAGAGGAATTTAACCTCATAACTGTTGCAGAGCTTAAATATGCTAAAGAACATTACCATTTGGAAGGAAGAAAAAATTGAGTCTGCCTGCAACATGATCAAATCCTCTGTGGTTAAAGTGGTTGTAAACCTCTGAAATGAAAAATGAACTACGCATATTGTTTTATAGTATGTACTTGCCTCAATCCAAAGTATCTAGTGTGAGTTATCCCTCCTCTCTTAGTCCCCCGCTATCTCCATGAGTCTATTCTGACAGTCTATGCTGACACCACAAAATCGTGGGAGATGGCCCCCCTTCAACACACAGCAGGTGATTGACAGCCTCAGCTGTGCATGTTTTCATATGAGACTGTGTGGCTGGGTGTTTGTCCATTCCTCCACTCAGGTCTCAGATTACACTCAGCTTCTTCCTCAATGCTGTACAGTGTGTGTGACACCAGATACCAGACATCTGCCTTCTGGAGCTGAGAAATACTGTCTAAATTCTGTACTTTGAAGGGCTGTAGAGAAGAGATATCTATAGATAAACAGGTAAAACTTATGTTGGAATATGTGTTTAATCTCTGTATATCACCAGAGGCTAGTCACTTCTGTGGGCATGTGTAATGCTGCGTACACACGACCGTTTTTCATGACGAGAAAAATGCCAGTGTGTAGGCTTTAACGACGTGAAAAAAAACGCATTCTCAGAAGCAAGTGATGAGACATGAGCACTCGTTCTGGTAAAACTAGCGTTCGCAATGGAGATAGCACATTCGTCACGCTGTAACTGACTGAAAAGCACGAGGCTGAAAAGGGCAAATTGTCTCTCACCAAACTTTACTAACACAAGGATCAGGAAAAGCAGCCCAAAGGGTGGCGCCATCCGAAAGGAACTTCCCCTTTATAGTGCCGTCGTACATTTCGTACGTCACCGCGCTTTGCTCTAGCATTTTTTTTCATGATCGTGTGTAGGCAAGGCAGACTTGAGAAGAATCACATCGAGAAAATCTACTAATGTATGGCCAGCTGAAAGTTGTTGTAAACCCTTACATATACCCAGTGAAGGGACTGGCCTCAGGTTATACACAGATCCTCCTATATAAGGTGGACCTATATTGTATCCAGGGGATTGCTTTCACCTCCCAGTGATGGCGGGGTTAAAAGGAAAAAATATTTTTCACCTTATATCCGAGGAACCACAGCGTTTGGCACAAGGTCTCTCTACTGACGCTAGGACCATAACAGAGGAACCATTGACCCTAATTAAACACATGTGGTTACCTCATTACCGCAAGGTAAGAGGCCATCTATTACCCTAGTGTGTGACACCGGAAGTCGAAATTCACACATCTCCTCACCATAGAACCACTTGTAGACGCAAAGTTCCAGGACCATCACTTTGAAGAAATCAATTATTCATTTTTTCACTGGCACCACTTGCCATTTCTTCACATATGAACTTTTGGAGTTCAATACTTTTATTTCTGTTTCATTGCTTATTGGACGTTATATTTATATATTTTTTGATATTTTTTGCATTTCACTTTAGCACTTTATTGCACTTTGCAACTAGCAGTTTCACTTGTGCACAGTTCATTGTACTGCAATTTGCAGGTTATTTCGTTTATGCACTTTTTAGCATATTTGCACAGCAGTGTTCACTTTCATATTTATTGCAGTTTTTATATATCTTTCATGCACTTTGCACTTCCATTTTATTTGATTGTTTTTATGGTTCTAGTACTATTCATTACCTAATCCATCAATATCATTTTAGATTGTGTATTGAATTTATTTTAATTTTTATTGTATTCTATTTATTGGTTTGAGTTAGCCACTGTGCACCTTATATATTTTTACCAATACATGTTCATACCAGAAACAGCACAACACCACCCCCCCTCTTCATTTCAATACCTAATCGGGTTAGGATTAACCCTTTCGGTGTCTGCGACAGTTTCCATTAGCCCTTCCACCTTCCCCTTTTTGGTAGCGCAGGAATAATCACCTTTAACCTCCAGCAGATTGACAGCCTCAGCTTTGTTCTTGTGTGCTGTGTGAAGGGGGGGGGGTATCCTATCCCTCAAATCAGCTCTCAGAGCTCTCCTCACTGAGAATATAACTTATAGATATATCTATATATATATACTGTATATATATATATATATATATATATATATATATATATATAGAGATATATATATATAGAGATATAGAGATATATATATATATATATAGATATTTATGTATATAGATATATATATATAGATATATGTATAACTTTATCGCTTTGTCCCTTTTTTTTGGAACTCTCAGACAAGTTTTTAAATTCAGCCCTTTGAATGAAGTGAAGAAAGGGCTGCAGATAAACAGGTACAACATATATAGGAGGATCTGTGTATAACCTGAGGCCAGTCCCTTCACTGGGTATATGTAAGGGTTTACAACAACTTTCAGCTGGCCATACATTAGTAGATTTTCGAAAGAACAATTGTACAAAAAATTTCAGGATATTCAGTGACAAAAGATCAAAAGTACTTTGTGTAATTTTGTTTGCTTTTAACATTCGGTTTAGGAATGAATGGACTTTCCTGAACAAAAAACACATACGCTGTTAGAAATTAGTTTGTTCAAGAAAGACTTTCCATGCTGTTCCTTTTCTTATCATAGTCAAAAATGAAGTCAGTATGAACACATTTTGAACAAAGTTCCACTAGTGTATGGCCAGCTTTAAAGTGATTGTAAACCCTTATGCCGCGTACACACGTCCATTTTTAATGTCATTGAAACAAACTATGTTTTTCTCGATGTGATTCTTCTCAAGTCTGCCTTGCCTACACACGATCATGAAAAAAAATGCTAGAGCAAAGCGCGGTGACGTACGAAATGTACGACGGCACTATAAAGGGGAAGTTCCATTCGGATGGTGCCACCCTTTGGGCTGCTTTTCCTGATCCTTGTGTTAGTAAGGTTTGGTGAGAGACGATTTGCCCTTTTCAGCCTCGTGCTTTTCAGTCAGTTACAGCGTGACGAATGTGCTATCTCCATTACGAACGCTAGTTTTACCAGAACGAGTGCTCATGTCTCATCACTTGCTTCTGAGAATGCGTTTTTTTTTCACGTCGTTAAAGCCTACACACTGGCATTTTTCTCGTCATGAAAAACGGTCGTGTGTACGCAGCATTACACATGCCCACAGAAGTGACTAGCCTCTGGTGATATACAGAGATTAAACACATATTCCAACATAAGTTTTACCTGTTTATCTATTGATATCTCTTCTCTACAGCCCTTCAAAGTACAGAATTTAGACAGTATTTCTCAGCTCTTTCATGCACTTTGCACTTCCATTTTATTTGATTGTTTTTATGGTTCTAGTGCTATTCATTACCTAATCCATCAATATCATTTTAGATTGTGTATTGAATTTATTTAAATTTTTATTGTATTCTATTTATTGGTTTGAGTTAGCCACTGTGCACCTTATATATTTTTACCAATACATGTTCATACCAGAAACAGCGCAACACGACCCCCCCTCTTCATTTCAATCTGCTGGAGGTCCCTCCCCTGTCACCTTTTTCTCTTGGTGTCAGGAAAGCTTGTCAGAAGAGATCATGCGAATAGCTGAGGAACGAAGCAGCAGACAGAAATTACACTTAATGCTCTTAACTGAGACAAGTACACACTATAGAGGGATATGGTTTGTTCATACTTCATGTCTGAGGTTTACAACCACATTAACTGTATTGATCAATGCATATAGTCTAGGTTGTTCTCTCCCATTGCTGTTTATTTCACCTTATAGACAAAAGGATTTTTTCGTGAATCTGTCAAGATGTCAAATCTGGTGTAAACATCGTTCAAGAGATTCACAATCTTCATGGCTCCTTCACCAGAAGCATGTTTGCTGCAGAATGCATTGAATCCCACAATGCCACTAAAAAGGATTGTGACGTTGTCATATCTTTTGGCTGGAACTGGCCTTTTATGTCTGAGTTCGTTAGCGACAGATGGGGGAAGAACAGAGTACAGCAATCTATAAAAGGATAAAAACATGTCTCAGAAACAAATCTTTTCTATTTATTCATCCGCTCATTTATTTGAAATATATATATATATATATATATATACACACACACACAGTATCTCACAAAAGTTAGTACACCCCTCACATTTTTGTAAATATTTTAGTATATCTTTTCATGTGACAACACTAAAGAAATTACACTTTGCTACAATGTAAAGTAGTGAGCTTGTATAACAGTGTAAATTTGCTGTCCCCTCAAAATAATTTAACACACATCCATTAATGTCTAAACCGCTGGCAACAAAAGTATTGTTGCTCTACATTAAGATGGCCTAGGCTATAAGAAGATTCCAAGACCCTGAAACTGACCTGCAGCATGGTGGCCAAGACCATACAGCAGTTTAACAGGACAGGTTCCACTCAGAACAGGCCTCACCATGGTCTACTAAAGAAGTTGAGTGCACGTGCTCAGCGCCATATCCAGAGGTTGTCTTTGGGATATAGATGAATGAGTGCTGCCAGCATTGCTGCAGAGGTTGAAGGGGTGGGGGGTCAGCCTGTCAGTGCTCAGACCATACGCCACACACTGCATCAAATTGGTCTGCATGGCTGTTGTCCCAGAAGGAAGCCTCTTCTAAAGATGATGCACAAGAAAGCCTGCAAACAGTTTGCTGAAGACAAGCAGACTAAGGACATGGATTACTGGAACCATGTCCTGTGGTCTGATGAGACTATCTGATTCAAGTACCTATCAAAAATTTGAATCCAATCCCTTTCCCAAGCTCAATGTGAAGATCAATGACAAACTAGGATGGGCCTTTGAGGCCTTTAGGCATTATTATTGTCCAAGAAAGAACTTGAATATTTAAAAGTGGAAGATTTTAACACCCCCACTTTCTATATTATTCCAAAAGTCCATAAAGAGCACGAACCGCCCAGGAAGACCAATAGTCTCTGCAATTAAAGGACCTCTTGAGAGGGTAGGAAAATATATAGACAATCTAATTAAAGATCTAGTCAAGAAACTCCCCTCATATGTAAGAGATACAACGGATGTCCTCAATCAAATACAAGACTTGGTCATACCCCAGGGGGCTCTCCTTGTGGGCATCGATGTAGAGTCGCTCTACACTTCAATCCCACATGAATGGGGTATTCTTGCCGTCCACCATTTTTTGGACCAGAGCTTTCCACAAATGGCAGCCCAAAATGAGTTTGTGATTGATCTCCTCGAGCTAGCTCTAAAAAACAACTTTTTCCAATTTACAGGTCAATTTTACCAACAATTGAGAGGCACCTCCATGGGAGCGCCCTGGGCCCCAGCCTATGCATGTTTACATTTGGGTTGGTTGGAAGACAACACCGTCTTTGCCTCGTTGTTGTACCTCAGCCACGCCAAGTCCTGGCTGAGGTACATCGACGATGTCTTGATGGTGTGGACTGGCACCTCACAGGAGCTCGTCGGATTCCTTGAGGAACTGAATACGAACACTCGCAATATACGCTTAACATATACAGTGGATGGTTATCAAATTCCCTTTTTGGACCTCCTTATTGGGATTGATAACGGTAGACTTTCCACCAAAACATTCCGTAAACCAACGGCGGCGAACACCTTTTTGATGGCTGATAGCCATCATCCTGAATCTCTCAAAAGGGGTATTCCGGTTGGACAGTTTCTCCGTATACGGAGAAACTGTTCGTCTGAAAGTGATTATCGACAGGAATCTAAGGCCCTATATTGCCGGTTTCGCGAACGGGGTTATTCTCATCGAACTCTACGACGGGCTAGACAGATTGCCGGTCGATGCCTTAGAGAGGATTTACTTCAACCCAAAATGCGTTTATCAACTACATCTAAGGAGCCAATTTGATTTATCACTCCATTTGGCAATCAGTGGCAACAAGTGAAAAATACCCTCTTTCAACATTGGCATATCCTCACTAGATGCAACAAACTTAAAAATATTGTCGGAGATCGTCCAATGGTGATGGCTAAGCGAGCTAGGAATCTATGTGACGATTTAGTTCAGAGCAAATTTAGATGCCCTATTGAGAGAAATTGTCTCACTAACATGCCAAGAGTTAAAGGCATGTCCCCATGTGGACACTGCAATACGTGTAAGTTCGTAGACACATCCAAAACTTTTAGGGACTCTGCATCAAAAGAGAGGTACGACATCAAAACCTTCATTAACTGTGGTACTTCAAGACTGCTGTACATACTGGAATGCCCTGCCATCTCCTCTATGTGGGGAAAACCAAACAGCAGTTACGTGTACGTTTTTCGGAACACCTTAAGAGCATTCAACTTAAGGAGGACACTCCAGTCGCAAAGCATTTTCTCAAGTATCATCAAGGCAAAAGCAGAGGCCTAACGGTAAAGGGCTTTTACGTCCTAGACCTCCCTGAACGTAGGGGCGATTATGATACGGTACTCATCCAGAGGGAAAAATCTTGGATATTTAGGTTACAAACTCTACAGCCCAATGGGTTGAACACTGAAATGAGTTTAAAAATCTTTTTACAACCTTGACTTTACCAATCCAATCAATTCCCTTTGGATGTCTGCCCTTTGCACTAACCCCTACACCATTATTCTTACAACTACCCCCTCTTTATGTTTAGAATATAACATTTAGATGAGGGTTAAATAAATGTGGAAATATGAATGTGGAAATATGCTTTCCTTCTATCTGAAACTATTGGTTCTCTATTGCTTACCATAATGCGACTACTCCATGTTTAAACATCCCCATTTATGTATTAAATGAGTGTACATCCTTTATTTTACTTTTTACTCTCCCCACGTATACCAGTCGTTTTCCTTTGTTGTTAGAGACTGCTCCAATGGAGTTATCTATATCCATTTTTGCAATTTCATGGACGACTGGATATGCTAAATAATACCTGCCTGGATTCAGCTAAACTCCTGAGAGTATACTTCAGTCAGAATTTCTCAGGAGATAAAGGATCAGAGCCACAGTTTTCTATAGCCTTATTCTTCCCACTTTTAGTGGGTGTAATTAGTGTTGTCGCCACAAGATGGCGCTCTGCAGACAAAAGGTAGCTAATTTATGATTGGTCAATTGACCTTATTTAAACCCAGTAACTCTATAGCTTCCCTTCATCCTGTTGAAGTGACTGGTTTAGGTCACGAAACATGTAGATGTTTGTTGCTGCAGGCATTTAAAGACATCACCGCTGTTACCTGAACTGCCTCCTGAATAGATTCATGTGTTACTGGATCACAAGGAAGTTTTTTCACCTGCAATACCCTCTTCCCAACACTACGCCTTCACTGCATACCATCATACCACTACGCTCTTCACTCTCTGCTGCTGTGAACTTTGCTTGACCCAGACGGATGTGATAACGTGACCCGGCATGCCAAACAGCTAACAAGATCTGTAGGCGCGGGTCCCTGCTATATTCTGGCAGCTCGTCCATCCAGTGTCTCCTCCACGCTTGCAGGACAGCTTTCACTGGGAAGAGCAGATCCAAACCTGATAGTCTCCCTCTATCTGTGAGTACACACCACAGTGCTCATTAGGTAAGAGACAATTTTTGTAAATAGATCATTACTGTGGATGATGAAGGTACAGAGGTGCTATGGAATGGTAAGCAGATCTATCGTTTGACCAAGCAAAGCGGTTGTACATTCCTATATACTAAATGAACTATATGCAGAGCAAATGATAGATGTTAATTTATAATCATAAGTTATTTTTGTCAAAGCGAAGTGCTCTTTTCAACTCATGTGACAGAATCTAATCAAGAAGTATACAGCGCTGATGACAAGCTACCTGTACTGAATCATTGGTTTGAAATTGCAGGATTGCCTATGTGATTCATTACAAAACAGGTGTTTCTGCCAAGTCATATGCTTGAAGTTGTGTCATTTGATGTTCTTTCTGTATTCTTTGAATTTTCTGTTTGCAATTTTTGCTGGATCTAAGCATCTATGAACTTCCATACTGTTAATATCCAATAGGTGGGATTTCTTGGGCTCAAGTGAACTGTGTTTTTTCTGTTCCAATCCACCGTGGTAGGATTTAGATTAATATGGAAGCTTCTGCAGCGCTATTTTAAAGCCATCTATACAGGGTCACAATTTTGAAATTGCTGGACTGCTTTTGTGATCCATTATACACAGATTCCTGTGCTTGTTAATATGATTGAAATAGCTGCCATCTTCAGCGTGTTTTCTATTATTATTTGAATCCTCTGATTCCAGTGGTTTGTTGGACTTAATTATGTATGAACTTCCTAATTCCCGCATTACTAAGGGGATGTGTTTTCCAGATCACACCAGTAATATACTGTAAATTTCAGGTCCTATTAGCAACAATTTTCTAGGTTATCACAGCGGCATGTCTTTTATACCTGTTTTTTAATTACAACATTGTACTTTTTACTGCATTTAATTTGATTCAGATTACCTGGAGGCCCAGCCCCCCAACCCCCCCCCCCCCCCGCCAGGAGCTATCTAGAATTTTTTCACCTTGTGTTAATTTCACCAATAAAGTCTCCCCTTTTGAAAAAATCCAACAGGTGTAGTTGATTCACTTCATTGACCTTCTATTGGAGCATCCCTTTGCCCCAATGTTTCTCGTTTTTTTCCACTCAGAACAGGCCTCGCCATGGTCTACCAAAGAAGTTGAGTGCACGTGCTCAGCGTCAGCGCCATATCCAGAGGTTGTCTTTGGGAAATAGATGTATGAGTGCTGCCAGCATTGCTGCAGAGGTTGATGGGGTGGGGGGTCAGCCTGTCAGTGCTCAGACCATATGCCGCACTCTGCATCAAATTGGTCTGCATGGCTGTTGTCCCAAAAGGAAGCCTCTCCTAAAGATGATGCACAAGAAAGCCTGCAAACAGTTTGCTGAAGACAAGCAGACTAAGGACATGGATTACTGGAACCATGTCCTGTGGTCTGATGAGACCAAGATAAACTTATTTGGTTCAGATGGTATCAAACATGTGTGGCGGCAACCAGGTGAGGAGTACAAAAACAAGTCTGTCTTGCCTACAGTCAAGCATGGTGGTGAGAGTGTCATGGTCTGAGACAGCATGAGTGCTGCCGGCACTGGGGAGCTACAGTTCATTGAGGGGACCATGAATGCCAACATGTACTGTGACATACTGAAGCAGAGCATGATCCCCTCCCTTCAGAGACTGGGCCGCAGGGCAGTATTCCAACATGATAACAACCCCAAACACACCTCCAAGACGACCACTGCCTTGCTAAAGAAGCTGAGGGTAAAGGTGATGGGAAAAAGACTGGCCAAGCATGTCTCCAGACCAAAACCCTATTGAGCATCTGTGGGGCATCCTCAAATGGAAGGTGGAGGAGCGCAAGGTCTCTAACATCCACCAGCTCTGTGATGTCGTCATGGAAGAGGACTCCAGTGGCAGCCTGTGAAGCTCTGGTGAACTCCATGACCTAGCAGGGTTAGGGAACCTCGGCTCTCCAGCTGTTTCGAAACTACAAATCCCATCATGCCTCTGCCTCTAGGAGTCATGCCTGTGATTGTCAGGGTCTTGCAATGTCTCATGGGACTTGTAGTTTCGAAACAGCTGGAGAGCCAAGGTTCCCTACCCTGGTTAAGGCAGTGCTGGAAAATAATGGTGGCCACACAAAATATTGACACTTTGGGCTCAATTTGGATATTTTTACTTAGGGGTGTACTCACTTTTGTTGCCAGCGGTTAAGACATTAATGGCTGTGTGTTGAGTTATTTTGAGGGAACAGCAAAGTTACACTGTTATACAAGCTGTACACTCACTACTTTACATTGTAGCAACGTGTAATTTCTTCAGTTTTGTCAAATGAACAGATAATATATAATAAATAAAATATTTACAAAAATGTGAGGGGTGTACTCAATTTTGTGAGATACTATATATATATATATATATATATATATATATATATATATATATATTACACTGTATTATATTTACATTTTATTTCTTTAGTAATAAAAGTTTGTATTTAAGAATTTAAATTAAAGGTCTCTACTGGGAAACTGGAATTCTGGCAATTATCCGAAGGGCTGACCCATCTGTATTTCAAATAGGACTATTGTCAGATTCTGTCATTAAATAAGCCTTCATCGCTCGTCTTCCTCACTGTTTGAATTGTGTGATTGATTGTATATTTGTACAAAGGACTTTTGTATGTACTGAGTGGCACTGGTCCTATTTCACACTTACATTAGACAGTATGTGTGTGGTGTTGGTGGGGGGTGTAACTCATTGCAGAGGCATAAGGAGGGATCATACTACATACAAGCTAATGTTGGAGTAATTGAATAAACCTTCACACTGATTGGCACAGACCAGGGGCGGATTGACCGGATGGGCGATTCACCTGTGGTCCGTGGACCCGGCCGCGGACGGGGGCCCGCCGGTGTTTTAAAATATTCTTCGACCGTGCCATCGCGCAGATCACTGGAGGTCGAGGAAAATTTTAGAGCTGTGCCTCCTCTGATCTCTGTCAAGTGCTGGGGGCTGGATCTCCTCCGCCGCATCTCCTCCAATCAGGGGCCTCTCCTGTAGCCATGCTTCCCTCGCTCTGTTGTGTCTCCCTAAGTTGTGAACTTGGTGCTTCTCTCCCTCTATCCAGATAGGTGATTGCCAGCATAGAGCACGGGGGGGTTCATTCCTCTTCTTTTCATATCACCTCTGCCTTTCAGTCTCATGTATGTGGAGATGTTGTGATGGACGTTCAGTACTTATGTTGCTGTTCTCACTTTACACATTATTTAGATTGTTAGACACAAGCAGCCAGGCACAGAAACCATCACTTCCAATTCACATTCCTCTCCTCTGACCCTGCCATCGCTGCCTTCATCCAAGTTAAAAAACTCAGCCTGATCAGATGTTTTCAGACATAGCCAGCACGATCCTCCCTATTGCTGTAGCCACACCATGTGACCCCTGAGAGGGACAGAAGCTGTCCAGCCAATCAGATTCTCTCCATTATATTGGGGTGACTTGGGGAGAGGCTGATTGGTCAGTCTGACAACACAGACAGTCCTGTAGAAGATGAACAGAAGCGAGTTCAGAGAGACCGGGACTATGACATTGCCATTGCATGCAGTACAGTGCCATTGCATGCTGTGCTGTGCCATCGCATGCCGTACAGTGCCATTGCATTCCATACATTGCCATCGCATGTCATACTGTGCCACTGTAAAGTGCCACTGTATGGCATGCGATGCTCTGTACGACATACAGTGGCACTGTATGGAATGCAATGAAACTGTACAGCATGCAATGGCACTGTACTGCATGTGATGGCTCTGTATGGCATGTGATGGCCCTGTACGTCATGTGATGGCCCTATATGATGGAACTGTACGGCATGCAATGACTCTGTACGATGGCATTGAGTCATGGCACAAGGAGGGGGTCCTGTGAGGACCAGAGTGAATGAAGGTGTTTACTGTACACTCTGTTAGAAAGAGGCCCCCTCCAGGTCCCATTATACTTTGTTGTAGTCTCTAATGGGGCCTGGAGGGGACACTTTCTAACAGACTATCTAATGGCCACTGAGAGGGCCTCTGTGAGAGAGAGGCCCCCCTCAAGTTCCCATTAAAGTTGCCTGCTTCACTTCCTGTATTTTGTTTATTGTTGAATGTGAAGAGATTGTGGGATGATCCCAGGGAAAAGAAAACGGCTTAGGGGAGTATCTCTGTTTGAGTGCATTTATACACTTTTTATTATGTTTTTCAATTAGATAGGGGGTAAAAAGTTTATATATAAATATATATATACGTATATATTTGACTTATAACACTGTACTGTATTTGCTTTTTTTCATTTGTGCAAAAGTGTAGGGGCGGGACCAGGGGTGGGACATGGGCAGGGCCTAACAGGGTGGCCTTGCTTTATTTGGTCCGGGGGCCCTGAGTGTTGTCAGTCCACCCCTGGCACAGACTATATGCTGCAAGGAGGTTGTTGGCACTAAGTATTTATCATTGACATAACCATAAAATGGTGAAACATTTCTCACGTATCAGTCTTTTTCTTCTCATCTTCTAAAGCTCTTAAGGTGTGCTGCAGCTTATCAGTCAAAATTTCCAGTTCTTGAGTCAGTTTATATTCCTCCCTGAACTGCTCCCCAAGCAGTACCAGGTCACGGGTGGCATCATGGAGAGGGATGTCACTGAGATATAGACCTCTTCTAGTTAAGTCATCCAAGTTCATTACACTGTAAATAATGAATGCATTAATGATTACCTAAATTTCTGAAAAAAATCCTGTCTCTGTATGAAATATACTTTAAAATATAAAAACATACTTTTTAGAATTTTTTTTGCCAATACATTTAAAAAAAAAAAAGCACAGTTTTCTTGTATTTGCTGCATTTCACTGCTGACTCACAAGCACCTGCAAGTGAAATCAAGTATTTCCTAATTAAGAGATCTGCATACTTATCAAGATATAGTGGCCATTCTTTGCTTCAAGGTCGTGGAATCTTACGTTATTACACAGTGGATGTTTGTTGGTGTGTTTAACCAAAAAGAACACAACAAAATATTATTTTGGGACTTTATCAAATTTATTTTTGTTCAAGTTAATTTTATATGTGATTATGTATATTATTCAATTTTCATAGTTCTTAAATTATATTAATTTCACTATTCACAATGTGGTGCGTGGCACAAATGGTAATTTTATCATCTTGTAGGCTGTCATAAATGGTACTTCCCTTTTCTTGCAAGCTATCATGTTTAAAAGTGATCCCACAGACTCTACTTACCTTGTAGGGGGTCCTCAGTTATGGCTTAATTTATCTTGTGCTTAGGATTCTCCAAAGCCCCACAGACTATTAAGATTTACTGACCACACAGCTTTTTGGTTCATAACTGTCACCCCCTCCCTTCACCTTCATTGTGGCTGTCAAGGGAGATGGGTGACCTCAGTGGCCAATAGGAGGGTGCCGGGGCAGGAGTAAAGCCCCGTACACACGGTCTGACTTTTGACCAACAAACTTCATTTCGAGCAAGTTGGACCAACAATCCGACCGTGTGTACGCTCCATCGGACAAACTTTTTTTTTTTTTCATCGGACAAAAGTTCGGTCTGCAAACGGACAAACTTTTGGCCAACAAAAGTCCGATGGAGCAAAGTCCGACCGTGTGTACAGAAAACCATCAGACTTTTGTCCGATGCACAAATCAAATAATGTTAAAATCAACCAACAATAGCAGAAGTTGACCAAAGGGTGGCCGTAAAGAGCAGAAAAGAGCAGAAAAACCACGTGATGTTGGAAAACGTTTTGGGAAAGTTTGCAGAAAAGTCCTGTGGTGTGTATGCTATGGGTGTGCCCGGCCAACTCCGTTCGGACAAAAATCCACGGAAAAGTCAGATGGAAGTCCGACCATGTGTACGAGGCTTAAGAAGGTCAGCTATGGACTAGGCAGCTGTGTAAGTCAATACTTGTCTAATGGTGTGTTTTGTGGATCTTTAAGTACTATGAAGATAAACTAATCTGACAAACAGGTATCTGGATGTTCCTGGACCTGGGGCCACCTTACATGGTCACAAATATGCAGCAAGTGAAGTCAGAATTCCTGATCTGCCTAACTGTTCTGCTTAGTGACTATTTAAATGCAAAAACTAGAGGATCACCATGTCGACTATGAAGGTGGACTTTTTGAAAGGCGGTCAGTAACAATAGACTACATATGCCTCTTTTAATATAAATCTGTTAACAAGAAAGAAATGCAAAAACTTATACCTGAGTCATCAAAAATGCAAACAATATTTTTTGCCTAGCGTTTTTTTTTATTTATTGTCCTCGCTAAAGTATAGCAATATTATAAGGCTGGACACCTACATTACATTACATTCTCAAGAAACCTTTCCTGGGAAAATAATGGCTGCCATTACCGACGCTTCTTTCTGAAAATGCTACCCCTCCCACTTAAATGTTTTTACACCAATAGTTTATGCAGAAAATGACTACTTACTTTACCGATACCTAATATTTGATTTATATACTGTGTAAACATATATATATATACTGCTCAAAAAACTGAAAGGAACACTTTGAAAACACATCAGATCTCAACGGGCAAAAATCTCATGCTGGATATCTATACTGATATGGACTGGGTAATGTGTTAGGAATGGAAGGATGGCACATCATTTGATGGAAATGAAAATTATCCACCTACAGAGGGCTGAAAGACACCCCGAAAATCAAAGTGAAAAAATTATGCAGCAAGCTAGTCCATTTTGCTGAAATTTCATTGCAACAACTCAAAATGGTCCTCAGTAGTTTGTATGGCCCCCAAGTGCTTGTATGCATGTCTGACAACATCAGGGCATGCTCCTAATGAGACGACGGATGGTGTCCTGAGGGAATTTTCTCCCAGATCTGGACCAGAGCATCACTGAGCTCCTGAACAGACTGAGGTGCAACCTGGCGGCACCGGATGGACCGAAACATAATGTCCCAGAGGTATTCTTTTGGATTTAGGTCAGGTGAGCGTGGGGGCCATTCAATGGTATCAATTCTTCATCCTCCAGGAACTGGCTGAATACTCTTGCTACATGAGGCCGGGCATTGTCGTGCACCAGGACGAACCCAAGACCCACTGTACCAGCGTAGGGTCTGACAATAGGTCCAAGGATTTCATCCCGATACCTAATGGCAGTCAGGGTGCCATTGTGTAGCCTGTAGAGGTCTGTGCGTTTCTCCATGGATATGCCTCCCCAGACCATCACTGACCCACCACCAAACGGTCATGCTAAACGATGTTACAGGCTTCTTCAGACCCTTTCACGTCTGTCACATATGCTCAGGCTGAACCTGCTCTCATCTGTGAAAAGCATGGGGCACCAGTGGCGGACCTGCCAATTCTGGTGTCCAATGGAAAATGCCAATCGAGCTCAACAGTGTCCGGCAGTGAGCACAGAGCACACTAGAGGACATCGGGCCCTCAGGACACCCCCATGAAGTCTGTTTCTGATTGTTTGGTCAGAGACATTCACACCAGTGGCATGCTGGAGGTCATTTTGTAGGGCTCTGGCAGTGCTCATCCTGTTCCTCCTTGCACAAAGGAGCAGATACCCTGCTGATGGGTTAAGGACCTGCTACGGCTCTGTCCAGCTCTCCTAGAGTAACTGCCTGTCTCCTGGAATCTCCTCCATGCTCTTGAGACTGTGCTGGGAGACACGGCAAACCTTCTGGCAACGACACGTATTGATGTGCCATCCTGGAGGAGTTGGACTGCCTGTGCAACCTTTATAGAGTCCAAGTATCGCCTTGTGCTACCAGTAGTGACACTGACCCTACCCAAATGCAAAACTAGTGAAAAACAGTCAGAAAAGATGAGTAGGGAAAAAAAATGTCAGACACCTCCACCTGAAAAAACATTCCTGTTTTGGAGGTCGTCTCATTGTTGCCCATCTAGTGCACCTGTTGTTAATTTCAATTAACAGCAAAGCAGCTGAAACTGATTAACAACCCCCTCTGTATACACCCCTCCCCCTCTGCTACTTAACCTCCCTGGCGGTATGATTATTTCAGATTTTAGGTGCTGAAAGCGGTACCATTATTTTGCATGGAAATTTGGCGTTTTATATTTTAGGCCTACAATTCTTAGGAATAACTCACCTAAATCTGTCCAAACCAGAGTCCAGTAGACATCTCAGGTATGATAAGTTTTGAAACACAAAATCATAAATTATAATATAATAAATAATAACAAATAATAATTTAATAATAATAATACTTTTTATTCAATAGATTTTAGTAAATAATATAATCAAAAACACTGACATTTTTTTTGCTCAAACAAGGGTGCAATATTAGAAGTCATATTGCGTCAGTAAACGTCTCGCGTATGGAAAATCTTAAAACAAGGTACAGCACAAAGTCCAACGTCACAGTCGGGACAATAGAAATCAGTTTCTTTTCGGATTTTCCTTCCGGAGTCGTCACGCTTGGAGCAGCAAACCACACACATCCTTGTGGTTGCTGTCTTCTTTTCAGTTGGTGGAATGTGGTCTATAAAGTGACGACCAGTCAGGCGTTCCGGGTTCACAACGCCAGCAGCCCGACGTCCAGATCTGTTTACTGCCGTTGGCGTCTGGTGCTTCAGAAATATGAGTTCGGCAACCTTCCACACAAAGTCCGCATGAATCATAGGCCTGTCACTCTTTTTTTTCTGAAGAATGAATGCATTCCACGGGCACTGTTCCAGAAGATGGCTGAAATATATATTTTTTATATTTTTTTTGTTGCTTCCTCATGGCAGGATAAAAGGTCATGGCCTGGTCAGCCCTGTCCACACCTCCCATGGTATGGTTGTAATCCAACATGACCTGTGGCTTCATGACATCTTTTCCACCTTTGGTATGTACCATTACAGTAGAGGTGTTGTGAATGGTACTCAGAAGGCACACGTTTTTTTTGTCCCGCCATCTCATTGCCATAATTTTTCCTTTCTGCCAGGCCACTATTTCTCCTGCTCCGAGTTTTTTTATTGGCAAAGGTTGGCGGCATGTCACGCTGGTTAGGCCTAACGGTCCCATAGGCATCCGTCTTGTTCAGAAGGAGGAACTCATAGAGTTCTGGGGACATATAAAAATTGTCTGTGGTGACACAGTAGCCCTGGTTCAGCAATGGCTCAATCAAAGAAAGAACCGAAGCGGTTGCCATTCCAAAACTGCTGAATCGTTTGCTGAATTTGGTCCCTTTCCCGGTGTACAGGACCGAATTCCAGATGTACCCAGAGCTGGATTCACACAGCATAAATGACTTCATGCCAAAACGAGCTCGCTTTGATGCGATAAACTGTATCCAGCTAAGTCTACCTTTGTAGGCCATAAGACTTTCATCAATGCTTATGTCTCTGTCCAGCACATAGGTCTGCTGGAAATTATTCAAAATTAGTTGGTAAATCTCCCAAAAAAAAATCAGTTTTGGAGCTGGATGAGAACTCTCATCAAAGTCTTCATTATTTGCAAAGTGCAAATATTTCATTATGTGCGAAAATTTGTATTCCGACATAACTGTGCCAAAAAAAAGAGTGGCCAGCAATTTGTTGGTTGTCCAGTACCATTTCTGCAGGGGTTTCCCCACCACTCCCTGATGTATTATAAGGCCCAGAAACTTCCTGATGTCCTCTCTGGTTACCGGTTCCTATTTTCTGGTCCTTGAAAAGCGCTGATGGGTAGCAGCTTGTTGCTCCTGGTAGCGATTCGTCTCCATAACAATTTTGGCAATAACTTCATCAGTCAGAAAGAGCTCAAGGTATGCCAAGGGGTTATCGTCCTCAACATCCACTTTGATCCCAGGTGCTCCTGTAAATGGAAATCTTGGGGGCGCTACGTGCTCTGTACCGCAATCAATTGAGCACCAAGTCCGCACATCACTGGGCACAGTCGCAGGAACGTCGCTAAAATCGCTTACTCTGTCTGATGACGAACTTCCGTACGAGTCGCTGTCGCTCAACTCCTCTGCAAGCGACTCTGTACCGCTGTCACTGTTTTCCAACAGGTCATATAGCGATTTTGAGGTGGAGGCGCGCCTTTTTGATGCCATGGTCGCTGTGCAGTTTACAGGCACAAAGTACAGTAAAACTGCAGACAAGGGCACTGGAGAAAGCACTGGGGGGGGGGCAATCTAAGGTCAATTTAATTTTATTTTCTATTGTAATCCAATAGGATTACATTGTATCAGTGTGTTTGTGCTTTATACTTTTTGAATTTACCACCGGTTCTGCCCCCCTGCGTTGTGACGCTCGCAGGGAAGGGAATCATGGGAACACAGTGCATCGGGCGGAAGATCCGGCCGCTGTACACTGCGGAAATACATTCCGGGGTCACGGAGACTAGGTAAGTCACCTCTTCCAGGATCCAGCGAGGCAATCCCGAGTGTGGCTCAGGGTTACCGCTTTAGGTACTAAAATCTCACCCCAAGCCACACTCGGCAATACCGCCAGGGAGGTTAACTGACCAGATCAATATCCCAGGAGTTCTGATTCAAAAGTGTTCCTTTTTGTTGAGCAGTGTATATATATATATATATATATATATATATATATACATACACACACACATACCTGTTATACTGATATTTGTTCCTGGTTGGTGACTCAGAAAGTGCTAGTATTAATTAGAATACCAGCCAGGTCACCGTATTCATAAAAATACATAATGCATGCAGCTTGTATCATACATTTTGACAGGGGCTCTGGGAGGGATCAGTAAACAACTTCCTGTCCAAAAAATGACACGGTTTCTTCAAAATTCTATGTTTATATTACCATTTGGTGAGCCAATATATAAGCATAGTTGGTTGGATTTAGACAGGCCTTGGTTATAGAATGGCACAACCACAATTCTAAAATAAATATTCATCACTGTTCATGGATACTGGGGGTTCATCACCATGTTATTGATTTTGGTGGTTTTATGGTTTGTGACATGAGTTTTTATTTCTCTCTTATTTATTTATTAATTTGTGGCTCTAATATTAGGCAGTGTGTTGTGGCCCCTGAAATGCTTTGGCTGTTTTTTTATGGTCAAGGCTCTTTCACCTTACGGTCTGGCTCCCATTTGTGATTGCTTCTTTTTTTAAGGAATCTTATCAACTCCACTGTGAACAGATATTAAAAGGTACTGCTTCTTATGCAATATATAAATATCAATCAGAACACAGCTCACTCAAGACTCCAGTGCTGGGTGCTCAGACAGTGGTCCTTCACTAATGGACACAATGTAAAAAACATATTGTACAATATACTGTACCAATAAATCTATTTCTAAAATATTTTTTATTTTTTTATTTTTTTATTTATTTATTTTTTTATTTATTTATTTATTTATTTTGTTAAGGTGAGGTAACTAAAGTTTTTTAGAAGGTGGTGGGTAATAGGAGGGGAAGAATCAAAGGAACAGGAATATTCCAATGGAATTAGATTTATACTCTATTTAAGATCATAAGAATGTGTTAGATGGGTTGGGCCCGTGGGGCATTTATTGGTTTAAACTGAAAGAGAAAAATGTGCTATTTGATTACTTCCCCTGTATGTTGGATAAAATATATAAAGAAAGAAATTGAAAAAAAAAACATATTGTACAATATACTGTACCAATAAATCTATTTCTAAAAAAAGTCTCCGTAGAATAATGCAATATAAATTTGGAGTGTCTGAATCCCTAGTAAAACTAATGATTTATTATGTATAAAATATAGCTGGAGCTTTTAATTTTGTTCTATAAAGCTGCTCTAAAGTTTGCTCAGAGATATTTGACAAACATGACAGCTTACCTTGGAGAGCAGAGGAAGAGAATGTTGTCAGCTTCTGGCAAGTAGATCATCTGTCCTTTCAGCCGAAGACAACTAATTTCATTGACAGTCAGTTCATCTTCTGTCTCTGACTTTTCCACATCAAGTAAACCTTCCTTAAATAAAATATTATGATATGCATTATATTAGAATACATAGTCACTTGTTTGCACATATTCCACTTCATTTTAGGACTTTCCAGGTTATGGAGAGTATACCGGCAAACTATCCTTTGAGGAATGTACTGGCGACTGAACCTAAAAAGAATGTACCAGAAACTGAAACTAAGGAGAATGTATTGCACTTGCTTAAGGAAAATGTTTCCGGGGCCTTACCTAAGAAGAACGCACTGGCAAACTAACCTAAGGAGAAACTACCACAACCTAACCTAAGGAGACTGTACTGGAAAACTAACCTTCTTAGGTTAGTTTTCCAGTACAGTGTACTGGAAATCTAAACTAAGGAGAATTTATTGGTAACCTAACCTAAGTAGAATGTATTGACAACCTAACTAAACAGGAATGTACCAGTTATCAAACCTACGGAAAATGTACCAGTAACGTAACCTAGAAAGAACATCCTAGTGGCCTAAGGAGGTACTGGTAATCTAATCCAGTGTTTCTCAACCTTATTTCAGTCAAGGAACCCTTTAAAATTACACACAATCACGAGGCACCCCATTCTAAAATAAAAGAACGAAACTTATAGTTTTGCATAATGTAGTAACAGCCACATGTGTAGGACACCCAACATTAGCAGTGATTTATTCTTCCAAAGCAAATACACCTTTGCACACTGGTACTGACTAGGATTCCAATGTTTTTCTTCTCCCTTGGTTTCTCTCCCTTACTCAGCTAATGTTACCCTAGTGCTAAAGGGGAGGGGCAGGTGCCCAACGTCCACCGTATTAACAGATTACATAATTGGTTGTTAGGACACTGGTGGCTAGAAGGTTGTAATGATGCACAATGAAAACCTGTGGCTTTGTGTAATTAATAGGCAGGTATGATAGACCCTCTGGCTTGTATACAGTTTTTGGGCAATTTGTAGGTATTTTGCTAAGGCACACCTGAAGGCACCTTGGTTGAAAAGGCTGATCTAATCTAATCAGAATGTACAGGAAATCTAACCAAAAGAGAATGTATCAGCAACCTAACATACAGAGATATGCTGGTAATCTAACCTAAGGAGGATTCACAGAAAGCTAACCTAAGGAGGATATACCAGTAACCTAATCTAAGAAGGATGTACAGGAAAGCATCTTAAGGAGAACGTACCGATAACCCAATTTCATAAGAATGTACTGATAACCTAACTTTCAAAGACTGTACCAGTGACCTAACCTAAGGAGAATGAATGTACTGGTAACCTAACTTATGGAAGATGTACCAGAAAGCTAACTTAAGGGGAAAGTACTTGTAACCTAGCTTAAAGAGATTGTACCTGGTGGTAACCAAAACTACTTAGAATATACTGGTAACCTAAGCTATCCAAAGTGTATTAGAAACCTAACCTATGAAAGACATAACCAATATTCTTGGTTTTGATTAGTTAATTACAAAAATACTCTAAAGCCCTGTACACACGATCGGTTTTATCAATGAAAACAGTCTGATGGACTTTTTTCATCGGACAAACCGATCGTGTATGGGCCCCATCTGTCTTTTTTCCATCGGTGTTAAAAAATAGAACATGTTTTAAATTTATCCGATGGAAAAAAAAACGATAGCAAATTACTATCGTCTGTGGGGAACTCCATCGGATAAAAAACCCACGCATGCTCAGAATCAAGTCGACGCATCCTCAGAAGCATAGAACTTAATTTTTCTTGGCTCGTCTGAGTGTTTTACGTCACGGCATTTGGGACGATCAGTTTTTTGACTGATGGTGTGTAGGCAAGACTGATGGAAGTCAGCTTCATCGAATTTCCGATGGAAAAATCCATCGGTTTAAAATCCATAGGAAATCCGATCGTGTGTACAGGGCTTTACAGTAGTGGTAGGTACTATATTATTGTGTATGTGTAGAGATATGGCGCAGAAGTATATGTGGCCATCACACTGGAGGGTGGAGACTGGGGGTGTGGTTAAGGTGGTTGAGTGTGTCTAAAACAGTGTCTAAAACACTGTAGTGCACATCTCTCAAGAGACCAAATATTTTTTATGGTAATAGATAAGGAAAGCAGAGGGTGCACCCAGGGTGTAGCAGTATAAAAACGTATTTATTCGCATGACAATTGGCAACTTACAAGACAATGTAGTGTTAGCTGTATGCATTTTTCAACGGCCAGTTCACCCAAAATTAATATTTTATTTTTGATAGATACTGAAAGGCCGAATGTTAGAGAATAAATTCATCAGTTTCAGTTGTCTCTTGGGATCAATTGGTTAGATCTTTGAGTTTAAGTTACTGGGTCTGCACATCTGCTGTTGCCATTATGAAGGGTTGTCACTCTCTCTGCTAAATTAGAATTTATTGTAAATTAAGTAAAATGCAACAAGAGATACTATAGTACCAGTATAAAAACTAATTTATGCACACAACAACTGACAACTTACAAGACAATGTCGTAATATCGGGCATATACATGTAGAAAAGTAATTCAGGGTCAGCTTCTGGGGATGGACCTTCGCAGAACAGGATGAGCTTCCTTGGGAGGGATTGCAGCACCTGTAGCTGTAATGCATAGGAGATGCCACCAGGGGCAGCAGACTAAGTGTAGCAATAGGTGAATGTAAATAGCAACACACAGAAATAAAGGGTTAAGAGCCTTATAACATGTGGGTCTTCCACCTCAATCATCCAGATGTAAGAGGGCCGAGTGAGGTTCAGCTGTCACTGGAGCCTATGGATGTGGATGGGAGCCCTGGAGAGCACTGGGAGACCACAAGATGGCTGACAGAGAACTGCATGTGGCTTAGGAAGTGATGGCATGTGCGTGGTTATGCCTTTCAAGGCGGGGCTGTTTCAAATAAGGCTATTGGTTCGAGTAAGAGGCAGCCCCACCTTGAAATGTAAAACCACGTCCCACACACATGACTTCACTTCGTGAGCCACGTGCTCTCCACTGTCAGCCATCTTGTCGTCTCCCAGTGCTCTTCAGGGCTCCCATCCACAGCCATAGACGGCAGTGACAGCTGAACCCGTCTCTCCTACATCTGGATGATTAATGGACGATCGGACCCATGTGAGGGGGAAGACCCACATGTTATATGGCTCTTAACCTTTTACTTCTGTGTGTTGCTATTTACATAGTTTGGTTTTCATTCACCTATTGCACTTAGTCTGCTGCCTCCGGTGGTTTCTCCTTTGCATTACAGCTACAGGTGACGCAATCCCTCCCAAGGAAGCTCACCCTGTTCTGCGAAAGTCCATCCACAGAAACTGACCCTGAATGAGGCTTTTACATGTATATGCCCAATATCACAAAACTATCTTGTAAGTTGCCAATTGTCGTGTGCATAAATGAGTTGTTATACTGTACTTATACTATAGTATCTCTTGTTGCATTTTACTTAATATACAATAAATTATAATTTAGCAGGGAGAGTGACAATCCCCCATAATGGCAACAGCAGATGTGCAGACCCAGTAACTCAAGCTCAAAGATCTAACCAATAGATCCCAAGAGACAACTAAAACTGTCCCAAGAGACAACTGAAACTGACCCTAGAGACAACTGAAACTGGTGCTTGTAGTCTCTTACATTCTGCCTTTCAGTATCTACCAAAAAAACAAATATAAATTTTGGATGAACTGGTCCTTTAAAAATATATACAGGTAACCTTAGTTTAACTCCAGGCTTTTTCCAAATTTAAGTCTATTGTCCTTGTTCTCTTTCTCTGTTTATTTATAGGTACAACAAGCCTTGTATTTTCTGGAACCCTGCCCAAATTTCTTTAATAACTTCAATGTTACTGTTTAAAAAATGTACTATGAGCCTATGCTATTAAAAAAAAGAAAGAAAACAAAAAGATAAATATAGGAATATTAAATTGACATTAGAAGTATAATGAGCCTAAACAAACCATCTGTCTATACCCTGACAAACTGTTTTTCTATGAATAAAAGGACCAATGTAACAGTTGCAATCTAAGCAATTCAAATGAGTAAAATTATTTTACATCCTTTCCCTTAATATTAAAGGAAAGCCAGCAATGAATTGCACAGCCATCACAATAAAAGGAAGGGACACTTCATTAGACTGGCTTGGCACTATGCAAAGTATAAACATTTAGCTTCAGTCTTTACTTGGCATAATGAGTTGCTATGATCCTATGTATTACAAATAAAATCACACTGTATATTTTAAAATTGTATTTTACATTTTTTTTCTTAGACATGAACCATGGATAAACATAGCCTTATAAGGAAATATACTGAAAATATAGTGAAACTGGAATCAAGCTGACTGTGTGTTAGAATTATGTATATGCAGAGCTTATTGGACGCTTGTCTAAGTATAAAAATTAAAAAAATAGAAGATTTAAGCAGACCTTGTAATATCTGTTTATTGTCATATAGGTTTATTCAATAAAAGAAAAATTAATATGCAAAATGTAGTAACCCTGAGCACCCCAATCAACAAGTCACTGTACTGACTGCTCTAAACTCCTGAAAAAAAAGAAATCTAGTTGGTTGCTACGAAGTGCATAGTAGAGCTGCACGATTCTGGCTAAAATGAGAATCACAATTTTTTGCTCAGAATAAAGATCACGATTCTCGCAGCGTAACATCATCTTTCACATTATGCAAAAAAATTGGGCTAACTTTACTGTTTGTTTGTTTTTTTTATTCATTGAAGTGTATTTTTTCCCCAAAAATTGCGTTCGAGGGTCTCTGCTAAAAAAATATATAATGTTTGGGGGTTCAAAGTAGTTTTCTAGCAAAAAATACTGATTTTAACTGTGTAAGAAACAATTGTCAGAAAAAGGTTCAGTCTTTAAGTAGTTAAACTTCCTTCATTTACAGATGAAGTTCATTCCTTTGATCTAAAAAGGAAAAGTTACTTTGTTTAGTTATCTGCAGTGTGCTTATAAAACTTGGTAGACTGCCTGTTTTTTTTTATTTTCACAGCTGAGTGAGTAGAGAACTCTCTACACTTGTTACATGAAAGAATCAGGAAATTCTCCATGGAGATCGTGAGGGGGGTCGAATCGAGATCACAATTTTTTTAACGATTAATCGTGCATCTCTAGTGCATAGTATCATCATTACTCTTTCCATCACCTTAAGTCTTTCTATGTAGAATCTGAATGCTCAGTGCGATTTATTTGGATGCTATGGGGTTATGGTGCTTAGTACACAATCATGAATCTTATACAGTAGCTCCTTTAATTAATTGAATATTGTAGAATATTTAATTGTTTTTTGTTTTTTTTTATTATATAGAGCCTGATCTGGATAATGTTACAGAAGTGCATTGTGTATTGAAAATATTGCCTTTCAGACATTATTTATAAGGGAACTCAAAAACAACATCATTGTAAGACACTCTAGTTCTCCAAATGTCATCATAAAAGTAAATGCCACTCCAGAAAATTAGAAACCCCTATTTAGCATTGTGTCGGACCACCTTTGACCCAGTGAGGGTCCTGTAGCTTCCCACATTTTAAAGTGTATGTAAAACATTTTTTTACATTTTGGAAAAGGCAGGGGAGGGTTAAACCTTTGGTAATAATGGGGATGATTTACTAAAACTGGAGATTTCCAAATCAGGTGCACCTGTGCATAGAAACCAATCAGCTTCCAGGTTTTATTGTCAAAGCTTAAGGTTAGAAGCTGATTGATTACCATGCACAGCCGCACCAGATTTTGCACTCTCCAGTTTTAGTAAGTCAACCCCAATGTTATCCTTATGAAAAAAAATATGACAACTAGCCTGGATGTGGTATAAATATTTCACTTGCCACTTAAAGCCTGCCATATATTAAATGGCTGTACCCAGGGCCGTCGGAACAGGACACGCAAACCAAGCAACTGCTTGGGGCCCCCAGCTGGCCTGGGGCCCCAGCAGAGCTGCCTCCCCTCCTGCGATTGGCGCCCCCCCTCCCGCGATTGGCTTTTTTGAAGCGCCATTAACCCTCATGTGGGCATTCAATGTATTTCCAGGAAATATGCAAGACACACATGTATGGATAAATGCCAATGCAAAGCAACAATGACATGTACAAGAGTATAATCCTTGCAGGCTGTACGTGACACGTGCGGCTCCCCAGGTGCAGGAAAGAACCTAGAGATTTACACTAGGCATAAAATGGTTTTAATAGTCTATTTGCAGGAAAACTTAAACTTTCTTTCCTTTAGTTCCCACTGATTATAACACAAACCAATATTCTAATTATTACCAGATCTAAATCTTATTTCTAGCTACAATCTAAAATCCCAAGAACCTTAACATGTATGCTAGATAAAATATATGAAATCATCGATCCGCCTGCTGGTAATATATAAATGTAGAAAAAATGTAGAATGTACAAAATGTAGAATAATTATAGTCAATGTGAATCCAGCCATTTCTCATGCAGCTGGTATCCTGGAAAGAACTACAGAAAGAGCTCCAGTACCAGGTGTTTAAAGCTTGCAATACATACATCCTCTCCAACAGTCCAACACCCATGAGTTGCTTAAAACAGAACTAAACACACTGATTACATTCGAGGCATGCCTCTGATGATGAATGTCAATGTTGCCAGTGTGCTTATGTCAGCTCTCAACTAAACTTTCAAGCCCTCAAACGGCTAATGCCATAGCTGATCACTATGGCAACTACATTTGTATCATGCGCTTTTTCAGGATTTTTGGTTGATATTCTATCTCTATAATTTAAAATACACCTATGATAAAAATTATAGACCCTTAATTTCTTTGTAAGTGGGAAAACTTACAAAAGCTGCAGGGGATCAAATAATTATTTTCCCTTTGTACTGTTCTCCATTCACTAAACAGTATCTACCGCTTTAAGATCAGCAGTAAAATAGCTCATAGTGTCTTCCCCAAAAAAAATTTGCAATGATTTAAAAATCACTCATAAAATTAAGCATGTAATATTCCATCAACATTTTTCAGTATCTATCTTGTGAAACTGATCAGTATTTCTTTGCACGGCGTCATATCCATTGGGATGGATACAGTGGAGAGGGATTAGAACACCGGTCAGTCTTTATTGTTGTCTGTACCCCCATTAAAGCCTGGAACACACTACAGTTTTTCATGCACAAAAAAAAACCTGACAGCTCCAGTTGGGAGCCACTGTACTAATCATGCTACCCCCCCCCACGCCAGAACACTCTGATCAGCGCTCTCTGCTATTGGCTGAGAGTGATGGTCGGGAGTCGGCAAGCTGCTGGTTTTCCAGCCTAATGGCTGGCTTCTGATGGACAGACCAAAATACACATGGGCAGAATGTCGGCCGGTATTTTTTGTACTGGCAAACGTCTCCCGACATTCTCCCTGTGTGTACGGGCTCAAGCATAGTAAACACGGGCTGAATGTCAGGCGACATCGGAATATATAAGGGGTAAGAAACAAATGTTCAGATTTTTTATCTGAAGATGTCAGGAGATATGGTTTGTTTTTTATGGTTGTTCCATCTCAAAATAGTGATAGTTAACTATAAACAGGACCGCAAATATATTGTCAGGTTGTCAGCTTTGAAATACTCAACAAAAGACATTTAACATCTGCTACAATCCTGCTGTCTTAAATGCCACATCTCCCTGTGCTCTTTTCACATTTTTGTGTTTATCTTCTGAATGCTTATCTCTTTACAGCATATCAGTCTATAGGTTTATTAAAAATCAATTACCTTACTCCGCAGGACAAACACAGTGTTGATGTGAGACAGGATACCATGAAAGCTAATGTCAATATGTGGTCGCACCAAAGTGAACACAGAAAGCAGGTTACAATTTCCAGGCTGCAGCTGTAAAATTATGGAACACGCAAGAAGAAATCAGATTAAATAGTTATATTAGTTTGGTATTTCTATTTATGGAATCCTAAAAAAGTCTTAGAATACACTTTTACAAGTGGCCACTGTCAAAACAATTGGTTCAAGTATTTATGGTGTAAATACTCAATGTCTTCACCTTTCTGATTCTATACTAACAATCTGGATTGTTACCACCATGTACTGTATCCTTAAAGTATAACTAAAGCCAAAACCTTACTCCTTGTACACACGATCGGATTTTCTGTCGGGATAAACTCCGACTGATTTTTCAGACGGAATTCCGTTCAAGCTGTCTTGCATACACACTGTCACACCAAAATCCGACCGTCAAGAACGCGGTGATGTACAACACTACGACGAGCCGAGAAAAATTAAGTTCAATGCTTCCGAGCATGCGTCGACTTGATTCTGAGCATGCGTGTTTTTTTCTCCGTCGGAGTTCCCTACAGACGAACGGAATTTTTTTTTCTCTTTGCTCTCTTCCTAAATTCCGACGGAAAAAGTCTGATAGGGGAACACACACGGTCGGAATATCCGATGAAAAAATTCCATCTGATTTTTTCCATCGGAAATTCCGATCGTGTGTACAAGGCATACGTTTTGGATAGAGTAGAGAGGGATTAATACCTCTGTCAGTTTTTATTGCTGTCTGTGTTCCTATTAGGGAGATTCACCATCTTGATTGTCGTGTTTAACATTATCATTAAAAGTAACAGAAAATGTTTTGTCCCCAGAAAAATAATAGAGGGTAAATCTTCCAATGTGGACAATAATTCTGATAACCTGGGGGGCCTCAAGGGAATCCTTTAATTTGCAGGGATTTTCTCTCACTTTCTGTTTTGGCTATGGGACGGGAAGTGAAGGTAAATCTCCCCAATAGGACACAGATGACAGGGGTTATAATCCTCCCTTACTCCATCCAAAAAAATAAATAAAAAATTTGCCTTCAGTTCTTTTTTATTTATTGCATGGGTTGCTACTGACAAAGCTTCCGCAGGCACTGTTACACAATCCTCCTTTTCAGGAAAGGACTGGCCTAGGTGGATTCCTGGCCAGTACTATCAATGTAGGTTGGACTCTAAGTGGAGCAACCTCACCAGACCTCGATCAGAGCTGTCAGTGAAACATGTTGTGAATTTTATAGCTTCCTGCTCCTTATTTAGACCTACAATAACAGGTGGAAAAGGCAAGTCTTCTAGCACCAACCTGATTTGAGGTTCTTAGATGTTATGAGACTGAATGCCAAAAGCCAAAAAGAAAGCGAATGTTGGAAAATGTGAAACACTGTGGGGTTGATTTACTATAACTGGAGAGTGCAAAATCTAATGCAGCCCAATCAACATATAACTTCAGCTTATTCCATTAAGCTTTGACAAAAAAAAAAAAACCCTGGAAGCTGATTGGCTTCTATGCAGCACTATACTAGATTGTGCACTCTCCAGTTTTAGTAAATCAACCCCAGTGTCACAAAAAACTATGTTCTTTAGGAACAACCACATTTTACCATGCCCACCAATGAGTGACGCACCTTGGAGCATTTTGTACAGTACACCTTCTTTTCAGGCAACAAAAATATGTCACTACCAAAAAACTATAAAAGGCTATCTGGTTGTGTTTGGTTCATACCAAGTTTCCAATTTTCCTCTGGTCCTTATTTAATACGTCACAAAAGATTTACATTGAAGCCCTGTACACACGATCGGTTTTACCGATGAAAACAGTCCGATGGACTTTTTTCATCGGACAAACCGATCATGTATGGGACCCATCGGTCTTTTTTCCATCGGTTTTAAAGAAATAGAACATGTTTTAAATTTTTCCGATGGATCAAAAACCGATAGCAAATTCCGATCGTCTATGGGCAAGTCCATCGGATAAAAAACCCATGCATGCTCAGAATCAAGTCGACGCATGCTCAGAAGCATTGAACTTCATTTTTCTCAGCTCATCGGAGTGTTTTACGTCACCGCGTTTGGAACGGTCGTTTTTTTAACTGATGGTGTGTAGGCAAAACTGATGGAAGTCAGCTTCATCGGGTTTCCGATGGACAAAACCATCGGATTAGAATCCATAGGATATCCGATCGTGTGTACAAGGCTATAGAAGACCACCAGATGTTCTGGCTACAGAAAGGTAAAATGTGATGCTATGGGTTGATGTCCTTTGCACATGTGATTTTCCTGGTGAAGTAAAGATCAATAAATCTCCTTCATTATGATAATTTGCTGATGCTTCAATTGTGAACTTCAGAAGATACATTGTTGGTGTTGTAATGGAAATTGTAAAACATGCTAGAAATGTATGCTGTTTAAATTTGAAATAATATGCCTTGCCCTTATTATGAGAAAGATCATTTTAAAGATATAAAAATTATCAGGTTGCTTTTAAGAAACTGCACACTTATGTAGACACAATAACAAGAAGGCAATTGGAAAAATTGAAAGACTTTTAGCCCATAGTCTATTGTTGCCCTTCTTGACCAAAAAGTTCAAGTGAACATACTTGTGTTTGTGGCTACCTGGTAAAGATCGATCAGATGATTTCCTTATGTCTTTATTTATTGAAAATCTGTATCTCTGCAGAAATAAAATAATTACCTGTGGCAAAACCCTGTAGATGGCATTCCCACACTGTGTAACAACAAGGTCTCTGTCAAACATTATATGGAATGGAAAAGCCTTGCAGAATGTGTAGGGGCTAATGCGTGATTCCTGGGTCCCATTTTCTTCAAACCTGTCCAGATCCTCATAGAGGTCCTCCTCCTTAGAGTCCTTTTCTTCTATCAAGAATTGAGTGTGGTCACATTCTTCATTTCTTTGCTGAACAACCTTATCAAAATCATTAAATTACTGTTATATTTTACTCTGAAGAAGAGAAATATTGTAGCTCGTTAATACTGAAGCTGACTTACTAAAAGTAGTTGAAAATGTTTAAATGAAAAATAATATTATCCAACCATATGCAGATGAAAAAAATAAACAAAAATTTCCTTATTACATGATTGGCTAATAAGTGAACATTCTAAACTCCTTTAGTAAAATCAGCTTGACTGTATATGCAGATAAGATATAATATGTTACATAAGAAAATATAGAAACGCGTGTCTGTCAGTCAGCCATATTTTAACTATTTGGACCAAGTTATAAAAAATTGAACAAAGAACAGGGGTACTTCTACTCACAGCCACCAATCAACATCCCTTATTTCTTTTTACCAGATTCTGAAAGCTACACTTTGCTAGCATTCGTTTTTATACCAGATTATGAGAGTTATCTTTAAAAGTTGAGATCTAAGATGGATATAATATGAATAGCCTTATAGTGGACTTACTGGAAAAAAGGGAGTATTCTTTAATTTCTCTGAATATGTGAGGACTGGCTTACCTGATCTATGTAATTATCTACAAATTGGCAACATAGATAAGGACAGCATAAGAATCCTAAGTCAATTGATAAATATCAAATGAGTAAGATTCATAGAAAATTGCAAATCAGTTTGTTCTTCTCTATTGAGAATAATGCGGTACGATAAAATACAAAAGGCTGCACGACCAGATATGCTGGAACCAGCCTATCTTACTGGACTTTAAACTTTAAAGGCTGAGCATGAGAGATATCAAATTTCAAAAAAATAATCTTTATTGTACAAAATACAAAAAAACAGAGGCCTAAAATCGGGCAGCACAGTGGTGTAGTGGATAGCAGTAAGAAGGGTTGCTGGTTTGAATCCCAACCACAACACTACCTGCCTGGAGTTTGCATGTTCTCCCTGTGCAGGTTTCCTCCGGGTCCTCCGGTTTCCTCTCACACTTCAAAGACATGCTGGTAGGTTAATTGGTTCCTGTCTAAATTGTCCCTAGTATGTGTATGTATGAATGTGAGTTAGGGACCTTAGAGTGTAAGCTCCTTGAGGGTAGGGACTGATGTGAATGTACAATGTATATGTAAAGTGCTGCGTAATTTGATGGCGCTATATAAGTGCCTGAAATAAATGTTGCAAATTACACTCTACTAATGTTTGCATGTTCCACTGCAATACTGTAAGCATGTTTATGGGTTAAAGAAATAATATGTCTATTGTGGTTAAATGCTACACTGTATGTATACTCACATTTTCTCTTTCTCTGTATAATATATCTAGTGTTGCTTTACTTTGCCATATCGGGTCCTGAAGAAGCAGTGTTATTGGTGATTACATTTTCACAAGTGCTGATATATGTCTTGATATCTACATGTTTAGGGTCTTCTATTACCTTAGTAGAGTGTAATTTTCAACATTTATTTGTGCATCTATTTTAGGCTTTTATGCCTCTGTTTTTATTTATTTTGTACAATAAACATTCCTTTTTTATAAATGTTATGTCTCCCATGCTGAGCTTTTAAAGTCCGGTTAGATAGGCGGGTTCCAGCATATCTGGTCCTGCAGCTTTTTGTACTTTGTGTTTCAGATGTGGCTTGAGCCAAATGTATTTTCAAATGTATTTTCCTACTGTGGTACGATAAAAAGCATGACTGTGCCCACATGCAAATCTATATTACAGAGTGGGGTTTCATGGTTTGGGTACTATTAAGGGACCATTTTACATTTATAATGGAAGCTTTACTAGTGAACATGCAAGACTAGCAATCATTAGCTCAAACATACCTATTTTTGATATTAATAGGGTAACTCCCCTCTGGGTAATCTATGTATATTACAAGGATTTTAACAAACAGTTTACTGAATGGGAGGATCTGGTTCATTATAATCCCCTGGTGCACTTTCAGCTGCAGTGTCAGCGTTTTTTCAGAAATAATTAATCCTTGCGGAGTGTCTCACCAAAACTGAAATTCCTACTGCAGGGGATGCCTAAAATGTGATTTGTTTCTTAGTACGGAATTCTGAGAAAAACAGTGAGTAAATCACACAAGCAGCAAATTTGATTTCTGGGGGGCATTCCATATGTGAACAAAAAGACAAAAAAAGGGAAAAAGTAAGGGCTGTATAAATTTTTGCTGCTGGAACACAAAATGTGAGCATACAACCTCCTAGTAACAGTAAAAACAACAAGGGGTGTGCAGTGCTTCACTGTGATAGATAAACAAAAGTTTAACAATGTATACAAAGTCCCAAAATAAATCCGTGACTTGACCTGACAGAGATCTTCTTTATATATCAGAGTGATTGCAATATGTGTGATATAGCCACTCTCCAAAAAGTGGAAAAAATCCTGCATTAAATAAACACACTTCACCCAATGTGTTAGGAAAAAAGCTTGTCACAGCCTTGCACCTAAACCAATCTAAATACTCACTAGATGGCAATAAATGATAAGCCTTAAAGCACTGTAATGCAGTGATGAGACATCTTGTTCGGGTGTTTTGTTTGAATAATGGTCATTAATGGGATCTAGCTCTGTGCAAAAAAGCTCACCTACCAGAGCCCAAATATGCTCATATAGTGTAGTATTTTAATATAAAAAATTCTATAGAACGCCTTACCCCAATCTGTCCGATTATCTTCTACTCTATTAGCTTTTAGACGATCCCTGAAAACCCTTCTCTTCAGAAAAGCCTATCCTACCCACACCTAACAACTGTATTTTAACTATTTCCATCAGCTCATCCCCCACAGTTATTACCCTTTGTTCCAGTTGACCTCCCCTTCTAGATTGTAAGCTCTAACGAGCAGGGCCCTCTGATCCCTCCTGTATTGATTTGTATTGTAACTGTACTGTCTACCCCCATGTTGTAAAGTGTGGGGCTATATAAATACTGTATAATAATAATAATAATAATAATAATAATAATATTAAAATTGAATGCATAAAAAAAAACATCGCTCCTGCTATCGATAGGCGGATCCCTTGAGAACGTGCATGTACATGAAACGCATTGAGAGGGCCTACGTGCTGATGTCATTGCCAATGCATCCTTTAAACAGGAACGATGGCTTTTTATGTAAGATTTTCTGACCTTATGTTACAGCTTATGTATTCAATTTTAATAATAAAATACTATACTATATGAGCACTATTTGCGCTCCGGTTGGTCAACTTTTTTTTTATTCCAAACAATTTTATTGAAACAAATACAAGGTGGCATATGATGATTGTTTTACAGTTATAGGATTCATAACGTGTTGTAACATGTTAAACTTGTTGTATGAAATATAAGTAGAGCCTTGAAATAAAACATTGATTACAGGTATACAATCAGAGAAAGGAGGTACTTGTTGAACTTTGTTGTTTGAGATAGAAGTCGACTGTAACAACATATCTTGGGAGAAAAAGTAATGCTATCGTTGATAAAGATTATGAGAGATTATTGATGACATAGATTGTGATAATCTAGAATGGTTAGGTTATATCTGATGTATACAACCTGATATGTATCATGTCAATTAAGTGCTTCCATAAGTTGTATTTATTTTTTGGAGTTGGTCTTGTGTCGTATTGAGTCCCGTTTGTCTCAGTGTGAATGTCCAGCACAGGCACTGTAGGGAGTCTGTTTTAGTGTTATGCAGCATACACACAATCGTTTTTTCTGATGAAAAAAGACTGATGGACTTTTTTCATCGGACAAACCGATGGTGTGTGCGCCCCATCGATCTTTTTTCCATTGGTATAAAAAAATAGAACATGTTTTAAATTTTACCGATGGAAAAAAAACGATAGCAAATTCCGATCGTCTGTGGGGAACTCCATCGGAGAAAAAACCCACGCATGCTCAGAATCAAGTCGACGCATGCTCAGAAGCATTGAACTTCATTTTTCTCGGCTCTTCGGAGTGTTTTACGTCACATCGTTTGGGACGGTCAGATTTTTGACTGATGGTGTGTAGGCAAGACTGATGGAAGTCAGCTTCATCGGACTTCCGATGGAAAAATCCATCGGATTTTATTCCATCGGAAATCCGATCGTGTGTACAGGGCATAAGAGATTAATGTGGGGAGAGGGAGAAATGGTATTGGCCATGGTAAGTTAAAATAAAGAAAGAAATGACTAGATGCCTAGCTAACGCATGCGTATCCAAGTAAGAAAATGTGGGTATATATTCCAGTTGGGTGTCTAAGGAAGTTTCAACTGTATACTAGCTTTGTGCGGTAGAATCACGTTGTTGTATCAACCGTTCTTTTCCATAGTTTGCAGTGTACAGGTTGTAAAGCTTGTTGTGAAAAGGGGCGGGTATGATGTTTACACTAATTTTAATGGGGAGATGCCCATTATCTGTATGTAGTCATTGGAGATTTGGAGTTGGCTCCAACCAGCCCATGTAGATGTAAATTTGTGGGGGAAGTCATGTGAGATCGCGATGAGCTCCTCCATCTCTGCTATTTTGTTTATACGTTTGTACCAATCTAGCAGGGAAGGGGTTTTGGTGGTACCCCAAAGTGTAGGTATGCACATTTTAGCTGCGTTGATTAGCATCATCGCTAAAGATTTGTAGTATGGTGTATCTTTAGAGACATGGTGGTGTAGTAAGAACTGTGCAGGTGTGTATTCAAGAGAGCTTGAGGTTATTTTGTTTGTTTGTGTGTGAACTTTCTTCCAGATAGATTGAATGAGTGGGAAATCCCACCATATATGTAGGAGATCGTCTGTAGCTTGCTTGCATCTCCAGCATTGATCAGGTATGGAGGCATCGAAATTGTGCAGAATAGAGGGAGTGCGGTACCAACGGGAAACTATTTTGTAGTTGTTCTGCTGCATAGAGACATTTACAGAGCCTTTGTGTGTGTGTGTGTGATGGTATATTTTTTCCCAGTTGTTATTCGTTAAGTTTATGTGAAGATCCTGGGCCCAGGCCTTGCAGGCCTTCCCATCTTCTGCTTGAGTGTTTTCTCACAACATGTTGTGGACAGTCAAAATGATATGACGTTGGGGCATTTGAGTGAGTGAGTGAGTAACTTGTATAGCGCTACAAATGCAAACTAAATTGCTTCAAGGCGCTTATTTCCATCCGTTGTCATCCTGATCCTTCAGAAGAGGTGGGTCTTAAGTTTTTTCCTAAAGGCCCGATTGTTTTCTTCCATGTGGATGTTTGTAGGTAGAACGTTCCGTAGGCGTGGTGCTTGGACTGCAAATCTTTATTCTCCCTTCGATTTGTAGTGGGACTTGGGGATGTGGAGGAGGTTTTGGTTAGTTGATCGGAGAATGCGATTGGGGGTGTAGTGTTTTATTTTCTCGCATAAGTATTGAGGAGCGTTTCCTTGTGTGCATTTGTGGGTGAGACAGAGGGTCTTGAATATGACCCGATCTTTTACGGTTAGCCAATGTAGGGTCCTCAGGGACGGGGTGATTGATTCCCAGAGTTTTTTCCCCGTTACCAGTCTGTCTGTCGTATTCTGGACGACTTTTAGGCGTTAAATCTGGTATTTAGGTAATCCTAGGTAGAGGGAGTTTGCGTAGTCGAGTCGGGAATTGATGATTGTTTCGACTTCAGGAGAGTTTGGTTTTGGCAGATTTCTGCAAAACACTTTAGGGAGGATCCTATGAGTGGATGTTCAGTTAGGTCTTTTGGTAAAAGGTTTTAAGGAATCCATGGTGCACATGTTATAGGGTATTCGGAAAAGGAATTTTCTAGACTTACCCAATCTTTTATTTGTTGGTGAATATGCCAATCGATAATGTGCTGCAAATGGCAGGCCCTGTAGTAATATTGAATGTTGGGTAAACCTATCCCGCCTTCGATTTTAGGTTTTGCTATTTGGGCACAGCTAATTCTGGGGTGTATTTGATTCCAAAGAAAGTTTCTACAGATTTTTTTAATAGATTGCAAAAAAATGATCGGCAGGCGTATGGGAATTGTTTGGAGGAGGTATAGAATACGTGATAAAATATTAATTTTCACGATCGCCGCCCTACAAAACCATAAGAAATGTGACTTGTTCCATTTTTGGAGGTCTTCTGTTATGGTTTGGAGGAGTGGGTGGTAGTTTTTTGAATATAGGTTGGTGAGATGTGTTGGTAACTGAATATCTAGATATGTTATGGATTCTGTTTGCCATGTAAATAAGAGTTTTTTTTACATTTTAAAACTTGGAACTCTGGTAGTGTTATGTTCAAGGTGTGTGACTTTGTGAAATTAATTTTAAAGTACGCTATGAATTGAAATAACTGAAAGCCTTTGAGAAGATTGGGTAATGTTATGGGGGGGTTTGAGAGAAATAGTAGGATGTCATCCGCAAAAGAGGCTATCTTGTATTGCTTATTGGCCACTGTTATTCCTTGTATCTTTTTGTTTTCTCTCAACCGGCAAAAGAAGGGTTCAAGAGTGAGAATAAAAAGCAGGGGGGAGGGAGGGCAGCCCTGACGGGTTCCGTGTTTGATGGAGAAGGCGTTTGACAGAAGGCCGTTTGCTCAGACTTTTGCTATAGGATTGGTGTACAGTGACATTATGAAGCGTATAAGTTGAATGCCAAGACCTAGTGCATGTAGTACAGCTTCAATGTAGTCCCAGGCTAACCTGTCAAACGCCTTCTCGGCATCTAATGAGAGGAAAAATCCTGGATGTTTAATTTGGTGAGCCATTGATGAATGCTAAGTGCTTTTATAGTGTTGTCCCTAGCTTCTCTGCCTGGGATAAAACCTACTTGGTCTTTTCCTATAAGCTTTGTGATTAAGGGAAGTAGGCGGTTGGCAAGGATTTTCGGCAAAAATGTTATGTCTGTATTTAAAAGGGATATCGGGCAATAATTGGAGGCTAATGGCGCGTACACAAAGATAGAGAGCAGATTCTCTATTTTTACGTCTGAAATTCCAGACAGAGGTTTGCCCGTTGGAAAGTCCGACCGTGTGTACGTGGCATTATTCGTGGTCTTTTCCAGGTTTTGGGATGACTGAGATATGTGCTTCTAAGAGGTTGTTTTGTGGGATGTTCGGTTTTAATAGTAGATTTAATTCTCTTAAGAATGGGTCGGTTAATAGGTCTGAGAAGGTTTTGTAATAGGTCATGGAATAACCTTCAGGGCCTGGGCTTTTTCCTAATTTCATTTGTTTGATAGCAGATTTAAGTTCTTCCGATGTTAATGGGTTGCTTATTTTGTTTGCTTGTTCATGTGAAATTGGTTTTGGACTATATTGTGTGAGGAAATTTCCAATGATTGATTTACGTGGTCTTGGTTTTGTTCAGGAGGTAAGTTGTAAAGTTCTGCGTAATATTGTGCAAAATGGTTTGCAATGTCGTCACTGTCGGATATCAATTGCCCAGTGGATGTGTGCATAGAGCGAATTGTAGTGCTAGCTTTTTTGGATTGTAGAGCTCTAGCTAGGAGTTTGCAGCTTTTGTTGCTATGCCCATAAAAGAGCTTATGTGATAGGGCGTAGTTCCTTCTGACTCTCTTCCCAAGCTCTTCCCTAAGACCCCTTTCACACTGTGCCGCCCCAAGCGTCGGCGGTAAAACGCAGCTATTTTTAGCAGCGCCTTAATGTCGGATTTGTGTCGCATTTCGGCCGCTAGCGGGGTGCTTTTAACGCCCGCTAGTGCCTGAAGAAGGGTTAAAACCGTCTGAAATGCGCCGCCACGGCGGCGTTTTTCCGGCGGTGCGGCGGCGCTGCCCATTGATTTCAATGGGCAGGAGCGCATTAGAAGCGGTGAGTTCACCGCTCCTAATGCGCTCCAAAGAAGCTGCTGGCAGGACTTTTTCTGACGCAGTGCCAGCGCACTGCTCCAGTGTGAAAGCCCTCAGGCTTTCACACTGGAGTGAATGGAGCAGCTGTTGTAGGGCGGTTTGCAGGCGCTATTTTTAACACTATAGCGCCTGCAAAACGCCCTCAGTGTGAAAGGGGTCTTAGACGTGTGCATGCTTGATCTAGTTCTATTTGTGTATGTCGGGCTCTAGTTAGTTTGCGAGGGGGGATGGGGGTGGGAGTTGACAAAGGGTAGTGGGTTGAGATAGTATGGGGGGAGTGGGATTGGGAATTGTGTAGTGATCCGACTGCTAGGGTGGACCAGCTATCCTGCCTAGATTAGAATGTCGGAGTGTGTCAGCACAGAGAATTTGGCTCTGCTGTATCAGGAGGTGGTAGGATTGGAGAAGATGTCTCACAAATTTGTATGGTACTGTGAGGTTTGGATGACAGAGTTCAATGATACTCGTTTGGTCCTGGTAAGCGTAGGTGTAGAGGTGGTGATGAATGAGGGAGAAGGTAAGGTGAAAGAGGTGCTAGTGCTTGAAGCGATCAGGATGCCATTTTTAGTGAATATTAGCAGTGAAGGATTAAAGGGTGGAAGATATTTCCTATGTATTAGCCAGTTGTAGAAGAGAGTTGTTCATGTGTCAGAACTGGTATATAAAGTATTTTGCTGGTGTATGTGAGGGGTTGCTAAGAGCAGTGTCTACTTTTTTACTGTCTAATGCCTTGTACACACGATCGGAATTTTTGATGGAAAAACATGTTCTCTTTTACTCCGATGGAATTCTGTCGGAATTCCGATGTGATTTTGGCCGTGCAAAAGCTTGATCGTGTGTACGGGGCTTTATATAGATATTCAATTGAGTTATGTGAAGGGTTGTATTATACTTTGTGTTCTGTGTTTGATAGCTTGAGAGAAGCTTTTATGTTAGTACATTTTTCTCTCTCCTGACTCTTAGAATGTTTACTGTTTAGCATTTTTAACAGAAAGGTAGGAAAAGCTTTTCCCTTAGCCTTAAGGCTGGCTGCTCACTATGTTTTAGTGGAGTATTGTATCATTCGGAGTAGGAGTAGGAGTAGTAAATTACTTTCTGTCTAATAAGACTTAATAGTACGTCTCATTTGGGATTTTGTGAATTGTACTATATACAGGAAGCATATATGACTTATCTTAAGATTACTGTATAACATTGCAAAGAAAAAAACATAAATAAAAACTATGCAACTTTTAGGTTATAGTTATAGGAATAAAAGTAAAAATAAAATTATACCTTTTCTTCTCCCTTATTTCCGTGTATGTCATTTATTCATTCTTCCCTCGCACTCCCTGTTTGGGAGTAGATAGAGAGTGAATACATTATAGTATGCTTAACTTGTATCAAGTGGGCCTTGGGTTGGGATGCTAGTGAGATGGATATGAGAACCCAGGGCTTATCAGGCTTTCATGTACTGTTAATATGGTTGTTGGGTATATGTGTGATGAATGGGGGAATTGATGATAACAAGGGAGAAAAAAAAGATTGGAACATACGTTTTGAACTTTTAACTCAGATGTATTCCTTTAGTCAGTGCCTGAACATCTGGTTTATGGGCAACTGGTACATGTCCAACTGTCGTCTAGCTGCTTTGTTGCAATGATAACTCAAATATATAGACAGTCAATACAAGAGGCTAGTGACTGAGGTGTAGTTTGAGATTCTATTTGGGGCATTAAAAGCAGCGCTGCTTGTATGAAGTATAGTAGGACTGTCTTATCTATTATAGCAGGTAGACTCCTATAGGCAGTGATTTGGTGGTTATTCTCCTGCCTTTTGTGCATAGTAAGGAGTATTAGAACTTGGTTGTTGCATTGTTAAGTTCAGATCAGTACGATTCTGGACAGGCCCTTGTTAGATAACCAGGGATTAGGGCTGTCAGTGATGCTGTACCGTATCAAGAGGTGCTTAAAAAAAAAGAAAAAAGAAATAAAAGGAAGTGTACACATCGCTAACGCCTGTGGCACAACATTGCTTTTGTTTAGTGGAGTATGATAGTTCACTTTCCTTTGCACATGCAAGTTTTTTCCCTCTTTTTCTTTTTTCTTTTTTTTTCCTTCCTCCTTTCCCTTCCATCCTCTTTATTTTTCCTCTTTCAGACCATTAATACAGGGATTGTGTCTGAACAAAGATTGTGAATCTTGAGAGAAAGTACATAACTGAGAGTAGATGACAAAGCGTTCAGTGTATGTCAGAGATTGGGGAGAAACCGAGACACTAACATTTTAGAATGAGAGGCCAGGGAATAATAGACGGCTTTACTCACTCTTAATATATGGATGTGGGGGACTCAGGAGTCGATGGTCAGTTTGACTTGCGGAGTTCTTAAAGCATATTTTGATGTGATTAATCTTTTCTTGCTCTCCTGTGCACTGGTGGTAGAGAGGAGCGAGGGGACAAACGGCGTCTTCTCTGAGTGAGTGGATCACTGCAGTGGTGGACTTCCATAGGTTCCTCTTGTTGCTGTGCCGAGCTGCGCGGTTCTTGGTTCCAGTCTGGTATCTCGACCAGGGGAATCCCGACTTTTCCACAGAATTGTTGTGCATCGTCTGGATGTCTCAAATGTGTGACTCGCCCGGCTGACCCTGTGGTAAGACAGAAAGGGAATTTCCATCTATACAGAATTTCTCTTTTATTAAGGATATCCAGGAGGGGCCGTAGATCTTTACGCTTTTGAAGAGTAATTTGCGAGTGGTCTTGATATAGTTTAATCTCGTTGCCGTAGTATAGGATGCATATTCTGTTTCTGGCTTTTCTTAATATTTCTTCTTTTAGTTTGAAATTGACAAGGCAGCCTATGACATCTCTCACGGGATCTGTGTCCCTGCCTCTGGGGCGAAGAGCTTGGTGAAGACGCTCTAGTTCGATTGAAGTCTCTAGGGGTCTTCCCAGTAAGTAAATTGAAAATGGCGACTGTGGCTTGTGAGAGCTGACCCGGTTCAACCGTTTCAGGGAGGCCTTTGATTCTTATGTTGTGTCGGCAACCTCTATTATCTAGGTGTTCTAGATGTCTGTGGAGGTCTCTTAGCTGTAAAGATTGTGCTTCTAGGGTCTGCTGTGCCACGTGAATAGCAGTGTCATGGCGTTCTGTGATTTCTTCCACTTCTACTTGTGAGGCTACTGCTAAAGTGTCCTTTATGTCAGTGGCTACTGTTTTCAGATCCTCGAGGCTAGGAGAATTAGCAGCAGGGGTGTGTAGGTCGGATGGCTGTGTGCTTGAGGCTCGCCTGGGGCTCCCACTTACTTCCCTGGAGGATCTTGCGGAGGGTATTGTCAAGAGGTAGATGAGAGACACAAGACCCAACAATGCAGATGAGCTGAAAGCCACTATCAAAGCAACCTGGGCTTCCATAACACCTCAGCAGTGCCACAGGCTGATCACCTCCATGCCATGCCGCATACTATACTGTACTATACTATTAAAATAAAGAAATGCTTGAAATCTATCACTCTGTGTGTAAGGCATCTATATAAATATATGAGTTTTACTTTTTAAATTGAATTACTGAAACAAATTAAAGGGGTTGTAAACCCTCGTGGTTTTTCACCTTAATGCATTTTATGCATTAAGGAGAAAAACCTTCTCTCATGCTGCAGCCTCCCAGACCCCCCGTTTTACTTACCTAAGCCCTGTCTTTCTCGCCCTGGGGACGAGCACACCAGCTATGGCTGGTGTCTCGTGTCCTGATTAGATAGATTGATAGCAGCGCAGCCATTGGCTCCCGCTGCTGTCAATCAAATCCCATGACGTGGGCGTGGGGGGGGCGGGGCCAAGTCCTGCTTTCTGTGTCAATAGACGCAGAAGCAGGACACGGGAGCCACCAGCGCCGCTGAGGGACCCAAGAAGAGGATCGGGGCCACTCTGTGAAAAACCAACTGCACAGTGGGGGTAAGTATGACATGTTTATTATTAAAAAAAAAAAAAGAACAAGGGTTTCACTTTTTGATGATATTCTAATTTTATGAGATGCACCTGTATAAAGAAGATCTCTTTCAAGTCAAATCATTGATTTAATATTGGGACTTTGTATACATTATATAACTTTTGCTTAACTATCACAGTGTGGTTGCCATATTGCATATATATATATATATATATATATATATATATATATATATATATATATATTTATTTAGCAAAGTGAAGTTTACCTTTAAGCACTGTGACAGAGAATTGGGAACAATACTTTTTGCTACCTTGCTCTTCATTCATAAGCCCCTGTGGAGTTGATTTACTAAAGGCAAATAGGCTGTTCACTTTGAAAGGAAAATTGCACTTTCCTCAGGCCTTCATGAGTGGGGTGAAATTCCACTGTGGAATGAATAATTGCTTGCACATGATTGGATGATGAAAGTCAGCAGAGCTTCACCTTACTTGCCTTTATTAAATCAACTCCTATGTCCCTATTCCAGTCAAAATATTCCAGGGTGTATTCAGAGGCTCCTTGTTTAAAATGTATCTAAACCAAAAAACTATATATATATATATATATATATATATATATATATATGCATTTATTTTCTTTTTTTAAACCTACCGTATATACTCGAGTATAAGCCGAGGTACCTAATATTACCCCAATAAACTGGGAAAACTTAGGGGGGGGAAATGTGCCCATTGCCACCTCACTGTGCCAATTGCCCAACTTTACTGTGCCCATTGCCACCTCAATGTGCCACCTCACTGTGCCCATTGCCGCCTCAATGTGCCACCTTACTGTGCACATTGCCAGCTTACTGTGCCCAACCTCACTGTGTCCATTGTAGCCTCCCTGTGCCCGAATCAGTGTACCTGAAAATCTTCTTATACTGCGGCCGGCGTCCATTGTTTAAATATCCTGGTCCCTTCCGTGATAGGCGTTTCCAGCAAACACTGTGTTGAGTGTTCCGCCTATCATGGAGGTCCTCTCATTCTCGGACTCCGTTTCCCAGCAGGCACTGTGTTCAGTGTTCCGCCAATCACGGACGTCTTTTCATCCTCGGACAAGAGAACGTCCATGATAGGCGGAACACTGAACACAGTGTCTGCTGGGAAACGGAGTCCGAGAATGAGAGGACCTCTGTGATAGGCGGAACACTCAACACAGTGTTTTCTGGAAACGCCTATCACAGAAGGGACCAGGAGAAAGCCGCAATATTTAAACAATGGACGCTGGCCGCAGTATAAGAAGATTTTCAGGTACTGACTCGAGTATAAGCCGAGGAGTGTACTTTCAGCCCTAAAGAAAGGGCTGAAAAACTTGGCTTATACTCGAGTATATACGGTACTTTGCTTTATTTTCACCTGGCAATCCTGCAAATAACACACTCCTGTACCTGGGAGGCTATGCTACTCCTTCATTGTATCTGTGGAGGGAGCCATGGTTGTCACCCTAGGTTGCCCTCCTGATATGGACTACATACATGTTTGTATCTCTTTATTTTTATTAAAGAGGAGGCAGATCAATTGGTTGGTTTATAAAAGACAGCTAGAAAGGATGATATTTTTCGGTGCGCCTAACATTAAGTGACAAGGACATGGCATTTCTCGCAAGATCAATGGGTATTTTCTGTATTTGCTAAAAATGTTCTTAGCTTGAAAAAATTTAAAACAAATGCAGCTACAACATCTCAAGGCCTGTGAACTGCAAAATATTACATTATTGTTTTGGGGTTTTTTTATCCTTAAAGCATGTTCTGTAAGTCACCAAACCCATGAAAAGAATAAACTAAGAAATTACACAAGGGCTTCAAGCACTTACCTTCATAACTATTTCAGTTCCATGGATCTGCTGTGCCACTGTTTTAATAATGCCAATAACAATGTCCTGCAGTCCTTCTCTTTCTGAGTAGTAATGCAAAATAAGGCCTTTTCCTTTCTCTGCATCAGTGCACCTAAATGATGGAGCACGCATACCTGGATAAATGGTACCAAGATGATCATGCAGAGCATCTAAGTTCTGTAAATAGAAAAGTAGACATTGGTGAGTCTTTTTATTCCACAAATACCCAACCTAAAGGGATTTTCCAATGAAATTGGAGTTCCCACCTGTGAGTCAACTGTAACAATGCTGTTAGCCAACCCCCTGCAAATTTATTTTTTTCAGCCTTCAGTAGTGCAAGCAGGCACAGCCTATATGAGAGCAGCAACTCTTCTGTGAATTCAGGAGCAGCGATGAATTGTTGCCACGCCATTACATAAAACTGCATTATGTGGACTTCACTGGCAGCATCAATGGGTATTTGCTGGACTTTGCCAAAGGACTAGCAGTAAATTTAAGTGCAGATGGCCAATGGAGCTTAACCTCCCTAGCGGTGTTCCCGAGTCTGGCTCGGGGTGAAATTTCAGTACCATTAGCGGTAACCCCGAGCCAGACTCGGGATCGCATCGCAGTATCCAGGGAAAGTAACTTACCTTGTCCCCTGTATCCTGCGATGTCTCCCCGCTGTGTGTGCGAGCTGTCATCTCGCTCGATTCACACAGTGCCCGAATGCCACCGAGCTCCATTCCCTGCGACGTTGCGACGCACGGGGGCGGAGATTGGCGCCAAATTCAAAAACGTAAAAACACAGTATACATACAGTATACTGTAATCTTACAGATTACAGTACTGTATAAAATAATTACCCATCCCCTTTGTCCCTAGTGGTCTGTCCAGTGCCCTGCATGCACTTTTATATTATAAAAAACTGTTCTTTCTGCCTGGAAACTGGAGATTTTCCATAGCAACCAAAAAGTGTCCCTTTATGTCAAAAGTGGTTTTAGACCAGCTAGAAAACAGCAATAATAAATTAGAATCACTTGCAGAATTGAGCGATAGCGATTTGTGGGGAAATTCGTCATCAAACACTAAAAGTAATGACAGCGAAAATTCTGCAACTGAGCAAATTTCTGTGTTTTTGATTTGATAACATTATTGAATCATTTTTATTATTATTATATTTTTATTTGTTATAACTATTTAAAGTTATTTATTAGATTATAATTTATGATTTTGTGTTTCAAACTTTATCATAGCCGGGATGTCTACTAGACTCTTGTTTGGACAGATTTAAGTGAGTTATTCCTAAGAATTGCAGGCCTACAATATAAAACGCCAAATTTCCATGCAAAATAATGGTACCGCTTTCAGCACCTAAAATCTGAAAATAATCATACCGCCAGGGAGGTTAAAGGAAAACTTGATTATGCCCATTATTCTTAAATTATAAACAAACCAATAGTTTTTTTTATTATTTATTTAAAATGGAAGTGATCACAAAGAAATAACTTTTGTTATAGGAAGATAATACTATATTTACCATACTATTGGTAAAACTGTTTTGCTTCTTACACTACACTGATTTAGGCAGGGGAAAAGTATAGTCAGTACTGATACCTAGAATCAAAGTGATATACATTTTTCACATAGTGCTAGATCTACCAAAATGGCACAGTTCTCAAATTGTTTAAATTTCTTGGGAAAATAGGATTTTTTAATACTTCCTGTAAACTTTTTTTTTTTGTTGAAGGCAATTGAGGGACACATGAATATAGTATTTCTTGGACATTTGCGTTATTGTGCTCCTGCTTAGGAGGTCTGGAAACAGGCAATCTGAAAAAAATGTTAACCCCGGTGTCTTTAAATGGATTTTTACTGAAAGTACAAAAAAATCACATTTTATCATCTATTGAGGGACACAGGAATATAATATATCTCGGACATCTGAGATGTCCAAATGCAATCAAACTAATGGGTGGATAACAGCTACTGAAAGAGCCAACAGATGTGGAATCATTCTATAACAGCATCCGAAGGAAACAATACATAAACAAAGGCTAGATGAAAAAAGGGAGAAAGGGACTTTGGAATTGTTATGACCAAGGAAAAGAACAGAGAATCAATCTGTTGTACCAGAGCAGGACAGTTAGAACTACTAAAGAGAAACTGCTACCTAAAAAAAAATGAACCCCAACAATAATGTGGAGGATAACCAATCATCCATTATACAAAAAACAGGTGGAACAACAACTCCCTTACCTTCATCATAGAAATATTTTTTTACTGGATATATAATTTTTCTGTTTCTTTAGAACAGACAGCTCTCTCAGCTCATGGGGAATCTATGTGTGGGTCAGTTAGTCTGTTTTAATGCTGACTTTTGTTGCACTTTAATTGAGTGTGCAATACCCTCATCTACAGTACAAATTGAGTACTTCACTTGTAAGTGACTGGTGTCTGCCTACTTATGCTAAAAAGTGTTGGAGGTGAATAATGAAGAACAGCATGAAAAGGGAGAACATCAATGGAGTTCCCATTTATGTTTACCTATTTACAAAGGGGGTAAATGGAATAGTATATGCTATACTTAAACAGAAGAGAGAAGATGACACTTTGCATAACAAAAACAGGCAGAATCTAAAACACTGAGGCTGGGTTCACACATTAGATGTATCCGTCGGACAGCAGGGGTCCTGGTTCACTGTTTCAGGTCACATTTCAGCCCGAATTTGGACCTGAAACGGACAAAAAAGGCACACGTGTTTCCTGCAAAGCACACCGGACCTGCTGCAGAGATATGTGAACCGGCTCCAAAGACAGACAGTCACATTCCCCTGCTATGCAAAGAAAGCTGCATCCAATTTGCATAGGTGTGAACCCAGCCTCAGTCTTCTCAGTGATATATTAGTTGTTCCACAATAAGGAAACTAGAAAGAAAATGAGCACATAAGTAGACACAATAGTCAGTGCTGTAAGAAGAGTCCTAAAAAAAAACTCAGGGAAGCTAAAAAAATCAGTTCCAAATTCAGAATAAACTCCAGCAATTGATATTTGTTAACCTTCCAGGTTGAAAAGTCTCTTATGAGAGAGACAGGTCTGAGGAAAGGTAAACACCACAAGGAGTGCAATTGTACTAGATGTTAATAGACTTTTTTTTTTAAATAGTGGGAGAAGGAATGGGGTAGTATACTCCAAAAATAGGCCCAAGCAACATTGGGGGACTGAAGTCTTATGGTGTGGGGTGCCTACATAATCCAGGATAATGTACACTGGGATGCAGAAAATCAAGGAAAAACAATTGAAGCAGATGCCTGATCATAGGGTCCAGATTAGAAGCTGCAGGCCGAGCCAAGAGCATTAAAACTGAGGGGAAGAAAAAATGCCCAGGTGATCAAACAGGATCAAGAAACAATAATCCAGTACAAGTGGGGGTATACCTTCAAACAGAATGTTTATGGTTTATGGTTTTAGTTCATGTCTGGAAGTAGGCTGCTCCTGTGTGAGGAGAAAAAGAAACAGGAAAGCCACTAACCAATGCATGACCAGGGAGACGCTTTTCCTCAAAGTGTAAGTGATTAGGCATTCTTAAAAAGTATCCTCCACATCCTAAGAAAGAGGCCAATGCACTCTATACACATGGACAGACATCACTGCCATGCGAGAGACAAAATAAGATCCATCTAAGAGGTTGTCACAATTAAATTGCAGTGCCTCAGACAATTGATTCACCAGTTCCAAAACACAAAGGTTTTGGCTTATGTTCGAAGGGTCCCTTTTAAAGGATATGAATCATGGTGATATGGTTTCACAAAGTTACTACCAATAGGAGAGCTGTTCCAGTTAAGTCAAACTGAGACCTATATAGGAAGTTCAACTATCTGTGAAATGCCTAAAGGCAAATATGCCATCAATCTGTGTGGTGGCATGTCCATTGGGTGCAGAACTGAACAGTCCACAGAAGGAAGGGAACATTTAACAATGGTCAAAGGGTAAAAGCTTCATCCAGTCATCGGAAGAAAGCCATGCTTGCATGTGGGGAGGCTGCAGGGATGTTTCCAGGTCTCATAGAAGAATGAATAAAGTACTGTGTAAATGGGGAAGGTCTTTGCAGCAGCACAAGCTCCAAGACTCTACACCTGGTATAATAGATGCATAGGAGAATGTACTGCAATAATGAGATTGGAAACAACAGATTGCATATCTGAGTTATATGGAACCTGCTCAATAAAGTCTCATTGGAGTCACGGGCTTTAGGCACTCTGGGAAATAAAGGCCCAGTAAGGTCAGAGATAGACTTAGCTATGGAAGGCACTGAGCATGATTAGAACATCTGCAAGCAGATTTCTCAATTAGGGACAAGGAAATACATTGCAGTGAAAATGTCCTCTGAGCATCTTTTCAAAAAACATGTGGTACTGCTTACTGGTAAGCAACTAGGCCCAAAATTAGGCAAGCAGTTGGTACTGATGAGACTGTATGATCCATGATACACTTAAAAGCAGCAACAGCTGCAGCAGTAGCAGCAGAAAGTTGAATTCTCTTAGGCTGAAAGGCAGGAGGGAAGCCTCACACAATACTACATCTAGTGGATGTTGTCAGTTCCCTCAGGCATGACTGTTACCTCAGTAAAACATTTAAAATGGCACCCAATGTCAAAACTGTTAGTTAAATGCCTACCACAGCACAAACTGCCACACTCATTAATAAGATGAAAAATCGGTCATCCTGAAAGGTTGTGCCATGGCTCTAGAGCTGGAAAGTGCAATACATGCAGTACACGAAGCACTGAGAAATGTCAGCAGAAGAGTCCATTGCCTATACCATAGCAGGATATATTAACCACAATCAGAGACTCACTCAGAGAGACAGAAATTGTGACTGGCTGACATAGTACACACAGGTCTGGAATGTGCCACAATACAGTGTCTATTGCCCAAAAGTCACATTCCTCGAAAACTTAGCCCCATTGATAGGCTTATTCACAGAGTAAAGCCTCATGCACACTGGACGTTAAAAAAACATTAACGTAGAAAGCTGTAGCTGTTTTTCAGCTTTTTTGCAGTAGCATTTTTCAGCGTTTTTTAGCTGTAGCATTTTTTTTTTAGCTTTTTTTTAACAACATGAAACTCCCACAAATGTCTATGGCAAAAATGCTGATAGATGCAGAATAGCCAAGTTTTTCAGCATTTTATGGAGTTTTTAAGCTTTTTTCAGAGTAGGAGTGTTTTTACAGCTGAATAACTCCTCTCAAAACCCACTGATTCTGGGGGGGTTTCTAGTCAGAAAACACCCCTGCCAAAAACTTCTGCATGGACACATAGGATAACATGCTGGCTGCAGAAAAAAACGTCTGAAGCCAAAAACAGCAGCTGTAAAAACATCCAGTGTGCATGAGGCCTAAAAATTCTTCAGAGACTGGGTAAACCAGAGGCTGTGCCACAACTCTGGACCTATGGACTCCGCTTACATGGGTAAGGAGAGTGCCACAATGCAGAGCTCAGTGCCCAAAGCTCACATTCCAGGCTAGCCCTGCAATCTTAAATCCAGCTGGGTCGGAGAATGGTCTCCAAAGCTAATTTTAGAAATAGATACTAGTGTTCAAACCTCCTGATGGCACCCGTATAAACCAAATGTCCAAAAATTACTCTATTCCTGTGTTCCTCAAAAAAATATATATATATTTTTTTTTAAGCGGAATTAAAAGCAGACACAAATTAAAGCACCTCTGTATTCATTATCAAATGGTTACTTTTTTTTTTAACTACAAGCAGTTTAAGCATCTGACTTTGACCTGGTATCAGTCCCTTACAAACCCCAAGACAGCAGTATCAGACAAGAAAAATGGGGGGGGGGGGGGGGCTGGAAGCCAAACAGGTTTGCTCCATGCACATGTGTTTACAAGGAATATGTTGACAAGAGAAGGGTGCAGAGTAGCAGAGAGATAAGCTCATCAGTCTTCTGCTTCTCCTTTTCTCCTTTCACTGGCAATTCATTGGGCTGGGGGAGGGATAAGACCTTGAAGTGTTACTGAGCTGCAGCAGAGAAAAATCAGGTTTCCAGCTTTGTTAGACGGGACTATGCTGCATGAAAAAAGCTGTGTAAATCTCAGAACTGAATGGACAAAAAAACAAATCGTTTGGCAGGTAAACAGTCCCCATATATGTATTTCATGCATGTATTTAGCCGCTTGCCTGGAGTTTAACTTTAAAACCCACAACAGTAAAAATCATGCTTGTTATACTCACTGTAGAATTTAAGGGATTAATTCTCTGCATTGTGTAAAAATGCTGTTTTATCCTATATGCACAGATCCCCCCATTCCTATATGGGGAAAGCCAGCTAACACAGGCAGGGTAGCCAACCTGCACATGCTCAGTTGTGTCTTTTATGCTGGAGAGAATATTTACTTGTTCTCAGAGCTAGCCAGCTCACACAATATTGGCATCACACATGTGGGCGTTATACAGGCTGCAGTGAAAATCTCCTCCTTTCTGGACTCTCAGCACTGGAGAAACTCTGCAGTTTATCATGTAACTGTGGTATACAGATCATGCAAAAAGGTATATAGTGAAAGCTTGTTTTTCTTTAAGGATATTGTGTTCTGCCAAATGTCATTCCATTAAGCGTTCTAACCACAGTTCTTTAAAAAGACTTACATATCACTCAATTCATTTGCACTTGCATTTCATCATAATTGATTTTTTGATTTATACAAGTCTTAAAAGCACACAAGAGACCTCTTAACAGAGATAAGATTCACTGACTGTCATTTTGTTTTTCATAACTGCTATCGATTTTCATAATGTTTAAGAAATAAGATAGCTTGGCTATTCATTTCCTATCTGTGGTCAATATAAATATAGAACTTAAACTCTGCTATAACCGACGCCAATTAGCTTGGAACTTTCCATTTAGTTTCCTGATATGTTTGCTTGCTGGCAATGTTAATGAGTGATTTACAAAACAGGAACTGTTTTCTGACCTGCAAAAATTCTCTGACATTGGATCCAAGGACACGCAGGATTGTGTCATAGCCAGATTCTTGGCAAAAAACGAAAAACATATTTCCAAACATTTGGAGAATATCCCCAGCATTGAGATCTGCATGACATTTCAGGGGGAAAAAAAAGAATTAGCATAACAAACTTATACAGAACAATATACATATTTTATTAGTGCTAGTTAAAGGGCTAAACACAATAGAAGTTGATTTTTATTTTTTTTTCACAACTGCTGTCATGAATAATGAACCAGTAAAAAAAAGAAAACTGACAAAGAACAAGAACAAGTGATACAAAGTGACTTGAGGGCAGGGTTAACGTTTACAGATGACGGAACATTCTACCAGTTGCCATAACAAAGAATACATCTGTAGTCAGGCACACCGCTAGATTGTTAGTACAGTGTTGTAGCCAATGTTATTCAAATTCTAAGCATAAAAGCCATCTCTCATTAAAGGTCATGTTATTTTATTATTTCTACAAAATAGTAACCCTTCTTTCAGAATCACTTTGCAATAGGCCATTCTCAGCTAAACATATTCATTTATATAACAATTAAGATTTTTAAGTACCGTATATACTCGAGTATAAGCCGAGTTTTTAAGCACAATTTTTTGTGCTGAAAATGCCCCCCTCGGCTTATACTCGAGTCACCTTTTTGCGCCTGATCTCCCGGAATTTGAGGATTTGAGGAGCCGGTACCGGCCGGCCGTAAGTCCCCTGGACCCCAAACTTGGCACACATGTAGCCCCACTCTTCCTCTATAAGTGTGCAAAGTTTCTTGTCCAGGGGACCTACGGCCGGGGAGCACTGATTTTTCAAAGCCGGGCACCCCTTCCATAGACTCCCATGTTAAACGTCAGTCTAGTCATGGACACAGTGAGGCAAAGTGAGGCACACCCTAGGCTTATACTCTAGTCAATAAGTTTTCCCAGTTTTTGTGGTAAAATTAGGTGCCTCGGCTTATATTCGGGTCGGCTTATACTCGAGTATATACGGTATGTTGAAAACAAGCTTTGCCTTTATATAGATGACTATTGTAGTAAATAAGGCTCCAAATGTTTATATAAATGCATATTTTATGACTGCAGAACTTTTAAGCAACTGTTGGTTTGCTTCAACGCTTCATTCATGCAGAAAGGAACGTCAGTAATAGTCACGAGAACAGATTATGTAAATAGACTCAATATCCAGGGTTCACAAAGACATTTTCACATAAAATTATCAGTTTTATTTATGACTGAAGATAGCAGGCCAACATTTGTGCTTAAAAATATTAATTTGCTGTGACATTTCTCCTATAATCTCCTTACTGGTCAAATTGCTGCTGCATACCTGAATTTTTTGACTAAAAAGGTGCGCAAAACCAATATTTCTGTTGTGATCAACACAAAAACGTGTGCGTCGAAAAATAAGATTAACTCATATTAAACAATAAAGAACAATGTGCATCAAATCAATTTTGAAATAGCAGTCCCATAACATAAAATTCACTTATGCATAACAAAGAAATAAACTTCAAAGAGAAACATATAAAAGTCCTAATGTAAAATCTTGAAAATGATGAAAGTCCAGGTGTTATGCCGTGTACACACGACCGTTTTTCATGATGAGAAAAATGGCAATTTTTAATTTGGTCATTAAAAACGATCGTGTGTGGGCTCCAGAGCATTTTTCACGACGTGAAAAATGGCCATTAAAAATTTGGAACATGCTCTAATTTTTCTCGTCGTTTTTCACGTCGTCGTTTTTCTCGTCATGAAAAAGGGCCGTGTGTAGGCTTTAACGACGTGAAAAAAACACGCATGCTCAGAAGCAAGTGATGAGATGGGAGCGCTCATTCTGGTAAAACTAGCGTTTGTAATGGAGATAGCACATTCGTCACGCTGTAACGGACTGAAGAGCACGAGGCTGAAAAGCGCGAATCGTCTCTCACCAAACTTTACTAACACAAGGATCAGCAAAAGCAGCCCAAAGGGTGGCGCCATCCAAATGGAACTTCCCCTTTATAGTGCCGTCGTACATTTCGTACGTCACCGCGCTTTGCTCGAGCATTTTTTTTCATGATCGTGTGTAGGCAAGGCAGGCTTGAGAAGAATCACGTCGAGAAAAACGTTGTTTTTTTCAATGACATTAAAAACGTTCGTGTGTACGCGGCATAAGAATTCCAAACCACCTCACAGACAAGTGTGCCAGTTCCCTTACCACACAGTAATGATCTCCAAAGGATAAGAGATCAACAGCACAGAAATCATCCATTTAGGGGGCCACCACTCAGGATACCACCGCCTCCACGATCCTTCACTGTTTATCCAAAGCCAGGACCTCAAAGTAATAATGGGTAGGAGAAAGAACAAAGCACCATAGAGTAGTATGCTAAAACCACATGATTTATTAAAAGTAGATATACTCACAAGAGTAACACAGGCAAAACACACACATTTTTGTGTTGATCACTACAGAGGTATTGGTTTTGCGCACCTTTTAGAATAATTATTTTTGCAATTCCTTTGTGTCCAGAATTGAGGTTGTTGCATTACCTCTTTTTGTACTAAGCGCGCAATTTTTTCTGTATTTATATACCAGAATATAGCCTTGATCAGTCCAACGTCAGTGGGGAATCTGCATTCACTGAAAGCAGAACTGGCATCAAATAACATGCTCTTTTTGGTAGATCCTGGGAGCGCTGAGGATCCCAATTCTAATGAGAAGTGCTCCTGCACAGTGATGTCATCCTCTCCTGTGCGAAAGCTTTGTGGAAGATAAGTATTTTGTTTTTACTTTCTTTTACAGCTATCATGCAGAGTTTTGCTAAGGTTATAAGGAGCATGATTTATTAAGAAAACCTTGCTTTTTAGTGCAAGGTACACTTTCAGTATGAAGATTCCCCTAAAAGTAAAAGCAGAATTAGCTTTTTGCCCCTTCAAAGACAAGCTTCAGCGGTTTATGTAAAGATAGGAGCACCACAGGATTCATTCATCTCTGTCCACATAAAATATAGGTCATAGTACTGGCAAGAGTTACTCAACCAATCAACTATAACCAGGTCACTGGAAGTCTAGAATTAGTTTTTCATTGGGTTTCTGTGCTTTGAGTTGTTTTACTGAATAATATGTTGAAAGTAAAAACATAAGAATAGATCACTCAAGCCAATATAAAGAAGAAAGCTGTTCACAAAACTGAAGAGCTTGCCACTAGTGACCTATCAGGTTGCCCCATGTAATCTGATTGTCACTAAGTGGTCATTTTTGACATATTAGCTTAGGGTAGTTTTAGAGTTAAGCGGAAAGCAGGAGTGGAAATATAGGATGGCTGACTTCATAAATGATTTCCATTCAACCTGGAAGTACAAAGCTTACTGGTGTACATTGTCTGCAGAGAACTCGCTCATCAGTGAAATCATAATCCAAGTAATTATAAATATAACAATATATTTCCATGATGGGGTCACAGAGGTTTGCTTGAGAGGATGAGGGAATGTTCAACTTGGCTCGAGAATACTTTAATTTTCCAAGTATTCAGCAGTTTTCTTGGAATATATTTGTCCAGTCTATTAACAAATCATTGGATTTGTTTTATATTATTCTATTTCTTAAACTGGACTTCTCACTAACTTTACGAGTGTCCATGAAAGCACTTCTAACATTTCATAATATCCAGCAACAGTATTTTTTTTTTTCAATGCTCCATTTTTTATCTTCAAAAAGCATTCTTTGACTCCAGTTAGTGATCTTTTCTAGGCTAAGATAAATGCAACAATGTGCTGTAGGCAGGAAAAAGCATTCTGCAGCTTTGTAACGAGTCACAATCAGGTCTGAGCTGTAAAACTTTTGTAAACACAACCAAAAACTGAACAGACCCCAATATTAACATGATTGTGTCCTCTCCAAGTCACATTCCAGAAGAAAAAAGTGATCATATAAAATGCCTGAATAAAGACGATGCTTTACTTCCAGATAGAAAAGCAGATTAAGGCATTGTTTGGGGGGTACGGTAAACTTTGATAGAGCTAACAAATAAATACTTGTATGTATTGTAATTGTATTTAAAAGGAGAACTGAAATTCCACTGTAAGAAATAGTGATCAGGCAGTCCTTTATTTCCGAAGAGACATGCACTGTCTCCTCTGCAATAAAATGCCCCTACCTACCTGACTGCATGGAAAAGAAAGGAGCCCTGGACTGCCGCACTCTGTATAAACGATTTATTTCCAAAATTTCAAAATAAAATCCAAAATTAATCCATAAATTCAAAAAAATACAAAAACAGGAAACTGACATGCAGGGATGGATGGCTGACGCGTTTTACATCAAAGTAGATGCTTACTCATAGCATCCTACCTGACTGCTCGCTGTCTTCATTTGCGCTGTAAACTGAGCTGCACTGCACATGTGCAGCTCAGCTTACAGTGCCAGGCTAGTCTCTGATTAACGGGATGACTATCTCCTGCGCATGCACAGGAGTGATGTCATTCCCCACCAGACAATAAAGCGTCCCGAAGACAGTCACTTTAGAAGAAGATGCTGATGCAGGCAAGGGACCGTTGGACTGGTAAGTATTTAGCCTTTCGTTTCGCAGTTTAGTTAAGTGCATGCTAACACTTAACATGAAAAAATGTATTTGATACTAGGTCCACTTTCATAAAATGTATTGTAATGTAATAAAATATGTAATATATATGTAGTTCTAATTATTGTTTTTCTTGTGAAGGAAAAAAAAAGAGGGAATATTTGACCTTTGTTCCTTAGATATATGTTACTATCACTGTGTTGAATAACCTATTATATGTAATGTTGATTACTGTATGTATTCAGGAAGTTCCGGCTTAGATGACTGATTGATGAACAATTTCATGTTTCCTCTAAACACTGCAACCCCCCCCCCCCCCCCCCAGTTATTAGACTACAACTTTGTAGGCTGAGCAACATGAGAGGCTAGACCAAGGGGGTGATTTGGTTCATATGTTGTATCATCTCTGAACCAACATCTCAGTTCAAGAAGTAGATGCTTGACCCTGGAGGATGCCTGAACAAAACTGGTGCCATCCTTCTGGTAAGAAAAGCAGATGAAAGTATTGTCAGAGGAAGTACTGTAATCTCTGTGAGATGTAGTAAATACATGGAAGTGTTACATTTACGTATTACTTTCCCATCAACAACAAAAAAGATCAATATTACGGACTGGAAAAATGCCTTACATTGATCGACAATTGGATGACAGAGAGCTCCCTCAAGCTTAATGGATCCAAAACAGAACTGCTCATTCTCCAGGCTAACAGAAAGAAAAACTCTAGGACCACATGGACACCACCCACCATCCTTGGACAAAACATAACCCCAAGCACCAAAGTTAAAAGCCTTGGAGTCATCTTTGACTCAGACATGACTATGGGGGCACAAATAGGATCAGTAGTCAGCGGATCTCACCACCTTCTTCGCCTGCTACGAAGACTCATCCCCTTAATCCCGGAAAAAGACAGAGCAGTAGTAGTCGGAACCATCATCAATTCCAGGCTTGACTACGCTAACTCCCTTTACTTAGGACTACCTAAATACCAGATTGCACGTCTACAAGTCGTCCAAAACACAGCGGCCAGACTGGTAACGGGTAAAAAACCCTGGGAATCAATCGCACCGTCCCTGAGAAGCCTCCATTGGCTAGCCGTAAAGGATCGGGTCACAGTCAAGACCCTCTGCCTCACTCACAAATGCGCACAAGGAAACGCACCTCAATACTTATGCGAGAAAATAAAACACTACACCACTACTCGCGACCTCCGATCAACCAACCAAAACCTCCTCCACATCCCCAAGACTCGCTACAAAGCTAAGGAAGAACAAAGATTTGCTGTCCAAGGACCGAGGCTATGGAATGCACTACCCACGAACATCCACATGGAAGAAAACCATCGGCCTTCAGGAAAAAACTAAAGACTCATCTCTTCTGAAGGATCTCAACGACACTGGATGCAAAGCGCCTTGAGGCGATTTAGTTCACATTTGCAGCGCTATACAAGCTCACTCACTCACTCACTCATGCATGAACTTAACATGGAAATATATCATTGCCTAGATCCATTTTATTTTTGTTTTGTTTTTTTTCATTTTTTCACGAACCCACCCTCGCTTCATGTCAATCAGAGTGTTCACAGTGTATTTTCAGAATGTGTGCAAAACCATTGGACACAGGCGGAAAACCAGAAAAATAAAAACATCATGCAATAAGGTCTTTCCCTTTTGGATAAACTCTTGCATGAACTGTGCTATCAATGATATGGAAGTAGTGGAAGGGAAGGATACAAACTCAAAATATGTAAAAGGTACTGTCTTGGAATTGCAAGAAAGTAAATAAAAGTATAAACATTTACAGATGTTAACGTCTTAGATATCCTGCATTAGCCAATACTAATTTTCTTTAGTATATGATTGATTTTCTGCTCTAGAATTATATTGTATGTGGGAACAGGTGGGATAATAGGTGACAGCCTTTGGGAACCCAAAGACTGGAACTATGAATTCCAAGGGGTTCTACATTTAAGGTTGCTGGTGAAAGCAGAAGTTATGTTCTCTCATTCTTGTCTTCTTTTGTGGCCATTCACTGCTTCCTGTAGCACCAACAATAGGAAAAATGCAGGCAGATGGGTCCTTGATTTCTGTAAATGGCAACTGTATGCATTACAGTGACTGGAACAAATCAATGACTATGGCTCTGTTGAGGAAAAAGTTTGTCAGGATCCAACGGCTGAGGAGGCGTGAAGGGTAGAAAGTTGCTGCCTAAGCCAATATTCTGACCTTATGAGGACAAGTTGGTCAAAAAAATCTAAAAAAGTCTAACAACAATATTTTAAATATTACATTATATCAACTCTAGAAGCTGTACAATGTGCAAAAATGCTTTAACCCTCCTGTCCTTTCACAGAGATTGATTGGAGCAGAATGAGACACTAGGTAACATAGCAGCTTTGCACCCCTCCTCCCTACCCATCCTTTCACCTGACCAGAAAAGCTGCCCCATCTGCACTGTCTGGACTGGGATGATCCCTAGGCTTATTTAAAGCGGAGTTCCACCTAAATTTGTAACTTCCGCTTAAGCCACCCCTCGCCCCCTTACATGCCACATTTGGCATGTAATTTTTTTTGGGGGGGGAGTGGGGGCTTCAGTAGGAGTGGGACTTCCTGTCCCACTTCCTCCTTCCGCTCTGGGGTCGCCTAGGCGATACGTCATATTGCCTTTTGGTGGCCCCTCCCTGTAGGCGATCACCTGGGACATGACAGGTCCCAGGCGATCGCCTGTCCACTCGGAGAGTGCTGCGCCGTTCGCGCATGCACAGTGAGTGCCCGGCCGTGAAGCCGAAAGCTGTCACGACCGGGTGCCCACACAATGAATGGACGCGCCGGCGGAGAAGGGGGGAGAGGAGCGGAGCTCCGGGCGTTGCGTCACTGGACAGTGGAACAGGTAAGTGTATGTTTATTAAAAGCCAGCAGCTACACTTTTTGTAGCTGCTGACTTTTAATAAACATAAAAAAAGTCTGGAACTCCCCTTTAAGGAGCATGAAGGTTTTGACAGGAGCTCCGGAACATCTACCAAGCCCTGCCCATATTTTTGTAGATGTTGGTTGAACTGGATGGACTAGTGTCTTTTTTTTAACCAGATCAACTATATATATATATATATATATATATATATATATATATATATATATATATATATATATATATAAAACTATGTAGATAGTTCAACTTTTCCACTTAAAAAATACTAACCGCGCACTCCTAGTTTATCCCTTTAATCAGTCCAATCAACATGAAACATACATATTCGAACCATTAAGCTTATTCAATTAGATAGACTTCTCCTTGACCTCAGAGAGATGGAAAACCTAACAGACGCACTAAGCTTGTCTGCCAAAACAAAATGTAATGTTTTGTCTGGAGCTGGGCACCAGATATAGTTTAGGTACCTAAAATAAAACAAATATTATTCATTTTTGATATAAAATAGATTATATAACAAATATTTTTATACATTTAGGTATACGTCGGCATTTTGAGGAGGGATATCTTGGTAACGGCAGCAGCTGCTGCCACAACCAAGATATCCATCTCTTCAGGAGACAGTCCTGTAAACGATAATGGTGGTCTCTGTGGCGGATACGCCTCCTACCGGAGCCGTCGGTAGCGGCGGAGGTGATCGGGTCCTCTTTCTTGCCGAGTATGGAGACAAGTGAGGGGAAGATGGCCCCACCCGTCTCTATACCATAGCGGGGTGGTAGCAGCGTCAAAACTTCACTTCCGCCCATACGTCTTAAAAGGCACATTTTTTTTTGTTGTCATTTTTTCAAATGACAATTTTTTTTATTTTTTTTTATTTCATTTTAGTCTAAATATGAGATCTGAGGTCTTTTTGACCCCAGATCTCATATGTAAGAGTAGCTGTCATGTTTTTTTCTATTACAAGGGATGTTTACATTCCTTGTAATAGGAATAAAAGTGACCCAATTAAAAAAATAAAAAATAAAAAAAACAGTGTAAAAATAAATAAATTCAAGTAAAATAAATAAGAAAAATAAAAAAAATTTTTAAAGCGCCCCGTCCCGACGAGCTTGCACGCAGAAGCGAACGCATACGTGAGTAGCGCCCGCATATGAAAACGGTGTTTAAACCACACAAGTGAGGTATCGCCACAATCGTTAGAGCGAGAGCAATAATTCTAGCCATAGACCTCCTGTAACGCAAAAGATGCAACCTGTAGAATTTTTTAAACGTCGCCTATGGAGATTTTTAAGAGTAAAAGTTTGACGCCATTCCACGAGCGGGCGCAATTTTGAAGCGTGACATGTTGGGTATCACTTTACTTGGCATAACATTATCTTTCACAATATACAAAAAATTGGGCTAACTTTACTGTTGTCTTATTTTTTAATTAAAAAAAGTGATTTTTTTCCCAAAAAAGTGCGCTTGTAAGACCGCTGCGCAAATACAGTGTGACAAAAAGTATTGCAATGACCGCCATTTTATTCTCTAGGGTGTTAGAAAAAAAAAATATATATATAATGTTTGGGGGTTCTAAGTAATTTTCTATCAAAATTTTTTTTTTTAACTTGTAAACACCGAGTCTGAAAAACAGGCTCGGTCCTTAAGCGGTTAAGCATGATGAACCCAAAACTAATATTTATGTTTTGCATGGCTGCTGGCAAACCACAATGCATACTGTTTTCTCATATCTCTAAAGCCCCGTACACACGGTCGGACTTTTGGCCAACAAACTTCATTTTGAGCAAGTTGGACCAACAATCCGACCGTGTGTACGCTCCATCGGACAAACTTTTTTTTTTTTTTTTTTGTTTTCATCGGACAAAAGTTGGGTCTGCAAACGGACAAACTTTTGGCCAACAAAAGTCAGATGGAGCAAAGTCCGACCGTGTGTAAAGAAAACCATAGGACTTTTGTCCGATGGACAAAACAACTAATGTTAAAATCAACCAACAATAGCAGAAGTTGACCAAAGGGTGGCGGTAAAGAGCAGAAAAGAGCAGAAAAACCACGTGATGTTGCAAAAAGTTTTGGGAAAGTTTGAAGAAAAGTCCTGTGGTGTGTATGCTACGGGTGTGCCCGGCCAACTCCGTTCGGCCAAAAATCCAGGGAAAAGTCAGATGGAAGTCCGACCGTGTGTATGGGGCTTTAGAAACACTTCTCAGAATCCTCAGTTCCACCCAGAGTACTGTTGTTAGCCATGTCTACCTACAGTACATTGAGCTACACAACCATTCAACCACAGGTGGCACTGTGCAAGACAGATGCCAATTTCAAAGCCCCTAGTGTGAACACTTCCTGAACGGAAACAAATCCAGTATATAAATGACTTTGCTAGAGAAAGGTCAAGTTTATTAAAGGCATAGAATATTAATAGCCTTATTTTTTTTTATTTTGAAATGACATGCTCTTCCTTTCAAACTTCCTGAAACAGTTATCACAGCTTCACATGAGTTTATATTTTACTTACTGAGCACTTTGCTTGCTGCTGATACAAGGTCATAGGTTTTAGAGTCATCATAAATTATCCTCACCAAAAATTGACCTTCTTCATCGAGCTGTGCTTCTCTTCTAGAAATGGCAATGAAATTTGTTAGGAAATGTTCATACAAAGCCTCATGTTAAATAGCTTAATTATTACATTACTGTTTCCTTGTGGTTCTGGATAAATCTGGTCAAGGTGGATTAACTCAAGCATGCATAACATCTCAGTTCATATATTTCTGCAAAAAGACTATAAAAGCATACCACTGTGATGCTTCAGATGAATATATGGATATGCTGTATATTTGTTGAGTTAATATGACTCATTGGGGTTGATTTAACAAGGGCCATTCTCTTTGCAAGGGAACTAGTAAACTCCCTTGCTTAGAGTATGTGGTAAGCATTCACTTTGCAAAGAATACCCAATCACATGCACGAAAAATTAAACAAATTGTATTTTTTCTTGCACATGAATGACTGATAAAAGATTAGTACAGCTTCCCTACATTCACTGAGCTCAGGGAAATTGCCCTTTTAGTGTGTAAATTCCCTTGCAAAGCGAACAGCTCATTTGCCTTTGGTAAATCGATCTGTGTTCCAATATACATTATAGTGATATTAAAGGTTAAATAAAAAAAAAAAAAAAAAACTTTAATGATTTTGCACAGAGCAGCCCCGATCCTCCTCTTCTTGGGTCCCCCGCTAGCACTCGTGGCTCCTCCTCTTCTTCGAGTGCCCCCATAACAATCCGTTTGTTATGGGGGCACTCGTGCATGCTCGCTCCTAAGCCCCGTTCTGTGTATCCATAAGACACACAGAATGGGGACGCCCACTCCTCACTGGCTGTGATTGACAGCAGCAGGAGTCAATGGCTCCCGCTGCTGTCTCTCAGCCAAAGAGGAGGCAGAGACCCAGGAGAGCAGTAACTCTTGTCCACATCACTGGATCGTGATCGGGCACGGGTGAGTAATAGGAGGGGCTGCGGGAGAAGTTTCATACCAAAGGTTTTTTCCCTTCATGAATACAATGTATGAAGGTAAAATACTATCAACCTTTACAACCGCTTTAAAGTGTAACTAAAAGCAAAACTTTTATTTATTTTTGTTTTGGATAGAATAGAGAGGGATGAGAACACCTGTCAGTTGTTATTGCTGTCTGTACCGCTATTAGGAAGAATTACTTTCTTTATTTGTCCTAATTACTGTTGTTCTCAAAAGTGAAAGTATAAGAAAATCACAAATTTTTTGTTGACAGCAGAACACTAAAAGAAGGTATACCGGTATCGGCGTCGATAATACGCATTTGCACGAGTATCGGTACTCATGCAAATGCACCGATACCTGAAGCTGATACTTTCAGTCTCGGTTCTTTCAGGGGATTCCCTCACTGACAGCTGAAGTGTAAAAAAAAAGCTGGCAATTATTGGTTGTTAAGGAGCGGGGCCGCCACAATCTTAACAACCAAAGACTCGTTTACCTGTCAGTGGGGTTCCCCTGTTGACAGCTGAAGTGTTAAAGAAGTCCGGTAATTGGAGCTGTTTTTTTTTTATATCTTTCTATTTCTTCATCTACAGATCAAAGGGATGACCTTCAATCTGCAGATGAAGTCAGTTAAACCCCTTCCCGACCAACTGCGTCAGGTTGGCTCCCCTGGGCGAACCGACGTAACTGAATGTCGGTTCGCCTTTTGACCACTAGGGGCGCACGTGCGCCGCCAGAGCCGAAGCGAGTGCCCGGAGGGCGCGATGACCGCTGGGCACCCGCGATAAAATGTTACAAATATTGTGTTTTTTTTCAAAATTGTCGCTCTTCTTTTGTTTATAGCGCAAGAAATAAAAACCACAGAGGTGATCAAATACCACCAATGAATGAATTTCGGCTCTCAGAAGGAATGAAAGAATATATATAAATGGAAAATAAGGAGATATACGAAGGGGAAAGGCAAATTAAATGGTAAATGGTAAGGGGGGAGACGGGGGGGGGATTATACAGGAAGGGAAAAAAAAAATTGTTGTGTGAATGAATGTTAGGATGAATGGATATGGATGATTAGTTGAATGATGAAGGGTATATTGTTTTTAACGATAAGTAACTTGTATATATCAAGATTCGGTATAATAAATAACCAATGGGAATAATGTATATGTCAGTGAATCTTGTATAAATGTAAACGTTTTTTGTATTTGAAAAAGATAAATAAAAAGAAATTGAAAACAAATACCACCAAAAGAAAGCTCTTTTTGTGGGGAAAAAAGGGAATTTTGTTTGGGTACAGCGTCGCATGACTGCACAATTGTCAGTTAAAGCGACGCAGTACCGTATAGCAAAAAATGGCCTGGTCATTGAGCAGCCAAATCTTCCGGGGCTGAAGTGGTCAAAGCAACCTGTCAAGTAAAAAAAAAATGTTGTGCTTTTTTATCAAATGTTCCTTTGTTTAACCCCTTATTAACCTTAATTTACTCTAATCAGCCTTAATTAGCTCCTCATTCTCCTCCATTTAATTATTATTTTCCTGCTGATTTTTTTTTTTCACTTCTATTTTATAAACTATTAATAATTAAAACGTTTCTTTTGTTTGCTTTCTTCATTAATATTTTTTACACCTTTTAAATATATTTACACATTTCACACTGAAAAAAGCACAAAATGTAAAAAAAAATAAAAAATGTATTTTATTTGTTAATAACTTTTCAATGCTAAGTACAATTGCTGACAGCTGAAGTGTAAACAAAACAGTTGTTAATTAGTTATCGTAATTGTATCGGCGAGTAAAAAAATAGTATCCCGATTCCCTAATAGAAGGGAAACCTTCCAATGGGGACACTAGTTCTGGTGACCCTGGTGTCACACTGGGATTTCCTCACTTTGGAGGGATTTTCTTCAACTTCCTGTTTTGGCTATGGGACAGGAAGTGAAGGGAATCTCCCCAATGGGATGCAGATGTCAAAAGAAAAAAAAAACTGATGGGGGTTACAACCCTCCATTATTCTATCCTAAACGGAAAAAAAAAAAAAAAGTTTTGCCTTTAGTTACATTTTAAGCACATTTAAGACCATACAACCTGTGTGACTACAAATGCTGTATTGATTATTTGATTATGGCTGCAAAGTGTATTACTGTACCTGGGCCCAGAGGGACATAGTTCTACACAATCACATCTACTCTACATAATTTACCAACTTGCACAATGAGCGGACAGCTAAATTAGCTAATTTAGCTCCTTTGGTGAAAGATTAACTAGAGTAGTCTAGTTCAATGTTTCTCAACCTTTTTTCAGTCAAGACACCCTTTAAAATTATAGACAATCTTGAGGCACCCTCCAAAATGATGGACAGTCTTGAGGCGCCCCATTCTAAAATGTAAAATCAATTCTGATAGTTTTACATAATGCAGCAACATCAATACACGTAGGACACTCAACGATAAAGGTGATTTATTCCTCAAAAGCAAATCCATTTTTGCAAACTGGTACTGACTAGTATTCCGATGTTTCTGTTCTCCCTCAGTTTTTCTCCATCACTTAGCTAATGAAATGATAAGCAGGCAACTGACATCCTCCTTATCAACTTATGATGTCATTTGTCATTAGGAGGTTGGCAGCCAGAAGGTTGTTTTAATGATGTACAATGTTTAACTAACAAGGCAGGTTTCATCCACCCACTGGCTTATAAACAATTTTAGGGCACTGTTTAGGAATTTTGCCAAGGCACCCCTGAAGAAACCTCAAGGCACCCCAGGGTGCCTGGGCACACTGTTAAAAAAAAAAAAAAGCTGGTCTCGTTTATTTCATTCAGAATAATTTGTATTGTTTTGTTTTTTTATTTAACTTTTTTTTTTTAATGAATTTGATTTTAGTGTACTTTTGCCGTAAATTTAGTATTTTGCTTTTTTTCTAGGTTTTCTATTTTTGCCTTCCAAATTGACTCACCGTTTTCATTAAATTTTACCAAACTCTCTTGATTTTCACCATAATTTTGGGGTAATGAAAACTCACAATTCTGCTTATCCCTAATCCGTTACATATTTACTTTGTGTACAGAGTAAATACTAGTTGTCTGAATGTTATGTTGATATTCTTGGTCAATATTTTGATTGTCACTGATGGGGAACAAGTATGCAGACAAGCATTTTTCTCTGGATTTCCTGACCTACAAATCAGTAAGTACTAATCCAGAACAAACAGACATGTAGCATTTTTAGAACAAGGATAGCAATGGAAGCCTCCCTTATTTTTCCTGACAGATTTACCTGAAGATTACTAAAGCAGAAGATATCTATTTGGCCTGAACAATCTGTAAAAGTTAGTTGCATGAGGTATTAGAGGATTCATTGTGACATTTTGCTCCAGGTCCCTTTAGTTGTGTTGACCGGATTTTCCATCAGGTTTTATGGCTTCTTGTTACACCTCTGACTTTGAATAATGCCGTGTACACACGACCGTTTTTAATGTCATTGAAAAAAACTGCATTTTTCTCGACGTGATTCTTCTCAAGCCTGCCTTGCCTACACACTATCGTGGAAAAAAACGCTCGAGTAAAGCGCGGTGACGTACAACACGTACGACGGCACTATAAAGGGGAAGTTCCATTCGGATGGCGCCACCCTTCATGCTAGTAAAGCTTGTTGAGAGACGATTCGCGCTTTTCAGCCTCGTGCTTTTCAGTCCGTTACAGCGTGACGAATGTGCTATCTCCATTACGAACGCTAGTTTTACCAGAACGAGCGCTCCCGTCTCATACTTGATTCTGAGCATGCGCATTTTTTTTCATGTCGTTAAAGCCCACACACGGCCGTTTTTCATGACGAGGAAAGCGACGATGTGAAAAACGACGAGAAAAATTAGAGCATGTTCCAATTTTTTCATGGCCATTTTTCACGTCATGAAAAATGCTCTGAAGCCCACACACGATCATTTTTAATGACCATTTTAAAAAAATTGCATTTTTCTCGTCATTAAAAACGGTCGTGTGTACGCGGCATTAGGGTTGCTGACCTAGAATTAATTTCTTACAGACCACTGCACCAAAATTTACGGACAACTGAACATTTTCTGGGACATCACTGGAACTAACAAGACTGGACTGCTCAAAGCAGTAGTGTGGTGTAGTTATTGACAGTGCTGATTTGTAAGTAATATTTCATTTAGGCCCCTTTCACACTGGCATGTTTTTCAGGCGGTCTAGCGCTAATATTAGCGCTGTTATATCGCCTGAAAAATCGTGCCCTGTATTCTTCAATGTGAAAGCCCGAAGGCTTTCACACTGAAGCGGTGCGCTAGCAGGACCGCTCCAAAAGTCCTGCTAGCTGCATCTTTACAGCGGTGAAGGAGCGGTGTGTTCACCGCTCCTTTACCGCGGCTGCCCATTGAAATCAATGGGACACCGCGGTAATACCGCCCACAAACCGCGGCAATAGCCGCGGTTTGCGGGCGGTATTAACCCTTTTTCGGCCGCTAGCGGGGGTTAAATTCACCCCGCTAGCAGCCGCATACCGCGGTGATAACGACGGTATAGCGCCACTGAAAATCGCGCCGCTATACCGCCATCGCACCTGCCCACCCCAGTGTGAAAGGGGCCTTAGGGTAATATACTGATTATAGCATAGGAAATGCTTCTATGACAGAAACATTGCTGGCCAGGATAGCATAACACTATATGAAATGTGTCACATAGAGGCTAAAGCTGATTTTGTGATGTCTTCTCACTGCATTACAAATGTATAAGGCCTCATGCCCACGGACGTTTTTACAGCCGCGTTTTTTACAGCTTAAGAACGCCTGTCCATGTTATTGTATACATTTTTTGACCTTTTTTTTTTTTTTCCAAAAAACAAACAAACGTCGGAGCTCAAAAACGCAATTGTGGCGTTTTTGCGCATTTTCGCGCGTTTTTTTATGCCTAACGCCGACGCCGAGGAACGCACTGGTCCTGGGTTTTTTTTTACAGCTTAAAAACGCCTATGCTATTTGCAGCTCAAAAACCTCTAGGTGGTCATGAAGCTATAGACTAACATGGACAGGCATTTTTAAGCTTTAAAAAACGCTCAAAAACGCGGCTGTAAAATTGTCCGTGGGCATGAGGCCTAAATGTCCAAGGATGCAATTTTCAGCATACTGGCCATTGGGTTTTTAAGCTTTGTGACTTTTGTTTGACTTTCATCCATTTTTTTTTTCCAAGCTTTTTTCTTGCAAGAGATCCCTTTCAGGACATTTCACTGGTGCTTCATTTTTATAAATTGCTACAGAAATAAGTATTTAAAGTGAACATGACTAGACTATGCATAACAAATTATTAACATATTCTTTAACAAACAGTAAAAGCACTTGAAGGCTAGGTTTACGCTTTATTTTTGTGTTAATGCACACACCTTAACATGTGTTATGTCGTGCATTAACATGTGTTGCCAGAAACTCCAATCAGCTGTAAAAATTAGAACAACCTGGAAGTTCAAAGCTATAGACAGGAACCTGAGGGCTTCTGATTTTTAATTGAGGCGTAAATTAAAGTATTTGTGCAAAAAAAAAAAAAAAATTCTTTATTAAACAGTCCCCCACAGAAAACCTGCATCAGGTTAATAAAACAAACACTGTATCTTTGTGCTTTTGAACTCTCTTGCCTTGGGCATATATGTTAATTAACCCCTTCTATACCGGGCCATTGGGAAATGACGCCGGCAGGAACCCTCTCTCCCTCGGGGTGGATGTCATATGACGTCCTCCGCTTTGAGGGGGGATATCTGAATGATGCCTGCAGCTCGAGGCATCATTCAGATATAGTTTTAAAGTGCCAGCGATTCTGTGCACCATAAGAACGATCATAGCGGCGATTCCGCCGCTTGATCGTTCTTATAGGCGGCGGGAGGGGACATCCCCCCTCCCGCCGCCTTCCGGTGCTTCTCCGGGCTCTCCCGTGCGATCGGGGACCCGGAGCGAATCTTCCGGCGTCGTTGGTGGGTCACGTGACGAGCATAGAGATGACTGGTGACCAGATGGTCACCAGTCATCTCTATGATCGTCGGAGGCCCGGGCGCGTTGTGATGACGTCACGCCCGGGTCCTCAAATGTAAACAAAGCCGCCATTGCGGCTGTAAGTATGAGATCAGTGAAATTTTTTTCACCGATCTCATGCTTTCCAGACTGGAGGAGAGATGTGGGGTCTTATTGACCCTGCATCTCTCAATAAAGAGGACCTGTCACATACATTCCTTGTAATAGGAATAAAAGTGTAAAAAAAGTGTAAAAAAAATAATAATTTTTTTTTTAAAACGCCCGTCCCCAATAGCTCGCGCTTAGAAGTGAACACACACGTAAGTCCCGCCCGCATATGTAAATGCCATTCAAACCACATATGTGAGGTATCGCCGCGTGCGTTAGAGCGCGTGCAACAATTCTAGCACTAGACCTCCTCTGTAACTCTAACCTGGTAACCTGTAAATTTTTTCAAAGCGTCGCCTATGGAGATTTTTAAGTACCGAAGTTTGGCGCCATTCCATGAGTGTGCGCAATTTTAAAGCGTGACATGTTAGGTATCTTTTTACTCGGTGTAACATAAGCTTTCATATTTTTCAAAAAAATTGGGCTAACTTTACTGTTTTGTTATTTTTTAATTCATGAAACCATTTTTTTTCCCCAAAAAAAGGCGTTTGAAAAATTATTGCGCAAATACCGTGCAAGATAAAAAGTTGCAACGACCGTCATTTTATTCCCTAGGGTGTCTGCTAAAAAAAAAAAATATATATATATATATATATATATATATATATATAATGTTTGGGGGTTCTGAGTAATTTTCTAGCAAAAGAATGATGATTTGTACATGTAGGAGAGAAGTGCCAGAATAGGCCCGGTATGGAAGTGGTATAAAAAGTCCTGTATGGAAGTGGTTAATAAGGAATTTACACAATCAGGCATAATCTTTCTTTCTGATTTAAAGTGTTACTAAACCCACAACAGTAAAATCAGTCTGTATATGCAGTAAAGCATGCTTGTTATACTCACTGTGGAACCTGAGAGGTTAATCCTCTGCATTGTGTAAAAAGGCTGTTTGATCCCCCCCCCCCCCAAAGTTCCCAAAGTTAGTTTGCATAATCATAGAACGATTTATTTTTAAATAACTGATAATATGACTAACATTTTTTTTGAACATCCTAAATTGAAAAAATGTAAGTCATATTATCATTTATTTAAAAATCAATCGCTTTATGTGTGTTCACTCACTGCACTGTGCGGGACACAGACTAATGGGTTTCTATTAAGTCTATAACTTTTTTTACAAGCATGTGATTAGAGCCTGAGGTTCTAATTGGCTTGTTTTAGGATGTCCTCAAGGCACAGTCCTCCCACTTGTGATTTTCGCAAATCAATATTTGCCATTGCATCACTTCCGGTTTCCCGCTTCTCGCCACGGCCAATCAGGAGGCTGAAAATTTGGAACCCGGAAAGAAGACCGGGTTAACATGAAAGCTGCGGAGGAGAGCCGTATCAGGGGAGCGGACCGTGGTGAGTGGGGACCTGGAGGGGTTTATTTGCGCCCCCCCAAAAAAAATTATAGCACCAGCCGCCACTGCTCAGTTCACTGGAGTTTATTTTCTGGGAGGATGCATGTGATCAGCTCAGGGCCAGTGGCGTAGCGTGGGGGGTGCGAGGGGGGCCTAGGCCCCGGGCGCAACATTTGGGGGGGCGCAATCCCGCGCCGGTGTCACCCTAGCTCTATAAATCATTTTTTTTTTGTGACCCCGCGCCGCTCCGGCCGCCATCTTTATTCTCAGGCCGATCCCTGGCGCCCTGTGATTGGGCGAAAGGGGTCATGTGGCCTGTCCTTAATCGCCGGGGAGCGGGGCTGTCGTCTCCTCCTCCTCCTCCTCCTCTCCGGCCCAGGTCACCAGGTCCGCGGCGCGGTGGCAGGCAGGCAAGGCAGTCTGTGGCCAGCCGCCGCCGCCGCCATCATCATCATCTCCTCCTCCTCCCTCTCCGATCATGTCCCCGGCGCAGCAGCAAGCAGTCTGTGGCTGCCATCATCATCATCTCCTCCTCCTCTCCGGCCGGGTCTCCCGATCGTGTCCCCGTCAGGACAGGCAGTCCAGCGAGCAGTGTGACAGGCGGCAGAGCAGATGGAAGAAAAAAAAGGTAAGAGACTCACTCGGCCTGGGGGAGTAGATATGGTGTGGGGAGAGGGAGCAGCCAGAAAGTTTGTGTATAATGTATTGTGTATTGTGTATAATGTATAGTGTATTGTGTATAGTGTATTGTGTATAATGTATTGTGTATTGTGTATAATGTATTGTGTATTGTGTATAGTTATAATGTATTGTGTATAATGTATTGTGTATAATGTATTGTGTATTGTGTATTGTGTATAGTTATAATGTATTGTGTAGCGGTCAGTGTATTGTATTGTGTAGCGGTCAGTATGTAGAGTATTGTGTAGCGGTCAGTGTATTGTATTGTGTAGTGTAGTGTATTGAATAGTGTATTGTGTAGCGGTCAGTATGTAGTGTATTTAATAGTCTATTGTGTAGCGGTCAGTATGTAGTGTATTGAATAGTGTATTGTGTAGCGGTCAGTATGTAGTGTATTGTGTAGCGGTCAGTATGTAGTGTATTGTTTTGGTCTGTGGGTAGAGTATTGTGTAGCGGTCAGTGTATTGTATTGTGTAGTGTATTGAATAGTGTATTGTGTAGCGGTCAGTATGTAGTGTATTGTTTTGGTCTGTGGGTAGAGTATTGTGTAGCGGTCAGTATGTAGTGTATTTAATAGTGTATTGTGTAGCGGTCAGTATGTAGTGTATTGTTTTGGTCTGTGGGTAGAGTATTGTGTAGCGGTCAGTATGTAGTGTATTGAATAGTGTATTGTGTAGCGGTCAGTATGTAGTGTATTGAATAGTGTATTGTGTAGCGGTCAGTATGTAGTGTATTGTTTTGGTCTGTGGGTAGAGTATTGTGTAGCGGTCAGTGTATTGTATTGTGTAGTGTATTGAATAGTGTATTGTGTAGTGGTCAGTATGTAGTGTATTGTTTTGGTCTGTGGGTAGAGTATTGTGTAGCGGTCAGTGTATTGTATTGTGTAGCGGTCAGTATGTAGTGTATTGTGTAGCGGTCAGTATGTAGTGTATTGAGTAGTGGTCTGTGGGTAGTGTATAGTGTATTATGTAGTGGTCAGTATAGGAATCAGGTAGGTCAGTGTGTAGTGGGCGATGTAGGAATCAGGTAGGTTAGTATAGGAATCAGGTAGGTCAGTACTATTGAAGGAAGGGAAGGGACTTGGAGAGTGCGAAAAGTCCGCAGGTTAGGGGGGCGCAAATTACTTGCCTTGCCCCGGGTGCTGACAACCCACGCTACGCCCCTGCTCAGGGCCAATCATCACTGTCCAGACAGAGGGTGAGGGGTCATGCATTCTCGTAGGATGGTTAGAGGAGAATAAAGTCTCCTCCTACAAGTTTTAATCAGACACTGATAGAAGTCATAAGACTGCTATATACTGCTGATGAGAGGTACGGTGGCACCTCGGATTGCAAGCATAATCCGTTCCAGGAGAATGCTCGTAATCCAAAACACTTGCATATCAAAGTGAGTTTCCCCATTGAAGTCAATGGAAACTAAAATAATTTGTTCCGCATTGACTTCAATGACATGCAAAGGCGGGGGGGGGGGGGGGGGCGCCGGAGAGCCTCGGAAATGGGCGAAAAGGCCCAAGGACACTTCGGCTGACCTCGGCAAACCTCGGAAAGACTTTGTTCCCGAGATATGCTGAGGTCAGCCAAGCTGTTTTCGGGCCTCTCCGTGCATTTCCGAACGGCACCGATCGGCTGCCATCAGCGACGTTCGGCTCTGCTCGGCTGTGGCGCACCCCCACCTCAGGCTAAACGCGGTACTGCACACCGCTTTGGCCTGAATCGTGCTCGTTTTGCAAGACAACACTCGCAAACCGAGTTACGATTTTTAAAAATACAGTGCTGGTATTGCGAAACGCTCGTTAACCGCGTTACTCGCAATCTGAGGTTCCACTGTATTGTTAAAATGAGGCAATTTATCAGTCTATTCCACTGATAATATAGATTATTTACGGTTCAAGGGTTCAGAGTGGAGATGTCATTCATTAGAGCCAAAAGGCACATTTCCAGACCTCTAAATTTAAAGTGATTGTAAAACATCACCTTGTAAAACAACCCATTCAGTTTAAAGTAGAAATAAAAGGCAAACATGTTTTGTATAGATATAAAATGATTATAAATACCTTTTTTCCCTTTTAAGTGATCACATTCCCTCTGTTCTCAGCTGCAAAAGGGGGAGGAGAAACAGCAATACACTGAGCTTCCCAGTGAAAGGCTTTGCAGTAGGGTTGTGTCAGGACAAGTCTGATCATTGCATAGCTAGAGAACTGACCACGCTGTGCTCTACTGCTTAGTGTGGTAAGTTTTTAATAGAAAAACAAAGGGACTAGCAGGAACACCAGGGATTTCACATAAAGAAAGCAATACAAAGAGAACAGGATACTTTCTCATACAAGCACATGGTAAAGCAGGCACATATCAGGAATATAAAGTGTTGGGGTAACAACGCTTTAAGCAAACTGTCATGTTACCCTGTAAAATGATGTGAAACTGATAATCTGTGATAAACCATACAGCAGTAGTGGATTAAAAGACCAGTGAAATAAATCAGTGGAAAAACAAAAAACAAATTCACCCCTTTATAAATTGACTCCACACCACCAAACCGATTTTGAGCTCTGTATCAGATTTACTTGGTTTGGAAATACATGGATTTTGTACTTTTTTTTAGGACACCCTTATTTCACCTAAAAATGCTTATGTACCATCCGCAACTGTCCAGAGATTTGGCAACATAAAACATATCATATGTAACCTCGAAGGCTAGTGTTATGGCCCGTACGCACAATCCGAATATCGCACGAAAAATGTCGTCCGAGGAAGAATCGTACGATAATCGGATCGTTGGTACAGGGCTTCCGTGAGCCGATCATGACAGTTCATCCGACATTATTTTATCGGACATGCACGAAAATTTACCTCGTACGATACCTAATCGTACGATTTTCGTTTAGTCAGTACAGTTATCGTCCGAAAATACAACACAAATACACTACAACAAATTACATCACTTCCGATTTTCCGTCGTATGAGAATTTTCGTGACTTTAGTAACCTATTCAATTTCTTCATGCGACTATTAAACGAAAAAAGTCAGACGATCTGTCGTCTGATTTTCGGATCGTGTGTACGGGGCATTATCCCATATGAATAAATTATGTAAGTTGTTCTAGCAAATACGCTACAAAAATAAATCTTAAAATACAAAACAACACATTAATTGGCCAAAAAGTTGTTGACAGCTCAACATTTTTAGACACATCACAGTAATACAAATAATTGCCAGACTGGTGCATCAAAGTTATTATTTTTTTTTTAATATTAGGAGTGGAATTCAAGAAAATAGGGAACTAAAAAGTTTTGAGCCTTGCCATTCCCCAATTATTTTCAACATTTTACGAGGTTATATTTATAATATGAAGTTCACTGCGCTTGTGCAAAGCAAATTTTCGAACTATATATGGTTTAACACATTTGGAAGACAAACACATTTTTCTGACATGATTCAGCTTCCATAAATCAAAGAAGACAACTTCGTTAATAATTTATAGAGTTTTGTGAATGTTCCACAAATGTGTTCTTTTATCTGTATTTATATATTTGTCTAGTGACAAAGAACTGCTATATTTTAACACATTGGTTATTTAAATTTTTTCAATACATTGTCAGTTTTTCAAAGGGAATATTTCCTATAAAATTATTTATTGCAACCCTTTTTTATTATAATGAGAGCAGCATATTCCACTTCATACAGAACGGAACACCATTCATCAGTTTCAGTCCAATAATTCTATACAAAAAACTGTAATTTTAAGTCTGCTTTTACCAAAAGCATCAGCTTACATAGAAGAGCCTGCACAGCAAAGTTACATGTCTAATGTCTATCCATTTCTATACATAGGTGGATGCCTGCAAAAGAGACAATCACATCGCAATGGACTAGTCATCAATATTGTCTTTGGTCTCTAAGCAGCTAAACCTTTCTCCACTAACCACTTCGGCTCCGGAAGCTTTTACCCCCTTCATGACAAGGTCATTTTTTGCTATTTGACACGGTGCTACTTTAACTGGTGATTGCAACTTTGTACCCAAACAAAATTTATATAATTTTTTCCCCACAAACAGACCCTTTTTTTTTGGTGGTATTTGATCACCATTGGAAGTTTTTTTGTGATCTAAACCAAAAAAATTTTTTATTTTTTTTTGAAAGAACAAATTTGTTACATTCTGCTAACTTATCAAATAATTTTTTTTAACAAAAATTTGATTTCTTCATAAATTTTGGGCAAAATGTATTCTGCTACATATTTTTGATAAAAAAAAATCCCAATAAGGGAATTTCCATCGCTGTACCCCGATAACTCACTTATGCGCTGATGCAACGCTGCTCCTATTCCAGGTTCAATGATGGCTAGTGTCCATTCTCCTGTAAGCCCAGGGTAGGGAATAGAGCCTTGACATCTAGGGCTCATGGCAGAATGCTGCAGAGAGCGATACTCTCTGCTGAATTTAGGATTGGCTCACATTGTGGGAAAAAGAGGGCAGAGAGGACCTATGATATCATCAGAACACACCAAGGACACCTTGAAAAAAGTTTGTATATGTTTTTTTTTTCTTAATATGATGTCATAGTGCTCTAAGAAAGTAGGAAGCTGAGCCTGGAGTTGGGCTTTAAGCAATTAAAACCTGTCCATGCCTAAAACAAATTGTTACACATTACAATCCTTTAATGGGATGATTTGAGCTCCCAATTATCCATCCATTCTGGTTTTATAAGTGAGTTATAAGTTATAAGTAAGTTATAGCCAGGTTATCTCTTCTCAGGAACCTCTGGTGAAAGTTAGAATGAGTGTTACCTATCATGGAGTTTGTCTACCCAAGCTGTACATTGCCTGTTGTAACTACTCAGATTCTCCATTTCATTCCTTTATAACTACACTGACAGAATGAAAGGAGAAAACCTATTGGTTGGTTAGTTGGTAGGTTATGGCAGTTAATAAGCAGATCTAAATAATAAAGAGAGCACAGGTCTGGTAGGGGAGAGGCGTTCTACTGAAGCTGTGGCTGCTTCAGAAAGACTTTGCACACCTTTTGTTTTTTATGCACCTGGAATTTATTTAGAGCAGTGTTTCTAAACCTTTTCTCAGTCAAGGCGCCCTTTAACATTTTGCACATCGCATTTCAGGCCACCCCATTCTAAACTGTAAAACTAAACTAAACAAATAGTTTCATATAATGCAGCAACATCCACACATGTAGGATGCCCAATGTTACAACTGATTTATTCTTCCAAATACACCTTTGCACACTGGTACTGACTAGTATTCCAATGATTTGGAGAGGGGAAAGGAAGGGGCAAACAAGGATGCTGTGGAGGCACCCAACAATCTCCTTATCAAACAGCAGCTAGATGGTTGTAATGGCGCACAAAGAAAATCTGTAATTTTGTGCAACTAAAAGGTAGGCTTGATCCACCTGCTGGCTTGTATACAATTTTTGGGCAATTTTTAGGCATTTCACCAGGGCACTTCTAAAGAAACTTGAAGGCACTCCGGGGTGCCTGGGCACCCTGGTGGAAAAAGGCTGATTTATTGGATTTAAACTTAAAGTTCAGTTGGTAAAATAAACTGCAAACTGAAATTACAACTTGCAAAGAAAAAAAATCACAGCAACTAATTTAGACTTGACTATGATTTTCCTAATTGGTCTATTTGCTCACTTGGGGAAATAATAAAGTTCTGGTAAAAAGGACCCCATTTGAAGTCGATGTGTTGGCAGAATGATATACACTGATGTACGAAATTCTATAAGCTGTTTTACAATCTGTAAAATATATAAAGGAACGTTTTCCACTTTAACTGATGTAGAACTTAAGAGCATTTATTCTTATACAAATGCATTGAATGTCATGTAAGATTTAAATTAAGCTAGATACAGTGGATGAAGGACTGAAGTGTGTCCCGCATTAACATTCTTGTGTGAAGACAAATCCTTGTTGCACACGCAAACCGTAAAGCAGAGTTTAATAAAACAGACCACCTAAACTGAAATACACTGTAGATAAAATTGTATGAATCCTCAGACATGCATGAGCGCTAACAGACTTAGCTTATTCACCTACATCAGTGGCCTCCAAACTGCGGCCCTGGGGGTCGGATGTGGCCCTTCGCTTGGCTTTGCCCTTGGGGCACTATTTCACCAACTGAAACCAATGATGGAGCACCAATCCCCATACAGACACCATTAATGGTGCACTATTCTTCTTTCTCCCATTAAAACCAATGATGGGGCACTGATACCGGGGCATTTTCTACTCCCACTGGCAACAGTTCGGCCCCCTTAAAGCCTGAAGGACAGTAAACTGGCCCTTTGCTTAGAAAGTTTGGAGACCCCTGACCTGTACTTGATAGTATCTATTTACACAATGAGTTTGTCAGACCTTGGAAGGAGTATTGAAAGTCTAATTAAAATTCAACTCTAGGTATGATTTTTATTGCATAGTTACATTGGTTCAGCTTGGACCAATGTAGGTATGAATACATCATACCTTAGCGACTGCTAGTGGGAACTACTAGAGTGATAGCAGCGATATTTGGGTGCTGTGCTGAGCGGCTTCTCTTTTGCATAGTAACCAAAGGTGGTCTCTTACTTGGCACTGCCACTATTAACAGAATGCTTTGTATTTTTTTTAAGAGTACAAGGCATTCTTTGATTGGATGAGGTGGAGAGACAGGTGGTGACATCACAACGTCCAACTCATTCAATCAGAGAACACCTTCTGTGAAAGGTAACAGTGCCAAGTAAGAATCCCCCAGTTACTATTACTTGGAAAGCCATTTGGCACAGGACCCGAAGATTGCTACTATCACTGTTATAGTGCTGACCAGGGATGGGCCCGGTGCTCGATTCGAACCCACGTTCGAATCGAGCACCGGGCGTTCGCTCGCTCAGCGAGCCCAGAACTATTTGGGCCGTTCGCATCACATTCGTGTGATGCGAGCGGCCCCGCAATACATTGCGGCCGGCGCGGCCGGCGCAGTGCATTGCTGGCTGATGATTGGCCAAGCATGCACTGTGACCCCGCATGCTTGGCCAATCACAGCGCCCGAAACTCGGAGAGCAATAATTGGCTACAGGCAGGACGCCTGTAGCCAATTACAGCTCAGGGGCTTTAGTACACGCCCCACCATTTAAAAGGCCGCCACGCCGTCGGCCCCGGTCACATGAGTTCCGGCTTTAGGAGAGATCAGTCTGCTGATTCTGTCTTTGCTTGATACTGAAAGATTTGCTCTTCTTTGCTAAACCATTGGCTATTTCTTTGCTAAACCATGGCTACCTAAGTCATTGATCGTTCATTGCTGCTGATTGCACAGTTAGTGTGTTATTAGCTGCTGCTGGGGATTAGTCTGGTGCGTGCTTACTGTTAGTACAGTATTGCAGTAGTACCAACCGCAGTGCTGTTAGCACAGCATTGCACCCCAACAGCACCCATAGGACTTCTAGTGTGTTAGTGGCAGCAAACAGAGCTCCTATATTTTCTTCTCAGCAGCACCCATAGGACTTCTAGTGTGTTAGTGGCTTCACACAGAGCTCCTATATTTTCATCTCAGAAGCACCCATAGGACTTCTAGTGTGTTAGTGGCATCACACAGAGCTCCTATATTTTCTTCTCAGCAGCACCCATAGGACTTCTAGTGTGTTAGTGGCAGCAAACAGAGCTCCTATATTTTCTTCTCAGCAGGACCCATAGGACTTCTAGTGTGTTAGTGGCATCACACAGAGCTCCTATATTTTCATCTCAGAAGCACCCATAGGACTTCTAGTGTGTTAGTGGCATCACACAGAGCTCCTATATTTTCTTCTCAGCAGCACCCATAGGACTTCTAGTGTGTTAGTGGCAGCAAACAGAGCTCCTATATTTTCTTCTCAGCAGGACCCATAGGACTTCTAGTGTGTTAGTGGCATCACACAGAGCTCCTATATTTTCATCTCAGAAGCACCCATAGGACTTCTAGTGTGTTAGTGGCATCACACAGAGCTCCTATATTTTCTTCTCAGCAGCACCCATAGGACTTCTAGTGTGTTAGTGGCATCACACAGAGCTCCTATATTTTCTTCTCAGAAGCACCCATAGGACTTCTAGCGTGTTAGTGGCATCACACAGAGCTCCTATATTTTCTTCTCAGCAGCACCCATAGGACTTCTAGTGTGTTAGTGGCATCACACAGAGTTCCTATATTTTCATCTCAGAAGCACCCATAGGACTTCTAGTGTTTTAGTGGCATCACACAGAGCTCCTATATTTTCTTCTCAGCAGCACCCATAGGACTTCTAGTGTGTTAGTGGCATCACACAGAGCTCCTATATTTTCTTCTCAGAAGCACCCATAGGACTTCTAGTGTGTTAGTGGCATCACACAGAGCTCCTATATTTTCTTCTCAGCAGCACCCATAGGACTTCTAGTGTGTTAGTGGCAGCAAACAGAGCTCCTATATTTTCATCTCAGAAGCACCCATAGGACTTCTAGTGTGTTAGTGGCATCACACAGAGCTCCTATATTTTCATCTCAGAAGCACCCATAGGACTTCTAGTGTGTTAGTGGCATCACACAGAGCTCCTATATTTTCTTCTCAGCAGCACCCATAGGACTTCTAGTGTGTTAGTGGCATCACACAGAGCTCCTATATTTTAATCTCAGAAGCACCCATAGGACTTCTAGTGTGTTAGTGGCATCACACAGAGCTCCTATATTTTCATCTCAGAAGCACCCATAGGACTTCTAGTGTGTTAGTGGCATCACACAGAGCTCCTATATTTTCTTCTCAGCAGCACCCATAGGACTTCTAGTGTGTTAGTGGCATCACACAGAGCTCCTATATTTTCTTCTCAGAAGCACCCATAGGACTTCTAGTGTGTTAGTGGCATCACACAGAGCTCCTATATTTTCTTCTCAGCAGCACCCATAGGACTTCTAGTGTGTTAGTGGCATCACACAGAGCTCCTATATTTTCTTCTCAGAAGCACCCATAGGACTTCTAGTGTGTTAGTGGCATCACGCAGAGCTCCTATATTTTCTTCTCAGCAGCACCCATAGGACTTCTAGTGTGTTAGTGGCAGCAAACAGAGCTCCTATATTTTCATCTCAGAAGCACCCATAGGACTTCTAGTGTGTTAGTGGCATCACACAGAGCTCCTATATTTTCATCTCAGAAGCACCCATAGGACTTCTAGTGTGTTAGTGGCATCACACAGAGCTCCTATATTTTCTTCTCAGCATCACCCATAGGACTTCTAGTGTGTTAGTGGCATCACACAGAGCTCCTATATTTTCTTCTCAGCAGCACCCATAGGACTTCTAGTGTGTTAGTGGCATCACACAGAGCTCCTATATTTTCATCTCAGAAGCACCCATAGGACTTCTAGTGTGTTAGTGGCATCACACAGAGCTCCTATATTTTCATCTCAGAAGCACCCATAGGACTTCTAGTGTGTTAGTGGCATCACACAGAGCTCCTATATTTTCTTCTCAGCAGCACCCATAGGACTTCTAGTGTGTTAGTGGCATCACACAGAGCTCCTATATTTTCTTCTCAGAAGCACCCATAGGACTTCTAGTGTGTTAGTGGCATCACACAGAGCTCCTATATTTTCTTCTCAGCAGCACCCATAGGACTTCTAGTGTGTTAGTGGCATCACACAGAGCTCCTATATTTTCTTCTCAGAAGCACCCATAGGACTTCTAGTGTGTTAGTGGCATCACGCAGAGCTCCTATATTTTCTTCTCAGCAGCACCCATAGGACTTCTAGTGTGTTAGTGGCAGCAAACAGAGCTCCTATATTTTCATCTCAGAAGCACCCATAGGACTTCTAGTGTGTTAGTGGCATCACACAGAGCTCCTATATTTTCATCTCAGAAGCACCCATAGGACTTCTAGTGTGTTAGTGGCATCACACAGAGCTCCTATATTTTCTTCTCAGCATCACCCATAGGACTTCTAGTGTGTTAGTGGCATCACACAGAGCTCCTATATTTTCTTCTCAGCAGCACCCATAGGACTTCTAGTGTGTTAGTGGCATCACACAGAGCTCCTATATTTTCATCTCAGAAGCACCCATAGGACTTCTAGTGTGTTAGTGGCATCACACAGAGCTCCTATATTTTCTTCTCAGCAGCACCCATAGGACTTCTAGTGTGTTAGTGGCATCACACAGAGCTCCTATATTTTCTTCTCAGCAGCACCCATAGGACTTCTAGTGTGATAGTGGCATCACACAGAGCTCCTATATTTTCTTCTCAGAAGCACCCATAGGACTTCTAGTGTGTTAGTGGCATCACACAGAGCTCCTATATTTTCTTCTCAGCAGCACCCATAGGACTTCTAGTGTGTTAGTGGCATCACACAGAGCTCCTATATTTTCTTCTCAGCAGCACCCATAGGACTTCTAGTGTGTTAGTGGCAGCAAACAGAGCTCCTATATTTTCATCTCAGAAGCACCCATAGGACTTCTAGTGTGTTAGTGGCATCACACAGAGCTCCTATATTTTCTTCTCAGAAGCACCCATAGGACTTCTAGTGTGTTAGTGGCAGCAAACAGAGCTCCTATATTTTCTTCTCAGCAGCACCCATAGGACTTCTAGTGTGTTAGTGGCAGCAAACAGAGCTCCTATATTTTCTTCTCAGAAGCACCCATAGGACTTCTAATGTGTTAGTGGCATCACACAGAGCTCCTATATTTTCTTCTCAGAAGCACCCATAGGACTTCTAGTGTGTTAGTGGCAGCAAACAGAGCTCCTATATTTTCTTCTCAGCAGCACCCATAGGACTTCTAGTGTGTTAGTGGCATCACACAGAGCTCCTATATTTTCTTCTCAGAAGCACCCATAGGACTTCTAGTGTGTTAGTGGCATCACACAGAGCTCCTATATTTTCTTCTCAGCAGCACCCATAGGACTTCTAGTGTGTTAGTGGCAGCAAACAGAGCTCCTATATTTTCATCTCAGAAGCACCCATAGGACTTCTAGTGTGTTAGTGGCATCACACAGAGCTCCTATATTTTCATCTCAGAAGCACCCATAGGACTTCTAGTGTGTTAGTGGCATCACACAGAGCTCCTATATTTTCTTCTCAGCAGCACCCATAGGACTTCTAGTGTGTTAGTGGCAGCAAACAGAGCTCCTATATTTTCTTCTCAGCAGCACCCATAGGACTTCTAGTGTGTTAGTGGCATCACACAGAGCTCCTATATTTTCATCTCAGAAGCACCCATAGGACTTCTAGTGTGTTAGTGGCATCACACAGAGCTCCTATATTTTCTTCTCAGCAGCACCCATAGGACTTCTAGTGTGTTAGTGGCATCACACAGAGCTCCTATATTTTCTTCTCAGAAGCACCCATAGGACTTCTAGTGTGTTAGTGGCATCACACAGAGCTCCTATATTTTCTTCTCAGCAGCACCCATAGGACTTCTAGTGTGTTAGTGGCATCACACAGAGCTCCTATATTTTCATCTCAGAAGCACCAATAGGACTTCTAGTGTGTTAGTGGCATCACACAGAGCTCCTATATTTTCTTCTCAGCAGCACCCATAGGACTTCTAGTGTGTTAGTGGCATCACACAGAGCTCCTATATTTTCTTCTCAGCAGCACCCATAGGACTTCTAGTGTGTTAGTGGCAGCAAACAGAGCTCCTATATTTTCTTGTCAGCAGCACACATAGTACCTATAGTGTGTTAGTGTCAGCACCCATAGGACCTACAGTGTGTTGTGAGCACACATAGGAGCTCTATTTTTTATACTATATACACTACCGACTACAATGGCTGGAAGACCGCCAAGGAGAGGCAGAGCGTGCCGAGGCAAGAACACAGGGCAGGCAGGCTCTGTTTCTAGAGACAACAGTGCTGGCCGTGGACGTGGTCGTGCATCGTCATCAGCACGTGGCCATGGGACACGCTTGTCTTTGTTTTCGGCAGCTGGACATGTGGAGCCGCATCATGCCGAAGGCTTGGTAGAATGGATGACCAAGCCCTCCTCATCCTCCTCATCCTCTCTCACCCAGGCTCAGGGTACTGGCAGAGCAGCTGCCAACGCGTACTCAATGGCATCATCAGCCACCCCTTCCCTAGACCCACCATGTCCTCCTGAGGAGTCCCCCGAACTGTTTGAGCACAGTGTTGGGTACATGCTCCAGGAGGATGCCCAATGATTCGAAGGCTCGGATGATGATACCCAGCTTGAGGAAGTCAGTAGTGTGCGCGCAGAGAGAGGGGATGCTGAAGGACAGCAATCTGGCAGTACTGTTCCACCAGCTGCAGCTTACTGCCAGGTTTGCTCTAGTGGTGAAGAGGGAGGGGATGATGAGGTCACTGACTCCACGTGGGTGCCTGAAGGGAGAGAGGAGGAGGAGGAGGAGGAGGAGGATGCGGCGTCACATGTCCAACGAGGCAGGATGCCCCCTGGAGGCCAGCTAGAGGCCAGCACAGCAACTGTACCACACCGCAGAGCTCCGCCTGTGCAGGGCGCTGCCTCTGCACGTTATCACAAAAGTTCTTTGGTGTGGGCCTTTTTTGAGACGAGTGCATCAGATCGCACCACTGCTATTTGCAATATTTGTCTCAAGCGTATCTCGCGTGGCCAAAACATCAGCCGCTTGGGCACCACAAGCATGAGCAGACATATGTCGACCTGCCATGCAGCTCGTTGGCAAGCACACATAAAAGACCCACACCAAAGAACAAAGCGGACCTCTCCTTGCTCCTCATCAGCTGGGATCTCCATCCCCACTATATCTTCAGTCCTCTCTGAAAGCTGCTCTGAGAGGACTGAAGGTGTAGAATTAGGTGTGTCACAACCAAGTACTTGCAGTACACCGACGTCCGATTGTAGCAGGCAAATTTCCCTGCCCCAGCTGCTGGACCGTCGAAAGAAGTATACTGCCAGCCATCCACATGCCCAGCGGTTGAATGCTAGCTTGGCTAAATTGCTAGCACTTCAACTGCTGCCTTTTCAGTTGGTAGACTCGGCCCCCTTCCGTGAGTTTGTTCAATGTGCGGTTCCTCAGTGGCAGGTTCCCAAACGCCACTTTTTCTCACGGAAGGCGATTCCGTCTCTCTACCGGCATGTGGAAGGCAATGTCCATGCCTCGCTGGACAGGGCGGTCAGCGGTAAGGTGCATATTACCGCTGACTCATGGTCCAGCAGGCATGGACAGGGACGTTATCTTTCTTTCACGGCCCATTGGGTCACTCTATTGGCAGCTGGGAGGGATGCAGGACAAGGTGCAGTAGTGTTGGAGGTTGTTCCGCCACCACGCCTCCAAAATGCTACTACTGGTTGTGACACACCTCTCTCCTCCACCCCCTCCTCTTCTTCTTCCTCCATGTCCTCTTCGAGTGCTCTGTCCTCGGAACCAGTGGTGCTCCGTAGGCGTACAAGGGGCTACGCGAGTACGCAGGCAAAAAGATGCCATGCCGTGCTTGCGCTGGTGTGTTTGGGGGACAGGAGCCACACTGGGCCAGGGGTTCTGGCAGCTCTGCAGGGGCAGGCCGAGAGGTGGTTGACGCCACGCCAGCTTAAGCCAGGAATGGTCGTTTCTGACAATGGAACCAACCTCCTCTCTGCCCTGCGACAGGGGCAGCTCACCCATGTGCCCTGTATGGCTCACGTCCTCAACCTGGTGGTGCAGCGGTTCTTGGGCAGGTTCCCAGGCTTACAGGATGTCCTGAGGCAGGCCAGGAAAGTCTGTGTGCATTTCCGCCGATCTTATAATGCTAGTGCTCGGCTGACTGAGCTGCAAAAGGAGTTGAACCTGCCCAAGAACCGCCTAATATGTGACATGCCCACCAGGTGGAACTCAACGTTGGCCATGCTGCAGCGACTGCACACGCAGCAGAGGGCCATCAATGAGTACCTTTGCGACTACGACACCAGGACAGGGTCAGGGGAGCTTGGCTTTTTTCCCCACGCCAGTGGAGCATGATCAGGGATGCATGCACTGTCCTCTCACCATTTGAGGAGGCCACGAGGATGGTGAGCAGTGACAGTGCATGCATCAGTGACACTGTACCTCTTGTCCACCTGTTGGAGCATACGCTGCGTGGGATAATGGACAGGGCACTTGAGGCAGAACAGAGGCAGGAAGAGGAGGACTTCCTTGCCTCTCAAGGCCCCCTTTATCCAGACAGTGTTCCTTCTGTCCCACCCATCACACAGGAAGAGGATGAGGATGAGGAGGAGGAGGAGGATTGTGTGAGCATGGAGGTGGAGCCTGGCACTCAGCATCAGCAGCAGCAGTCTTTTAGGGATGATGTACAGTCCCAACAAACCAGTGGACTTGTACGTGGCTGGGAGGAGGTGGCTGGCGATCATGTCATCCTCAGTGACCCAGAAGACTCCGGACCGAATGCCTCAGCTAACCTGCGCTGCATGGCCTCCCTGATCCTGCAAAGCCTGCGGAAGGATCCTCGTGTTCTTCGGATCAAGGAGAGGGACCATTACTGGCTGGCCACTCTCCTTGATCCACGGTACAAGGGTAAGGTTGCGGACCTTATCTTGCCGTCGCAGAGGGAGCAGAGGATGAGACATCTCAGGGAGGCCTTGCAGAAAGGTCTGTGCAATGCGTTCCCAGAAACTGGGAGGTTACAAACTCCTGGTCCTGGACGACGAGTTGCTGAGGCTTCGGTCTGTAGCAGAAGGAGCGGTGGGGAAGGTGGACGTCTGACCGATGCGTTCAGACAATTTTTTAGTCCGCAGCCCCAAGGTATGATCGGTTCCAGCAACCATCGCCAGCGTCTGATATACATGGTGCAGGAATACCTAGGGGCAAGGTCAGACTTGGACACCTTTCCCACCGAAAATCCTCTGGCTTACTGGGTCCTGAGGATGGATCACTGGCCAGAGCTTGCACAGTATGCAATTGAGCTACTGGCCTGTCCTGCATCCAGCGTTCTTTCCGAACGCACATTCAGTGCTGCTGGAGGATTTGTCACCGATCATAGGGTGCGCCTGTCCACCGACTCGGTTGATCGACTGACCTTCATAAAAATGAATCAGTCTTGGATCACCACCAGCTACCAGACACCTGAAGCGGATATAACTGAATAATTTATAATGTCACATCCCTTCAAGACTGCCTATGCTGATGCTGAGTGACTGTCCTGTTATGTTCACTGACTATCCTCTTCCTCCTCCTCAATGATCCATGCCACCACACCAGTGCCTAAGGCACAATTTTTCAGCCCCTGTATAACAAGGGCGTGTAATTACAATTTTTTAAAAAGATGCTTCGCAACAGGTGTGACTGCTGTGCTCCAAGTACAGTATCTGTGAGGGGTTGCAGTGTTGTGGCACCAGCACCAGTGCCTAAGGCACAATTTTTCAGCCCCTGTTGGGGCGTGTAATTACAATTTTTAGGCAATGCTTTGCAACAGGTCTCATTGCTGTGCTCAGAGTACAGTATCTGTGAGGGGTTGCAGTGTTGTGGCACCAGCACCAGTGCCTAAGGCACAATTTTTCAGCCCCTGTATAACAGGGGCGTGTAATTACAATTTTTTAAAAAGATGCTTCGCAACAGGTGTAACTGCTGTGCTCCAAGTACAGTATCTGTGAGGGGTTGCAGTGTTGTGGCACCAGCACCAGTGCCTAAGGCACAATTTTTCAGCCCCTGTTGGGGCGTGTAATTACAATTTTTAGGCAATGCTTTGCAACAGGTCTCATTGCTGTGCTCAGAGTACAGTATCTGTGAGGGGTTGCAGTGTTGTGGCACCAGCACCAGTGCCTAAGGCACAATTTTTCAGCCCCTGTATAACAGGGCCGTGTAATTAAATTTTTTTTAAAAGATGCTTCACAACAGGTGTGACTGCTGTGCTCCAAGTACAGTATCTGTGAGGAGTTGCAGTGTTGTGGCACCAGCACCAGTGCCTAAGGCACAATTTTTCAGCCCCTGTTGGGGCGTGTAATTACAATTTTTAGGCAATGCTTTGCAACAGGTCTCATTGCTGTGCTCAGAGTACAGTATCTGTGAGGGGTTGCAGTGTTGTGGCACCAGCACCAGTGCCTAAGGCACAATTTTTCAGCCCCTGTATAACAGGGGCGTGTAATTACAATTTTTTAAAAAGATGCTTCACAACAGGTGTGACTGCTGTGCTCCAAGTACAGTATCTGTGAGGGGTTGCAGTGTTGTGGCACCAGCACCAATGCCTAAGGCACAATTTTTCAGCCCCTGTTTAACAGGGGCGTGTAATTACAAATCTTGATCTAATAGTTCACAGCAGGGCCCATTCCTGCACCCACCAAGAGTAACTATGAGGGCCTACAGTCTTGTGGCAACACCGTCCACCACCACCACCACCACCAAAGGCCCAATTTTTCTGCCCTGTTCAACAGGTGCATGCAATTACAAATCTTGATCTAATAACTCACAGCAGGGCCCATTCCTGCACCCACCAAGAGTAACTGTGAGGGCTTACAGTCTTGTGGCAACACCGTCCACCAACACCACTACCACCACCACCAAAGGCCCAATTTTTCTGCCCTGTTCAACAGGTGCATGCAATTACAAATCTTGATCTAATAACTCACAGCAGGGCCCATTCCTGCACCCACCAAGAGTAACTGTGAGGGCTTACAGTCTTGTGGCAACACCGTCCACCACCACCACTACCACCACCACCAAAGGCCCAATTTTTCTGCCCGGTTCAACAGGTGCATGCAAGTACAAATCTTGATCTATTAACTCACAGCAGGGCCCATTCCTGTGCCCACCAGTCTTGTGGCTACACCAACATCTAATAGGGCAAATTTCTGCAGAGTATATACGGCAGGCCCCTACTTTCAAACATCCAACTTACAAACGACTCCTACTTGCAAACGGCAAGAGAAAACAGGAAGTGAGAGGGAATCTACCCCTAGGAAGGGAAATTCTATCCTGTTAGATTTAATTTGGGAAAAAGGTATCTCCTCTCTACTGATGCTTTATCACCAATCCTTGTTTCAATTAAAACTAGACATGTGCAATTCGTTTCGTTCCGAATTCGTTTTTTAACGAATTTTGACAAATTCGTTAATTCGGAAATATCCGAATTAACGAAAACTCATTTAACGAATTTTAACGAATATTCGTAAATTCAAATTTACGAATATACGAATTTACGAATATACAAATTTACCAATGCACGAATTTACGAATGTACAACTATCCGGAAATTCGTAAATTTGAATTTACGAATTTCCGAATATTCGTAAATTTGTACATTCGTACAATCGTAAATTAGTAAATTCGGAAATCTGAAATAATAATTAACTAATAACTTAACTATTACTAACTATTCAATTATAGGTATTGTAATTTCCTTTCAAATTTGGCTGTTAGTGAACTTAACGAAGTTACGAATTGTTTTCCGACATAATGAATGCCGTATCTAAACGAATGGAACGTAATGAATTAATTATAATAATAAATAACAATAATAATAATAAAAACGTTTTATTATTATTATTATTAATTTGTTCCGTTCCATTTGTTTAGATGCGGCATTTGTTATTTCAGGTTATGCGTAACTTCAGATAAATTTGTATTCGTTACGTTCGCTAACAGCCAAATTTGAAAGGAAATTACAATACCTATAATTTAATAGTTATTTTTTCAGATTTTCAAATTTTCGGGTTTTCGAAAATATCGAATTTCCAAATTTCCGAAATTACGAATGTATAAATTTACGAATGTATAAATTTACGAATGTACAAATTTATGAATGTACAAATTTACGAATGTACAAATTTACGAATGTATAAATTTACGAATGTACAAATTTACGAATTTACGAATTGCGATCATAACGAATGACCCGAAAAACGAAAAAAACAAAAAACGAATGAAACGAAAACTAACAATTTTTTTGGCAGTGCACATGTCTAATTAAAACCCCACTTTTCCAAAAACATTTGTCATTGGGATGGAAAGTGAGGTGACATGTTCTGAACAGATGTGCAAAGACAGCAAATGTTACAGGGGTGATAACCCCTCCCTATGTTCTCCAAAAAGCTTAAAAATAGATTTTTTTGGGATGGAGCTACACTTCATAATGTACCTGTTCAGATTCTACTTAAGAACAAACCTACAGTCCGTGTCTTGTTTGCACCACCTATATACTGCTGTTCAGAGTATATAGGGTTGTAGGTATAGGGTTTTATTTTGGGTGCGGGGTCCCCCTTAATATCCATACAAGACCCAAAGGGGCTGGGGTGGGGGGGGGTGATGGGGTAGCCATGCCATTTTTCTCAAGGATTTTCAGCCATATGGCGGCCAGGACAAGACATGACATTAAAGCCGCAAGTGGTTTTAAATGGCTTCTTTTTTTCCTTTACACATGTCATTTTGTGCAAGGACAGTTCTAAACACGGGAAACACATGCCACTTCACAGGCATACTTTAGACACCCCCCAGGTACCATATTTAACCACTTAACGACCGCTCACTGTATATATACGTCGGCAGAATGGCACCGACAGGCACAATCACGTAGAGCATACGTGATTGCCTTTGTACAGTTGGGGGGTCCGATCGGACCCCCCTCCTATACAGTGAGCGGTGGCTAAGTGTCCGGGAGCGTTCCGGGATGAGGGGGCAGCCATTCGTTTCTGGCCACCCCCTCGCGATCGCTCCCGGCGAATGGAAATGCCCCCTCTGTCTGTGTCAGACAGAGGGAGCAGGAGGAAGTGATGTCATCTCTGGTGCGGCGCTCACATATACCGAGCGCCGTACAAGAGAAGATATCAGGTCAGTGCACACAACACTACACTGACACCAGGACACATAGGGACATAAATCGCCCCCCCAGGCCCCCCAGATCACCCAGATCACCCCCCAGATCACCCCCCCCCAGCCCCCAGTCACAGTGTCACTGATTGCAGTGACCATTTATTTAGTGATCACTGCAATCAGTGACATTTGTGACTGTAAAAGTGTCACTAAAGTTTAGTCTTAGGTCCAGTGTAGCCCCCTAACCCCCCCTAATAAAGGTTTAACCCCCTGATCACCCCCCAGATAACCCTTTCACCGCCTATCACCACTGTCGCTTAGCGATCATTTTTCTGATCGCTGTCTTAGCGTCAGTGATGCCGATCGGCAGCCAGTAATTTTTTTTAGGTTCGCCGCAGGTTTTTATAGCGTCAGGTACCCCAATATATTATCTAATAAAGGTTTAACCCCCTTGATCGCCCCCCAGGTAACCCTTTCACCCCCTATCACCACTGTCACTAAGCGATCGTTTTTCTAAACGCTGTCTTAGTGTCTGTGATGCAGATCGGTAGCCGGTAATTTTTTTTAGGTTCGCCGCAGGTTTTTATAGCGTCAGGTACCCCAATATATTATCTAATAAAGGTTTAACCCCCTTGATCGCCCCCCAGGTAACCCTTTCACCCCCTATCACCACTGTCGCTAAGCAATTGTTTTTCTAAACGCTGTCTTAGTGTCGGTGATGCAGATCGTAGCCAGTAATTTTTTTTAGGTTCGCCGCAGGTTTTTATAGCGTCAGGTACCCCAATATATTATCTAATAAAGGTTTAACCCCCTTGATCACCCCCCAGGTAACCCTTTCACCCCCTATCACCACTGTCACTAAGCGATCGTTTTTCTAAACGCTGTCTTAGTGTCTGTGATGCAGATCGGTAGCCGGTAATTTTTTTTAGGTTCGCCGCAGGTTTTTATAGCGTCAGGTACCCCAATATATTATCTAATAAAGGTTTAACCCCCTTGATCACCCCCCAGGTAACCCTTTCACCCCCTATCACCACTGTCGCTAAGCAATTGTTTTTCTAAACGCTGTCTTAGTGTCGGTGATGCAGATCGTAGCCAGTAATTTTTTTTAGGTTCGCCGCATGTTTTTATAGCGTCAGGTACCCCAATATATTATCTAATAAAGGTTTAACCCCCTTGATCGCCCCCCCAGGTAACCCTTTCACCCCCATCACCACTGTCGCTAAGCAATCGTTTTTCTAAACGCTGTCTTAGTGTCGGTGATGCAGATCGGTAGCTGGTAAATTTTTTTAGGTTCGCCGCAGGTTTTTATAGCGTCAGGTACCCCCATATATTATCTAATAAAGGTTTTAACCCCCTGATTGCCCCTAGTTAACTCTTTTACTAGTGATTACCATATAAGTGTTACGGGTGACGCTGGTTAGTTAGTTTGCTTTTTATAGTGTCAGGGCACCCGCCGTGTATATAACCCAATAAAGGTTTAACCCCCTGATCGCCCGGCGGGTGATATCAATTAGGTTTTAGCGTCAGAGAGGGTCTGAGTCACACCCCAGGCAGCGTCAGGTTAGTGCCAGTAACGCTAACACCCACGCGTGAAGCATACACCCCCCTTAGTGGTATAGTATCTGAACAGATCAATATCTGATTTGATCAGATCTATACTAGCGTCCCCAGCAGTTTAGGGTTCCCAAAAACGCAGTGTTAGCGGGATCAGCCCAGATACCTGCTGGCACCTGCGTTTTGCCCCTCCGTCCAGCCCAGGCCACCCAAGTGCAGTATCGATCGATCACTGTCACTTACAAAACAAAAACACACATAACTGCAGCATTCGCAGAGACAGGCCTGATCCCTGCGACTCCAGTGCTGTAGGAGGTGATTTCACCACCACAGTTAAAAAAAAAGCAAATATGCCGAAGCATTGGGGCAGCAGGGGCGGAGGAGCGATTTTGCTCCTAATGCCGCGTACATACGGTCGAAATTCCGACGGAGGCTTGCCCGTGGAAAAGTCCGACCATGTGTGTGCGGCATAACTTTTTTGCGGGAGGATGCCCCCATGCTTCGGCATATATAAATGGTGCATGTATGCCCATCATTAGAAGTGGGTGGATGAAGGGCGGTATTCTAATGGTGGGCATACCCACCGATCAATCTCTTTTTTCGTTCAGCCAACTGGCTGCATGAAATAAAAAGATTACGATACATGTCCAACAAGGACCAGCAACGTACTGGTATGTTGCTGGACTTTGAATGTTTATACCAGAATGATGCCTGCGGGTTTAGGTATCATCTTGGTATCATTCTTTTCAGCCTGCGTCTGGCTTTCATGTAAAAGCAATCCTAGCGGCTAATTAGCCTCTGGACTGCTTTTACAAGCAGTGGGAGGGAATGCCCCCCCCCGGATATAAAAAGCGCCATTGGGAAATTGGGAAAGCATTTTATCACACCGATCTTGGTGTGGTCAGATGCTTTGAGGGCAGAGGAAAAATCTAGGGTCTAGAAGACCCCAGTTTTTTCAAAAAAAGAGTACCTGTCACTACCTATTGCTATCATAGGGGATATTTACATTCCCTGAGATAACAATAAAAATGATAAAAAAAAAAATACTTGGAAGGAACAATTTAAAAATAAAATAAAAAAGCAAAATTAATAATAAAAAAAAAAAGAAAAAAAGAAAAAGCACCCCTGTCCTGCCCTGCTCTTGCCCAATGGCGAACGCAAGCGTCGGTCTGGCGTCATATGTAAACAGCAATTGCACCATGCATGTGAGGTATCACCACGAAGGTCAGATCGAGGGCAATCATTTTAGCAGTAGACCTCCTCTGTAAATCTACTGGGGTAACCTGTAAAGGCTTTTAAAGGCTTTTAAAAATGTATGTAGTTTGTCGCCAATGCGCGTTTGTGCGAAATTTTAAAGCATGTCGTGTTTGGTATCTATGTACTCGGCCTAAGATCATCTTTTTTATTTCATCAAACATTTGGGCAATATAGTGTGTTTTAGTGCATTAAAATTAAAAAAAGTGTATTTTTTAACCCAAAAAATGCGTTTGAAAAATCGCTGCGCAAATACTGTGTAGAAAAAAAAAATGCAACACCCACCATTTTAATCTGTAGGGCCTTTGCTTTAAAAATATATATAATGTTTGGGGGTTCAACATAATTTTCTTGCAAAAAAAAAAAATGTTTTCATGTAAACAAAAAGTGTCAAAAAGGGCTTTGTCTTCAAGTGGTTAGAAGAGTGGATGTAAGCTTCCTAATGTTGTGTATAAAATGCCAGAACAGTTCAAACCCCCCCCCAAATGACCCCATTTTGGAAAGTAGACACCCCAAGCTATATACTGAGAGGCATGTCGAGTCCATGGAATATTTTATATGTTGACACAAGTTGCGGAAAAAACGACAATTTTTTTTTTTTTTTTGCACAAAGTTGTCACTAAATGATATATTGCTCAAACATGCCATGGGCATATGTGGAATTACACCCCAAAATACATTCTGTTGCTTCTCCTGAGTACGGGGATACCACATGTGTGAGACTTTTTGGGAGCCTAGCCACGTACGGGACCCCAAAAACCAAGCACCGCCTTCAGGCTTTCTAAGGGTGTACATTTTTTATTTCACTTCTCACTGCCTATCACAGTTTCGGAGGCCATGGAATGCCCAGATAGCACAAAACCCCCCCAAATGACCCCATTTTGGAAAGTAGACACCCCGAGCTATTTGCTGAGAGGTATTGTGAGTATTTTGCAGATCTCGCTTTTTGTCACAAAGTTTTGAAAATTGAAAAAAAAAAAAAATATATATATATATATATATATATATTTTCTTTCTTCATTTTCAAAAACAAATGAGAGCTGTAAAATACTCGCCATTCCTCTCAGCAAATAGCTCGGGGTGTCTACTTTCCAAAATGGGGTCATTTGGGGGGGTTTTGTGCGATTTTGGCATTTTATGGCCTTCGAAACTGTGATAGGTAGTGAGGAGTGAAATCAAAAATTCGTGCCTAGAAATCCTGAAGGCGGTGCTTGGTTTTCAGGGTCCCGTACGCGGCTAGGCTCCTAAAAAGTCCCACACATGTGGTATCCCCGTACTCAGGAGAAGCAGAAAAATGTATTTTGGGGTGTAATTCCACATATAACCATGGCATGTGTGAGCAATATATCATTTAGTGACAACTTTTTGTAATTTTTTTTTTTTTGTTTTTGTTTTTGTCATTATTCAATCACTTGGGACAAAAAAAATATATTCAATGGGCTCAACAGGCCTCTCAGCAATTTCCTTGGGGTGTCTACTTTCTAAAATGGGGTCATTTGGGGGGGTTTTGTGCTATTTTGGCATTTTATGGCCTTCGAAACTGTGATAGGTAGTGAGGAGTGAAATCAAAAATTTGCGCCCTTAGAAATCCTGAAGGCGGTGCTTGGTTTCCGGGGTCCCGTACGCGGCTAGGCTCCTAAAAAAGTCCCACACATGTGGTATCCCCGTACTCAGGAGAAGCAGCTAAATGTATTTTGGGGTGAAATTCCACATATAACCATGGCATGTGTGAGCAATATATCATTTAGTGACAACTTTTTGTAATTTTTTTTTTTTTTTTGTCATTATTCAATCACTTGGGACAAAAAAATAAAAAATTCAATGGGCTCAACATGCCTCTCAGCAATTTCCTTGGGGTGTCTACTTTCCAAAATGGGGTCATTTGGGGGGGTTTTGTACTGCCCTGTCATTTTAGCACCTCAAGAAATGAGATAGGCAGTCATAAATTTAAAGCTGTGTAAATTTCAGAAAATGTATCCTAGTTTGTAAACTCTATAACTTTTGCGCAAACCAATAAATATACGCTTATTGACATTTTTTTTACTAAAAACATGTGGCTGAATACATTTTGGCCTAAATGTATGACTACAATTGAGTTTATTCGATTTTTCTTATAACAAAAAGTAGAAAATATCATTTTTTTTCAAAATTTTCGGTCTTTTTCCGTTTATATCGCAAAAAATAAAAATCGCAGAGGCAATTAAATACCATTAAAAGAAAGCTCTATTTGTGGGAAGAAAAGGACGCAAATTTCGTTTGGGTACAACATTGCATGTCCGCACAATTTACAGTTAAAGCAGCGCAGTGCTAAATTCTGAATTCACCTCTGGTCCTCTAGCTACCAAATGGTCCGGGGCTTAAGTGGTTAAAGGAAAATTTCACTTTTTTTTTTTCACTTTATGCATCATTAAAATGACTGCTCCCGAAAAAACGTTAGTTTTTAAAATTTCTTTTTGCATTGATATATGTCCCCTGGGGCAGGACCCGGGTCCCCAAACCTGTTTTATGACATTAACATGCATATTGGCCGTTGTAATTAGCAATTTTGATTTCGAACGTTCGCGTCCATTATAACGAATAGGGTTCGAAAATTTGCGCGAACTTTCGGTCCGTTCGAAGGTTCTGGTGCGAACCGAACCCGGGGGTGTTCGGCTCATCCCTAGTGCTGACTATGACAGTGATTTGCAGTTTCCACTTCATGAGATATACATACTTACTTTGGTCCAAGCTGGACTAACCATGAATTAAAATGCATGCCTAGAGTTCAGTTTTAACTTGCTTATGATTAAGCAGTATTTTTATGGCAGTATTTTTAATATGAAGCCAAGAACATGGGCCATGACCTCAAACTAGCAAAAGGAAAGTTCAAAACGAATCTTATAAAGTAATATTTTACCAAACTTTCAACAGTGGTAGTGAGTTAGTCAACAGTAAGTGGATTCAAACACGCTTGGAACAAACATAGATCTATACTAAGAAAAAAGTTGAAAACTTAAAATAAATAAGGGGCAGGACTTGATGAACCACTTGGTAATTTTTCTGCCATCACTCTTCTATATATTTCCATCTCTATGTTTCTAAGTCCATAGCATTTAGGGCTCTGGCAATCTCTGATGCTTGTACATCAGCCCTAAAGTTATACAGAGCAAGATTTTGAGAGTCAGTAGATGGGCCAATCTCAAGGAATCCATTTAGCTAAATGCAGCTTGATGGCCCTACATATTACATGGTTTTTGCTATTGTTGGTTGTAATAGCTAATTGAAATCCTACGCTGTGTGGTCGGCTTAGCAGCACTGTTATTACTAGACATGGGCCAAACACCTCCCTGTTCGGTTCGCAGCAGAACCAGGGCCAGATTAAGAACATCATGGGCCTGGTGCTGAGGATTTTGGTGGGCCTTTTATAAATAATAAATAAATAAATATGCAAACAATTTTTTGTTATAACAAATTAAATTAGAGAGAGAGAGGGAGGATGAGAAAGAGAGAGAGAGAGAGAGGGTGAGAGAGGGGTGAGGGGTAAGGGAGGGAGGACGAGGAAGAAAGGGGGGATGAGAAAGAGAGGATGCGCATGAGCATGCGTGGGAATGACATCAACGCAGACTGGCCAAGGCAAGTGACCGAAGGCACAGAGCCCAGAAGGAAGACCGGGTGAAAATGGAAACGCTCAGGACCCGCCGGATTGATCACAGCGCTGGAGGGCTCAGTCTGACAATTTAAATGTACCCTAATGTGCTAATATGCTGTGCATACTTGTACATTATGGCAAAACCTACCTCAGGGCCTCTAAAAAGTAGTAATGTTAGCGAAGTTTACTACCGCTTTATTATCACAGGATCCCAGGAGCCTCTCATGGGGCCCCCTACTGACCCGGTGGCCTTTGGTCAGTGCCTAAGTGCATAGTTGCCAACATTTCAAAAATATTTTTAAGAGGCACTTTTTTCACCAGTGCTATATTTAGAGTAGCTGAGATCCCCATTGTTCCTCTATACATCACAATAGTAATCACAAAATGAAATGAGTACTAATAATGGGGCAGAACAAATATGAGGACTGAGAAGATTTCCTTCAGTTGAACTAACAAAATTGTGCCTATTCTAGATCTGGTAACATTGAGAATATTCTGTATAATTTTAAATAACTGTTTTTTGTGGGTAAGAGGCTTAGGGGAGGAGTATGGACGGTATAAAACTGGGAAGTATGTGCAGGTAATGGAGAGGAATGTGGAGGGTCTAACAGTGGGCACTATGTACAGGAGAGTAGTGTGGAGGGTATGGCAGAAGGCACTATGTATAGGAGAGGAGTTTGAAGGGTATGACAGTGGGCAGCATGCACAGCAGAAGAGTGTGGAGGGTATGACAGAGGGTGGTATGTACCGGAGAGGAGTGTGGAGGGTATGAAAGTGGGCAGTATGTACAGAAGAGCAGTGCGGAGAGTATGACAGTGGGCAGTATGTACAGGAAAGAAATGTGGAGGGTATGATGGGGGCAGTATGTACAGGAGAGAAATGTGGAGAGAAAGATAGTTGGCAGTATGTACAGGAAAGGAGTGTGAAGGGTAAGGTTAGGTTACAGTATGTACAGGAGAGGAGTGTGGAGGGTAAGGTTGGGTTACAGTATGTACAGGAGAGGAGTGTGGATGGTATGATAGTGGGCAGTATGTACAGGAGAGGGGTGTGGAGGGTATAATGGGGGCAGTATGTACAGGAGAGGAGTGTGGAGGGTATGATAGTGGGCAGTATGCACAGGAGAGGAGTGTGGAGGGTATGACAGTCGGCACTATGTACAATAGAGGAGTTTATGAATGTGGGCAGTATGTACAGGAGAGGAGTGTGGAGGGTATGACAGTGAGCAGTATGTACAGGAGAGGAGTGTAGACGGTATGATCCTGAGCAGTATGTACATTAAATGTGTGTGGAGGGTAAGACAGTGAGCAGTATGTACAGGAGAAGAGTGTGGAGGGAATGTCAGTGGGCAGTATGTACAGGTGAGGAGGGTATGACAATAGGCAGTATGTACAGGAAAGGAATGTGGAGGGTATGAGAGCGAGCAGTATGTAAAGGAGAGGAGTGTGGAGGGTATGACAGCCGGCACTATGTACAATAGAGGAGTTTATGAAAGTGGTCAGTATGTACAGGAGAGGAGTGTGGACAGTATGATACTGAGCAGTATGTACATGAGATGAGTGTGGAGGGTAAGACAGTGAGCAGTATGTACAGAAGAGAAGTGTAGAGGGTATGACAGTGGGCACTATGTATAGGAGAGAAGTGTGGAGGGTATGACAATGGGCAGTATGTACAGGATAGAGGTGTGGAGGGTATGACAGTGGGCACTATGTATAGGAAAGAAGTGTGGAGGGTATGACAGTGAACAGTATGTACAGGAGAGGAATGTGGAGGGTATGATGGTGGGCACTATGTATAGGAGAGAAGTGTGGAGGGTATGACAGTGGACTCTATGTATAGGGAAGGAGCGTGGAGGGTATGACAGTGAGCAGTATGCACAGGAGAGGAGTTTGGAGGGTATGACGGTGGGCACTATGTATAGGAGAGAAGTGTGGAGGGTATGACAGTGGGTACTATGTAGAGGAGAGGAGTGTAAAGGGTTTGACAGTGGGCACTATGTATAGGAGAGGAGTGTGGAGGGTATGACAGGGGGCACTATGTATAGGAGAGGAGTGTGGAGGGTATGACAGTGAGCTGTATGTACAGGAGAGGAGTGTGGAGAGTACGACAGTGGGCACTATGTACAGGAGAGAAGTGTATGACAGCGGGCACTGTGTACAGGAGAGGAGTGTGTAGGGTATGACAGTGGGCACTATGTATAGGGAAGGAGCGTGGAGGGTATGACAGTGAGCAGTATGCACAGGAAAGGAGTGTGGAGGGTATGACGGTGAAGAGTGGGGAGGATATGACAATGGGCAGTATGTACAGGATAGAGGTGTGGAGGGTATGACAGTGGGCACTATGTATAGGAGAGAAGTGTGGAGGGTATGACAGTGAACAGTATTTACAGGAGAGGAGTGTGGAGGGTATGACAGCGGGCACTATGTATAGGAGAGAAGTGTGGAGGGTATGACAGTGAAGAGTGGGGAGGATATGACAATGGGCAGTATGTACAGGATAGAGGTGTGGAGGGTATGACAGTGGGCCCTATGTATAGGAGAGAAGTGTGGAGGGTATGACAGTGAACAGTATGTATAGGGAAGGAGCGTGGAGGGTATGACAGTGAGCAGTATGCACAGGAGAGGAGTGTGGAGGGTATGACGGTGGGCACTATGTATAGGAGAGGAGTGTGGAGGGTATGACAGTAGGCACTATGTATAGGAGAGGAGTGTGGAGGGTATGACAGTGAGCTGTATGTACAGGAGAGGAGTGTGGAGAGTACGACAGTGGGCACTATGTACAGGAGAGAAGTGTATGACAGCGGGCACTATGTACAGGAGAGGAGTGTGTAGGGTATGACAGTGGGCACTATGTATAGGAGAGAAGTGTGGAGGGTATGACAGTGAGCAGTATGTACAGGAGAGAAGTGTGGAGAGTATTTACAGGTGAAGAGGATAAAGGGAATCTGGGAAGGAAAAATGTAAAGGTTTGTGGAAGGATGTTTAGGGACTGCGTAGTGGTTAAGCGGGCCATACATGGATTGAAATTACGCCAATTAAGCAGAGACCAGCCATAGTTGATCTATGTATGGGCTAGCTGGTTTTACACAAGTCAATCTATTATCTGACTTGAGTACAACCAGCCTATCAGGTTTTTCCCAAAACAATCAGTGCTGCCAGCTATAGTTAGCAACACTAATCATTGTATTCGCAGGCAGAACACAATAACACTGCAGGAGTGATTCCCCCATCCACAGGTCAGCAGGTGAGAGGGTGTGTGGGGACAGGCTGGGGAGAGATACTAGTCAGTGGCTGGGAAGGCACTGGCTAGTATCAGAGCCAGATAAACACAGGTTACATACACCACGATCGTTAGAGCGAGAACAATAATTCTAGCACTAGACCTCCTCTGTAACTCTCAACATGTAACCTGTAAAAAAATTTAAAGCATCGCTTAGTATACAACAAAATAAATCGTGATAACTTTAGTGTTTTTTTTATTCTTATGAATCAAACAAACAGTCTCTTTAAAAAAAAAAAAAAAACAGGTTTGAAAAATTGCTGCGCAAATACCGTGTAACATAAAAAGTTGCAAAGACCACCATTTTATTCCATAGGGTCTCTGCTAAAACAATATATAATGTTTGAGGGTTCTGAGTAATTTTCTAGCAAAAAACAAATGATGATTTTTACATGTAGGAGAGAAGTTTCAGAATTGGCCTGGGTGGCAAGGGGTTAATTACTATAAGACCCCTTTAACACTGAGGGCGTTTTGTAGGCGCTATAGCGTTAAAAATAGTGCCTGCAATCCGCCCTTAAACAGGTGCTCTATTCACACTGGAGCAGTGCGCTGGCAGGGCGTCAGAAAAAGTCCTGCCAGCAACTTCTTTAGAATGCATTAGGAGCGGTGAACTCACCGCTCCTAATGCGCTCCTGCCCTTTAAAATCAATGGGCAGCACCGCCGTATGCCGGAAATACGCCGCTGTAGCGGCACATCTCGGGCGTTTTTTACCCTTTCTCGGTCGCTGGCGGGGGTTAAAAGCGCCCTGCTAGTGGCCGAAATGTGCCGCAAATCCGACGGTAAAATAGCAGCGTTTTACCGCTATTTTACCACCAACGCTCGGGGCGGCATAGTGTGAAAGCAGTCTGAGGCCTCGTACACACGGCCGAGATTCTCGTCGAAAAAAACATGTCGTTTTTTTCGACGAGATTCTTGGATAAGAAAATTGTCCCGGCCGAGTGTACACACGCTCGATTCAAAGAACCCGCGGTTCTTTGAATGGAGCGTACGCGGTGACGTCATCGACTACGAGGAGCATGCGCTCGTCACATTCGGTGCCGTAGCCGCCATCTTGGTATACCCTATCTATGCCTAGGAAGCTACCGCGCATGCGTCGAATTCATTTCGAACATGCGCGGGCTTCCCGGCGGACAGGTAAGTGTACACACACTCACTTTTCTTGTCGAGAAACAGGCTGACGAGACTCTCGACGAGAAAATAGAGAGCAGGTTCTCGAAGAGAAACCCGATAGCCGCGTACACACGACCGATTTACTCGGCAAGACATCTCTGCCAGCAAGTTTCTTGCTGGTTCTTGCTGAGAAAATCGGTCGTGTGTACGAGGCCTTAGTGATATACAAATAATTATTATAAGCACTGTGAGTTCATCCTCTCTGCTGCAGAGTGTGTCAGCTTGTATTTAAACTGGCCTTTCTGTATATAGCTTCTGACAGGCTGCGCAAGCATCCTCGTATCTCCCGAACCCTAAATGATAGCAGCCCCATATTTTGACCAGTGGTGGGGTGGGTCTTCAGCTGCATAGCCCCCAAATATGGGGTCTCTGTGGCCCCTGGTCGCCGAGCTACAATCCTCGAAGCTGATCTTTTTTTTTTTTTTTTTAGATTTTTTTTTTTTTTGGGCAAATGGGCCTATCTTGAGGAAGGGGCCTGGAGCTGCAGCTCCAATAGCCCCTATGTTAATCCGGCCCTGAGCAGAACTCCTCAACAGGGGAAATGTTCTAACCCGAACCCAATTAAAGTCTACAGGAGCTGAACAGGAAAAATCAAAAGTGCCCATTTTTAAGGCTTATTTGCAAGTAATTGGCCATAAAAGGGATATGGGGGTCCGGATACTGTTGTGGGGGACATGTATCAATGCAAAAAAACTTTTTAAAAACAATAGTTTTTTCAGGAGCAGTGATTTTAATTATGCTTAAAGTGCAACAATAAAAATAAAAATTCCTGTAAATATGGTGCCTGAGGGGTCCCTTTAATGTGCCTGTAAAGTGGCGCATCTGTAGCATGCATAAAACATGCTGCAGCAAAAATTATATTTCTAAAGAGAAAAAAAACAGTCAAATCCCATTTAAAATTACTTGCGGTTACAATTGCTGGCACCCAACTATTGAAAAAATAAAGAAAAATTCAGCGTGGGGTCCCCCCCAGCCCATACCAGGCCCTTCAGGTCTGGTATGAATTTGGAGGGGAACCCCAAGCCAAAACTTAAAAAAAAAAAAACACAGTGGGGCCCCATCTTCTGAACCATACCAGGCCGCATGCCCTCAACATAGGGGGTGGGTGCTTCAGAGCAGAGGGGCTCGGCCCCACCTCCCACCCCAAAGCACCTTGTCCCCATGTTGATGGGGACAGGGGCCTCATCCCCACAACCGTGGCCGGGGGTTGTGGGAGTCTGTGGGCAGGGGGCTTATCAGAATCTGGAAGCCCCCTTTAATAAGGGGCAATAGGATCCCGCCCTCCACTATGTAAATGAGTTTATTAAAAAAATTAAAAAATAGTGTCCCTCAAAGAAAATCCATCGTCAATCACGCTGCCCCGCCATCCCAAAAAAAACTCTTCCCTATTCTGGGACAGACTCCTGCTGAATGCCTCCTCTGCACTTTGACATTTCTTACATAGGTATCAGAAGGGGTGGGGTCACTGGGTGATGTAGCCAGGTGGCCCCATCCCTTCTGACATCACGGACTGGTGCCTGCTAGGTGATGTGATGTCACAAGGGGGCACGGCCACCAGGTGACGTTGCCAGGTGGCACCACCCCTTACCTATATAAGAACTGTCAAATCTCAAAGGAGGCATTTGGCAGGGGCCAGCAGGCGGAGCGTTTTTGTTTTTTTTGTGTTGGCGGGCAGCGTGATTAACAATGGATGTACATCGAGGGACAATGAAGGATTTATCAAAAACTTGTCACTTGTTTTATATTACTTTTTGTACAATTTTTTGTTGAATGGGTAATGGTATTATGTACCCGATACTCATTCACATGGGGAAGGGGCAGGATCTGGGGGCCCTCTTGTTAGAGGGGGCTTCCAGATTCCGATAAGCCCCTCGCCTGCAGACCCCCACAACACCGGCCCTTGTGCCCATCAATATGGGGACAAGGTGCTTTGGGGTAGGGAGCAGAGCCCCCCTGCCCCAAAGCACCCGCCCCCCCATGTTGAGGGCATGTAGACTAGTATGGTTCAGGAGGGTGGGGTGGCTCGCTCACCCCCCTTCTTGACCTGCCAGGCTGCATGCCTGGATAAGGGTCTGTTATGGATTTTGGGGGAGACCCCAAATACTGATTTACATAGGGGGTGGGATCTGGGGGCCCTCTTGTTAAAGGGGGCTTGCAGATTCCAATAAGCCCCCCACCTGCAGACCCCCACAACCACCGGCCATGGTTGTGGGGATGAGGCCCCTGTCCCCAGCAATATAGGGACAAGGTGCTTTGGGGTGGTCTCTCCGAAACACCCACTCCCCCATGTTGAGGGCATGTGGCCTGGTATGATTCAGGAGGAGGGGTCACTCGCTCATCCCTCCCTTTCCTGACCTGCCAGGCTGCATTCCCAGATAAGGATCTGGTATGAATCTTGGGGGGGGGACCCCACGCCGTTTTATTTAAAAAAATTTAACCGACACTTTTTTTTATTATTCAGCTGTCAGCTGGGAAACCCATTGACAGCTGATGACTCATCGGTTGTTAAGAACGCTTCCCAGCCCCGCTGCTTAACAACCAGCTTAAACTGCGCCTTGCTTGGGCAAAGCTTTTGCCCAATCAGGGCACAGAATGCACTGTGCATTGCAGGGTGTTCGTCAGGGCGAACCGTTCGCCCATCCCTAGTGCCAATAATCAAAAAGTTGCATCCATATGAAATAGAGTACATCATTGACTTACTTGATGTCTTCCCACACTTCTTCGCCATAGTTTCTTATCACCAACAATTCTAAGGCATGGTTGACAAACCCATACTAGAAACAAAGAAATAGAAATGTTATATGAAACAGAAATGTTATATACAGTATAAACAAATGAAACTCGCAAATAAAAGATATTATAAATCGGCAAGTGACTCAGCCCACCCACCTACAAATTCATGTAATCTTCTAAAACTAAACTCCGGGATTACCACTAAAGACACTAAGCCCTGGTTCACACTGGTGCGATTTGACATGCGATTTGACATGTCAAATCGCATGTCAAATCGGCGAAATTTGCCGCAAATTGCACCGATTACAAAAAGTAGTTTTTGTACTACTGTTTGCGATTTCAGCCGCGATTTACATTGACATCTGTTTCAGATGTCTTTGAAATCGAGCTGAAATCGGGACTGCCAGCGGGAGTGAAATCGTGCGAGTTCAGCTGAACTCGCAGGCTTCACTCCCGCAGCCCCAGTGTGAATGTGGGCTAAAATACAGCATGTTACAGTAGTTCTTGGTACCACCCCTGTGATTCACACACAGCTTTCTCACTACAAAGGCAGCAGGCTGACAACCTATATTTCTTGTTGCAGGTTTGCAGTTTTCTGTTGTCTATGAGTTTAGCCACTCTGCTGAGATCTATCCTGTGCTTTTCTTCTTTTATTAATGACCTTAACAGCATTCCTTGGATCCATTGCCCAAAAACATGTTAGACTGACAGCCCCATGCAATGGTTGCCTCAGGATTCAGAACATCTAATTTTGAGGTCTTGTTCACACGTTTTTAAAGTAGTACTAAACACTCAGCGGTTCCCCAGTCGGAAGTAGGCATGCACAGGTGTCTCCTTTGCAAATAGCTAGGAAAAAGAGATACCCACAAACAGGCCCGGACTGGCCATAGGGCATACCGGGCAAATGCCCGGTGGGCCGCCAGTGGCCCGCGATGGCCCCCGACGACCGGCGGGCCGCCGGACTGCATGTCACGTTTTCCCCATCATCTCCAATGTCTCCGGAGGCAGCCGGAGTTGGTGGGCGGAGCTGGGGGTGTGGCTGCCCCCTCACTCCTCCCACAGACTCTGGCTGTATATGGGGACAAACTGGCTGTATTTGGGAGGAAACTGGCTGCATTTGGCGACAAACTACCTGCATTTGGGGGGAAACTGGCTGCATTTGGGGGGAAACTGGCTGCATTTGAGGGGGCAAACTGGTGAAGTTTGGGCACAGTGGCTGCATTTAATGGGCACAGTGGCGGCAATTGATGTTTTTTTTTTTTCAGTTTGTTTGCGGCCCCCCAAAAAATTTTGAGCACCAGCCGCCACTGCTCTGGCTGATCCCACAGCTGAAGGAGAAAGAAACGAGGACACAGCAGCCAGAGTGTCTTCATCTCCAGGCATGCTGTAAGTTACTGCACTGCTGCACATGTCACTACATAGATTCCTAACCTGGCACCATACCACCCCAGCCTGCCCTATGCCACCGCACCCTGCCCTATGCGTGCCACCGCACCCTGCCTTTTGCCACGCACCCTACCCTATGCCACCGCAACCTGCCCTATGCCACCGCAACCTGCCCCATGCCACCGCAAACTGCTCTATACCACCCCAACCTGCTCTATGCCACCGCAAACTGCTCTATACCACCCCAACCTGCCCTATGCCACCGCAACCTGCCCTATACCACCGCAAACTGCCCTATACCACCCCAGCCTGCCCTATGCCACCCCAACCTGCCCTATGCCACCGCAAACTGCTCTATACCACCCCAACTTGCCCTATGCCACCCCAACCTGCCCTATGCCACCCAGCCTGCCATATACCACCGCAAACTGCCCTATACCACCCAAACCTGCTCTATACCACCCAAGCCTGCCCTATACAACCCCAACCTGCCTATGCCACCCCAGCCTGCCCTATATCACCGCAACCTGCCCTATATTACCCCAACCTGCCCTATATCGCCCCAGTCGGCCCAATACCACCCTATACTTTAATTTACAGGGGTCATTTGGGGGTGCACCTCGTGACCGTGCGCTGCCTGCAGGGCAAGATAGACAGGAGGGGGTGACACCATGTTTTGCCGCACCAGGGGACACCAACCCTAGTTACGCCACTGCCCCAGTGCACTCTCAGCTGCGAGTCGGAGCTGCACTCGAGTGACAGTGACACCTGTCGGCACATCAGGGGGCCTGGGACCCGCAACGATCCCCTTCTCTCTGGCAAGGTGGCCGCGGCACTGATGATCTGATCAGTCTCGGCTCGGCTGTCTCACACAGCTGAGCAGAGTGAAGCCGCCTCCCCCTCCTCCTTTATGTCCACACATGGGGAGGGGACCCAACATGCAGTCCCGTGCTGATCTGAGGTACATTATAGGTCTGAAGGGGGGTCTGTATTGTAGGGAGGGTTTCTGTATTGTAGGGGTGGTCTGAAATGTAGGGGCGGTTCTGTATTGTAGGGGAGTCTGTAATGTAGGGGGGTTCTGTATTGTAGGGGGGTCTGTATTGTAGGGGGGTCTGTACTGTAGGGAGGGGGTCTGTACTGTAGGGGGGGTCTGTAATGTAGGGGGGTCTGTATTGTAGAGGGGGGCTGTAATGTAGGGGGGTCTGTATTGTAGAGGGGGTCTGTACTGTAGGGGGGTCTGTACTGTAGGGAGGGGGTCTGTACTGTAGGGAGGGGGTCTGCACTGTAGGGAGGTCTGTGTAACATGCAGGGGATCCAGAACTGTTAGGGGGTGTCTGTGTAACAAACTGTGGGGGGCTGTGTCATGTAAAGGGGTCCAGAGGGGCAGTGCTATGTAATGTAAAGGGGTCCAGAGGTGCAGGGTGCTGTGTAATGTAAAGGGGTCCAGAGGTGCAGGGTGCTGTGTAATGTAAAGGGGCCCAGAGGTGCAGGGTGCTGTGTAATGTAAAAAGGTCCAGAGGTGCGGTGCTATGTAATGTAAAGGGGTCCAGGGTGCTGTGTAATGTAAAGGGGTCCAGAGGTACAAGGTGCTGGAACCCCACATCCCATCATTAACCGTCGCCGCGAAGCACCGCCGCCGCGCCCCCCCTGGGCTGCTCAGTCTAAAATGCCCGGGCCTATTTTTTGTCCCAGTCCGGGCCTGCCCACAAACAGTGAGATGGGGTGAGTGATTGGAGGCCTGGGTGGAGTCTATACAATATGCATAAGTCTAGACTTCCTAAACTAAAATGAAAAAAAATGTTTTTACTATCACTTTAAAGTGGTACTTTAAAGTACTCCACTCTACTGTAAAGTACTCCAGTCCACAGTACTCCAGTGTCGTCTCTGGCTCCAGCACCACTCCCTTTACTTCCTGCTTACACAGGAGAAACTGAGGGCAGCAGAGCCATAGGCTCCTGCTTCTCTCAGCCAAGGAGGGAGTACTGTAGGTGATTGGCTTTCCGTTGCTTTGTGTGTGTTTATATATTGATTAGCAGTTACAAAACATTTAAAAAGCATTACACAGCCTTCTTAAGCCCTGTACACGCGATCGGATTTCCGATGGAATCAAATCCGATGGATTTTTTCATCGGAATTCCGATGAAGCTGACTTCCATCAGTCTTGCCTACACAACATCAGACAAAATTCCGACCGTCCCAAACGCCGTGACGTACAACACATACGACGGCACTATAAATGGGAAGTTCAAATACAATGGCGCCACCCTTTGGGCTGCTTTTGCTGATTTCGTGTTACCGCGTGTTAGTAAAAGTTTAGTGTTAGCCGATTTGCGCTTTTCAGTCTCCATGCTTTTCAGTCCGTTAAAGCATGACGAATGTGCTATCTTCATTACGAGCGCTAGTTTTACCAGAATGAGTGCTCCCGTCTCCTAATTCAGTCTGAGCATGCGTGGGTTTTTTCTCCGATGGAGTTCCACACAGACGATCGGAATTTGCTATCGTTTTTTTTTTCCATCGGAAAAATTTAAAACATGTTCTATTTTTTTTCACCGATGGAAAAAAGTCAGATGGGGCCCACACACGATTGGTTCGTCCGATGAAAACAGTACATTACAATACACTTTTATGGAAAAAAAATTATACCCAATAGTTACCCCAATTCTTTTGTATAATGTGAAAGATGAGTAAATAGATACATGTCATGCTTTAATGGGGACAAACTACGGTACTTAAAAATCTCCATAGGGGACGCTTTATATGCTACACAGGTTACCAGTTTAGATTTACAGAGGAGGTCTAGCACTAGAATTGTTGCTCTCACTCTAATGTTCATGCACAACCTCACATATGTGGTTCGAATACCGTTTACATATGCGTGCGTGACGTATGTATGCGTTCGCTTCTGCAAGCAAGCATGGAGAGATGGGGGGCAATTTAAAATAGTTTTTCTTATTTATTTTACTTTCTATTTTTTTTATTTTTTAACACTGTTCCTTTAATTTTTTATTTTTTTTATAACTTTTATTACTATTACAAGGAATGTAAACATCCATTGTAATAGAAATAAGGATGACAGGTCCTCTTTATGGAGAGATTGTGGGTCAAAATATTTTTTTTGATCTTTCGCTTTAAAAAAATATATATATATATATATATATATATATATATATAAATTCAAGATTTCTTATTTATTCTAGGGGGCCAGGTCACATCTGAGTAATGTGTGATCACCTGTTGTACCAAAGACATACAGGAGATTAGTTGGGAATAGGATTGCGTGTTTTTGGGGCCATAGACTTTAATAGCAGTGCCTGAAAAATGCATATACTGTAACAACCAGTCTCTTCCCCTGAATAACCTGCTTACCACTCGCTTACACAAAAAAATGTATGCCTGAAAATGCGAGAAAAATGTTTAATACTGTGCATAAAATGCACGATAGAGGCCAACACTCAAGTGTGAATCTAGCCTTACAGTTCATTCTGAGGCAAAACACTGACAACAGTGCATATCAATGTCCCCAAACCTACAATTAAATCCTAGCCACCAGTTCAAGTAGCCACTAGTATTTTCTTGTGCTTATAAATAAAAGTACATAGGTTCACTGGCACTTTAAAAATTGTGTATGTAGTGTTAACGTTTCAGAAGGCGGAGTCAGTACAGGAATCAGGGCTTGCAGGCAGCAAGGTACCATGGGATATGTAGTCCTTAGAAACTGAAAGTAAACAGTAGAGGAGAAGCTGCAAGGCGTGCAGGGAATCCAGGAAGTTGTGAAAAATGATGGCCAGCAGACAGGCAGAACTCACAACATAACAGGCGATTTTTCTTTTACAAAAAGGTTTATTGTCATACAAACCGACAGAACAGGTTTACAATAGCGTGTTATAGCATACAAAATACAAAGCAGATCTGGGCTTGGAGGCCCTTATCAACATTAAGGAAGCATGAGCCGCGATCCTATGCTTTACACAAATAAAGGGAGAAATTAAAATAATCCATAAGACCAAATGGTCCAAAACCCGAGCCATGCCCGGCTGTCTATAAACCTGTTGAGTGAACATATAATGCACAACAAGAGAACCTGAAGGTTAGTATCCTTTAGAGAGGTTAGAAAGAGTTATCAGCAAAATAAGTGACTATATGAAAGAGGGGAAAAAAAAAAAAGCAAAAGAGAAATGGAGAAAGAGGGAGAGAAATTAAATAAAATAAAAAAAAATGGAGCGGAACAAGAAGGGGAGTAGAAGCAGAAGGGGGAGGAAAAGAAGAGGAAAGCAGGAGGTCCACGGGGTGCGCGCAAGAGGAGTCCTATAGTGATAGTAATGCAGCGTCAAACCTAGAAGGGTGGTGGTATGTGATCCATGGTTGCCAGACCTTAAGAAACTTGTCATGCGTATCAGAAAGAATAGCCTTTAGTTTCTCGTTAATAGTGATGAGCCGAACACCCCCGGGTTCGGTTCGCACCAGAACCCGCGAACGGACCGGAAGTTCGAACGAACATTAGAACCCTATTAAATACAATGGATGCGAACGTTCGAATTCTAAAGTGCTAATTATAACAACTATTATGCATGTTATTGTCCTAAAAAGGGTTTGGGAACCCGGGTTCTGCACCAGGGGACATGTATCAATGCAAAAAGAAGTTTTAAAAACGGTCGTTTTTCGGGAGCAGTCATTTTAATGATGCATAAAGTGAAAAAAAAAAAGTCAAATATTCCTTTAAATATCGTACCTGGGGGGTGTCTAAAGTATGCCTGTGAAGTGCCACGTGTTTCCCGTGTTTAGAACTGTCCCTGCACAAAATGACACTTCTAAAGGAAAAAAAAGCCATTTAAAACTGCTTGCGGCTTTAATGTAATGTCTGGTCCCGGTAATATGGATGAAATTCTTTAAGAAAAATGGCATAGCTACCCCATGACCCCCCCCCCCCCCTACCCCAGCCCATTACCAGCCCCTTTGGGTCTTGTATGGATATTAAGGGGAACCCCGCACATAAAATAAAAAAGGCCCTATATACTCTGAACAGCCGTATACAGGCGGTGCATACAAGACAGGGACTGTAGGTTTGTTCTTATGTAGAATCTGTTTGTAATTTTGAACAGGTACATTGTTGAAGTGTAGCTCCAGCCCAAAAATCTATTTTTAAACTTTTTGGAAAACATAGGTAAGGGTTATCACCCCTGTAACATTTGTTTTGCTGTCTGTGCCCCTGTTCAGAACATTTCACCTCACTTTCCGTCCCAATGACAACTGTTTTTGAAATGTGGTGTTTTTCTTGAAACAAGGATTGCTGATAAAGCATCAGTACAGAGGAGACACCTTTCTCCCATATTTATTCTTACAGGAGAGAATTTTCCTTCCTAGTGGTAGATTTCCTCTCACTTCCTGTTGTCTTCTTGCGTTTGCAAGTAGGAGTCGTTTGTAAGTTGGATGTTTGAAAGTAGGGACCTGCCGTATATACTCTGCAGAAATAGGCCCCTTAGTTGTTGGTGTTGGCACAACACTGTAAGCACTCACAGTTACTCTTGGTTGGTGCTGGAACGCCCTGCTGTCAACTATTATATCAGGAATTTTAATTACATATAATTGTTGAACAGTGGTAGTAAAAATTGGGGCTTTGATGGTGGTGCTGGTGCCACAACACTGTAAGCCCTGACAGTTACTCTTGGTGGGTGCAGCAATGGGCCCTGCTGTGAATTATTAGATCAAGAATTGTAATTACATGCCCCTGTTGAACAGGGGCTGAAAAATTGGGCCTTAGGCACTGGTGGCACAACACTGCAACCCCTCACAGATACTGTACTTGGAGCACAGCAATGAGCCCTGTTGCAAAGTATTGCTTCAAAAATTGTAATGACACGCCCCTGTTAAACAGGGGCTGAAAAATTGGGCCTTAGGCACTGGTGGCACAACACTGCAACTCCTCACAGATACTGTACTTGGAGCACAGCAATGAGCCCTGTTGCAAAGTATTGCTTCAAAAATTGTAATTACACGCCCCTGTTAAACAGGGGCTGAAAAATTGGGCGTTAGGCACTGGTGGCGGCACCCATAAACAAAAATGATCTTCCAAGCTATCATCATCAATCGTATCATTGAGGACTCGGAGGAGGAGGATAGCCAGTCAACATAACAGCACAGGCACTCAGCATCAGCATCAGTCTTGAAGGGATGTGACATTTTAAAATCAATTAGTCTGTTATATCAGCATCAGGTGTGTGGTAGCTGGTGGTGATCCAAGACTGGTTCATCTTGATGAAAGTCAGTCGATCAACCGAGTCGGTGGACAGGCGCACCCTGTGATCCGTGACAAATCCTCCAGCAGCACTGAATGTGCGTTCCGAAAGAACGCTGGATGCAGGACAGGCCAGTAGCTCAATTGCATACTGTGCAAGCTCTGGCCAGTGATCCATCCTCAAGACCCAGTAAGCCAGAGGATTTTCGGTGGGGAAGGTGTCCAAGTCTGACCTTGCCCCTAGATATTCCTGCACCATGTTTATCAGACGCTGGCGATGGTTGCTGGAACCAATCATACTTTGGGGCTGCGGACTAAAGAATTGTCTGAACGCATCGGTCAGACGGCCACCTTCCCCACCGCTCCTTCTTTGACTGGCCGAAGCCTCAGCAACTCGTTGTCCAGGACCAGGAGTTTGCAACCTCCCAGTCTCTGGGAACGCGTTGCACAGACCTTTCTGCAAGGCCTCCCGGAGTTGTCTCATCCTCTGCTCCCTCTGCGACGGTAACATAAGGTCCGCAACCTTACCCTTGTACCGTGGATCAAGGAGAGTGGCCAGCCAGTAATGGTCCCTCTCCTTGATCCGAAGAATACGAGGATCCTTCCGCAGACTTTGCAGGATCAGGGAGGCCATGCAGCGTAGGTTTGCTGAGGCATTCGCTCCGGAGTCCTCTGGGTCACTAAGGACGACATGATCCGCAGCCACCTCCTCCCAGCCACGTACAAGTCCACTGGTTTCTTGGGACTGTAAATCATCCCTAAAAGACTGCTGCTGATGATGCTGAGTGCCAGCCTCCACCTCCATGCTGACACAATCCTCCTCCTCCTCCTCCTCCTCCTCCTCCTCTTCCTGTGCGATGGGTGGGACAGAAGGAACACTGTCTGGGTAAAGGGGGCCTTGAGAGGCAAGGAAGTCCTCCTCTTCCTGCCTCTGTTCTGCCTCAAGTGCCCTGTCCATTATTCCACGCAGCGTGTGCTCCAACAGGTGGACAAGAGGTACAGTGTCACTGATGCATGCACTGTCACTGCTCACCATCCTCGTGGCCTCCTCAAATGGTGCCAGGACAGTGCATGCATCCCTGATCATGCCCCACTGGCGTGGAGAAAAAAAACCAAGCTCCCCTGACCCTGTCCTGGTGCCGTAGTCGCACAGGTACTCATTGATGGCCCTCTGCTGCGTGTGCAGCCGCTGCAGCATGGCCAACGTTGAGTTCCACCTGGTGGGCATGTCACATATAAGGCGGTTCTTGGGCAGGTTCAACTCCTTTTGCAGCTCAGCCAGGCGAGCACTGGCATTATAAGATCTGCGGAAATGCACACAGACTTTCCTGGCCTGCCTCAGGACATCCTGTAAGCCCGGGTACCTGCCCAAGAACCGCTGCACCACCAGGTTAAGGACGTGAGCCACACAGGGCACATGGGTCAGTTGTCCCTGTCGGAGGGCGGAGAGGAGGTTGGTGCCATTGTCGCAAACCACCATTCCTGGCTTAAGCTGGCGTGGCGTCAACCACCTCTCGGCCTGGCCCTGCAGAGCAGACAGGACCTCTGCCCCAGTGTGGCTTCTGTCCCCCAAACACACCAGCGCAAGCACGGCATGGCATCTTTTTGCCTGCGTACTTGCGTAGCCCCGTGAACGGCTACGGAGCACCGCTGGTTCATAGGACAAACCACAGGAAGAGGCCATGGAGGAAGAAGAAGAGGAGGGGGTGGAGGAGAGAGGTGTGTCACAACCAGTAGTAGCATTTTGGAGGCGTGGCGGTGGGACAACCTCCAACACTACTGCACCTTGTCCTGAATCCTTCCCAGCTGCCAAAAGAGTGACCCAATGGGCCGTGAAAGAAAGGTAACGTCCCTGTCCATGCCTGCTGGACCATGAGTCAGCGGTAATATGCACCTTACCGCTGACCGCCCTGTCCAGCGAGGCCAAGACATTGCCTTCCACATGCCGGTAGAGAGCCGGAATAGCCTTCCGTGAGAAAAAGTGGCGTTTGGGAACCTGCCACTGAGGAACCGCACATTGCACAAACTCACGGAAGGGGGCCGAGTCTACCAACTGAAAAGGCAGCAGTTGAAGCGCTAGCAATTTAGCCAAGCTAGCATTCAACCGCTGGGCATGTGGATGGCTGGGAGTGAACTTCTTTCGACGGTCCAGCAGCTGGGGCAGGGAAATTTGCCTGCTAGAATCGGACGTCGGTGTACTGCTAGCAGAGTGGGCGCAAGTACTTGGCTGTGACACACCTAATTCTACACCTTCATTCCTCTCAGTGCATGTTTCAGAGAGGACTGAAGTTATAGTGGGGTTGGAGATCCCAGCTGATGCGGTGCAAGGAGAGGTCCGCTTTGTTCTTTGGTGTGGGTCTTTGAGGTAGGCTTGCCAACGAGCTGCATGGCAGGTCAACATATGTCTGGTCAGGCATGTGGTACCCAAGCGGCTGATGTTTTGGCCACGCGATATACGCTTGAGACATATGTTGCAAACAGCAGCTGTGCGATCTGATGCACTAGCCTCAAAAAAGGCCCACACCAAAGAACTTTTTGAATGACGGGCAGAGGCAGCGCCCTGCACAGGCGGAGCTCTGCGGTGTGATTCCGTCGGTGTACTGCCCTTACGCTGGCCACCAAAGGGCATCCTGCCTCGTTGGAGATGTGCCTCCTCCTCATCCTCCTCCTCCTCCTCTCTCCTATTAGGCACCCACGTGGAGTCATTGACCTCATCATCCCCTCCCTCCTCATCACTGGAGCCAATCTGGCAGTATGCTGCAGCTGCTGGAACATGACTGCCAGATTGGTGTCCTTCTTGAGCATCCCCTCTGTCTGCTCTCACGCTACTGCCTTCCTCTAGCTGGGTTTCATCATCAGACCCTTCGAAACGCTGGGCATCCTCCTGGAGCATGTACCCAACACTGTGCTGAAACAGTTCGGGGGACTCCTCAGGAGGAGGACATGGTGGGTCTAGGGAAGGAGTGACTGATGATTTGTCTGACATTGATACCAGGGAAGACGACGCTTTGGCAGCTGCTTTTCCAGTACCCTGAGCCTGGGTGAGAGAGGATGAGGAGGAGGAGGAGGGCTTGGTCATCCACTCTACCAAGTCTTCGGCATGATGTGGCTCAACATGTCCAGCTGCCGAAAAGAAGGACAAGCGTGTCCCATGGCCATGTGCTGATGACAATGCACCGCGTCCACGACCAGCACTGTTGCCCCCAGACACAGAGCCTGCTTGCCCTCTTTTATTGCCTCCTGACTGTCTGCCTCTCCTTGTTTGCCTTCCAGACATTCTAATAGATGGCCTGCAGGGAGATGGGAAAAAAGCAATAAGGGCTACCTTCAGGTGTCCTTCTCTGTCCCTGGAAACAAGGACTTGCAGAGTGAAAGAAAAAAAACACTCTCCCTACCTACAGTTTTCTGTCCCTAGAAAAAATGTTTTTTTTAATCACAATATAGCACAAGGAAAATTAACTCATTGTCCTTACAGGTCCCTGGAAACAAGGACTTGCAGAGTGAAAGAAAAAAAACACTCTCCCTACCTACAGTTTTCTGTCCCTAGAAAAAAATGTTTTTTTTAATCACAATATAGCAAAAGGACAATTCACTCACTGTCCTTCCAGGTCCCTGGAAACAAGGACTTGCAGAGTGAAAGAAACTGACACTGTCCCTACCTAGAGTTTTCTGTCCCTGGAATAAATGTTTTTTTCAGCACAATATAGCACAAGGACAATTAACTCACTGTCCTTACAGGTCCCTGGAAACAAGGACTTGCAGAGTGAAAGAAAAAAAATACTCTCCCTACCTACAGTTTTCTGTCCCTAGAAAAAAATGTTTTTTTTAATCACAATATAGCAAAAGGACAATTCACTCACTGTCCTTCCAGGTCCCTGGAAACAAGGACTTGCAGAGTGAAAGAAACTGACACTGTCCCTACCTAGAGTTTTCTGTCCCTAGAATAAATGTTTTTTTTAATCACAATATAGCAAAAGGACAATTCACTCACTGTCCTTCCAGGTCCCTGGAAACAAGGACTTGCAGAGTGAAAGAAACTGACACTGTCCCTACCTAGAGTTTTCTGTCCCTAGAATAAATGTTTTTTTTAATCACAATATAGCAAAAGGACAATTCACTCACTGTCCTTCCAGGTCCCTGGAAACAAGGACTTGCAGAGTGAAAGAAACTGACACTGTCCCTACCTAGAGTTTTCTGTCCCTAGAATAAATGTTTTTTTTAATCACAATATAGCAAAAGGACAATTCACTCACTGTCCTTCCAGGTCCCTGGAAACAAGGACTTGCAGAGTGAAAGAAACTGACACTGTCCCTACCTAGAGTTTTCTGTCCCTAGAATAAATGTTTTTTTTAATCACAATATAGCAAAAGGACAATTCACTCACTGTCCTTCCAGGTCCCTGGAAACAAGGACTTGCAGAGTGAAAGAAACTGACACTGTCCCTACCTAGAGTTTTCTGTCCCTAGAATAAATGTTTTTTTTAATCACAATATAGCAAAAGGACAATTCACTCACTGTCCTTCCAGGTCCCTGGAAACAAGGACTTGCAGAGTGAAAGAAACTGACACTGTCCCTACCTAGAGTTTTCTGTCCCTAGAATAAATGTTTTTTTTAATCACAATATAGCAAAAGGACAATTCACTCACTGTCCTTCCAGGTCCCTGGAAACAAGGACTTGCAGAGTGAAAGAAACTGACACTGTCCCTACCTAGAGTTTTCTGTCCCTAGAATAAATGTTTTTTTTAATCACAATATAGCAAAAGGACAATTCACTCACTGTCCTTCCAGGTCCCTGGAAACAAGGACTTGCAGAGTGAAAGAAACTGACACTGTCCCTACCTAGAGTTTTCTGTCCCTAGAATAAATGTTTTTTTTAATCACAATATAGCAAAAGGACAATTCACTCACTGTCCTTCCAGGTCCCTGGAAACAAGGACTTGCAGAGTGAAAGAAACTGACACTGTCCCTACCTAGAGTTTTCTGTCCCTAGAATAAATGTTTTTTTTAATCACAATATAGCACAAGGAAAATTAACTCACTGTCCTTACAGGTCCCTGGAAACAAGGACTTGCAGAGTGAAAGAAAAAAAACACTCTCCCTACCTACAGTTTTCTGTCCCTAGAAAAAAATGTTTTTTTTAATCACAATATAGCAAAAGGACAATTCACTCACTGTCCTTCCAGGTCCCTGGAAACAAGGACTTGCAGAGTGAAAGAAACTGACACTGTCCCTACCTAGAGTTTTCTGTCCCTGGAATAAATGTTTTTTTCAGCACAATATAGCACAAGGACAATTAACTCACTGTCCTTACAGGTCCCTGGAAACAAGGACTTGCAGAGTGAAAGAAAAAAAATACTCTCCCTACCTACAGTTTTCTGTCCCTAGAAAAAAATGTTTTTTTTAATCACAATATAGCAAAAGGACAATTCACTCACTGTCCTTCCAGGTCCCTGGAAACAAGGACTTGCAGAGTGAAAGAAACTGACACTGTCCCTACCTAGAGTTTTCTGTCCCTAGAATAAATGTTTTTTTTAATCACAATATAGCAAAAGGACAATTCACTCACTGTCCTTCCAGGTCCCTGGAAACAAGGACTTGCAGAGTGAAAGAAACTGACACTGTCCCTACCTAGAGTTTTCTGTCCCTAGAATAAATGTTTTTTTTAATCACAATATAGCAAAAGGACAATTCACTCACTGTCCTTCCAGGTCCCTGGAAACAAGGACTTGCAGAGTGAAAGAAACTGACACTGTCCCTACCTAGAGTTTTCTGTCCCTAGAATAAATGTTTTTTTTAATCACAATATAGCAAAAGGACAATTCACTCACTGTCCTTCCAGGTCCCTGGAAACAAGGACTTGCAGAGTGAAAGAAACTGACACTGTCCCTACCTAGAGTTTTCTGTCCCTAGAATAAATGTTTTTTTTTAAGCACACTATAGCAGAAGCACAAAACACACTGACACTCTCCCTACCTATCCTTCTCTTTCCCTAAACTAAAGGAATCCAGGTTAAGCAAGAAAGAAATAACAGTCACTGTCCCTGCCTATGCTACTCTATCCCTGCTCCGGAACACACTACACTAGGCCGCCGTGCTGGCGGCCTTTTATAGTGTGGGGCGTGTACTAAACACCCTCAGCAATAATTGGCCACAGGCATCCTGCCTGTGGCCAATCATTGCTCTCCTCGCTGCCGGCGCTGTGATTGGCCAAGCATGCGGGGTCACAGTGCATGCTTGGCCAATCACAGCGCCTGGATGACACTGCGATGGCGTAGTGCATTGTGGGCCGTTCGCGTCACTCGAATTTGGCGCGAACGGCCCAAATCGTTCGATCTTCGTCGAACGATCGAACAGCCAATGTTCGAGTCGAACGTATGTTCGACTCGAACACGAAGCTCATCCCTACTCGTTAACCATGACATCGTTCAGGCGGTTTTTGACTGCTTCAAAGCTAAGTGCGGTGGTCTTCCAAGCTCTCCCAACTGTCAACCTAGCTGCAGTAAAAAGATGTTGGGCCAATTGCCTTTCTGGATGCAATAGTTCCTCGATGGGCTTACCAAGGAGAGCTACATAAGGGTCCCTTTTAATGTTGATATGAATTAGATTACGGAAGAGAGTGAAAACCCTAATCCACAGTCTGCACACCCGCGGGCATGACCACCAGATATGTGCCATGGAGCCCTCCTGGGAGCACCCCCGAAAACATAGTGGAGAATAATTTGGTATAAAGCGAGCCAATCTCGCCGGCGTGTAGTACCACCTATACAATACTTTATAGGCATTTTCCAGAATTAACACATTACGGGAACACTTGGAGATAGTTAGTGTCATTGCCTGCCAGTCCCCAGGGTCCAGCTGCTTCCCCAGCTCTCTCTCCCATTGTAGGTGGTAAGGCCTCAATGGGGGTCTCTTTGTAGATATCACAGCCGAATAAATCAGTGATATTAGGCCTGTTGAATGGGGTCTGGCTCTACAAAGGCCCTCGAAGGGGGTTAAAAGGCGATTTTTCAACTAAACTTATATTGGAATGTCAACTAGTGTTTATATTGCTATCACAATGCTGATGTTATAAAATTAAAGTGTATGCTGTGATCAAAGATTTCCTTTAATACACGCAGCAATTTCATCCTTCCTTCCTCCCCTCCACTTTTACAGAAAGCATGTTAAATTCTGTCATGTATACACATGTATTTCAAATCTGGTCTACATCGAGAAATATCTGAAGGGTATTCTAATAAAAACTGTATTTTTATAGCAACTGGTACTACCAGAAACCTTATCAATAGAAATCCATGCATGGGAAAAATACCTTGAGGGCCCATTTAGATCTACAGTATGTCTGAGCGTAGTCATTTTTTGGAGCCCTAGGCAAGTGCATTGTCATACATCAGCTTGCGTTTCCTCTGTGAACTGAAATGCATTTTGATGCACATTTTCATCATGTGTTTTTTTTTTATTTAGAATTTGGAGGGGATAAGAGTTAACAACCATTGACAAAGACTTTATAATACCTGTTGCCAATGCATAGAAGAGCATGCTTGTTTTGATGTGCTGCCATTGACGTCTGTGGGCCTCCCAACTAACTAAACATTAAAACGTAGAAGAAAAAGGACATGACATTGTTTTCAAAATGAACCGCACTGCAGCACTGAGATGGGAACAGACATAGCTATCTTTTTTATTAGGGAAACCGTGCCATGAATTTTAGCACATTGCACATACTATATTAAAGCGGAGTTCCACCTAAAAGTGGAACTTCCGCTCATTTGTCTCCTCTCCCCCTCCGATGCCACAATTGGCACCTTTCGGGGGGAGGGGGGACAGGATACCTGTCTTGGACAGGTATCCTTTCCCACTTCTGGGAGTCCGGGCCGCGGCCCATGACATCACCACGAGGCTCCCTCCTCCTCTCACTGTCGCCGGGCCAGTAGGAGAGAGGAGCGTGGCCTCGCGCATGTGCAGTAGGGTTCCAGGCGTTAAGCCGTAAGGCTACACTGCCGGGTTCTCTTACCCACAATGGCAGCGGCGGCACCCGACAGCTGATGGAAACATCAACTACAGTGCCGACATTGCTGGACTCCAGGACAGGTAAGTGTCCTATTATTAAAAGCCAGCAGCTGCAGTATGTGTAGCTGCTGGCTTTTAATTTTTTTTTTTTTTGGGCAGACCTCCGCTTTAAAGAGGAGCTTCAGTTATCCCCCAAAAACTTAAAAGTCAGCAGCTACAAATTCTGTAGGTGCTGACTTTTAATATAAGAACACTCACCTGTCGAGGGATCCAGCAATGTCCTCACCTAAGTCAATTCTTCAATTATCTTTAGGTTCAGGCGCCAGCATCTTAGGTAAGGGAAACCGGCAGTGAAGCCTTCCAGCTGCACAGCCGGTTTTCTACTGTGCATGCGCGAGCTGTGCTGCGCTTTGTGAATGGTCCCGTCTTCTGGGACCTGTTATGTGTTTCAGAAGGCTGCAGGGAGAAGGAGGGTGCGGTGATCTGACCGGAAGTGGGAGTAGGTACCTGTCAAAACCAGGTACCCGCTTCCCCCTCCCGTCCAAAATGTGCCAAATGGGGAGGATGCAAACAAGCGGAAATTCCCCTTTTGGGTAAGTTGCCGCTTTAAGCAGAAAGCATTTATTAAATGGATAAAATGACACTTACAAAGATTGCATAACAGTCTGGGTCTCCTGGAAGCCGGGAGTGACGAAGTGTGAACCAGGACCCCTGCCTTGGCCCCTGGCAAGGGTATAATGCTGCGTACACACGATCGTTTTTCATGCCGTTAAAAATGCCATTTTTAAAAATGGGCATTAAAACCGATCGTGTGTATGCTCCAGAGCATTTTTAACGGCGTGAAAAACGGCCATTAAAAATTTCGAACATGCTCTATTTTTTCACGTCGTTTTTCATGTCGTTTTTTTTAACGACGTGAAAAACGATAGTGTGTATGCTTTTACGAGGTGAAAAAAAACGCGCATGCTCAGAATCAAGTATGAGACGGGAGCGCTCATTCTGGTAAAACTAGCGTTCGTAATGGAGATAGCACATTCGTCACGCTGTAACGGACTGAAAAGCACGAGGCTGAAAAGCGCGAATCGTCGCTCAACAAACTTTACTAACATGAAGGGTGGCGCCATCCGAACGGAACTTCCCCTTTATAGTGCCGTCGTACGTGTTGTACGTCACTGCGCTTTGCTTGAACGTTTTTTTTAATGATCATGTGTACGCAAGACAGGCTTGAGAGGAAACATAAAAAAAATGACGAGAAAAACGTCGGTTTAAAAAATGGCATGAAAAACGATCGTGTGTACGCCGCATAAGAGTGCATTTGTGATGGAATAAAGCCACTATCACTGAAGGAACACTGTCACCAATGCACAACCACGGATGTGGAGGCCACCTGACACAGCTGATGTTTGCATGCACAGTGGGATACAGGAGCGCATTTCCAAGCTTCAAGCTTCTCTCTCTTTGTGAGTGTAATTTTATCCATTTAATAAATGTTTTCTGCTTTATATACCACACTGCGCTCTTGTCTTTCTTCTGTTTTTCAGTGAGAGCATCCACTCTGGTCCAAGAGCAGCATGCTCATAGTTTGACCCTTGCAGATTATTTTTTTGGGCTACTCATGTTATTTTCTTTCATGCCAGTGCTACATGCTCACTCAATCAATCTAATAAACTTAGACTCCATTCACACAGGGGCAACACGACTTCCAGCGCGACTTTGGGAGGCAACTTGGACACGACTTGAGTATGAATCACAGCGCGACATGAGGCAACTTACAAGGCAACTTCAAGTTGCCTCTGGGACAGGAGACATTCCAGTGGCCAATAAAACAAGAATCAGCTCTGTGGGAGGGCGGGGGGAGGGGTTTGCCTGAGAAATGTATGTTTTCTTCCTGTATTGTTGCTTCTGTTAAGACAGTGATCCGACTTCTGAGGCGACTTCCATTGAAATCAATGGGTAAAAGTTGCCTACAAGTCGCCTAGAAGTCGGATTGAAGTAGTACAGGAACCTTTTCTGAAGTCGGAGCGACTGCAGTAGTGTGCATTAAGACGGCTCCATTCACTTACATTGATTTTCTCATGCAGCGCGACTTAAGGCGACTTGGGGTGACTTGAAGTCGGATCCAAAGGCGTCCCTTTGTGAATGGGCTCTTAAGATCGTATGTAGCATATGGCTGTTATTGTTTTCTTTTATCATTACTATTATTGACATTTTCTTTTTATCTATTTTATGTTTGCTGGTTTGGTCAATTGTCATGAGCTTTTTGATGCATTAGGCCCCTTTCACACTGTGGCGGGCATATGCGGTGACAGTATAGCGGCGCGATTTTCAGCGCCCTATACCATCGTGTTTACCGCGATATGCGGCTGCTAGCGGTGCGGTTTTAAACCCTGCTAGCGGCCGAAAAAGGGTTAATACCGCCCGCAAACCGCGGCTATAGCCGCAGTTTGCGGGCGGTATTACCGCGGTGTACCATTGATTTCAATGGCAAGGAGCGGTAAAGGAGCGGTGTACACACCGCTCCTTCACCGCTCCAAAGATGCGGCTTGCAGGAGATTTTTTTGTCTCCTGCCAGCGCACCGCCTCAGTGTGAAAGCCCCTCGGGCTTTCACACTGAGAATGCTGGGGCAGGAGTATTTCAGGCGTTATTTATTTTAATGAAGACTGCAAGGAGGCATGATTTTATTGCAGAGACATTGCACATCTCTTCTGTCATTAAAGGAGAAGTGTGGGAATGCAAATAAAACAAGCATACATACCCACCTCCATTGGCCTGATGCTGCATCTGTCCCCCACTGACTCTAAGCCTGAGAATCACATGACCACTGATCACTCAGTCTTCCCAGTGCAGAGATTGGTGACTGTCACTGGAGCGCTAGGCTGGGGAGGGGGCAGGGGCTACTGGCCAGGTTCTCAATCAGCATCTGGGTGGATCCCAACATTATTGTTGGGATCCTTCCAGAGCCTGGAGCAGCTCTGTGATGTCATCCAACAGAAAGCTTTAGCCCGCTGTTTGCTGATTCCGGGTCACAGGAGAGCACAAGCCCAGAAGAGACTATACCTCTTTTAGTGGTGGGCCTGCACTTTTTGATAAATTATTGATTGAGGCTGGGTTCACACTTAATTCGCATGCGGCTCACAGCAGGGGTCCGGTGCGTCCCTGTTCTCCGTTTCAGGGGCGAATCAGGCCCGAATTTTTGTCTGAATTCCGACCTGATACAGAGCCAAAGACGCACAGGACTCCTGTGCAATGCGCTCCGCAGCCGCCACAGAGATGTGTGAACCGGCTCCATTGAGATCCGGTCACATACGAATTGTATGCGGGGAAAGCCACATCTAATTTGCACTAGTGTGAACCTAGCCCTAATTTCCAGTTGAACTCTCCCGAATGGATTAATCAATCTAGCATACAATCCATTCATTTGATTTGCCACACTTTCAGAATTGAATTTGAATCCGTTGGAGGACATGATTGCAAGTAATTGATCACATCTCTGTTTTTACCAGGCAATCTCATAATCTGATTGATCAAAATATGACCAAATTCATAAGCAAAGCACCACAGTGCTGCTGATCAATGCAAAGTGATCAATAATTTTCTGCCCTGGGTGATTCACTCAGTTTGATCGTATCTGATCGAAATCGATCGGTGGTGATGTTTTGCCTTTTTAACTGTTTGCTGATTTGATTATTTTGATTGGATCGCACTTTGATCAAATAATAAAATTGAAGCATGCATGCCCATCATAATAAGAGCCTTCCTGGAATTTTTTTTTTAGACTTTAGTTCCTTTTTCGTGTTTTCAAAACAATATCTTCTAGTTACTGTTCCATATGTTTAAATATGTTAAATGTATCCTGGGCCAGTCTCCTTTTATGGAGGCAGAAAATAAAGTGACGCATTCGAGCCCAGGGCCTTCCTCATACTGACAATCTCAGCTCATGCACTGACGTATACAGTTGTGACTGCGTCCCCAATTATTTACGTTGAAGATGAAGCCTAGCCATCTTCCCAGCATATTCCTGCCTGATGTTGGATGAAACAGCACGGAAATGGGAGAAGCGATTCATCGCATTAGTATTGTACACTTGGTAGTGTTCTGTGTTTTGCTAGATCTGTCTAGCTGGAGGGGGGTCATTGTTTATGACAGTCAGGGCTGAAAATGTTGCATAATTATGAGACAAAGAAATAATTACAGAAAGAGCAAAAGAGAGGGGAGGAAATATAAGAGAAAAAAAATAACGTTGTCTAGAAGACTGCAGACAGAAAAAATCCTTGAAGGAATGATGTGAAACACCCACCCACATTGGTTGTACTGCGCACTATATTCATGAGCTGTCATCACAGCATCTGAATACATGGATGTGAAGCTGCTGATCCATAAGGCACCATTGCAAGGATAACCCTCTTATTAATATGAAGCCTTTACATCCTGGAAATGATATATATTATACCCAAAGTGCATGACAAAAATATAATATTGGCATATAATATAGCCAGGTTGCAGTGTAATAATCTAATAATGATATATAATATAGCCAGGTTGCAGTGTAATAATCTAATAATGATATATAATATAGCCAGGGTGCAGTGTAATAATCTAATAATTATATATAATATAGCCAGGGTGCAGTGTAATAATGATATATAATATATGCAGGGTGCAGTGTAAGAATGATATATAATCTATGCAGGGTGCAGTGTGATAATGATATATATATATATATATATATATATATATATATATATATAATATATGCAGGGTGCAGTGTAATAATGATATATAAAATATGCAGGGTGCAGTGTGATAATGATATATAAAATATGCAGGGTGCAGTGTGATAATGATATATAAAATATGCAGGGTGCAGTGTAATAATGATATATAAAATATGCAGGGTGCAGTGTGATAATGATATATAATATAGCCAGGGTGCAGTGTAATAATGATATATAAAATATGCAGGGTGCAGTGTGATAATGATATATAAAATATGCAGGGTGCAGTGTGATAATGATATATAATATAGCCAGGGTGCAGTGTGATAATGATATATAAAATATGCAGGGTGCAGTGTGATAATGATATATAATATAGCCAGGGTGCAGTGTAATAATGATATATAAAATATGCAGGGTGCAGTGTGATAATGATATATAAAATATGCAGGGTGCAGTGTGATAATGATATATAAAATATGCAGGGTGCAGTGTGATAATGATATATAAAATATGCAGGGTGCAGTGTGATAATGATATATAATATAGCCAGGGTGCAGTGTAATAATGATATATAAAATATGCAGGGTGCAGTGTGATAATGATATATAAAATATGCAGGGTGCAGTGTGATAATGATATATAATATAGCCAGGGTGCAGTGTAATAATGATATATAAAATATGCAGGGTGCAGTGTGATAATGATATATAAAATATGCAGGGTGCAGTGTAATAATGATATATAAAATATGCAGGGTGCAGTGTGATAATGATATATAAAATATGCAGGGTGCAGTGTAATAATGATATATAAAATATGCAGGGTGCAGTGTGATAATGATATATAAAATATGCAGGGTGCAGTGTGATAATGATATATAATATAGCCAGGGTGCAGTGTGATAATGATATATAAAATATGCAGGGTGCAGTGTAATAATGATATATAAAATATGCAGGGTGCAGTGTGATAATGATATATAATATAGCCAGGGTGCAGTGTGATAATGATATATAAAATATGCAGGGTGCAGTGTAATAATGATATATAATATAGCCAGGGTGCAGTGTGATAATGATATATAAAATATGCAGGGTGCAGTGTGATAATGATATATAAAATATGCAGGGTGCAGTGTAATAATGATATATAAAATATGCAGGGTGCAGTGTAATAATGATATATAATATATGCAGGGTGCATTGTAGTCATCTAATGACATATATTATACCCAGGGTGCAGAATAACAATCCAATAATGAGATGTAACATACCCAGGGTGCAGAATACCAATGTAATAGTGATCTCTAACATACACAGGGTGCAGTGGTAACAATGTAATAGTGAAATCATCATATACACTTACCATCCTGCCAGCTGCTCTGCCCTGCCCACGGTATGGAACAGAAAGAGTTACTTAGTGACAGTGTCTGCAGCGCTAATGAAGCTTAGGGAAGCTGCAGAACAGACCCGCACACATCGCCCCGCCCTTTATTGACAGACAGCGGTCCACAGCCAATGGCGGAGCGTGCAGTGCGGGCTTTCGCCCAATCCCCGGGCAGACGTTGGTTAGTGTAGAGCGGAGGATGCCTGACATAACAATGAGCGCAGAGAGCTGGGAACCATCCTCTTCTCTTGTTGCTGCAGCAACGGCAAAGTCACATTCAAGTTGCTGGCAAATCTTCCTGCTCTGCTGCAGTGTGGGAGGCAGGGGGTTAAACTCAGCCTGGATCACACAGGAAGAGATGATGGTATATACAAATATACATATAATACATGTGTGTTCCTTCCAGAGTACAACTGTAGAAGGGGTGCGATTGGACATGCTGGAATTTTTGTAAAATGAAGGGGGTAAAGTATATATAGATATATCTATAGATATCTATCTATCTATCTATCTATCTATCTATATCTATATATGTATATGTCTATATATATACACTCAGTGAAGGTTCACATGTATGTGGCTTCAAAGTCGCATGACTTTGACAGCCGACATCCTGCACGACTTCATTGCGGCTTGCTTGATCCTGATGCCGCATACACACGATCGTGATTCACGGCGGTGAAAACACCGCCGTGAATCCCGGCATGAAAAAAAATGAGAAACGAGGGAACGGCATTTTCCCCCACACACGACCGTTTTTCCCGTCATTTTTTTCTTTGACGAGAAAAACGACCGTCTGTGGGCTCCGCGGCAGTGTCTCCCTATGGGAAAACTGCCGCGGAAAAAAATGATGGAAAAAACGATGAGAAAATTTAGAACATGTTCTAATTTTTCTCGTCGTTTTTCCTGCCGTTTTTCTCAACGAGAAAAACGGCTTAAAGCCCACAGACGATCGTTTTTCTCGGCGAAAAAAAAAAATGTCATTTTTCCCGACGGGAAAAATGATCGTGTGTACGCGGCATGAGTTCACACTAGTGCGATGCGGGAACCAGCGCGATTCCAGCGCCAGTTGCCACATCGCTCCTCTCCCGCAGGCAGTTCACACTGCCTTGCGTGAACCGCTGCGGGTGTCAATAACAAAGTTAATGACACCCCCCAGTTTAGATCGCAGTGCGAACTGTGAACTCGCACAGGAATCGGATCACATAGGTGAGAACACCCAGGCGATCCGATTCTAGTGCGGGGAAAAAACACGTCCCTGCACTATTTTCTGTGCGAATCCAATGCAAGTTCTGCCATACAACTGTATGACTGAACTCGCATTGCTCAGAGATCGCATGCGATGGGCACCTGCAGTGCAGGTGCGAATCACATCCGATCTCTGAGATCACGCTAGTGTGAACCCAGGCTCAAAGTTAATTACCAGAAGCCAATGCAAGTCGCAATGAAGTTGCCCAAAAGTAATGCAGGAACCTTTCTCTACACCGCTGCGACTAAAATCTCACCGATTCGAACGGTTCCATTGTTGTTAATGGTGATGTGACTTGTCATGCGACTTTGCAGCAGTGTGAACCAGAGCTCACTGGCCACTTTATTAGGTACACCCAGGCATATACTGGCCATTGGGACTACAGGGAGTTTCCCGGTGGGCCGATGGCTCAGTGGGCCGGTTTCAGTGACAGCCTCAAAGTAATGGCTGCGCGGCTCGCCCTCCACTTCATGCAGTGATGTGGGAAGGATGAGAAAACACAGAGGAGAATAAGTGAAATAATAAAATAGGTGAGTGAGGACTCCTTATGTTATGCTACTTATGTTTTTTTTTTGCACAATTGCGTCTAGTTTATATACTGTTTTTGTGCTTGTTTGCAAAATGAAAGTGGGCCGGTCTGGATGAAGTCCAGGGCCAATTTTTGTCTCATTCCAGCCCTGGGTACACCTGTTCAATTAATTGGTAACACAAACTGCTAATCAGCCAATTACATGGCACCAGCTCAATGCATTTAGGCATCTAGACGTGGTGAAGACAACTTGCTGAGCATCCGAATGGGGAAGAAAGGGGATTTAAAGAGTAACTCTACTTTTACTGAGAAAAAACATTCCCCTCTGGGTGATCTATGTAAATTTCAGGGATTTTAACAAACTTTGTTGCAGATTACTACCTTTTGTCATACTGAAGAAATCCCTGTGTGTTTCTCTGTATCCATGTGGGAAAGTGAATCTAATGGGAGTGGTTTCATAATTATAAACCAGCTGCTGCACCTGCAGGGCACTAATGAGGAAATCTGCTGGGCCTGCATGCCATAAGCCATGATTTCCTATTGGAAGTATCTCACCAAAAATAAATTTTTTGTTACAGGGGATGCCTGAAATCTGACTTGTATCTTAGTGCAGACTTCTGAGAAAATTGGTGAGCCAATCACACAAGCAGGAAAAGATGTTTCTTCGGGGCATTCTGTACACATTCTGTGTACACAACACCTCCAGGTAGCCATATTGCATTGCATTTTAAGAAAATTACAGCGGCTGCAGATTGAAAAGGAAAGGTCATTCTTAATAACATTCAATTACAATATGACTTGTGTCACAATTGTATACAATATATTATTATTTTTTCTTTATTTGCTATTTTTTTACCCACAGAAGAAGAGTTACCCTTTAAGGGACCTTCAACGTGTCATGGTTGTTGGTATTTCAAAAACTGCTGACCTACTGGGGTTTTTCATGCACAGCCATCTCTAGGGTTCACAGATATCGTTCACAGGTACGTAAAATATCCAGTGAGCGGCAGTTGTGTGGAGGAGAATGCCTTGTTGATGTTAGAGGTCAGAGGAGAATAGGCAAACTGGTTGGAGATAATAGAAAGGCAACAGTAACTCAAATAACCACAAATTACAACCAAGGTATGCAGAATACTATCTCTGAATGCACAGCACATCAAACCTTGAAGTAGATGGGCTACAGCAGCAGAAGACCACACTAGGTGCCACTCCTGTCAGCTAAGAACAGGAAACTGAGACTACAATTCCCTTAGGCTCAACAAAATTGGACAGTGGAAGATTGGAAGAACCTTGCCTGGTCTGATGTGCAATGGTGTGGAGGATATTTTCTTGGCACACTTTGGGCCCCTTAGTACCGATTGAGCATCGTTTAAACACCACAGCCTACCTGAGTATTGTTGCTGACCATGTCCATCCCTTTATGACTACAGTGTACCCATCTTCTGATGGCTACTTCCAGCAGGATAATGCACCATGTCACAAAGCTCAAATTATGTCAAACTGGTTTCCTGAACATGACAATGAGGTCACTGTACTCCAATGACCTCCACAGTCACCAGATCTCAATCCAATAGAGCACCTTTGGGATGTGCTGGAACGGAGATTTGCATCATAGATGTGCAGCTGACAAATCTGCAACAACTGTGTGATGCCATCATGTCAGTATGGACCAACATCTCTGAGGAATGTTTCCAACACCTTGTTGAATTTATGCCACGGAGAATTAAGGCAGTTCTGAGAGCAAGAGGGAGTCCAACCCGGTACTAGCCAGGTGTACCTATTAAAGTGGCCAGTGAGTGTATATATATATATTTTTTTTTTTTTCAGCTGGAACTTGGTGGAACTCACTTCCACCACCTCTGGCTCAGGCCCTCTGCTCAACACTATCACTTGTAAACACAGAAGTCCGGCTTCTGTGTTTATAAGTGACAGCTTGTCTCCCAACGGCTCCCACAGACCCGATCTGAGCAGACAAGGGATATGCAGGTGCAGACCAGATCCCAACTACCCCACTGGATGATTTCCCGGCAAGTGAGAGAGGCAGAGCCACCTACAGTGTGTGGGGAGGTACTAGAGCCAGCTGGGTGCTTCAGTGTAATACAGCAACACAAGTATGACATGTGGAAGATGGTGGAGCTTTTAAGGAGGAAAGGAGAAGATGGGGGCAGTAGAAATGGGGGGGGGGGGGGGGTTTGCATGCAGAGGTCAGAGCTAAAGAGGGGTGAAAGTGAGATATAGATGGGAATGAATGCAGAGGTAAGCCAGCTGTGGAAGAAGGCTGAACTCTGCACTCTGTGTGTAATGCTCTCCTGAACTCTCCACTCTGTATGCAGCACACCCCTGAACCCTGCAACTCCATTGGAACGCCTGCCTTTACACACACATGAACGTTAATGGCATCCCAGTCTTAGTCCGTAAGGTTCAATACACCCCATTCACACAGGGGCGACTCGTCAGGCGACTCATCCGCCTGACAAGTCGCGTCCCGTTCTGTACAATGGAACCGTTCTAATAGGAGCGACTCAAGTTGCTCCGACTTAGAAAAAGGTTCCTGTACTACTTCAAGACGACTTCAGGGCGACTTCCATTGACTTCAATACAGAAGTCATTTTGCAAGTCACCTTTGAAGTCGTCTTCAGATCGCCCGGCAGAGTAGCGGGACAAGTCGTGCCGCCCCTGTGTGAATGGGCTCTTAAAGATATATTTACCTAGAAAAACGGTGACATATTCAATACTTATTTTGCCCGCATTACATATACAGTATATATATATATATATATATATATATATATACACATGCACTATACTGTCAGAAGTATTGGGACGCCTGCCTTTACACACACATGAACTTTAATGGCATCCCAGTTTTAGTCCATAGAGTTCAATATTGAGTTGGCCTGCCCTTTGCAGCTATAACAGCTTCAACTCTTTGGGGAAGGTTTCCACAAGGTTTAGGAGTGTCTATGGGAATGTTTGATCATTCTTCCAGAAACGCATTTGTGAGGTCAGGCACTGATGTTGGATGAGAAGGCCTGGCTCACAGTCTCCACTCTAATTCATCCCAAAGGTGTTCTGTCGGGTTGAGGTCAGGACTCTGTACAGGCCAGTCAAGTTCCTCCACCCCAAACTCGTACATCCGTGTCTTTACGGACCTGGCTTTGTGCACTGGTGCGCAGTCATGTTGGAACAGGAAGGGGCCAACTCCAAACTGTTCCCACAAAGTTGATAACATGAAATTGTCCAAAATGTCTTGGTATGCTGATGCCTTAAGTGTTCCCTTCTAGGGAGGAGCTTCGTGTTCGAGTCGAACACACGTTCGACTCGAACATCGGCTGTTCGATCGTTCGACGAAGATCGAACGTTATGGCCCGTTCGCGCCAAATTCGAGTGACGCGAACGGCCCACAATACACTGCGCCATCGCAGTGCAATCCCGGTGCTGTGATTGGCCAAGCATGCACTGAGACCCCGCATGCTTGGCCAATCACAGCGCCGGAAGCGAGGAGAGCCATAATTGGCCACAGGCAGGATGCCTGTGGCCAATCATAGCTCAGGGGGGTTTAGTACACGCCCCACACTATAAAAGGCCGCCAGCGCGGCGGCCTTGTGCAGTGTGTTCCGGCGTGCAGGGAAAGAGATACATAGGCAGGGACAGTGTGTTCTATGTTCTGTTTTTTTCTCAGGCATCTGCATCTGCTGTTCTCTAAGCTAGATAGGCAGGCAGGGACAGTGTGTTCTTTTCTCAGGCATCTGCTGGAGTTAGTGGGTGTTGTGTGCTCTAGTACGGTATACACCTGTATATACCCGTCATTGCTGTTCTCTAATACAGGCATCTGCAGGAGTTTGTGGTGTTGTGTGCCCTAGTACAGTATACACCTGTATATACCCGTCAATGCTGTTCTCTAATAAAGGCATCTCCTGGAGTTAGTGGGTGTTGTGTGCCCTAGTACAGTATACACCTGTATATACCCATCATTGCTGTTCTCTATCAAAGGCATCTGCAGGAGTTAGTGGGTGTTGTGTGCCCTAGTACAGTATACACCTGTATATACCCGTCATTGCTGTTCTCTAATAAAGGCATCTGCTGGAGTTAGTGGGTGTTGTGAGCCCTAGTACAGTATACACCTGTATATACCCGTCATTGCTGTTTTCTAATAAAGGCATCTGCTGGAGTTAGTGGGTGTTGTGTGCCCTAGTACAGTATACACCTGTATATACCCGTCATTGCTGTTCTCTAATACAGGCATCTGCAGGAGTTAGTGGGTGTTGTGTGCCCTAGTAAAGTATACACCTGTATATACCCGTCATTGCTGTTCTCTAATACAGGCATCTGCAGTAGTTAGTGGGTGTTGTGTGCCCTAGTAAAGTATACACCTGTATATACCCGTCAATGCTGTTCTTTAATACAGGCATCTGCTGGAGTTAGTGGGTGTTGTGTGCCCTAGTACAGTATACACCTGTATATACCCGTCATTGCTGTTCTCTAATACAGGCATCTGCAGGAGTTAGTGGGTGTTGTGTGCCCTAGTACAGTATACACCTGTATATACCCGTCATTGCTGTTCTCTATTAAAGGCATCTGCTGGAGTTAGTGGGTGTTGTGAGCCCTAGTACAGTATACACCTGTATATACACGTCATTGCTGTTTTCTAATAAAGGCATCTGCTGGAGTTAGTGGGTGTTGTGTGCCCTAGTACAGTATACACCTGTATATACCCGTCATTGCTGTTCTCTAATACAGGCATCTGCAGGAGTTAGTGGGTGTTGTGTGCCCTAGTAAAGTATACACCTGTATATACCCGTCATTGCTGTTCTCTAATACAGGCATCTGCAGTAGTTAGTGGGTGTTGTGTGCCCTAGTAAAGTATACACCTGTATATACCCGTCATTGCTGTTCTCTAATACAGGCATCTGCTGGAGTTAGTGGGTGTTGTGTGCCCTAGTACAGTATACACCTGTATATACCCGTCATTGCTGTTCTCTAATACAGGCATCTGCAGGAGTTAGTGGGTGTTGTGTGCCCTAGTACAGTATACACCTGTATATACCCGTCATTGCTGTTCTCTATTAAAGGCATCTGCTGGAGATAGTGGGTGTTGTGTGCCCTAGTACAGTATACACATGTATATACCCGTCATTGCTGTTCTCTAATACAGGCATCTGCAGGAGTTAGTGGGTGTTGTGTGCCCTAGTACAGTATACACCTGTATATACCCGTCATTGCTGTTCTCTAATACAGGCATCTGCTGGAGTTAGTGGGTGTTGTGTGTCCTAGTACAGTATACACCTGTATATACCCGTCATTGCTGTTCTCTAATACAGGCATCTGCAGGAGTTTGTGGGTTTTGTGTGCCCTAGTACAGTATACACCTGTATATACCCATCATTGCTGTTCTCTAATAAAGGCATCTGCTGGAGTTAGTGGGTGTTGTGTGCCCTAGTACAGTATACACCTGTATATACCCATCATTGCTGTTCTCTAATACAGGCATCTGCAGGAGTTAGTGGGTGTTGTGTGCCCTAGTACAGTATACACCTGTATATACCCGTCATTGCTGTTCTCTATTAAAGGCATCTGCTGGAGTTAGTGGGTGTTGTGTGCCCAAGTACAGTATACACATGTATATACCCGTCATTGCTGTTCTTCTCTAATACAGGCATCTGCAGGAGTTAGTGGGTGTTGTTTGCCCTAGTACAGTATACACCTGTATATACCCGTCATTGCTGTTCTCTAATACAGGCATCTGCTGGAGTTAGTGGGTGTTGTGTGTCCTAGTACAGTATACATCTGTATATACCCGTCATTGCTGTTCTCTAATACAGGCATCTGCAGGAGTTTGTGGGTTTTGTGTGCCCTAGTACAGTATACACCTGTATATACCCGTCATTGCTGTTCTCTAATAAAGGCATCTGCTGGAGTTAGTGGGTGTTGTGTGCCCTAGTACAGTATACACCTGTATATACCCGTCATTGCTGTTCTCTAATACAGGCATCTGCAGGAGTTAGTGGGTGTTGTGTGCCCTAGTACAGTATACACCTGTATATACCCGTCATTGCTGTTCTCTAATACAGGCATCTGCAGGAGTTTGTGGGTTTTGTGTGCCCTAGTACAGTATACACCTGTATATACCCGTCATTGCTGTTCTCTAATAAAGGCATCTGCTGGAGTTAGTGGGTGTTGTGTGCCCTAGTACAGTATACACCTGTATATACCCGTCATTGCTGTTCTCTAATAAAGGCATCTGCTGGAGTTAGTGGGTGTTGTGTGCCTCCAGCACAATATACACTACCCAATTGCTGGTTTTCCCATCTCCCTGCAGGCCATTACTATGTCTGGAAGGCCAACAAGGAGAGGCAGACAGTCAGGAGCCAATAAAAGAGGGCAAGCAGGCTCTGTGTCTAGAGACAACAGTGCTGGTCGTGGACGCGGTGCATCGTCATCAGCATGTGGCCATGGGACACGCTTGTCCTTATTTTCGGCAGCTGGACGTGTTGAGCCGCATCATGCCGAAGACTTGGTAGAGTGGATGACCAAGCCCTCCTCATCCTCCTCATCCTCTCTCACCCAGGCTCAGGGTACTGGCAAAGCAGCTGCGAAAGCGTCCTCTTCCCTCGTTTCAATGTCATCATCAGTCACTCCTTCCCTAGACCCACCATGTCCTCCTGAGGAGTCCCCCGAACTGTTTGAGCACAGTGTTGGGTACATGCTCCAGGAGGATGCCCAGCGCTTCGGAGGGTCTGAAGATGATACCCAGCTAGAGGAAGGCAGTAGCATGAGAGCAGAGAGAGGGGATGCTCAAGAAGGACAGCAATCTGGCAGTCATGTTCCAGCAGCTGCAGAATACTGCCAGATTGGCTCCAGTGATGAGGAGGGAGGGGATGATGAGGTCACTGACTCCACGTGGGTGCCTGATAGGAGAGAGGAGGAGGATGAGGAGGAGGCACATCTCCAACGAGGCAGGATGCACTCCGGGGGCCAGCGTAAGGGCAGCACACCGACTGAATCACACCGCAGAGCTCCGCCTGTGCAGGGCGCTGCCTCTGCCCGTTATTACAAAAGTTCTTTGGTGTGGGCCTTTTTTGAGTCGAGTGCATCAGATTGCACCGCTGCTGTTTGCAACAAATGTCTCAAGTGTATCTCACGTGGCCAAAACATCAGCCGCTTGGGCACCACATGCTTGACCAGACATATGTTGACCTGCCATGCAGCTCGTTGGCGAGCGTACCTAAAGACCCACACCAAAGAACAAAGCGGACCTCTCCTTGCTCCTTATCAGCTGGGATCTCCAACCCCACTGTACCTTCAGTCCTCTCTGAAACCTGCACTGAGAGGAATGAAGGTGTAGAATTAGGTGTGTCACAGCCAAGTACTTGCGGGCACTCTGCTAGCAGTACACCGATGTCCGATTATAGCAGGCAAATTTCCCTGCCCAGCTGCTGGACCGTCGAAAGAAGTTCACTCCCAGCCATCCATATGCCCAGCGGTTGAATGCTTGCTTGGCTAAATTGCTAGCACTTCAACTGCTGCCTTTTCAGTTGATAGACTCGGCCCCCTTCCATGAGTTTGTGCAATGTGCTGTTCCTCAGTGGCAGTTTCCCAAACGCCACTTTTTCTCACGGAAGGCGATTCCGACTCTCTACCGGCATGTGGAAGGCAATGTCCATGCCTCGCTGGACAGGGCGGTCAGCGGTAAGGTGCATATTACCACTGACTCATGGTCCAGCAGGCATGGACAGGGACGTTACCTTTCTTTCACGGCCCATTGGGTCACTCTTTTGGCAGCTGGGAAGGATGCAGGACAAGGTGCAGTAGTGTTGGAGGTTGTTCCGCCGCCACACCTCCAAAATGCTACTACTGGTTGTGACACACCTCTCTCCTCCACCCCTCCTCTTCTTCTTCCTCCGTGGCCTCTTCCTGTGCTTTGTCCTCGGAACAAGCGGTGCTCCGTAGGCGTTCAAGGGGCTACGCAAGTACGCAGGCAAAAAGAGGCCATGCCGTGCTTGTGCTGGTGTGTTTGGGGGACAGGAGCCACACTGGGGCAGAGGTTCTGTCAGCTCTGCAGGGGCAGGCCGAGAGGTGGTTGACGCCACGCCAGCTTAAGCCAGGAATGGTGGTTTGCGACAATGGCACCAACCTCCTCTCCGCCCTCCGACAGGGTCAACTGACCCATGTGCCCTGTGTGGCTCACGTCCTTAACCTGGTGGTGCAGCGGTTCTTGGGCAGGTACCCAGGATTACAGGATGTCCTGAGGCAGGCCAGGAAAGTCTGTGTGCATTTCCGCAGATCATATAATGCCAGTGCTCGGCTGGCTGAGCTGCAAAAGGAGTTGAACCTGCCCAAGAACCGCCTTATATGTGACATGCCCACCAGGTGGAACTCAACGTTGGCCATGCTGCAGCGGCTGCACACGCAGCAGAGGACCCTCAATGAGTACCTGTGCGACTATGGCACCAGGACAGGGTCAGGGGAGCTTGGGGTTTTTTCACCACGCCAGTGGGGCATGATCAGGGAAACATGCACTGTCCTGGCACCATTTGAGGAGGCCACGAGGATAGTGAGCAGTGACAGTGCATGCATCAGTGACACTGTACCTCTTGTCCACCTGTTGGAGCATACGCTGCGTGGAATAATGGGCAGGGCACTTGAGGCAGAACAGAGGCAGGAAGAGGAGGACTTCTTTGCCTCTCAAGGCCCCCTTTACCCAGACAGTGTTCCTTGTGTCCCACCCATCACACAGGAAGAGGAGGAGGAGGAGGAGTAGGATTGTGTCAGCATGGAGATGGAGCATGGCACTCAGCATCAACAGCAGCAGTCTTTTAGGGATGATTTACAGTCCCAACAAACCCGTGGACTTGTACGTGGCTGGGAGGAGGTGGCTGCGGAACATGTCGTCCTTAGTTACCCAGAGGACTCCGGACCGAATGCCTCAGCTAACCTACGCTGCATGGCCTCCCTGATCCTGCAAAGTCTGTGGAAGGATCCTCGTATTCTTTGGATCAAGGAGAGGGACCATTACTGGCTGGCCACTCTCCTTGATCCACGGTACAAGGGTAAGGTTGCATAATAATTACATCCCATTATTGAATAATATTAGAAGGGATCTACAAAAGTGGAACACGCTGACACACTCATGGTTGGGTAAAGTGAGTATAATTAAAATGAACATTCTGCCTAGAGTTCTTTTTTTCTTTCAAATGATCCCATTGGGTGTGCCTATAGGATTTTTTTCCCTATTACAGACCATGGTCTCCCGCTTTATTTGGAGGAACAGTCACCCCAGAGTATCTAAGGAAGTATTATTTCACTCCAAGGAAGCTGGGGGACTGGCCCTTCCAAATTTTAAGGCTTATTATAATGCTGTGATTCTGTCTAGAATATCCGAATGGAAATATGCTGCTAATTCCAAACTTTGGGTGAGTTTGGAACATGCTCTTAGTAACACAGACCTAGCAACTACACCCTGGTTGCCACGCTTACATAGACACCTTGCTCCAAGTACCTCCACTTTAACCACTTCCACCCTTGATGTATGGGATGCCTTACATAGGAAGTTCTCGTGGTAATATGCTTCTCCTCTGTTACCGCTTTTGGACCACGATTATTTCTTACCTGGCCTATTAGATCCTGGTTATAGGACGTGGTTGCCAGAAGAACCTCTTCTACTACATCATGTTCTTCGAGCAAATGCGCTTAAGCCTCTTAAGGAAATTCTCGGCCTCAAGCCCATTATGTTTCTTGATAAATGGAGATATAATCAATGGCAAGGTTTCCTTAGAACTCTGCCTCAGCCGCTCAGAGGGATACAGGACTTAAACAGTATTGAGGAAGTTTTTAATTCAACGGACCCACCTGAACATTGTATCTCGGTATTCTACAAATTACTCATCAAGCTCCAAGGTGATACTTATCCTCCCTTTCTCGCTAAGTGGGAGGCAGACTTGGAATCCTGCCTCTCAGACAGCCAAAAGGATAAAGTCCTACAGCTGACTCATATCTCTTCAATTGCATCAAGGATGGCTGAGGTCAATTACAAACTACTAACCAGATGGCACTACACCCCATCAAAGCTTCATCAGATGCTCCCCGACAACTCCCCGTTGTGTTGGAGGAATTGTGGGAACAGAGCAACCCACGCTCATATATGGTGGTCGTGCCCACTCATCCGCCCCTTCTGGTCTAGCATTATTCGAATTATCCAACAAATATCCAATATTAATCTTCCTGCTGATGCATGGACCATTCTTTTCCATGCTACCAAGGAACCTGTCAGAAAATACAAATGTTCTTTAGTTCCACATCTGCTTAATACGGCTAAAGCACTTATACCTACCCTTTGGGGTCAGCCTGAGACTCCATCCGTGAAAAAGGGGTTTCAAAAAATTTCAGAGGTCCATCTCATGGAAGATATCACTCATTGTAACAAGGACACTTTTCAACGACACACTTTAACTTGGACTCCGTGGATGGAGTTCAAGGACACCACAACCTATAGAGAGATACTTGCACAATCCCACTGAGACCCGTTTACATCTATTGAATAAGCTATCTATATCTTAAGGATGATTCCCTGTGGTTATTCTTTGGCTTATCCCTTAAGAGACTAAAATGTAATGTGACAAACATTTTATTGGATACCATGCATGCCGGCCTTCCCTTTCCTCCTTTTTTTTTTCCTTTTTTACACCCCTATTTTTGTTCGCTTCCTTTTCTCGGAGAGAGTGAGAGAGGGGGATTAGATTTGTTCTTCCCTGAGGCTTCCCCTACTTTCCCCCTCCCCCCTTTTTTTTTTTTGGCACAGGTGACGATAATTTTACCTGTTATTTTTCTCTCTACATATATGTTTTGTCACTTCATCAGTGTAGTCACTTGTAAATTCATCCCTTAGTCCTTTATACAGTCAACTTTTAGATTTTAACACTAGTTTTTTTAGTTTGTAGTAGTTTTTGAAATAACTTTTTTTCACTCTTTATTAATTAATTTTACGTTAGAAGACATCAACACTAGAGTGATAGCATATAATATATCTGGGGGAGAGTATGGGGGATCGTATTCCCCCATCCCCCCCCTTTCTAAAATCATCCCCACTCCCCCCCTCCACTTTTTTTTCCTCTCCCTCACTTTCCCCCTCTCCTTTTCCCCATCTCTTTTTTTTTTTTGTTTGTTTGTTTTTTTGGCACAGGTGACGATAATTTTACCTCTCACTTTTCTCTTTATATACATGTTTAGTCACTCTATCAGTACAGTCACTCATAAATTCATCCCCTAGTCCTTTATACTGTCTACTTTTAGATTTTAACACTTGTTTTTTAGTTCGAAGTAGTTTTCGAAACCACCTTTTGTCTCCCTTTATTATTTAATTCCACTTTAGAAGACATCAACACTAGAGTGATAGCACATAATATATTTGGGGGAGAGTATGGGGGACTGTGTTCCCCCATCCCCCCCTCCTAAAATCATCCCCACTCCCTCCCCCCCTTTTTTTTCTCTTCTCTCTCTCTCTCTCTCTCCATTTCCCCATCTCTCCCTCTTTTCTTACCCCCCTTTTTTTTTTTTTTTATTTGTAATGGGAAATATTGAGACTGTAAATGTGTTTCATGTATTGTAATGTGTGTTATATATGTTTTTGGAAAATTAATAAAAAAGATAATAAAAAAAACAAAAACAAGGGTAAGGTTGCGGACCTTTCTTGCCGTTGCAGAGGGAGCAGAGGATGAGACAACTCCGGGAGGCCTTGCAGAAATGTCTGTGCAACGCGTTCCCAGAGACTGGGAGGTTACAAACTCCTGGTCCTGGACAACGAGTTGCTGAGGCTTCGGTCAGTAGCAGAAGGAGCCGTGGAGAAGGTGGCCGTCTGACCAATGCGTTCAGAATTTTTTTTAGTCCGCAGCCCCAAGGTCTGATCGGTTCCAGCAACCATCGCTAGCGTCTGATATACATGGTGCAGGAATACCTAGGGGCAAGGTCAGACTTGGACACCTTTCCCACTGAAAATCCTCTGGCTTACTTGGTCTTGAGGATGGATCACTGGCCAGAGCTTGCACAGTATGCAATTGAGCTACTGGCCTGTCCTGCATCCAGCGTTCTTTCGGAACGCACATTCAGTGCTGCTGGAGGCTTTGTCACGGATCACAGGGTGCGCCTGTCCACCGACTCGGTTGATCGACTGACCTTCATAAAGATGAACCAGTCTTGGATCACCACCAGCTACCAAACACCTGAAGCTGATATAACAGAATAATTTATTTTGAAATGTCACATCCCTTCAAGACTGCCTATGCTGATGCTGAGTGACTGTCCTGTTATGTTGACTGACTATCCTCCTCCTCCTCAATGATCCGATTCATGATGATAGCTTGGAAGAACATTTTTGTTTCTGGGTGCCGCCACCAGTGGCTAAGGCCCAATTTTTCAGCCCCTGTTTAACAGGGGCATGTAATTACAATTTTTTATGCAATGCTTTGCAGCAGGGCTCATTCCTGCACTCCAACAAGAGTATCTGGGAGAGGTTGCAGTGTCGTGGCACCAGCACCAGTGCCTAAGGCCCAATTTTTCAGCCCCTGTTTAACAGGGGCGTGTAATTACAATTTTTGATGCAATACTTTGCAACAGGGCTCATTGCTGTGCTCCAAGTACAGTATCTGTGAGGGGTTCCAGTGTTGTGGCACCAGTGCCTAAGGCCCAATTTTTCTGCCCCTGTTTAACAGGGGTGTGTAATTACAATTTTTGATGCAATACTTTGCAACATGGCTCATTGCTGTGCTCCAAGTACAGTATCTGTGAGGGGTTGCAGTGTTGTGGCACCAGTGCCTAAGGCCCAATTTTTAAGCCCCTGTTTAACAGGGGCATGTAATTACAATTTTTGATGCAATACTTTGCAACAGGGCTCATTGCTGTGCTCCAAGTACAGTATCTGTGAGGGGTTGCAGTGTTGTGGCACCAGTGCCTAAGGCCCAATTTTTCTGCCCCTGTTCAACAGGGGCATGTAATTACAATTCTTGATCTAATAATTCACAGCAGGGCCCATTCCTGCGCCCACCAAGAGTAACTGTGAGGGCTTACAGTGTTGTGGCAACACCACCACCACCACCAAAGGCCTAATTTTTCTGCCCCTGTTCAACAGGGGCATGCAATTACAATTCTTGATCTAATAATTTACAGTAGGGCCCATTCATACGCCCACCAAGAGTAACTGTGAGGGCTGACAGTGTTGTAGCACCAGCACCACCACCAAAGGCCCAATTTTTCCTACCACTGTTCAACAATGGCATGTAATTACAATTCCTGATATAATAGTTCACAGCAGGGCGTTCCAGCGCCCACCAAGAGTAACTGTGAGGGCTCACAGTGTTGTGGCAACACCAACATGTAAGGGGCAAATTTCAGCAGAGTATATACGGCAGGCCCCTACTTTCAAACATCCAACTTACAAACGACTCCTACTTGCAAACGGAAGGAGACAACAGGAAGTGAGAGGAAATCTACCCTTAGAAAGGGAAATTCTCTCCTGTAAGAGTTAATATGGGAAAAAGGTGTCTCCTCTCTACTGATGCTTTATCACCAATCCTTGTTTCAATAAAAACCCCACTTTTCAAAAACATTTGTCATTGGGACGGAAAGTGAGGTGAAATGTTCTGAACAGGTGCACAGACAGCAAAACAAATGTTACAGGGGTGATAACCCTTCCCTATGTTTTCCAAAAAGCTTAAAAATATATTTTTGGGCTGGAGCTACACTTAAACAATGTACCTGTTCAAAATTACAAACAGATTCTACTTAAAGCGGAGCTCCCCCCTAAAGTGGAACTTCCGCTCATCGGAACCCTCCCCCCCCTCCGGTGTCACAATTGACACCTTTCAGGGGGGAGGGGGGGTGAAGATACCTGTCTAAGACAGGTATTTTCACCCACATCCGGGAGTCCTCTCTCCGGGAATCTGCGGGAGTGACGTCACTTCCAGCAGACTTCCCGTAGTGTTCTGGGAGACACTCGGCTCCCAGAACACAGGAGCACCAATGAGAACGGCGCAGCGCGACTCGCGCATGCGCCGTAGGGAACCGGGCAGTGAAGCCGCAAGGCTTCGCTTCCTGGTTCCCTCAGCGAGGATGGCGGAGGGGGCAGCAGAGTCGCTCGTCCTCTGCTGTGGACGTCGCTGGACTCCAGGACAGGTAAGTGTCCAAATATTAAAAGTCAGCAGCTGCTGTAGCTGTAGCTGCTGGCTTTTAATATTTTTTTTTTCAGGCAGAGCTCCGCTTTAAGAACAAACCTACAGTCCCTGTCTTGTTTGCACCGCCTGTATACTGCTGTTCAGAGTATATAGGGCATTTTTTTATTTTGGGTGCGGGGTTCCCCTTAATATCCATACAAGACCCAAAGGGGCTGGTAATGGGCTGGGGTGGGGGGGGGAGGGGTGATGGGGTAGCCATGCCATTTTTCTCAAAGATTTTCATCCATATTACCGGGACCAGACATTACATTAAAGCCGCAAGCAGTTTTAAATGGCTTTTTTTCCTTTACAAATGTCATTTTCTGCAGGGACAGTTCTAAACACGGGAAACACATGCCACTTCACAGGCATACTTTAGACACCCCCCAGGTACGATATTTAAATGAATATTTCACTTTTTTTTTTCACTTTATGCATCATTAAAATGACTGCTCCCGAAAAACGGCTGTTTTAAAACTTCGTTTTGCATTGATACATGTCCCCTGGGGCAGAACCCGGGTCCCCAGACCCTTTTTAGGACAATAACATGCATATTAGTCGTTATAAGTAGCACTTTAGATTTCGAACGTTCACGTCCATTGTATTTAATAGGGTTCTAACATTCGCGCGAACTTTCGGTCCGTTCGAAGGTTCTGGTGGGAACCGAACCGGGGGGTGTTCGGCTCATCCCTATTCCCTTCACTGGAACTAAGAGGCCAAGCCCAACCCCTGAAAAACGACCCCGTACCATAATCCCCCCTCCACAAATGATTTGAATCAGTGCAGCTAATGATTTGGACCCCCCCCTCTGTCCCCAGCAACAATAAATTCCTTCCAGCCAGGAACAAGAGACCCTTCCAGCAACAATAGATCCCCTCCAGGAATAATAGATGTGGTGGTTTTTTTTTTGTGGTGTATTGTATATTGTCTATTTGGTGTATTTGTTTATGTCTCTTAAACTTTTGCAATAACAAAGAAAAACAAATAAAATCTGATAAAAAAAAAGATCTTCCAGCAGTCAGCGTAAATACAACCTCCATCAGCCAGCAACAGTATACCCCTCCCTTAACAGTAAATCCCTCCAAACAATAATTGACCACCCAACAACATAAGACCTCGCCAGCAACAATAGACCCCCTCTGCAACAACAGATCCCCCGGTGACAATGGATTCCCCCAGCAGCCAGCATCAATAGACCCTCCAGCACACCCCACCACCACTTGTCATTACATACATTCGGTGCTAAAGATGCAGTTCCCCCACTGAAAAAAAACCATACATATACTGTGTAAATATATATATATATATATATATATATATATATATATATATAGCGCACAGACCCCTTTCTTTACCTGCATTAACTTTGGCTCCTCGCAGGAAGAGAGAGGCACACCGCACCACAAGCCCGTACCCTCCTGTGTGAAGAGGTTGAGCGGTGTTGTTGATGGGTCTTCCACAGTCAGACAGCCAGAGAATGTCTCTCACCTCTATATTGAATAAAGACAAGTCCTTGTATCCCCACAGTAACTTGAATGTCCACACCAGCTGCACTCCAACGTAGAGGTTTATTTCTTGTAAAACACAGTCTCTGACAGAAAAGGTTGGAGGGAGAACAGGACAGCTTAAGATGAGGATGAGGTCCAGGCACAAACGTTACACAATTCACTGCTGCGATTCTTAAGCAGACTCAGCCCATTCGGATTGTCTCCCTAGCTTAGGACTAGCAGCCGAAATGGTACTCGAACTTTACACTTGGTCTCTGCCACAGACCTGATGAACTCAGTCCCTGCCACAGACCTGGTGAACTTGGTCTCTGCCACAGACCTGGTGAACTTGGTCTCTGTTCAAGGAGAAGACATCCCTCCAGAGAGTTACCGGGACCCTACCTTCACTGTGACTTCCGCACCAGTCCTTCGGAACAGTTCCTCCCCTGGCCTCCTCATCTAGGATACGGGTCCCCTTGCAAGGCGGCACCCTGAGATTCCTCGATCCCTGGTGGGCTCCAGCCGAAGGTGCTGGGCCCAGATCTTTGTTGCAGTCCCAGGGCTAAAGGTGCCTGGGACCGACAGGAACCACACACTCCCTTGGGGTAGGACCCGCGACAACGAACCGCAGACCCGCCCCTGGGCTAAAGGTGCCCAGGGCGGACAGGAACGAGAACCCCGAACAGGCAGCGTCTGCCCCTTTTATATCCTCTCCCAGCATGCCCAGCAGGTAGACCACACCCACTCTATGGTTGCCGAGAGGGGACACACAAGGCACAGCACTGTATCAGCGGTTCAACCCTGGCCTACTATGGCAGCGCCACCTGCAGGCCACAGGGAACTGTACACCAATACTCTACCTGTGTACAAAAATGGTTGACAGAACTCTAACAATTAGGGTGTTTGGGCATAACTACCACCCAAACACTTCCCTTAAATTTAGCACCCCGCTACATATACGGTATATATATATATATATATACCGTATTTATCGGCGTATAACACGCACTTTTTTCCCCTTAAAATCAGGGGAAAATCGTGGGTGCGTGTTATACGCCGATACTCCGTCGAATTCCCCTGCTGAAAACGAGCGAGAGGAGCCGAAGCCGAAGTACAATCGGCTTTACTCGGCTCCTCTCGCAGTCCCGCCCATCTCTGACTGCGCCGCTGACATAGAGAAAGCCGAGTGTACTTCGGCTAGTCTCGGCTCCTCTCGCAGTCCTGCCCCTGACTGTGAGAAGAGCCGAGTCTAGCCGAAGTACACTCGGCTTTCTCCGTCAGCGGCACAGTCAGTGGAGATGGGCGGAACTGCGAGAGGAGCCGAGTCCAGCCGAAGTACACTCGGCCCCGCTCGCTCCTCTCCACAGAAATCGGCGCCAAATTTTAAAAACCGCCGGGACTGACACGATCGCAAAGGCACTGGGCAAGGCTGCAGATGGACAGATGAACACTGGGCACGGCTGCAGATGGACAGATGGACACTGGGCACGGCTGCAGATGGACAGATGGACACTGGGCAAGGCTACAGATGGACACTGGGCACGGCTGCAGATGGACAGATGGACACTGGGCAAGGCTGCAGATGGACAGATGGACACTGGGCACAGCTGCAGATGGACAGATGGACACTGGGCACGGCTGCAGATGGACAGATGGACACTGGGCAAGGCTGCAGATGGACACTGGGCAAGGCTGCATGCTGCATTTAAATGTAAGTTTTTTTTCCTTGAATTTCCCTCCTAAAAGTTTTTTCCTTAAAATTCCCTCCTAAACTTGGGGTGCGTGTTATACGCCGGTGCGTGTTATACGCCGATAAATACGGTATACAGTATCTCACAAAAGTGAATACACCCCTCACATTTTTGTAAATATTTTATTATATCTTTTCATGTGACAACACTGAAGGAATGACACTTTGCATTTTCCTGACCTCAATATCATTGAGCGACTCTGGGGAGATCTGAAACGTGCGGTTCATGCAAGACAGCCCAAGAATTTACAGGAACTGGAGGCTTTTTGCCAAGAGGAATGGGCAGCTTTATCATCTGAGAAGATAAAGAGCCTCATTCACAAATACCACAAAAGACTTCAAGCTGTCATTGATGTTAAAGGGGGCAATACATGGTATTAAGAACTGGGGTATGTAAACTTTTGATCAGGGTCATTTGGGTAGTTTCTGTTGCCATTATGATTTAAAAAGAGTAAACACAGTTGATTGATAATAAATGGCATCAGTCAAATACTAAACATGAGTGAAAGAAATGTTTTTGTGTTATCATTCATATTCTCTGAAAAATGGCCAAGGTATGCATGACTGTATATATATATATATATAAATATATATATATATATATATATATATATATATATATATATATATATATATACATACATACATACATACACACACATTTTTATGTTTTATATTTTCCCAGATAAACATCTCTGCATCTTTCATGTTTAATGCTATTTAATATCATTTTGTAGCACTGTTATTTATGTATTATCATGACCACCACTTCCAGTGGTTTTATTAATTTCTGATAATTACATTGAGTTTAAGGAAGGGCAGGGCTGGCAAAATGTATCACTTTGAGTGCTGCAATCCCAGGATTTTATTTTATACAGTAATGTGTAATAGATGTCTTAACAGAACAGTAAAGCCCCATACACGCGGTCAAATTATTCGACGGGAATTGTGTGATGACAGGCTGTTGTCAGAAAATCGGACCATTTGTATGCTCCATAGCACAATTGTTGTCAGATTTTCCACCAACAAATGTGGGATAGCATGCTTTAAAATTGTCCGCTAACAATTGTGTGTTTTCGGATTTTCCGATCGTGTGTATACTAGTCATTCGGACAAAACTCCAAAGTACAAACTCACATGCACATAAGCAATGCTCACCATAACACAACATTAGCAGAAGTTGCCCAAAGGGTGGCGCTAAAGAGCTGAAAAAACACGTCGTTTTGTGTTTGTCGGCCGACAATTCTTTGCCGTTTGTATGCAAGACAAGTTCCTGGCCAATGCCCTTCAGACAAAAGTCCTACGCTTTGTCCGCAGAAAATCCGATTGTGTGTATGAGGCTATAGTCTAATGCTTCCTCCTACTGCATTAGAATAAAAAAACATTTTTATGCAAGTGTAGCGCTACCCGTCACCCCACCTCCTGTCTATAGGCTCACTCACAAGGATGGGCGTGACGTGGCTACCATATCCGTACCCTCCACTTTACGGAAGCGGATAGTTTTTTTTCTTTTAACGGGTCTTGTGGTATGCCCCTCCAAATGGGTTCTGTCTCCTATGATTAAGGGACAGAGTCTTTCCCTTCCCAGAAATTCCGCTTTCCACACAGTAATCACTTTTCAAACAAGAACTTTATTCCTCTCAATGGCAGGAGAGAAATATAGGTGTGAGGGATAGAAAGAGAATTCAGGCATTCAAAGTTCTCACCACCACTCGGTCCCAAGTAAGTATTCAAAACCGGACAGTTCTATTTTGCAATTCTGGCAACCAGTGATAGCTCCCCCAGACAGGCGTTTATGCTCTGGCAGCCGGAGCGCAGCTCGGACACTCTACCTTCTCTCAAGTAGCATCCCTCAGATTCCCTCTATCTAGGGCGACTCCGGCCGGAGCCGCCAGGACCGATGACCGATGCAGTCCCAGGGCTAAAGGTGCCTGGGACCGGTGTACAAGTAGCCTCGCGGTGGGGGAAGGCCCCACATTTCCCCCGCTCCAAGCGCGCGCACCCAGGCTGAAGGTGCCTGGGCGCGGAAAGGACCCCGCACACGAGGACTCCGCCGCTTAAATACCTCTCCCCAGCATGCACAGCGGCTCCAAAGACCAACCCACCATACGGGAGCTGTGGAGGGACATCCAAGCGCCACCTTAACATTTGCCATTCCACCCTCAGAGCTGGTAACAGCGCCACCTAGGCCTCCAAGGGGGAACTACACACAGACGCAAAAGTGACAAGACAGAGTAGTCAAATCACACATCTGAGTTGAAGACCACTCAGATGACCCCCTAAATTTGGCAACTAGGTCCCTGCAATCTAGCACCCCGCTACACAAGGTAAATATAAGGCTCCGTTCACACAGGGTGATCAGTTGTATGCCCCCTGCATCCCGTTCCAGCAGTCACATAGATGTATATTGGGCCATGGGGGTTTGCTAACTGTTCAGCCCAATGATTTTGTCACTGCCCCATGAATTTTGGAAAATAAGGTACTGTATTTAGTATGACTCCCCATTTTTACTCAATTTGGGGCCTATCAGACCTCATTACTGCCACAGTTCCCCTATTGCATTAAGGTGCTTTTGAAAATTAATTGCACCTTAATGCACTAATACAATTATGGTAAACTTAATGTGCATTGCATTGATTTAACAGATAAAAAAACTAGCTACAATAGGCTGACCAGACATCCCTGGTTTCCGGGGACAGTCCCCAGATTAAGGACACTGTCCCCGGATCAAGTCTGTCCCCGGTTTTGTCCCCGGATTGGATTTGAACAGGGGCTGAGGCAATTTCAAAGACAGTCAGTGCAGAATTAATAAAAAAAAAATCTGACTTACACACCCCACTCCGCCACTCCTTCCAGCTTAGGGGGATGTATTTTTTTCCATTATCTGTGCCCCTTTCTGATGATCATGTGCTGGTCGGAGCGGAGGGAATATTTCTTCAGTTTTGGGTGCATGCCCATCCAGCATATTCTTCTGCCTTGGCTCAAGTCCCGGCCAGCTGCCTGCCTGGTTATTTCCTTGCCTTCCCTGGCGGAGTGATCTTCCTCCACTCCCCACGAGTAGTAGCCAGATCCCGGAGAGTAAGACTTGACAGGCTGGGAAGCGGGCGGCGGCAGCGACGGGCAGAGAGTCGCTGATTGCCGCCATTACTAGTAAAAAAAAAAAAATATGTCCCCGGATTTCATTTTAAAAATCTGGTCACCTTAAGCTACAAAAGATGAATACCACAATGGACATTAGAGACATTCAGTTGACTTCAGATGAGCTCAAATGCACATTTTTTTTTTTTAGCTTTTATTAACGAAGACCAAACTGGGAACATTCAGACAGAGTAAGCTTGAGCTGCAAGGTTGTTGCTCCTTCTACATTGGGCCATGCTACAATCAGTAGCAGATTCAGTTCTGAAAAATTCTCTTTGTTCTCAGGAAGTTCTAAGGTTAATACTATTTACTATCTAAAGGCAAATTGCTTCAATGTTTTATAGTCCCAGTAAAAGGTTTTTGCCCGCCAAAGTGTGAAACATTTTTTCCTATCTTTACTTTTGAACACAAGCCAATTGTCAGCTGAGCAGGCAGCTGGGATTCATAACATGACAAAGAGCTTTATCAAGTGAACAACAGAATGACTTTCTCAAATACCAGGGCAATGCTTCTGCTACTCCTCCTTCAATGTCCTCCCTGTATACAGAGGAAGCAGATTCTAGATTGATTGATGCTCCAGGCCATTATGTTTAGCTCCAAAGAAACCATATTATGGCATTAAAGGGGGATTCCACCCGCGATTATTATTTTTTTTTAAAGTCAGCAGCTACAAACACTGTAGCTGCTGACTTTTAATAAGGACACTTACCTGTCCTACTCGCCCGCGATGTCAGCCCCCCCGAGGCCAGTCCCTTGATCCTGGCAGCTCCCGGCGCCGCTATCCTCAGTAAGGGAAACAGTCAGTGAAGCCGTGCGGCTTCACTGCGAGTTTCCTACTGCGCATGCGCGATCCGTGCAGCGCTTTGTGAATGGGCCGGCTGCTCTCTGGGATACACACAGTTCCCAGAAGGCAGCGCGCCCCATTCACCAGAAGACACCGTGAGTAGGACGGAGGAAGAAGACCAGCCGCGGACGATGAAGAGGCAGATTAGGGTCTTCCGCATAGCAACCGCTATTTCTGGTAAGTAAAAAAAATGTTTTCTATTTTTTTTAAGATTTTTGGTCCAAAAAAAAATTTCAGAGTGGAACTCCACTTTAAAACACAGTAATGGCAAATCATTTGTAACAAGGTACGCATATATGATTCCAGTAAAGCAAGCAATGTGTTGTGCTTAGTTGTATTCATTCAGGTGCTCTTTATAAAACACAAGAGGATGTCCAAACCATATGTGGCACCTACCCCCACAGGAGACAGTGAGGTTGATGGATCCTCTGTTCTGCCACGACTCTTAAACCCGCTCTCCCCACTGATATCCGATAGGAGGTAGAGGACCTTGTACACCTGGACAACTTAGACATTTGTAATTCACAACAATGTTACAATGCACAGACCCTGACTATCGAATAGCAGGTTGAGTAGATGTATTATCTCAAATCTGCTAACAGTATAATATTTGATATGATGCCAATCAACACTATAGGGCAAATAAACACTGCAAAGTTGCAGAACTAAGTAAGGCAAGCCATAGATCAGTGATATGCAATTAGCGGACCTCCAGCTGTTGCCAAACTACAAGTCCCATCATGCCTCTGCCTCTGGGTTTCATGCTTGTGGCTGTCAGAGTCTTGCTATGCCTCATGGGACTTGTAGTTCTGCAACAGCTGGAGGTCCGCTAATTGCATATCCCTGCCATAGATGGTGCAAATTTCTTTCCTGCAACCATAATGCTGACAGGGGAATCACTCCGGCCGAGGAATTGCCTGCTCCCCGCTGGGAGAAGACAGTAATTATTGCTAGCGGCTATAGCAGCAATATAGCGATAATCGCAACTGAGTTGTACCCAAGTTGATTGATCGATCAACTTGGTACATTCAGCCTGCCCCCACACGGTACGAACCATCTATGGTCAGCCTAAGTGGAAACACTGGCCTATAACTGGAAATCCTAACAGTATTACAACAGTGTTAATTTAAGTTTTAACCAGACTAACCACTATTGAGCTGGATTAGACCCAACTAACTCAATAGAAATGTTCATTAGTGCACTCTGTTAATACACCCCAGATATGGGTATCTGCAAGTTTTCCTAAGCAGGGTACCCATTAAAGGTAGTGGCAAAGTACCTGACACCTTAATACTAACTTTGGCTGGCTTGTGATGGGGCCCTCTGTCGGTGGTGCACAAAAGTCTGTCTCTTTAAGTGTAAGTGGATATATAGCTGCAGGCAGTAGTGTATTTAGGTTTTGTGCTGCCCTAGGCCTGACTAAACTTGTGCACCCCATAATTTAAATATGACCCACCCCTTCCTGTGAAGGCCACACCCCTTTCTGTTTAAGACCCGCCCTGAAATTTTCGAGTGGGGATACTAGTTCTGAGGGCCTAGGGGGGGGGGGCAATGGATTCCCTTAATTTGCATAAATTTCCTCTCACTTCCTGTTTGGCTATGGGGCTGGAAGTGAGGAGAAATCTATGCAATGGGACAGGGATGGTAAAAGATAAACTGACAGGGGCTATAACCCTCCCTTACTCTATCCAAAATGAAACAAAAAAGTGTTGCCTATAGTTCTACTAAGCACAAATTTCTAAAACTTTATGGAGAGGACTAAGAAGATATAACCATGCCAATGGTGCAGCAGAAAACATATAGCACAGTGAGGAAGGTTTGTGGTCCAGGATGATGGGACAGTCAAAATTAGAAGCAGCACCTCCCCACAGTTGCAGAATGCCGTCCGCCTGCATATCAGAAGCAGTCCGGCCGCTTTATTTTGGCGCTATACTAATTTGCTTCTCAGCCCAGTCCGCCCCATAAGCCTGGCGCTACACTAACAGTGTAGCGCAAGCCGGCGGGGACTCTTTTCGTGCTGCCCCCCTGCAAAGTGCTGCCCTAGGCCTGGGCCTTGTTGGCCTAGGCCAGGACACAGCCTTGGCTGCAGGCTACTAGGTAAGGGGCAGTCTATGCAGAGCAGGGTGTAGCAGGGGGTTAAATGTGTGTCCTCCTCTCACCACTCCTCGCAGGCAAAAGGTCCTGTTCTACAAGCTCAGTGGCTTCAGACGTCAGGTCCTGGAGACTTGGTCCTTTTACTTTGGTTCACATGTGCAGAGTCTCTGGTAAACTGCAGCAGCAAAACTATCCTCCCTCGGACATTTCTGTGTGCCGCTCTTTTCTCTGAGGTGACTGCAGCACGTCTCACAGCAGATCCTCTCAGCACACTGTCCTCTCCCCAGGAGTAGGGATGAGCTCGGTGTTCGAGTCAAACATACGTTCAACTCGAACATCGGCTGTTCGATCGTTCGGCAAACATCGAACGATTTGGGCCGTTCGCGCCAAATTCGAGTGACGCGAATGGCCCACAATACACTGCGCCATCGCAGTGCAATCCCAGCGCTGTGATTGGCCAAGCATGCACTGTGACCCCGCATGCTTGGCCAATCACAGCGCCGGCAGCTAGGAGAGCCATAATTGGCCACAGGCAGGTTGCCTGTGGCCAATTATAGCTCAGTGGGTTTAGCACACGCCCCACACTATAAAAGGCCGCCAGCGCGGCGGCCTTGTGTAGTGTGTTCCGGCGCAGGGAAAGAGAAGGATAGGCAGGGACAGTGTTGATATTCTTTGTGCTATTCTTGTGTGCAGGGAGAGAGAAGGATAGGCAGGGAGAGTGTCAGTGTCATATTCTTTGATAAACCTTGTGTGCAGGGAGAGAGAAGGATAGGCAGGGGACAGTGTCAGTGTCATATTCTTTACTAAACCTTGTGTGCAGGGAGAGAGAAGGATAGGCAGGGAGACTGTCAGTGTCATATTCTTTGATAAACCTTGTGTGCAGGGAGAGAGAAGGATAGGCAGGGGACAGTGTCAGTGTCATTGTTGCTAAGCCTCCTGCACAGTATACACCTGAAGCTAGCCCTTATTGCTGTGTTTTCCTGGTGTGTTACACTAACAGGCATTTGCAGCACTTACAGCGGGCGGAGTGTGCCTCCTGCACATTATACACCTGAAGCTAGCCCGTATTGCTGTGTTTTCCTGGTGTGTTACACCAACAGGCATTTGCAGCACTTACAGCAGGCGTAGTGTGATTCCTGCAAAATATACTCCTGAAGCTAGGCCTTATTGCTGTGTTTTCCTAGTGTGTTACACCAACAGGCATTTGCAGCACTTACAGCAGGCGTAGTGTGATTCCTGCAAAATATACTTCTGAAGCTAGCCTGTATTGCTGTGTTTTTCTGGTGTGTTACACCAACAGGCATTTGCAGCACTTACAGCAGGCGTAGTGTGATTCCTGCAAAATATACTCCTGAAGCTAGGCCTTATTGCTGTGTTTTCCTAGTGTGTTACACCAACAGGCATTTGCAGCACTTACAGCAGGCGTAGTGTGATTCCTGCAAAATATACTTCTGAAGCTAGCCCGTATTGCTGTGTTTTTCTGGTGTGTTACACTAACAGGCATTTGCAGCACTTACAGCGGGCGGAGTGTGCCTCCTGCACATTATACACCTGAAGCTAGCCCGTATTGCTGTGTTTTCCTGGTGTGTTACACCAACAGGCATTTGCAGCACTTACAGCGGGCGTAGTGTGCTTCCTGCAAAATATACTCCTGAAGCTAGGCCTTATTGCTGGTTTTCCCATCTTCCTGCAGGCCATTAGAATGTCTGGAAGGCAAACAAGGAGAGACAGACAGTCAGGAGCCAATGAAAGAGGGCAAGCAGGCTCTGTGTCTAGAGACAACAGTGCTGGTCGTGGACGCGGTGCATCGCCATCAGCACGTGGCCATGGGACACGCTTGTCCTTCTTTTCGGCAGCTGGACGTGTTGAGACGCATCATGCCGAAGACTTGGTAGAGTGGATGACCAAGCCCTCATCATCCTCCTCATCCTCTCTCACCCAGGCTCAGGGTACTGGCAAAGCAGCTGCCAAAGCGTCCTCTTCCCTGGTATCAATGTCATCATCAGTCACTCCTTCCCTAGACCCACCATGTCCTCCTGAGGAGTCCCCCGAACTGTTTGAGCACAGTGTTGGATACATGCTTCAGGAGGATGCCCAGCGTTTCGAAGGGTCTGATGATGATACCCAACTAGAGGAAGGCAGTAGCGTGAGAGCAGAGAGAGGGGATGCTGAAGAAGGTCACCCATCTGGCAGTCATGTTCCAGCAGCTGCAGCATACTGCCAGATTGGCTCCAGTGATGAGGAGGGAGGGGATGATGAGGTCACTGACTCCACGTGGGTGCCTAAAAGGAGAGAGGAGGAGGAGGAGGATGAGGAGGAGGCACATCTCCAACGAGGCAGGATGCCTTCGGGGGGCCAGCGTAAGGGCAGCACACCGACGGAATCACACCGCAGAGCTCCGCCTGTGCAGGGCGCTGCCTCTGCCTGTTATTCAAAAAGTTCTTTGGTGTGGGCCTTTTTTGAGTCGAGTGCATCAGATCGCACAGCTGCTGTTTGCAACATATGTCTCAAGCGTATATCGCGTGGCCAAAACATCAGCCGCTTGGGCACCACATGCTTGACCAGACATATGTTGACCTGCCATGCGGCTCGTTGGCAAGCCTACCTTAAAGACCCACACCAAAGAACAAAGCGGACCTCTCCTTGCACCGCATCAGCTGGGATCTCCAACCCCACTATACCTTCAGTCCTCTCTGAAACCTGCACTGAGAGGAATGAAGGTGTAGAATTAGGTGTGTCACAGCCAAGTATTTGCGGGCACTCTGCTAGCAGTACACCGACGTCCGATTCTATCAGGCAAATTTCCCTGCCCCAGCTGCTGGACCGTTGAAAGAAGTTCACTCCCAGCCATCCACATGCCCAGCGGTTGAATGCTAGCTTGGCTAAATTGCTAGCGCTTCAACTGCTGCCTTTTCAGTTGGTAGACTCGGCCCCCTTCCGTGAGTTTGTGCAATGTGCGGTTCCTCAGTGGCAGGTTCCCAAACGCCACTTTTTCTCACGGAAGGCGATTCCGGCTCTCTACCGGCATGTGGAAGGCAATGTCTTGGCCTTGCTGGACAGGGTGGTCAGCGGTAAGGTGCATATTACCGCTGACTCATGGTCCAGCAGGCATGGACAGGGACGTTACCTTTCTTTCACGGCCCATTGGGTCACTCTTTTGGCAGCTGGGAAGGATGCAGGACAAGGTGTAGTAGTGTTGGAGGTTGTTCCACCGGCACGCCTCCAAAATGCTACTACTGGTTGTGACACACCTCTCTCCTCCACCCCCTCCTCTTCTTCTTCCTCCATGGCCTCTTCCTGTGCTTTGTCCTCGGAACCAGCGGTGCTCCATAGGCGTTCAAGGGGCCACGCAAGTACGCAGGCAAAAATATGCCATGCCGTGCTTGTGCTGGTGTGTTTGGGGGACAGGAGCCACACTGGGGCAGAGGTTCTGTCTGCTCTACAGGGGCAGGCCGAGAGGTGGTTGACGCCACGCCAGCTTAAGCCAGTAATGGTGGTTTGCGACAATGGCACCAACCTCCTCTCCGCCCTCCGACAGGGACAACTGACCCATGTGCCCTGTGTGGCTCACGTCCTTAACCTGGTGGTGCAGCGGTTCTTACAGGATGTCCTGAGGCAGGCCAGGAAAGTCTGTGTGCATTTCCGCAGATCTTATAATGCCAGTGCTCGCCTGGCTGAGCTGCAAAAGGAGTTGAACCTGCCCAAGAACCACCTTATATGTGACATGCCCACCAGGTGGAACTCAACGTTGGCCATGCTGCAGCGGCTGCACACGCAGCAGAGGGCCATCAATGAGTACCTGTGCGACTACGGCACCAGGACAGGGTCAGGGGAGCTCAGGTTTTTTTCACCACGCCAGTGGGGCATGATCAGGGATGCATGCACTGTCCTGGCACCATTTGAGGAGGCCACGAGAATGGTGAGCAGTGACAGTGCATGCATCAGTGACACTGTACCTCTTGTCCACCTGTTGGAACATACGCTGCGTGGAATAATGGACAGGGCACTTGAGGCAGAACAGAGGCAGGAAGAGGAGGACTTCCTTGCCTCTCAAGGCCCCCTTTACCCAGACAGTGTTCCTTCTGTCCCACCCATCGCACAGGAAGAGGAGTAGTAGGAGGAGGATTGTGTCAGCATGGAGGTGGAGCCTGGCTCTCAGCATCATCAGCAGCAGTCTTTTAGGGATGATTTACAGTCCCAAGAAACCCGTGGACTTGTACGTGGCTGGGAGGAGGTGGCTGTGGATCATGTCGTCCTTAGTGACCCAGAGGACTCCGGACCGAATGCCTCAGCTAACCTGCGCTGCATGGCCTCCCTGATCCTGCAAAGTCTGCGGAAGGATCCTAGTATTCTTCGGATCAAGGAGAGGGACCATTACTGGCTGGCCACTCTCCTTGATCCACGGTACAAGGGTAAGGTTGTGGACCTTATCTTACCGTCGCAGAGGGAGCAGAGGATGAGACAACTCTGGGAGGCCTTGCAGAAAGGTCTGTGCAACGCGTTCCCAGAGACTGGGAGGTTACAAACTCCTGGTCCTGGACAACGAGTTGCTGAGGTTTCGGTCAGTCAAAGAAGGATCGTGGGGAAGGTGGCCGTCTGACCGATGCGTTCAGACAAATCTTTAGTCTGCAGCCCCAAGGTATGATCGGTTCCAGCAACCATCGCCAGCGTCTGATATACATGGTGCAGGAATACCTAGGGGCAAGGTCAGACTTGGACACCTTCCCCACCGAAAATCCTCTGGCTTACTGGGTCTTGAGGATGGATCACTGGCCAGAGCTTGCACAGTATGCAATTGAGCTACTGGCCTGTCCTGCATCCAGCGTTCTTTCAGAACGCACATTCAGTGCTGCTGGAGGATTTGTCATGGATCACAGGGTGCGCCTGTCCACCGACTCGATTGATCGACTGACCTTCATAAAGATGAACCAGTCTTGGATCACCACCAGCTACCAAACACCTGAAGCTGATATAACAGACTAATTTATTTTCAAATGTCACATCCCTTCAAGACTGATGCTGATGCTGAGTGACTGTCCTGTTATGTTGACTGACTATCCTCCTCCTCCTCAATGATCCGATTGATGATGATAGCTTGGAAGAACATTTTTGTTTCTGGGTGCCGCCACCAGTGGCTAAGGCCCAATTTTTCAGCCCCTGTTTAACAGGGGCATGTAATTACAATTTTTTATGCAGTGCTTTGCAGCAGGGCTCATTCCTGCACTCCAACTAGAGTATCTGGGAGAGGTTGCAGTGTCGTGGCACCAGCACCAGTGGCTAAGGCCCAATTTTTCAGCCCCTGTTTAACAGGGGCATGTAATTACAATTTTTGATGCAATGCTTTGCAGCAGGGCTCATTCCTGCACTCCAACTAGAGTATCTGGGAGAGGTTGCATGCAGTGTCGTGGCACCAGCACCAGTGGCTAAGGCCCAATTTTTCAGCCCCTGTTTAACAGGGGCATGTAATTACAATTTTTGATGCAATGCTTTGCAGCAGGGCTCATTCCTGCACTCCAACTAGAGTATCTGGGAGAGGTTGCAGTGTCGTGGCACCAGCACCAGTGCCTAAGGCCCAATTTTTCAGCCCCTGTTTAACAGGGGCGTGTAATTAAAATTTTTGATGCAATACTTTGCAACAGGGCTCATTGCTGTGCTCCAAGTACAGTATCTGTGAGGGGTTGCAGTGTTGTGGCACCAGTGCCTAAGGCCCAATTTTTCTGCCCCTGTTTAACAGGGGCATGTAATTACAATTCTTGATCTAATAATTCACAGCAGGGCCCATTCCTGCGCCCACCAAGAGTAACTGTGAGGCCTTACAGTGTTGTGTCAACACCACCACCACCACCACCAAAGGCCCAACTTTTCAGCCCCTGTTCAACAGGGGCATGCAATTACAATTCTTGATCTAATAATTCACAGCAGGGCCCATTCATGCGCCCACCAAGAGTAACTGTGAGGGCTCACAGTGTTGTGGCAACACCAACATGTAAGGGGCAAATTTCAGCTGAGTATATACGGCAGGCCCCTACTTTCAAACATCCAACTTACAAACGACTCCTCCTTGCAAACGGAAGGATACAACAGGAAGTGAGAGGAAATCTACCCCTAGGAAGGCAAATTCTCTCCTGTAAGTGTTAATATGGGAAAAAAAGTGTCTCCTCTCCACTGATGCTTTATCACCAATTCTTGTTTCAATAAAAACCCCACATTTTCAAAAAACATTTGTCATTAGGACGGAAAGTGAGGTGAACTGTTCTGAACAGGTGCACACTGCACAGACAGCAAAACAAATGTTACAGGGGTGATAACCCTTCCCTGTTTTCCAAAAAGCTTAAAAATAGATTTTTGGGCTGGAGCTACACTTAAACAATGTACCTGTTCAAAATTACAAACAGATTCTACATAAGAACAAACCTACAGTCCCTGTCTTGTATGCACCGCCTGTATACGGCTGTTCAGAGTATATAGGGCCTTTTTTCTTTTGTGTGCGGGGTTCCCCTTAATATCCATACAAGACCCAAAGGGGCTGGTAATGGGCTGGGGTGGGGGGGGGGGGGGTAATGGGGTAGCTATGCCATTTTTCTTAAAGATTTTCATCCATATTAACGGGACCAGACATTACATTAAAGCCGCAAGCAGTTTTAAATGGCTTTTTTTCCTTTAGAAATGTAATTTTGTGCAGGGACAGTTCTAAACACGGGAAACACATGGCACTTCACAGGCATACTTTAGACACCCCCCAGGTACGATATTTAAAGGAATATTTGACTTTTTTTTTTCACTTTATGCATCATTAAAATGACTGCTTCCGAAAAACGACCGTTTTTAAAACTTCTTTTTGCATTGATACATGTCCCCTGGTGCAGAACCCGGGTTCCCAAACCCTTTTTAGGACAATAACATGCTTAATAGTCGTTATAATTAGCACATTAGATTTCGAACGTTCGCATCCATTGTATTTAATAGGGTTCTAACGTTCGTGCGAACTTTCGGTCAGTTCGCGGGTTCTGGTGCAAACCGAACCCGGGGGTGTTCGGCTCATCACTACCCAGGAGACACAGTATCTCAATCTTTGCCTAGGAAAAGCAGTGAAAATCTCCCCTTCTGGGGCAAGGGATTATGTCCCCTGTAATTTGGCAGCCATCTATTCTCCATTCAATGGCATTGGGCTCTTTGGGAACTACAATTACCATGAGGCTCCAGCAGCAGGGAAGCAGATGAAGGAAGCAGGGGGATTTAGCGAGCCGATATAGACACCCACCACCTGATGCTTACAGTCAGGGCCAAGACTGGGGGGGGGGTGCCCCAGGCGCCACATTGAGAGGGGCGCCGCAGCTTACAGAAGTAGTGAGAGCAACATCACTACTCTTGTCAATCCAGTGAGTAGGAGAGAACCAGGCTGTGGGGAGCAAAGGTGCGGACTGTGCTCTCCCCCTAATTCATCCTATCGGTGCAGTGCTCCTGATCGCACAGAACAGATCTTTAGTCAAAAACAATTGTTCTCTCTCCTTGGCTGTTTCCTTTGTTTCCCCTTGGTTGTTTTGCTCTCATGGTGGACGGCTGTTGGGCATCCCAATGTGCCAGGGATCAAAGGGAGCCTGAAGGAGGACAGCAGTGGGGGTGCAGGGAGCTGAGTGTAGTGGTGAGAGAGTGGGGCCAGAGTGATATGCAGAAGAATATGCGCGCCCCCCTTCCCCCCTCTTCCCCCAACAGTGGTACACAGCAGCAATGATCTGTCCCGAGGAGCTTAGAGGCAAATCGCTTGTTATAAGTATTGTTAAAGTTTACATATCATTTATACTGTTTAAATATTGATTGTCTTAGTTTATAATAGTGTTTCCTGTCATATTATAGGGTGGCAGTAAAAAATGTGCTCCATCAGTAAATTTTTCATGTTTTGTCAGTAAGAAAAGTTGTGTGTGTGTGTGTGTGTGTGTGTGGGGGGGGGGGGTATTAGTACCACTGCTGTAGTCACCCAAAGAAACACTAATTTGCTGGGGTTAATCCTTCTGCACTTAAAATATTGTGACTAGTGTATATATAAGTTTATTTATATACAGTATATATACTGTATATATAATTTTTATATAAATCTGGTACTGACTTTGAGGTTTTCTGTTTAGATTTATCTGCAAATTACTTTGATATAAAACATTCACAGTATATCAGTAGTAATGATAAAGTGCTAGTGATAGGAACTTCAGTAAGCTACCTCGGAAAGGGCTCTTTGTGTTTTATAGCTTGATTTACATGGTGTTGCCAATGCTTTATTTATGTAATATCTGTGCAATAAATGATAAGAAGTGCTCTCATGCTCCCAAAATAAAGTAGTTTAGCAGCACTCCATTTTCCTGGGATATTCCTTGGACTCTAGCCTACAGGAGGTATCCTTTCTTACATCTACAGCAACAGGCGACTGAGCTGGCAGCCCCTTCCCCTTCTGGCTTGTCTGTCGCACAAATACTTCCACATAGGTCCCAGTGTTTGGAATGTTAACAGGGGCTCTGTCTGTACACATGTTTGAAAAGGGTCATTTTTGTTGTCTAGATGAAGTGTTTTATAAAAATAAAAAAAAACAATAGACAGTGACTGGGCCAGTTATTTTCTGTGCAACTGTAACCAGCTGATTACTAACTAAGTAATAGCAAATTAAAGTAGAACTCGAAGCAAAACTTTTTTTTTTTTTTTTCATTTTGGATAGTGTAAGGGAGGATTATAACCCCTTTCAGATTTTTTTTTACCATCTGTCCCATAGCCAAACAGGAAGTGAGAGGAAATCTCTGCAAATTAAGGGGATTCCTTGGGGACCCCCAGGTCACTAGAACTAGTGCCCCCATTGGAATTCCCCCTCTATTACTTTTCTGGGACAACCCAAATTGTGGGATTTTCTTTTACTTTCACTTTCAATGATAATTGTAAACAGGACAAACAGAGAGGGTGAATCTCCTTAACGGGGGCATAAACAGCAGTACAAACTGACAAGTGTTCTAATCCCACTCCACTCCAATACTACAAAAAAAAATGATTTGCCTCTAGTTTAGGGTGACCAGCCATCCCCAGTTTCCGGGGACAGTTCCCGGACTGAGGACACTGTCCCTGGACCAAGTCTGTCCCCGGTTTTGTCCCCGGATTGGATTTGAACAGCGGCTGGGGCAATTTCAAAGACAGTCAGTGCAGAATAAAAAAAATTAAAAATCAGAATTACACACCCCTGCTCTGCCGCTCATACTAGCTTAAGGGGGGGGGGTGTATTTTTGTCCATTATCTGTGCCCCTTTCTGATGATCATGTGCTGGTCGGCGCGGAGGCAATATTTCTTCAGTTTCGGGTGCATGCCTATTCGGCTCCGCTCGCTTATTCTTCTGCCTTGGCTCAAGTCCCGGCCAGCCGCCTGCCTGTTTATCTTCTTGCCTTATCTGGTGGAGTGATCTTCCTCCGCTATCCACCCAGTAGTAGCCGGAGCCCGGAGAGTAAGACTCGGGCGATGGCGACGACGGGCAGAGAGCCGCTGATTGCCACCTTTACTTGTAAAAACAATATGTCCCCGGATTATATTTAAAAAATCTGGTCACCTTACTCTAGTTATACTTTAAATTGTTTGATAACCCCCCCAAAAAAATAAAAAATAAGATCCTGGTCCCTTAAATCAGATTAAACAGCACCGTGCTTGTGCTGTGTAATCTGCTCCCCTCTAAACTGTAAAAAAATCTGGCTGATCCTGCCACTTCCTGTATACCCCTCTCTGCACTGACCACGAAAATCAGGGCCCTCTGCCTTGACCACCGTGGTCAGAGTATGTCCCTTCATCATCCGCAGCTGTCCTCTCTGCACTCCTCTCTCCCCCTCACCCCCTCTTCCCTGCCTGTCAGCTCCGTGTCTGTGTCTCTGTGTCTGACTGGCCCCCCCGCCGCTATTATTCAAAATAAAAAAACTTACAATGGTCACTGCCAGCCTCTCTATTATAGGCAGGCATATCACCCTGTGTAAGTTTTTCCCAAAAACGAGGCTTGTAAATACCTATTTACAGCTATCTTCAGGCCGGTCGCGTGACTCGTGGCCGCTTTACATCTCTGAGACAGGGCTTCTGCAAGAGGGGCTGAGCGGCCATGGCTGGCGTCAAAGGGAGATCTGGGCCTCTCCTACAGAAGCCATGTATCGGAGCTGCAAAGCGGCTGTGAGTCACATGACCAGTCTGAAGATTGCTCTAAATAGGCATTTACAAGCCTCGTTTTTAGAAATGACTTACATAGTGTGGTATGCCTTCCTATAATAGAGGGGCTGGCAGTGATTTTTAATTTAGACTTAGCAAACACTTTAAGTCCCCCAGGAAATTTAAATCCTAAAGCAAAGTGGTGTCATCAATTGTAGCCCAGTTTATTCTAGCCCAAAAAAGTTTAACCTTCTAAAGCAAAATTTATAGGGTAGGAAAAAAAGAAGTTCAAAAGCAGAGAAAATGAGGATCATTGAGCAGGAGAACCTTTCATTATGATGTAAAATTGACAATCCTTTTATAAGAACTTGATATATTTTTTAAATCAGATTGTATCATTTGATTATGTCTTGAAATAGTACAGTCCTTAGTACCAGGTCTGTAATAGCATAGATTAGAAATCACATTAGAAAAACATGCAGTATTGTAGTTTCTGTATGAACATTTTGGCTGAGCGGCTCAATGAGGTCATGTTTAATACAAAGCAATGATGATGCATTAGTAACCCATAGGAACCATGACACATTTCAGTTTATTAAAGTCAAACTAGTGAATGTTAAAATCAGATTGCTTGTTGTGGGTTATGGTGCCTTGTATATTGCTATTTGATGTATAATAACCCATCAATTCATCCAGCAATTCAATGAAGACTTGTAAACTCGAGTTGAAAGATTCTGTTTTGTAAGGAAAGATATTGAGTATTATCATTAAATCTTAAAATATCTCTAAAGGCAAAACTTTTATTTTTTAGTTTTGAATAGAGTGGAGAGGGATTAGAACCCCATGTCAGTTTTTATTGCTGTGTCCCCATTGGGGAGATTCACCCTCTTTATTTTTCCTGTTTACCGTTATCATCGAAAGTGTAAAAGACAATCCAAAACTCTTGGTAGACACCAGAACAGGAATACAGGGGGAAACTTCCAATGGGGACTCTAGTTTTGGTGACACCCTGGGATTCTCTCACTTAGGAGGTATTTCCTTTCACTTTCTGTTTTGGTTAAGGGCCAGGAAGAGAAGGGAAATCTATCCAATGAGAAAGATATGTAAAAAAAAGCTACCAGGGGTTATAATCCTCAATTACTCCAAAATAAACAAAACATGCTTTAGGCCCCTTTCACACGGACGGATAGAATGGTGCTTTTAGCTGCGGATTTTCTAGTTTTCTACCGCAGCTAAAAGCACACAATGCTTTCCTATGGCCCCATTCACACACAGCGTTTAGCTGCGATTTCGTTACATGCGGTTCGGTGCGAATAGAAAAAATAGAATTTAATGCGTCCAGGTGCGATGTAGTGCAGCTACAGTATATGCACATAACCGCAGGTAATCGCAGTCTTTTGTGTCAACTGCGGATAGCAGCGTGAGAAAAAAAAAGAACAACAGGAAGCACATCATAATCAGTAGGTAAAAAAAGGGTTGCTATGGGAATGACTACCGCAGTTAAACGCGGCCGCATGTAACCGCACGTAAACGCAGGTATTTGCAATGTATAAATGCAGCTAATCGCAGTGCATGGAGCCTTGAGTTAATTAGACCGAAGTAAAGGTGGTAACCACAAGCATCCAATTATGTACTTGGACTTAGATTTTTTTTTCCCCATGATTGGATGTCTAAGGTGAACCCAGGCTTACGTCCCTGCTCTTTAGCTACTTATAACACCCAACTTTCTTAGATGGGAAAGAGGGACCCCCTTTAGCACAAAGTATACAGGAATAGAACACATCACATGCCACATTCCCAGTTACGTGGACCATAAAGAACTAGTAAGCAAAAAATGACTGACTAAACCCACAAGTTCTTTTTCCATCACTATGCTTCCTTTAGCCCTGGTTCACACTAGTGCGATTTACAAATCTCATGTTTTGAGTGCGATTTGGCACTCCGATTTCTTTCCCAATCACTTCTGATTTTGTTCCGATTTCTTTAGTATTTGTTTGCGATTTCTGGAGCCTACTTACGATTTGCAGATAGTATGATTTGTACTTATTCCAATGAAAAGCAAGCTGATTTGTGACTTACCGTATATACTCGAGTATAAGCCGACCCGAATATAAGCCGAAGCACCTAATTTTACCACAAAAACTGGGAAAACTTATTGACTCGAGTATAAGCCTAGAGTGTGCCTCACTTTGCCTCACTGTGTCCATGACTAGACTGACGTTTAACATGGGAGTCTATGGAAGGGGTGCCTGGTTTGAAAAATTGGTGCTCCTCAGCTGTAGGTCCCCTGGACAAGAAACTTTGCAAACCTGTAGAGGAAGAGTGGGGCTACATGTGTGCCAAGTTTGGGGTCCACAGGACCTACGACCGGCTGGTACCGGGTCCGCAAAGTCACCAGAGAAATGACCGTTTAACATGGGAGTCTATGGAAGGAGTGCCCGGTTTTGAAAAATCGGTGCTCCCCGGCCGTAGGTCCCCCGGACAAGAAACTTTGCACACTTGTAGAGGAAGAGTGGGGCTATATGTGTGCCAAGTTTGGGGTCCAGGGGACCTACGGCCGGCCAGTACCAGCTCCCTAAAGTTCGGGAGATCAGGCGCAAAAAGGTGACTCGAGTATAAGCCGAGGGGGGCATTTTCAGCACAAAAAATTGTGCTTAAAAACTCGGCTTATACTCGAGTATATACGGTAATAAAGATGGCAGAGCTGGCTGTGAAAAAAAAAAAAGTCTTGCTCCAAACTCCTCCCTGTAACACCTTCTAGGGGAGGGGACAGGTCAGCTGTTTTCATACACATAGCAGCGCTGGCAGGGTTAAAAAAAAAGTCCTGCTCCAAACTCCTCACGAAAACACCTGCTAGGGGAGGGGACAAATCAGCTGAAGCTGCAATGACATCACCAAAAAAAAAAAAAAAGACTGCTCCAAATCGCACTGATATAAACAGTACTGCGATTTCAGGTCGATTTTCATAGCACTCTATAGATGTTAAATCGACCTGAAATCGCAAAAAAGTAATACAAAAACCTTTTGGAAATCGCTAGTGTCTTGTGTCGCACCAATTAGCACATTTCCATTGAAATCCATGGGGTGCGACTTCAGGTACGATTTTGAAATCGCATGTCGCACCTGAAATCGCACCAGTGTGAACCAGGGCTTATACTGACTTTATTTTAATAATGATGTGATAATAAAAAAAGATCAGGTGAATGGTTTAGTGTAGTGCAGCCTTTCTCAATCTTTTTAATACAGAGGAACCCTTAAAAGTAATTTTTATATCTTGGAGAACAACTGCAAAATCATTACATCTCTAGATCACAGCACAAAAACAAAACAAAAAAGAATGAAATGTATCTAGCATATTTAACGGTCCCCTGCTCTATAAGGAAGTATCAACAATCGTGAAATGGAGCAAAATAATTAAGGCCACAAAAGAAACACCAGCTGTGAAAATTGTAATATCCTCCACATTGGTGTCAGTGGAAATGTGCCTCCTTATAGTGTAGTTGGTTGGTAGTCCATTACATTGGAGGCTAATGGGATAAAGACCCGTTAGATTATTGGTCAGTAGGAGAAGAACACTTTTTCATTATGACCAGTGGGAAAACTGCCCCTGTTACCCTCAGCTAAAAAGATAATTAATATCAGTAGTTACCGGGAGCTGGAAACTCTTCATTACTCAAGGAACCCCTGGCAACCTCTGGAGGAGCCCCAGGGTTCCATGGAACCCTATTTGAGAAACCCTGATGTTGTGTAATGAATTTCGTAATTAAGTATTGCATTTATTATAGAGGTGTACACATCTGTCTAAAAAGAAGGACAACTGAAGAGAAAAGAGGGACAGAGGGATTTAGTTCCAAAAGAGAGACAGTTGGAAGGTACAATATGCCTATTTCACTTTTCAGTAAATCAAGTTACTATAGGACTTACATCCAATGGAGTATAATTTCGGAGCATTGCATTTAAATGAGCAGTATCATGTTTATGGTTTGAGCTTGGAGATTTCTGTGTCTATTTATACACCTTGGAAAGTGTGAGTGTCTACTACGTCTTCAATGATGGAGAATTTCCCTGCATCCCCTGCCCAGTGGACTTATTCAGCCATCCATGGTTATAAAACTTAAATCTCTCAGCTGATAAGAATATTCTCTGTGTTTATGTAATGTCTACTCCCCTTTAAATGAACAGATTATTATCATGTATATTAATAGTAACATAAACAATGTATGTGTGTGAAAAGAAACAGAGTGCTGGCCTGGTGTTTAATATAATAACACAGGCATATTCTACTACAATGAAAATAAAACCAAAAGCTGTTAAAGCAGAACTCCAGGTAAATGGCTAAATACAGTACATAGTTGTAATACCTATTTGAGAGTTGTTTAATCCATTGGTGAATTTGTATTTATGGTATCCATCCAATACTGAGATTTACACAGTCCTGCCAAACAGTAGAGCCAGGCCAGTGACCCTAAAGAGGAACTTTACCCTCGCCTTTCCAGTTTTTCTTTTGAGATTGTAGGCCACACCCACCCGGACCAAAACTTCCCCAGATACAGATCATTAAATAAACACTCAAGAACCATTATTTGGCAAAATTTTGGCCGCGACACCTTTATTGGTTTAAACAATTAATTTCCAATAACTGTTTATTATCACTCATATTTATTATCACTCATAACTTCAGATATATAATCACATAACAGATTTCTACCTGCTCAGTTATTAGAACTCGAGCAGTAGCTCAAACTTCAAATAACAATAGCAGTCCCCCCCAGAATCCGGGGTGACCCAACCACATAAGAGGTGTACGCGACTAGGGCGGGAGGGAGGGAGCTCCAATCTTCTTCAGCTGTCAGCTCCAATCTTCTTCAGTTGTCCTGCAGGCAAGAGGATGAGCCCCACACCTGCTTACCCTTAAATAGCCCAACCCCTTGCTTCCAGAGTATTCCCTGAAACCTCATTGGCTACTCCTGAAAACTCCCCCTAGCCTCTTAAAGAGGCAGTAACCTGACTGACTAACACCTAATGCTGCTTAATAATTTTTATTAAATCCTGGGATGGGGAGGCCACAATCTCAAGAAAGTGGCCCCATATTGTGCCCCCTTTTTTCATGAGATTGTAGGCCACACCCACCCGGACCAAAACTTCCCCAGATACAAATCATTAAATAAACACTCAAGAACCATTATTTGGCAAAATTTTGGCCGCGACACCTTTATTGGTTTAAACAATTAATTTCCAATAACTGTTTATTATCACTCATATTTATTATCACTCATAACTTCAGATATATAATCACATAACAGATTTCTACCTGCTCAGTTATTAGAACTCGAGCAGTAGCTCAAACTTCAAATAACAATAACAGTCCCCACACGACGGTCTTGAGCATCAAGACCGTCCCACCCCAACCGTTGCGGCCAACTCAATGCTGTTCTGTAATCCTAAATTAAAGATATCCATACCCACTTCCGACAAGTGAACACCATTCGACCTGTATAGACCCGGATAACCACCCTCCAGGTCCACATGCCGATAGGATAATCCACCAATCTGAGGCATGAACTTTTCCAGAGCCCTATTGACTCTTTTTCTCATCTTTTCCATAACCCTCCTCTGGTCAGAGGAGAGCCAGGAAAGACGAGCAACTGCCTCGGAAAAAACTAGTGTTGTACCTGGGGAAGTAACAATAAAACTATGCAAGTCACGCTTGATCATGTATAATAAATCCAACGTTTTTACATTACCCAAATCATTTCCTCCCAAATGCACAACCAAAATAGAAGGCGGCGGCCATACTTGACATAACCTGTTCAAATGAAAGTACAGTTGGGACCACTGAAGGCCTCTGATACCTTTCCAAAATAACCTAAAAGAGTTCGGATGTAGAGATAAATTAGTTGTATAACTGCGTTGGGCTGCTCGTTTGTGGGCCCAGTAGATAAATGAGTGCCCCAGAATCCAAACTGTGAGCTGGGAACCTAGAATTTAAACAAATAAATTAGGACGAACATATAACTTAAAACATTGAGACTTCCACCTCCCCATTTCTTTAATATCAGAATCCGGGAACCCTAACCGGGCCGCCTCAGAGGCTGCGCCTATCCGAAAGGAGTGGGAGGAAAACTTAAAGTTATTTAAACCCATTCTAACCAAACATTTCTTTAAAACAGCATCAAATTGGTATTTGGTCAGGGGATGTAAATTGACGTGAACTAGAAAAAAAACCCCTCCGGAAGGCCTAAACCCCATAAATTGCCTAACCGTGGCTACCGGGCACATGAATGCCTCATCGTGCTCCCGTAGATTGACCCAACGGCCTTTTCCACATTGATCAGTTTTTGAATGTTGTAGCCAAATGTGAACACCCGACTGATCCATCAACACCTGATCAAAAAGAATCCCTGAATTACCCTGCTTATTTGCCGGCACCAACTCCGAGATGCGGAAAGCACCAAAAAAGGCCAGCACAAAGGCTGTCTTAAATAGCAAATCTTCATACGGGGAAAAACAAACTACTACCAAACTTTCGCAAAGGCCCCTGAGGATGTCCAGAGAGATCGGCCTCCTATCATCCGAGACATACGTCACTCTCTTGTACCCCTTCAGTGCCTGTTTCACAGAAAAATATGAAGTACAGGCCCTTAAACCCAACAATCTGAAGAAAAATGAAATGCCGGCTAGCGTCTTCGTCACATGACTACTGGAAAAACGCTGCCGCATTAACATAGACAAAAATGCCAGAACATTGCCCTCAGAAGGCCTATTGAAATTAAAACCTGCAGTGCTAGCAAAGGACAACCAACTGCTCCATGCAGCGGTGTAACTGGACCAGGTCTTGGGAGCTAAGGAACCTCTAATAGCGCCCGTCACTGTCATCAAATCATCACCCACAAATGGTCCGGGCATGGGGTGCCCTCTGTGTCCGCTTCTGGAAGCAGAATCCGAAAACGGTCCATCTGGAAGCGAGACAGAGAATCGGCGATGTTATTCAAGATACCAGGAGTATACTTAACTTTCAACCAGATGTTAAATTTGAGGCACCTAAAAACCACCTGACGCAGTACTTTTATCACTAACCAAGAACTGGACGAAAGACAGTTAACCGCATACAGCACTCCTTTGTTATCGGATTCCACCAATATGCGCCTGTTCGCAAATTCTGAACCCCACAACTCCAAAGCCACCAAAATCGGGAACAACTCTAGGAGAACCACATTCTTGGTGGCCCCTGACCTTACCCAAGACTCCGGCCAAGCCGCACAGCACCAGTGCGTCTTCCATATAGCGCCGAAGCCTCTAGAGCCAGCAGCATCCGTGAATAGACAGAAATCTCGTGCTACCACAAAATCAGATTGAAAAAAGGACTTTCCATTATAGCAGTCAAGAAAACCAGACCAAACCTTCAAATCTTCTCTAAGCGGACTCGTCAGTCTGATGTGCGCCCGAGGCGATTTCAGACCTGATATTGCCATGTAAAGACGACGTGAAAAAATCCTGCCAACTGGCATGATTCGACATGCAAAGGCCAGGATACCCAAAAGTGATTGCATCTCCTTCAACTGTATCTTTTTCTTTTGCAACACCCTCGCAATCAACCATTTCAATTTCTCCAATTTTGCCACTGGCAAACGAAATTCCAACTTACAAGTATCTATTTCAATACCTAAAAATTCCAAAGTTGTGCTAGGTGGACAAGTTTTCTCTTCCGCCAGAGGGACACCAAAATCCAAAGCTAGTGCTTGAAATGATAGCAACAAATCAGAACAGATCCCAGAACTTGCTGGACCGACAAATAAAAAGTCGTCTAAATAGTGAACTATGCTATCTGAACTGGACTGAACACAAAGAACCCAATGGAGGAATGTAGAAAACGTCTCAAAATAAGCGCAAGACAGCGAACATCCCATTGGGAGACACATGTCAAAAAAGTACTGACCTTCAAAAGAAAAACCTAAAGAATTAAAAGCTGATGGGGAAACAGGCAGGAGCCGAAATGACAATTTTATGTCGGCCTTTGCTAACAATGCACCAGGGCCAAACGACCTAATCTTACTGATGGCCTCCTCAAAAGTGGCATAAGAAACTGAACATGCATCACTATTTATATCATCATTCAATGAATCACCTTTTGGATACGATAAATGGTGTATGAGCCTAAATTCATTAGGCTCACACTTGGGCACCACCCCCAACGGGGAGAGACGAAAATTACAAAAAGGGGGTTTCTCAAAAGGTCCTGCAATCCTGCCAGCCACAAGTTCCTTACACAATTTATCTCTTACTACCTGGGGAAAATGATCTACCGACTTCAAATTCCCCACCATTTTACACCCTTCCCCCAAAAAAGAAGGTAGCGGAAAACCCTGAGCAAAGCCCTCAAAGAGAAAACGAGCCTTCTCCTTGTTTGGGTAGTTGTCCAGCCACGGGCGCATTTTTTCCAGCCTCACTGGAGTGCAGGCTCTTGGGAAAAATATGCTGCGCCGAACTCGGACCTACGTTTGCGTGCCGCTTAAAACATTTAGTTGCTGGATGCGCCCCAGCGCAGACAGAACATTCGTGCCGGTACTTGCACGACGTGTTCCATCGGCATTGACTATCATTAAATGCGAAACAGCAGCCTTTTCTAAAAACTGCTGCTGTAGGGGTAACCGTGGGTTGTCTAGGTGCAACCGGTTTCTGCGGTAATATTAAGTTGAGCCACAGACCCACATCTTTCATTCCCCACCTAAGGGACTGGTGTATGGACAATTTTTGACGGAAGGACTCGTCATACCCCAAAGTTCTTATATGCCTCTAATATATGATCCAAGTGCTGGAAAAGACCCCCACACCGTTCTGGGTACTTCTCTGCCATAATACCAGAGTAGATACAAAAGGCCTGCAGCCAATTGTTAAAAGACCTGGGGATCAACTTACGCCGCTCATCCTCCCCTCTCTCATCACCCCTCCTATTGACCATGGAATTATTATGAAATAGCAGGAGAGAAAGAATGTCTACATAATCCCCTTTCCAGATTTTATCCTTAATTGCGGCATTCAAATGGTATCCTAAAGGGGATATTTCACAGGGCATGACATCTTTCATCAATGTCTCAGGGACATTAACACTAGCTGTGTGTAATGACTCAGGAGGTAACAGATCATTAACAGTTAATAAATTACTATGTGGAGCAGACAGTACAGGAGAAGCAGAGGCAACAAGAGGGTTAACTGGCATAGAGACCAGAGCAGAAGGAGAAACAGCAGGAACTGACATTTTAGTTAAGGAATGAACCAAAGAGGACAGAGAACCGACTAAGCCAGTTAACATGGTTAATTGATTTAACTCACCCACTGCTGGAGGCTGTGATACAGGGTGTTGAACCTCCTGCTCCAGCAGTGCTCTGGGGTCTGGGACTTGTAGAGCTTGCCCAACTGATAACTGTTGAGGCACCTCTGTGCCTTGCTGAGAGTTACTTGTATGCTGCTGGGGAGACTGCAGCGCAGGCTGACTCCCCCTAGAGTCATTTGCGGGCTGCTGGGGATGACCCCGCCGTCTTGCTCCTCTTCCCGCTGGGGACTGTGAGCAGGTCCTCCTCTTCTTGCTGCCGCGGCGGCCTCGTGTTGTCACGCCGCCATCTGTATCAGACCGTCCGTGTGGCACACTAACCTCTTCGGCTGCTTCCACAGCCCGACCGCAACGTTCAGGAGCTGCGCTCCTCCTCGCTCTCTCCCACAGGGCGGGCACAGGCACTCCCCGCCCTGCGCCATTAGCATGAGAATGCTCACCGCCCACCTCTAAGCCGCCTCCTTCAGTGACCTCCAGCCGTACCTCTTCCTCCGGAGCTAGAGCCAGGCACTGACGTAGCCATGCTTCCCCGCCTGTGCTGCCAGCCTTCTCAAGTAACTGCTTCACCAGGGCTTCCATCATTAAAGGTAGGCGAACTGCAGAGCTCCAATCTTCTTCAGCTGTCAGCTCCAATCTTCTTCAGTTGTCCTGCAGGCAAGAGGATGAGCCCCACACCTGCTTACCCTTAAATAGCCCAACCCCTTGCTTCCAGAGTATTCCCTGAAACCTCATTGGCTACTCCTGAAAACTCCCCCTAGCCTCTTAAAGAGGCAGTAACCTGACTGACTAACACCTAATGCTGCTTAATAATTTTAATTAAATCCTGGGATGGGGAGGCCACAATCTCAAGAAAGTGGCCCCATATTGTGCCCCCTTTTTTCATTACCCTCTTACTTACTGGGTTGTCCACAAAAAAAACATACCTACCCACCCAGTGAATCCAGCGATGTCTGGTGTAAATTGTTGCTCCGTCTAAAGCCTCGTACACACGACCGAGTTTCTCGGCAAGAACCAGCAAGAAACTTGCTGGCAGAGCTTTCTTGCCAAGTAAATCGGTCGTGTGTACGCGGCTTTCAGTTTTCTCATCAAGAAAACCGACAAGAATCACGACGAGAAAAATAGAGAACCTGCTCTCTATTTTCTCGTCGGGTTTCTCGTCGGCCTGTTTCTCGACGAGAAACCCGAGTGTGTGTACACTTACCTGTCGCCGTGGAAACCCGCGCATGCTCGAAATGACTTTGACGCATGCGCGGTAGCTTCCTAGGCATAGGTAGGGTGAAGCAAGATGGCGGCGACGGCATCGAATGTGACGAGCGCACGCTCGCCGTAGTCGATGACGTCACCGTGTTCGCTCCATTCAAAGAACCGCGGGTTCTTTGAATGAAGCGTCTGTACACTCGGCCGGGACAAGTTTCTTGTCCAAGAATCTCGTCAAGAAAAACAACGTGTTTTTTCTTGGCCGTGTGTACGAGGCCTCACTCTCTGTGACATCATCAGAAAGCCAGCTTTCCCTCTGGGGGGCTCTTTGATTGGAGCTTCCTGATCGTGTGAGGTGGCACATGTGCAGCATGGTGACAATTTCCCAGAGATATGTGACAATGGTATCCCAGGAGGCTTTATGCGGGGGTGATGCTCTTGCTTTTAACAGTTGTGTGATATGGAGGGAGGAAGCAGGAAATTCACAGTTGTGGAAGAAGGTGAAGGTCGGCTTTAATTTTTACTAGTGCAGTAATATGGCCCAATTAGGTCACCTCCCTGCCCCCCAGCCTGTAAATGGGGATTGGTGAAGTAATTACTCTCCTTTTGCCTGTCTGCATATACTTTGTTGGCACATGTGCAACACACACAGCACAGCTAATTGGCCTCAGGTGATGCCACTCCTACTTTGTATTGGGTATTATTACGTGATACCAAGCTAACACTTACGCTGTACACTTTGCATTATGAAATACATTTTTTTTTAAATACCATATTTATCGGCGTATGACACGCACAGGCGTATAACACGCACCCTAACTTTAAGAGGGAAGTTTCAGGAAAAAAACTTTCCACAGCCCCCTGCATATAACACGCAGGCACAGTTTACCCTCTATTTTTAGGATAAAAAAGTAATTGTTATACGACAATATTTCATAAGAAAATAACATTATTTTTTCTTATATTGGCATGGACTCCAGCTTTAAAGCCCAACACCACTTCCTTTTTAACCACTTCGATACCGGGTACATTTACCCCCTTACTGCCCCAATTTTCAGCTTCAGCACTGTCACACTTTGAATGACAATTGTGTGGTTGTGCTACACTGTACCCATATGACATTTCTTTCACACAAATAGAGCTTTATTTTGGTGGTATTTAATCACCATTGTTTTTTTTTTTTTGCTAAATAAACGAAAATTTTGAAAATAAATAATCTTTGCTCATAAATTTAGGCCAAACTGTATTCTGCTACATTCCTTTGGTGGTGATCCATCCAGTCACAGTTCCAGAGGTCAGTGTGTTGATCCTGCCATGGTTCCAGGAGTCGGACAGCGACAGACATCCAGCCTGAGAGGGATCCCAGCTAAACTTGGTAACAGCAGCCCCTCAGATCACGTCTGTGTCTCTCTCAATCCCTCATCAACTGACTTTTATGTCAGGACACAAAATTGAGTCTTTTACATTCCTGTCAGCAAAGCATGCTGGTATTTGTATTTCTCCCTGTATACCAGTCTAGGGGGGCATTTTGTGGGAACTGCATGTTCCAGAATCCATTGCAACTCTCCCTGCAGTTCAGTACAGTCTCTCCCATTGGCTGTTGTAACTGTGCCTTTAATTGTTTTTCTTCTTACGGCCAATAGGGGCACAAGAGAGGCTGCTCAATGCACAGCCCTGTGAATGTCAGCTCACATTACATTACTCAGTCAGTGAAAACAGGAAGAAGGAGGGGGTGAAAAAGCCCATGCAGACATGACAGCCAGCTCTCCCCCCTCTTTCAGGCTGGAAAGCCTGTGTACATGCAGTCATCTGTGTTAATGTAAGTCTTTGGCTGCAATACCCGCTACACACCGTTGCCAGTGCAGTACAGCGTCATCATATAACTAGTTTGGCGGTGACCAGGGACACTGACTGGTGACAGTATATTAAAGAAAAAAATAATAATAATTTTTTTCAATGTTCTAAAAAATATATATATATATTTTTTACATGTGTAGTGGGGTATCGTTTTCACCCACAGACTACAGTTCCCAGCATGCTTTGAGGCACCCAGGGTGCATTTCCCAGCGCAAGGACTGCTGGGGCGGACTTTAAAAGGGAGAGGCGGGCCCCAGTCTTTCTCTTTGGACACCGCCCTCCCAGCAAGAGGATCCCTGTGCTGTAGACATGTGCGATTAGTTTCGTACGAATCGGAAATTCGTACGAATTTTTCAAAATTTGTACATTTGTACGAATCCGAATTACAAATTTTTACGAATTCTGTACGAAATACAAAATTTTGTTTACGAATTTTGGCTCCAAATTATCCGAATCCAAACTACCAATTAACGAATTTCAACTAATATGAAAGAAATTATAGCGGATATAACGAATGATTCGAATGAATTCGAGATTCAGTATAACGAATATCGACACTCTACGAATAATAACAAATTTGTTTTCGGTCCAAATTTCTTTACTACAGAAACATGTGACTGTTGGTTGACCAATCAGAGGTTTTCTTCTGATGCTGAGGCCTACAGGGCAGGCCCGATCATGTGACTTCCCTTTGTGGGTTAGTTAGTGTAGTGGAGCAGATCACACAATTATTTGTCTGTGCATCTGAGCGAATATCTTTGCAATCCTTTGATTTTCGTTGTTCATTTTAGTTTATATCTCTTGTAGTGTGCGAGTGTATCATATGTTAGTGTTTAGTTTCTGGTTTTATTCGTTTTTTGGGTGGTTTTGAGAGATAATTTTATTTTTTTATTTCTTGTTTCATTTAGTTAATATTTTGTTATTTTCTGTTGGTATAATTTTTTTTTTTTGTACATTTGGTGATTTTGGTGTTAGTTTGCTGCGATCAAAATCATATATTTTTTTTGTCTATATTTTTCTAACTTTTAAAGGAAAAATGAGCAGCAAACAAGGCCAAAAAAGCAGTAAGAGTGCTGCTGGGAGAGGGAGAGCTATGAGCCGTGTACATGAGCAGCAGGTGGGACGTTCTGTCTCTGTGCCCTCTGAGCTCAGCTCACCTCCCATAAAGCTGAGGCGAACGGGAGTGAAGACTGCTGGTGGTAAAGAGCCTGGCAAACAGCAGACATTTGCACGTCGCCAGCTGTTCCAGGATTTACCTCCTAGAACCAGCAGCACAGTTCAAGTTCATAGCAAAAGTGGCGCTACCACCTCTGCCACTGCTGCTGGTAGCATGGTGCCCATTGGTACCTTTTATGGAAGAGGATAGTTACGAATAACCGCGATGTATTAGAAAAGTACGAATTCATTCGAAGCACGCAGTGCCGCAGCGCCACTGTCAGACATGTAAATTTACGAATCAACGAACCAAAAAAAAGTTACGAATGTACAAATCCATTCGAAGCACGTTAGACAGCGCCATTGTGAGAGACACGTAAAATTACAAATCAACAAACAAAAAAAAGTAACGAATTTACGAATCCATTCGAAGCACGTTAGGCAGCGCCATTGTAAGAGACACGGAAAATTACGAATCAACAAACAAAAAAAAAAGTTACGAAAGTAGGAGTTGTGTCCAGAATCAACGAAAATAATGTACTCTACCGAAAGTACGAATTATAAATCAACTAAAAATAAGGCTTTCAGAAATACGACTCATTCCGATTCAACGAAAAACGTTGCTTACGAAAATACGAATTAGTCCGAACACGAAAATCCCGTTTTACGAAATTACGAATTTTTTAGTTATGCACAAGTCTACTCTAGTCTACACAATAGACATGTGTTATGTAACCTTAATACGTTTTCGGATAATTCGTTATTATTCGTAGAGTGTCGATATTCGTTATCAAAATTAACGATTCGTCCAAAATTCGTATTTCGTACGAATCCGAATTAAATTCCGTACACGAATTACGAATTACAAATTTTTTAAAATACGAAACGGAACGGAACAAAACAAATTTTTTGACGGCTCCCATGTCTACTGTGCTGACCTGCTGTGCGTGCAAGGCCTGAAGCCTGGGCTTTGTACTTTCTTCCAGAGAGCCCTCCGCTCCACCGAGGAGCCTGCGGAGCGTCCGATCCTGCTGTGCAGCGCCATCATCAGGAGGACTGAAGACCCGGGCATCGTGGGCACTGTGAAGCGACTCACAGTAGCGGAGGTACCGGACAGGAATCGGTTCGGTCGGGTGAGAGAGCGCCAGCTCGGAACCGCATCTTGTTACCTTTGTTGCCTATTGACTCTATTCAGGCCCATCAGTGATTACATTTACATTCTGGGGAGACTGTCTGCTGAACTGAGTTTACTAGTCTCTCTAGCTTTACAAAGTTAGCGGTCATCGCTACCCCATTGGATTACAGTTTTATTCTTTATGTGCACCACAGTGTTTTGCTAGCGAAGAATTCTTCAACAAACTATACCCCAAGTTATAGTCAGGCCTGACTGGGTAGTATAGGACATTGCTGGGCGCCATATTTGCTCGCGAGGGAGGATAGCTGCAGCGGGGTTTATTAAACTGTCATTGCATTGCTGAATGTTATATCTTTTTATGAGTATACTTATATTGCAGGGATCTGCATGAGACACTGTATACTGTTTACCCTTACTACTTTTACCAATAGTAAAGAACTTATAGTTAAGTATATTGGTTGTCAGTGTCAATTACTGTGCTGTGTTATAAAGGGGTTTTGTGCCATACAATTAGAGAGTGCAATTATACCATCCCCTCCCTAACTGTGCCACGAGAGGTTAGAGGCTATTGCCAGGGGTTGATAGCGGTGCACTACAAGGCCAAAAAAACAAACAGGCAGCCCTCTTAACTGGGGGTATCGCTATACGTGGGGGCTCGGTTCCAGGATCCTTGTATATTGCACGCTGCAATCAAGCTGGTCAGAAGTACCAGCATGCACCCGCAGGCAGTGACACAGTGGTGCGCAGAGGAGGCTGTGGATCCAGTCCGGGCGGTAGCTATTGAACTCCCGGGAGGGATCCAACAAAGAGAAGAGGTAAAGCAGCTAATAATGTCAATATCCCCAAGATGGAAAGCATGGGCGGTGGATGTAAAGTCAGATACCTCGGGGGCATATGCACTAGTAGAATAGACAAGAGGAATCCCAGAAGAGTTCAAAGGGCAGAGTGTAAAGGACATAGATGACAGAACGTATCGCTTAGTGCATACTGGGGCTGTGAAGAGAGAGTCTCCACGAACCTCCCCACCGTTATCTCTGTCACTCTTCTCCAAAATGGGAGGCAGTAGCGACGCGAGAGCTCCGGAATCACCCCTGACAGCCATAGGGCCAGAACTGCTGACTGCTTTGGGAGACTTTGTTGCCAAGTGCCAGAAAACCAGCATGGTACATGTGGAAGCCGGGTACCGGAAACTCCGGGTGTTTTCAGGAACACAACCTGTGCCACCCGGGGAGGAAGACTTCGACACCTGGATTGAGCAGGCAATGCAGGCAGTAGAAGGTTGGGAAGTTCCAGAAGCGCAGAAGAAGCAGCGCATCAATGAAAGCTTGAAGGGTACTGCTGCTGAGGCTGTGAAAAATCTTAGATGCAGCAATACTGTGTGTACTGCGATGGATTATCTGTCTATGTTGCAGGAGGAATTTGGCCAGCTGGAGAAGGTGTCAGAGCTGGTGTATTAATTTGAACATACCCTCCAGCAGCCTCGGGAGAAGTTGTCTGAGTATGTCCGGAGGCTGAATAGAATGCTGTGCCAGATTGTACTGAGAAAGGGAATGTAGCCACAGGTCATAGACGCTGCCAGGATAAAGCAGATCCTGAGGGGAGCCTTACGTTCGGATCCAGTTTGGCTTTACCTGAAGACCTCTGATGGAGTCATGGCTTTGAGTTACCCAGACCTTTTGCGGATCATAAGGGACGAAAAGGCCTTGCTGAAGGATCAAGAGGGGGTTGAGAAGACCACTCCACCTGTTTCGGTGGGAGTCAGAACAGCAGTAGCCACCGAACATGACTCAGAAGTAGAAACCTTGAAGTCTCAAATGGCCCAAGTACTGGATTTATTGACCTCTTTATTGGCCAAGGACTCAGGAGCTAAGGAGAAAGAAGAGACCAAGAGGGAACCGGACCGAAATGTTCCCATTCCAACAACCCCAAAAATAAGGAAAGAAATTGTCTGCTTCAATTGTGGAGGAGCCGGCCACACTGGGAAAGTGTGCCCTAGTCCAGGGAGGAACTGAGAAACTCAATACCAGCAGGCGGAAAACTTCAGAGGGCCCCGGTGAAGGAGTCAGCCGGGCGCCCGCTACTTACAGAAAGCTCCAAGAAGACCCAAAATCAAGCAGAGCAAAAAGAGAAGGGAAACAATGCCCCTCCTAAAACCCCCCCATACCGCCTGTCGGGAGTTGAAATTTGACAACCGGAAAAAGATCAATGCATACCAGGTCCAACAAGGGTTGAGGTCCAGAGAAAAATGGAAGAAGAAGAAAATATCACTAGGGAAATTAAGGAAGCCAAAGGAAGAAATACCCTAAAAGAAGTTCCCAGATAAATTAATTGGACCCTCCCCTCTTGTCCCCGTTCAAGTGGAGGGAGTCTACACTAAGGCTCTCCTAGATACAGGAGCCCAAGTGACTCTCTTATACAGAGACTTTTATCGGAAGCATTTGAGTCACGTGCCTTTGCAGAAGCTGGAAGACCTACATATAGGGGGAATTGGCACTCGTAGCTTTCCCTATGACGGGTATGTCTCAATCAGGCTGGCTTTTGATCTATCAGTGACGGGAAAGGCGGAGGTCTTTGACACCCTGGCTGGCGGTAGTTTGTCCTCGCCCGTTAGGGGCAAACACCAGTTCCATGTTGATAGGGACCAACACTGACCTGGTCAGGAGACTGCTGACCCCTCTAGTGAAGGAGCGAAGTTCTCCCAAACAGGAGATTCACCCCATGCTGCAACAGGTCTTCCAGAAGTTGATCCTGGAGCAAAAGGCCCCAGGAGAGGGGGTGGCAAGTGTCTGGAGACTGTCCAGAAGAGAGAAGATACTGCAGCCTGGTGAGGTGACCTGTCTTCAGGCTACGGTGAAACTCTCCTGGGAGCAGCCGGGTCCCTTTGTGGTCATGGAGCCAGACCCCTTCAACACTCATCAAGGATTGGAAGTGATCCCTGAGGTGGTCCCGTTGAGGGCATTGAAGAAGGCGAAGGGCCAGATTCCAGTGAGCGTCAGAAATGTCACTAATTCTCCTGTGAAGATCCCAGCCCGGGTACTACTGGGCAAAGTGAATCCTGCTACCCCAGTGACCCTGTCTGAATTAAAGACGGAGGGAGGAGAAGCCACCCTGGAGGAGCTCTGTCTGGAAGATACCACCTTGCCAATAAAGTGGAAAGAGAGAGCCAAGGCTCAGCTGACCAGATGGAGAAAAATATTCTCGGAAGATGAGTTTGACGTGGGGTGTGCGAGGAGTGCCACCCATAAAATCCGTCTTCAGGAAGACAAACCCTTCCGGGAGAGGGTCCGACGAGTTCCCCTGGCTGACTTGGAAGATTTGCATGAGCAGTTGACAGAGCTCAAGAGGACAGGGGTCATTCGAGAGTCCAGAAGTCCATATGCCTCCCCCATCATGGTGGTAAGGAAGAAAAATGGGTCACTGAGACTCTGCATAGACTACAGGACTCTCAATAGGAGGACCATCCCCGACCAGTACACTACCCCCAGGATAGAAGATGCTTTGCAGAGTCTGTCTGGGGCCAAGTGGTTCAGTGTCATGGACCTGAAGAGTGGGTATTATCAAATCCCAATGCACCCTGCAGATAGAGAGAAGACGGCCTTCATCACCCCAGTGGGATTCTATGAATTCAATAGGATGCCTCAAGGCCTGTCGGGAGCCCCCGCTACTTTCCAGAGGTTGATGGAGAAGACAGTTGGGGACATGAATCTTATCGAAGTCCTGGTGTACCTAGATGACATCATTGTCTTCGGGAAGACTCTGGAGGAGCATGAAGAAAGGTTGGAGAAAGTCCTGAAGAGACTCAGTGAAGAGGGACTAAAACTCTCCAGGGAAAAATGCCAGTTCTACCAGCCCTCGGGCCACTATCTGGGACACATAGTATCTGCAGAAGGAGTGTCTACAGATCCCAATAAACTGGACGCAGTCACCTCCTGGCCCAGACCAACTACAGTGACTGAGCTCAGATCCTTCCTGGGGTTCTGCTCTTACTACCGTAGATTTGTGCAAGGGTTTGCAAAGATTGCCAAACCCCTGAATGAGCTACTGAAGACGGAAGGGGAGGAAGGTGATACTGGCCCCAGGAAGCCTGGAGAGTCTGTGGAAGACCAGTGGACAGGGGAGTGTGAAGCAGCCTTCCAAATGTTGAAGAAGAGTCTGAACACTGCACCAGTCCTGGCCTATGCTGATCCCAAGAAGCCATATGAACTGCATGTAGATGCCAGCCATGACAGACTAGGAGGTGTGCTGTACCAAGAATATGAAGGAAAGCTGCGCCCAGTTGCCTACGTTAGTAGAAGTCTGGCACCAGCAGAAAAGAACTACCCCACCCACAAGTTGGAGTTCCTGGCCCTAAAGTGGGCAGTCGTGTATAAACTCAGAGATTACCTGTGTAGCGACCTCACCCCTTTCACCCCTTCTCATTCACGGCTTGTTTGTCTCGTCTAGGGGTTAGTACTGGGGGGAGGGATGAGATACACCACGGCCCATGTCCTCCAGAGAGACTGGAGGTGAAAGCCAGAACTATCGGGTTTTGTGTGTATGGCCTAGAGTAAAATCCTTTACTGAAGGACCCCCCTTTGCTTCCAGTAACTGAAGTTCCACACACTGAACACGGTCCAACTCGTATTTATTCTTCTCAACAAATAGTCATTCAGCACAGACAGGTTGGGACCCAATGAACAGTTCAGTATTTGTAGGGAGTAGGTCAAGGCACAATCCTTTTTTGGATAGAGCTAACCACTGTGGTGTCACCAATGGCGAATAGTCACTGCCACTGACTATATTGAACAGAACATGGATTACCTTCGCTAACGTAGCCCCTATCAGGGGGAAGACATCCGTCCAAGACAGTTACCGGAGGCCTCCAAAGTCACTGATTTATTTTCATTGATGGGAGGAGAAGGAGGGAGAACAAAACAACAACAGCTCCCATTTCTCCAAAGAGTAAAACATCCCAAAAAAAAAAGTTAGAGCACAATCCCTGTAATTTAGCAATAAAAGAAATGGAAAGGAGTCTCTTTCTCCTATAAATAGAACTTTGGATCCGGCAAATACAAAGGCTTTAAGTGCTGGTCAAAAGCCTCCACATTGTACTCAATGTTCCCTCCATCCTTCCGACAAATTACCACCTTGTCCGCACGGATGTGCCTTCCCACCATCCACTCCGCCTTACAGTCCTTAAATTTTCTGGTGACCGTAGGTGAGCATGAGAGGTATCGGCGTGCATGAGGTACTTTCAGCTTTGTCCAGACAAAATCATTGTACCACTGCTGCCGAAAAACTTCCACCTCGTAGAACAATTTTCGGGGCAGATATGGGTATTCGCACCCATATTCTCTGGCAACTTTTTGACAAAAGAGACGCTGCAGCCTAGCCAGAGATGGCATTGTGGCACGGTCCCCTACTCCAGGTAGAACAATGGACTCCGGATGGTGAGGTACATTCACCACCTCTGTAGATTTGGGCCTAGGAGCCCGCAGTGATGCACGTTGCACTCCCGCAACAGGAGCAGCTGAAACAGCCACTGGCTCAAGAAGTGGGATCACAGACAGGGAACCAGATTCCTCCCTAGGCTCTGAGGCCTCCACTCGGGGTGTACTATCCCCAATGGACATAGGTGGGTCCCTTAAGACACGGAATGAGGGTAACGGCAACTTGTCCCATCCCTTCTTGTGGAAGATCTCATCTATCTCCCCATCATCACCGGCATCAGATAGCGACTCTAGGTCGGAGGTGTCATAACACTCTGCGGGCAGGTAATTCCCCGTAGACACGGAATCACCCCCCTCGATGGGTTCCACCGACCGTGGGCTCCCGACACCTCCAACCACACACACAGTCCCAACCCCTGGCTCACCTGGGCCTTTTGAAGAACAGGGATGTCCAGGGCTCTTCCCTCCGCATCCATCCAGGCCATGCAAGCGGCGGGGCGAAGCTCTTCCACGACCACAGGATGCCATCACCAGGCCAACTTTTCTCGGCGGTGGAAGCAGGGAGCTTGTGATGACCGAGGCAGCATCCTCGGATTTCTCTCTCTCAATCTCCTTTGGGGCAGCCACTTCGCCCTGGTCAGTACGCGCAGGAAACGCATAGGCATCGATCTCTCCCCCCGGAGTGGCAGTACCTGTGAGGTAGTTGAGGTGGAAGGCGGGCGGCCTTTCTGTGGATGGCTCCACCTCGAAGAGGAACTCTTTGCAGACCTCACATCGCCCGAACGGCTTCAACTGCACCACCAGTCCCGAACAGCCGGGACAGATCACACCGAGGGCCTCTATGTCTCTGCAGGTATACAGAGCCAACCACCCCCGGGGCCTCAGTCTTATTCCTGTGTCCGTAATCGGGGCAGCAAAAGAAGTCATCTCCGTGATGGAAGAAGCAGAAATCCACGGGGTATTTGAAGTCATCCTGACTGTTCGCTGCTCCAATGCGCACTGACCCTTTCGTGCCGGAATCTCACTGTGTGTCCTTCCACATGGCCAGACTCCTCCCACACTCTGCATTTGTTCTCTGGCTTTTCCTTCTCCCCGCCCACGAACTGCACAGCTATGGTGTGCCTCGTAGCGCGTTGGCCAATATGGCCGACCTACTCGGAACTCCTCCGGACAGCAAAGTTCAAATTCAGACACAACACACATCCTGGACACGATGCCCCCACGTGTAGCGACCTCACCCCTCTCACCCCTTCTCATTCACGGCTTGTTTGTCTCGTCTAGGGGTTAGTACTGGGGGGAGGGATGAGATACACCACGGCCCATGTCCTCCAGAGAGACTGGAGGTGAAAGCCAGAACTATCGGGTTTTGTGTGTATGTCCTAGAGTCAAATCCTTTACTGAATGACCCCCCTTTGCTTACAGTAACTGAAGTTCCACACACTGAAAACAGTCCAACTCATATTTATTCTTCTCAACAAATAGTCATTCAGCACAGACAGGTTGGGACCCAATGAACAGTTCAGTATTTGTAGGGAGTAGGTCGAGGCACAATCCTTTTTTAAATAGAGCTAACCACTGTGGTGTCACCAATGGCAAATAGTCATTGCCACTGACTATATTGAACAGAACATGGATTACCTTCGCTAACGTAGCCCCTATCAGGGGGAAGACATCCGTCCAAGACAGTTACCGGAGGCCTCTCTGTCACCAGCAATGCTGCGCTGGACTCTCCGGAGAAGTTCCGCTCACCGGCCTCCTCGTCTCAGACACAGGCACCCAAGGAGTTAGGGCCCCCTCGGATTCCTCCACCCTCGCGGAACTCAGTCGAAGGTACTGAGCTTCAGGCTTCCGCCATAGTACCTCACCCCAGGCTAAAGGTGCCTGAGATGGACTCCATCTCCCGCTCCGGCCAGGTCGAGGGCACCTGGGCCTGGAACTCCGGAACGCCAGCACCCAGGCTGAAGGTGCCATGGTGCGGCCGCGTCCTCTGAACTCTGAACCCCAAGGTCATTGCGTCCGCCCCCTTTATCTCCTCTCCCTTTGCATCACAGCAGGTTCCCCGCCCCGCTGTACCAGCCCTAGGAAAGGACAAAAAGGGATGCAGCCTTGCGGTGAGTGTTCAGCTCCGGCCCAGGGCAACAGCGCCACCCACAGGCCGCAGGGAACCTCACACCACCAGAGTCCTCCAAGAACCACAAAAGGGTCTCAGATTCCCTAACAATCAGTGCATCTGGGTTACACTACCACCCAGAAAAGTGTAACACCTCATGCAACCCAACATGTAATTGCCATCATCCCGAATATATGTGGAAAATGAGAAAACCTCTATTGTTGGGATTTTGGAGGCAATGCAAAAAAAGGGGGGGAGGAAAAACCTCAATTTAAAAATATCTGAATATTTATTTGTAACAAAACCGTATAAAACGGACACATATATAAAATTACAAAATTGTACAAAAAGGCACATATAAACATGGATATTGTACAATAACTACATAAATCGAACATATTACAAATCTTTCAAGAAGCAATACAGTAGCCTGATTGACCACTCCCGCCGGAAGCAGATCAAGAGAGGCTTATCCAACGCGTTTCAAACTGTAATTGTCCATCAGGGATTTCAAATGCATTTGCTTCTAAGAGATCAAATTTCTGTTAAATACAGAAACAATAAGATAAGTTTTCACTTTAATTTCAACCATTATATAAAATGCAATACAAAGGAAACAAACTTACACAAAAAATCATATATAAATTATTCCATCAATGTTCCCATACATGCATCCCAGGTTCCAGAAACTCCAGGGGTAGATTCCCCGATGCCCTCAAAATGCCAGGAAAACCCTCTGTCAGAACACATGTCCATATAAGAAGTACGGACATCTAAATAAATTGGTCCAAAATAGGTGCCTTAAACAAAAAATAATAAATAACATACATAAGTATGGATGTAATTCTGTTGGGGAATAAAATAATTATCCCTAGAGAGAATGTGGTACCTGTAGATGGAAAAATGGAAATCTAGGATTCAGATTCATCAGGCAAGTATAACTCATGTACAGAGACAGGACCAAAGGATGCTTGAGTCCAAAGATATATGTCCTAAAAATAATTAAAGAAAACAAACAATAAAAATTGTATCAATCAAAAGAGAAGAAAAGTTCTTCCCTCTTCTAAATAAAACGTCTCCAAAAGTTTTTGAGTATTACCTGTCAAAAGGATCAGAAATCCCGATAATTATCCAAAAAAGTTTCCATGCAGTAGAGGTCCATACAGAAACATCCTCTGCCTGCCAGCAGAGGGAAAGAATGACACCATATAACTAGACATGTGCATTCGTTTTCGTCCGAATGCATTTTCGTCCGAATTTCAGCTATTTTCGTTATCGTTTTAACAAACGAAAACGAAAGCACAGAATCCGAAAACCGAAAGATCCGACATAAACAAATGCTTTATTTTCGTTTTCGTTGCTACAACAGTTCGATATAGATAGGAGATTCGACGTGACGCTGACAATAACAATCTGTGTCTATCGAACCTGTGGTCGAATGTGCCTAACCTTAACTCTATTAGTCCAAGATTATTCTACATAGGAGAGAAAAGATTCGACATTATAGAGAGAAAAGATTCGACATAGGAGAGAAAGATTCGACATAGGAGAGAAAAGATTCGACATAGGAGAGAAAAGATTCGACATAGGAGAGAAAAGATTCGACATAGGAGAGAAAAGATTCAACATAGGAGAGAAAAGATTTGTTATTATAGAGAGAAAAGATTTGACATAGAGAGAAAAGATCACTGCTGGAATTGGGTGGGGGAAGTAAAATAAAAATAAAGTTGATGATGAATGTTATTGGCTGATTGTAACCAAAGAGGAGGAGCAGTAAAATAGCTAGAATGACGAAGATTCGACAAAGCATCGAAAGTTAGAAGATTCGACTGTGCAGCAAAACTGTACAACGCTGCAATCGTACATTTCCGGTCAAATGCATCCGCCCATAGGCTATAGAAGAATTCTAATGTTGGTTGACTAGTAATAGTAATGAATAAATATAATTATTACTAGTCATACAACATTAGAATTCTTCTATAGCTTGTGGGCGGAACATTCGACCGGAAATGTATGATTGCAGCGTCGTACAGTTTCACTGCTCCGTCGAATCTTCTTTGAACATTCGACAGACACCATCAGCCTTCAATGACAGATTCGACCTTAATTAATTCAGATTTTCGGACGAATGCAATTTCTAACGAAAAACGAAATAAATAAAAACGAATTTCGGGACTAACTAAATAAATTTATTTTTCGGACGAAAACGAAATTCCGAAACAAAATATTTCAGTGTGCACATGTCTACATATAACTCCTTTGGCGTCCTTTATATCCCTCTGCTATGTCTGATTGGTCCAGACCAGGTCACATGACGCACCTGCTCATGGAGCAGAGCCTCATGTAGCCATGGAAACGTCACGCTTCCCAGGTCAAGCCACGTCAGGCGCCGATCACATGACGCAACCAACCCAATCAGCGGTGCGTCTGCCATCATTGCAAATCAGCAGCAAAACACCAAGGGAGCGCGGCATGAAAAAGCCCACGGCCGCATCATTGAACCGCTATAGCGTCACCCATCATACCCCGCTATAGAAGCAAGGGTATGATAAACGACCCCTCTGCTAAATCAGTCCCCATTCCGATCCGTCCCGCACCGCAGGAAGTGCATAGACGGCCATCTTGAATGTGGGCAAAGTAAAGGGATGCCAGATGGAAAAAATGGTTTAGATGGAAAAGATGGAACTGAATTGCCGTGGGGCAATCAGACATTAAATATTAGCACCAGTTTACCATTGTAAACTCGTGCCCAGGATATAGATCCTTATCCCAGAACAATTGTATATGGACGGGGAGCGGACCAGGGACTAACACCACCGGTGCCGTTTTAAGCCTACGGGAGGAACAGAAAAGTTTTTCCTGCCCAGGAAAAAATGGTGGGGGGTAAATTCCATTGGAAAACCCCCTCCCCGGCACCGGATATGCACATGTGAAATTGAAAAAGAAGGAATCCTAGATAGAGAGAAAGAAAACGGCCACCCCAAAACGGAACTCTGGCTTGATCACAAACCAATATGGGATGCATGCATGGGAGCACGTCAAAAAATCAGCCGAAGCATCAAAAAAGATGCCTCCGCAGAAAAAATGTTATGGAACATTGAGCACACAGAATATATATGATATAAAAGTCTATATATCTCAAAACCCCACATGTGTGTCAGTATGTTTTTAGAAAAAATTAGAAAAGTTCTCCTCTATCCATAGACATGGAGAAAAGCTGGAATGTCAGGGCTCATAACTGGGGGTGGGTGGAACATCACGCCAGAATATATCAACCAGGCTAATCAGTCTTCCCCGAACTAAAGCCCTCCAGGAATGGATGAAAGCTTTCAACTTCATTTAAACCTGGGGGCGTAGTTGCCCTAAGGTACCTGATCCAGCGCATTTCCCGCTGGAGCAGGACCTTGTTCCAGTCACCCCCCCTACATGGAATATGAATCCTTTCAACAACTGAAAAAATTACTTTGGGCATTCTATACCTGTGTTTTTTGGCCACATGTCTCCCAAGAGGCAAGTAGAGGTTCCCTATCCTCATGCTATGTATATGTTTTTCCACTCTCTTCCCAAATTCCTGTCTTGTTTTTCCGACGTAAAAACATCCACACTGACAGACCATTAAATAAACCACACCTTGTGTCTTGCAATTGGCAAAGTGCCTAAGTGTGAAGGTCTCCCCATTGGGTAAAGTGAGTGTGGATCCCCCGCCAATGACAGTACATTGAGAGCATGCCCCACAGGGATAGGTCCCAAAGATTTTACATGGGTCCTTTCTTGCCTCTCCCTTGTATTCACTTTTGACTAGCATTCCACCGATAGATTCTGCCTTTTTGAAAGTGATTACTGGTTTTGATGGTACTAGTGTCTTCAGGACTGGGTCCTCAGTAAGGATCGGCCAATATTTGGTTAGAATCTGTCTGATTTTCTTGTGCTCATTGGAGAATTTGAAAATTATTCTTGAAATATTATCTTCTTGAGTTTTTTTCTTTTTCTTTGAAGTCTTAAAGACCAGAGTATGTCTTTCCATTCCCTTTACTCTATTGAAAGCTTTCTTTAGTGTGGATCTACTGTAACCTCTCGCTAGTAAACGGTTACTTAATTCATTAGATTCAAGTTGAAAGTCATCATCTGATGTACAATTCCTCCTAATCCGGAGGAACTGGCTGAAAGGTATGGATTCTTTGAGTGTTGTTGGATGGAAACTGGCTGCATGCAACATCGTGTTGCCAGCCGTTTCCTTCCTAAACAGTCTACTTTGGACTTTCCCCTGTATATCTTTCGATATAAGGATATCAAGAAAACTGACTTTCTCAGAGTCATAAGACATGGTAAAAAATAAATTTTGGTTGTTAGTATTCATAAGTTCCAAAACTCTCTTGAGCATGTCTTCAGGCCCATCCCAGATGATGAAGATGTCGTCTATGTAGCGCTGCCACATGAGAATGTGGCAGGCATACATAGACGCATCATCTCCCAGGAGGAAATCCTTCTCCCACTCCCCCAGGTACAGGTTGGCATATGAGGGTGCACAGCACGTCCCCATAGCCACCCCCTGTACCTGGAGGTAGTGGGAGCCCTGAAACAAAAAAATGTTATGCTGTAAAATAAAATCAAGCATCTGTATGATGAATTGATTAAACTTCCAGTCCGTGGTTGGGCGTTGTCGTAGCACTCTTTGGACAGCTAAAATGCCAAGATCGTGTGGTATGCTGTTGTAGAGAGACTCTACATCTACAGTAACCAAGAGCGCTGATGGTGGTATGACAAGACCTTCCAATATTTGCAGAAGATGGATTGTGTCTTTGGTGTACGAAGGGAGATCCATCACATGAGGTCTGAGGTGCTGGTCAATAACTCGGCTAGCACCTTCAGAGATGGAACCATTACCTGATATGATGGGCCTGCCAGGTGGCCTCAACAGGTTTTTGTGCACTTTAGGAAGTGCATACATCGTAGGGGTACGTGGGTGTCTGGTTCGAATAAAGTCCCAGATATCTTGGTTTATGGCACCATCTCTAAAGGATTCATCAACCAATTGATAGAATTCGCTATTCATTCTATCCACCGTGGATGAAGAGATTTTGCGATAACACTTAGGATCCCTAAGTATTTTCATGCACATCTCCTCATAATCTGGGTTGTCCATAAGGACGATGTTACCCCCTTTATCTGAGCCTTTGATCGTAATGTTAACATTGTTCTTAAGAGTTTTTAGGGCATGTTTTTGTTCTGGGTTGAGATTAGAATGTGAAGTGTCTTTTTTTAGGACCTCAATCTCTTTAGATGTTTGTCTTACAAATAGAGCTAAAGCCGGGTTCTGGTTAATTGGTGGAAAATTATGAGATTTCCTTTTAAATTTTTCGGGGGTAAAAGGTGTCTGATTATTTTCCCCATCATCACCCTCCACTTCCTCCAAATTCTCCCCCCATATCTGACTCAAGGGGGCGTTTTCCTGAAGTAGGAGATTTAGGTCCCTCAAGGCCTTAAAGTCGGCAGCTTTAAGATTAGGTGCTACCTCACTTTCTTGATTCTCTTGTTTAGCATATAAGCTCTTATAAAAAAGCTTACGAGCAAACAGATGAATGTCCTTAACTGTTTCAAAATTATCCGTATTGCTGGTTGGGCAAAAAGAAAGGCCCAATGACAATACTTCATGTTCTAAATCAGATAGCTTGTAAGAGGATAAATTTATGATGTTGAGTTTTCCCCCGGAATTACCTTGGTCACAAAAGGTTCCATGACTAGTTGTGTCATGGGCGAGGGTGGGATTGGATATATTTTGCCCTTCTCTAAAAAATCCTCCACTGAAAGTGATTGGACTCTAGAGATGGCCCCAGATTTGGGTATTGCCCCCAATTCCCTCTGAGAGGCCGTTTTACTTCGAGTGGTAGATCCCTTGGGGTTGTTCTTGTATGAACCCCGACTATGTCCACTCCCTCTTCCATTTTGTGTGGAAAATACCTTAGAATCCGTTGTTGCCTTTTTGTTACATTGTGAGACCTCTCCATCAATTTCATTGGATCTGGGTGAGGGGCCTTTCCTTTTTGTCCCAAACATACGACCTGTATTTGAGGAGACTGAAGAGGAAGAGTTGGATGGGGTATCAGACAAATAATCATTTTGTACATTAGTATCTCCCCCTCGATTTTTATTTTTATTAAATTGATTATTTTTATATTTTTTCTCTTGATTCCATCTATATGCTCGGCCCTCACTAAACGCATTTTTATCCCTCCAATACTTTTTCTCTTTTTTAATAAGTATTGTTTTACCAAAATTTTCCAAATGTTCTTTGAGGTTTTTTTCCAAATTACTATATTCTTTATGCGTTTTTAAAAGTGAGAGGCGAGCATATAGTGACTCAATTTCTATATCCAAAACAACCAGCTGCTGCTTGTTTTGGATATAGAAATTGAGTCACTATATGCTCGCCTCTCACTTTTAAAAACGCATAAAGAATATAGTAATTTGGAAAAAAACCTCAAAGAACATTTGGAAAATTTTGGTAAAACAATACTTATTAAAAAAGAGAAAAAGTATTGGAGGGATAAAAATGCGTTTAGTGAGGGCCGAGCATATAGATGGAATCAAGAGAAAAAATATAAAAATAATCAATTTAATAAAAATAAAAATCGAGGGGGAGATACTAATGTACAAAATGATTATTTGTCTGATACCCCATCCAACTCTTCCTCTTCAGTCTCCTCAAATACAGGTCGTATGTTTGGGACAAAAAGGAAAGGCCCCTCACCCAGATCCAATGAAATTGATGGAGAGGTCTCACAATGTAACAAAAAGGCAACAACGGATTCTAAGGTATTTTCCACACAAAATGGAAGAGGGAGTGGACATAGTCGGGGTTCATACAAGAACAACCCCAAGGGATCTACCACTCGAAGTAAAACGGCCTCTCAGAGGGAATTGGGGGCAATACCCAAATCTGGGGCCATCTCTAGAGTCCAATCACTTTCAGTGGAGGATTTTTTAGAGAAGGGCAAAATATATCCAATCCCACCCTCGCCCATGACACAACTAGTCATGGAACCTTTTGTGACCAAGGTAATTCCGGGGGAAAACTCAACATCATAAATTTATCCTCTTACAAGCTATCTGATTTAGAACATGAAGTATTGTCATTGGGCCTTTCTTTTTGCCCAACCAGCAATACGGATAATTTTGAAACAGTTAAGGACATTCATCTGTTTGCTCGTAAGCTTTTTTATAAGAGCTTATATGCTAAACAAGAGAATCAAGAAAGTGAGGTAGCACCTAATCTTAAAGCTGCCGACTTTAAGGCCTTGAGGGACCTAAATCTCCTACTTCAGGAAAACGCCCCCTTGAGTCAGATATGGGGGGAGAATTTGGAGGAAGAGGAGGGTGATGATGGGGAAAATAATCAGACACCTTTTACCCCCGAAAAATTTAAAAGGAAATCTCATAATTTCCCACCAATTAACCAGAACCCGGCTTTAGCTCTATTTGTAAGACAAACATCTAAAGAGATTGAGGTCCTAAAAAAAGACACTTCACATTCTAATCTCAACCCAGAACAAAAACATGCCCTAAAAACTCTTAAGAACAATGTTAACATTACGATCAAAGGCTCAGATAAAGGGGGGTAACATCGTCCTTATGGACAACCCAGATTATGAGGAGATGTGCATGAAAATACTTAGGGATCCTAAGTGTTATCGCAAAATCTCTTCATCCACGGTGGATAGAATGAATAGCGAATTCTATCAATTGGTTGATGAATCCTTTAGAGATGGTGCCATAAACCAAGACATCTGGGACTTTATTCGAACCAGACACCCACGTACCCCTACGATGTATGCACTTCCTAAAGTGCACAAAAACCTGTTGAGGCCACCTGGCAGGCCCATCATATCAGGTAATGGTTCCATCTCTGAAGGTGCTAGCCGAGTTATTGACCAGCACCTCAGACCTCATGTGATGGATCTCCCTTCGTACACCAAAGACACAATCCATCTTCTGCAAATATTGGAAGGTCTTGTCATATCACCATCAGCGCTCTTGGTTACTGTAGATGTAGAGTCTCTCTACAACAGCATACCACACGATCTTGGCATTTTAGCTGTCCAAAGGGTGCTACGACAACGCCCAACCACGGACTGGAAGTTTAATCAATTCATCATACAGATGCTTGATTTTATTTTATAGCATAACATTTTTTTGTTTCAGGGCTCCCACTACCTCCAGGTACAGGGGGTGGCTATGGGGACGTGCTGTGCACCCTCATATGCCAACCTGTACCTGGGGGAGTGGGAGAAGGATTTCCTCCTGGGAGATGATGCGTCTATGTATGCCTGCCACATTCTCATGTGGCAGCGCTACATAGACGACATCTTCATCATCTGGGATGGGCCTGAAGACATGCTCAAGAGAGTTTTGGAACTTATGAATACTAACAACCAAAATTTATTTTTTACCATGTCTTATGACTCTGAGAAAGTCAGTTTTCTTGATATCCTTATATCGAAAGATATACAGGGGAAAGTCCAAAGTAGACTGTTTAGGAAGGAAACGGCTGGCAACACGATGTTGCATGCAGCCAGTTTCCATCCAACAACACTCAAAGAATCCATACCTTTCAGCCAGTTCCTCCGGATTAGGAGGAATTGTACATCAGATGATGACTTTCAACTTGAATCTAATGAATTAAGTAACCGTTTACTAGCGAGAGGTTACAGTAGATCCACACTAAAGAAAGCTTTCAATAGAGTAAAGGGAATGGAAAGACATACTCTGGTCTTTAAGACTTCAAAGAAAAAGAAAAAAACTCAAGAAGATAATATTTCAAGAATAATTTTCAAATTCTCCAATGAGCACAAGAAAATCAGACAGATTCTAACCAAATATTGGCCGATCCTTACTGAGGACCCAGTCCTGAAGACACTAGTACCATCAAAACCAGTAATCACTTTAAAAAAGGCAGAATCTATCGGTGGAATGCTAGTCAAAAGTGAATACAAGGGAGAGGCAAGAATGGACCCATGTAAAATCTTTGGGACCTATCCCTGTGGGGCATGCTCTCAATGTACTGTCATTGGCGGGGGATCCACACTCACTTTACCCAATGGGGAGACCTTCACACTTAGGCACTTTGCCAATTGCAAGACACAAGGTGTGGTTTATTTAATGGTCTGTCAGTGTGGATGTTTTTACGTCGGAAAAACAAGACAGGAATTTGGGAAGAGAGTGGAAAAACATATACATAGCATGAGGATAGGGAACCTCTACTTGCCTCTTGGGAGACATGTGGCCAAAAAACACAGGTATAGAATGCCCAAAGTAATTTTTTCAGTTGTTGAAAGGATTCATATTCCATGTAGGGGGGGTGACTGGAACAAGGTCCTGCTCCAGCGGGAAATGCGCTGGATCAGGTACCTTAGGGCAACTACGCCCCCAGGTTTAAATGAAGTTGAAAGCTTTCGTCCATTCCTGGAGGGCTTTAGTTCGGGGAAGACTGATTAGCCTGGTTGATATATTCTGGCGTGATGTTCCACCCACCCCCAGTTATGAGCCCTGACATTCCAGCTTTTCTCCATGTCTATGGATAGAGGAGAACTTTTCTAATTTTTTCTAAAAACATACTGACACACATGTGGGGTTTTGAGATATATAGACTTTTATATCATATATATTCTGTGTGCTCAATGTTCCATAACATTTTTTCTGCGGAGGCATCTTTTTTGATGCTTCGGCTGATTTTTTGACGTGCTCCCATGCATGCGTCCCATATTGGTTTGTGATCAAGCCAGAGTTCCGTTTTGGGGTGGCCGTTTTCTTTCTCTCTATCTAGGATTCCTTCTTTTTCAATTTCACATGTGCATATCCGGTGCCGGGGAGGGGGTTTTCCAATGGAATTTACCCCCCACCATTTTTTCCTGGGCAGGAAAAACTTTTCTGTTCCTCCCGTAGGCTTAAAACGGCACCGGTGGTGTTAGTCCCTGGTCCGCTCCCCGTCCATATACAATTGTTCTGGGATAAGGATCTATATCCTGGGCACGAGTTTACAATGGTAAACTGGTGCTAATATTTAATGTCTGATTGCCCCACGGCAATTCAGTTCCATCTTTTCCATCTAAACCATTTTTTCCATCTGGCATCCCTTTACTTTGCCCACATTCAAGATGGCCGTCTATGCACTTCCTGCGGTGCGGGACGGATCGGAATGGGTACTGATTTAGCAGAGGGGTTGTTTATCATACCCTTGCTTCTATAGCGGGGTATGATGGGTGACGCTATAGCGGTTCAATGATGCGGCCGTGGGCTTTTTCATGCCGCGCTCCCTTGGTGTTTTGCTGCTGATTTGCAATGATGGCAGACGCACCGCTGATTGGGTTGGTTGCGTCATGTGATCGGCGCCTGACGTGGCTTGACCTGGGAAGCGTGACGTTTCCATGGCTACATGAGGCTCTGCTCCATGAGCAGGTGCGTCATGTGACCTGGTCTGGACCAATCAGACATAGCAGAGGGATATAAAGGACGCCAAAGGAGTTATATGGTGTCATTCTTTCCCTCTGCTGGCAGGCAGAGGATGTTTCTGTATGGACCTCTACTGCATGGAAACTTTTTTGGATAATTATCGGGATTTCTGATCCTTTTGACAGGTAATACTCAAAAAACTTTTGGAGACGTTTTATTTAGAAGAGGGAAGAACTTTTCTTCTCTTTTGATTGATACAATTTTTATTGTTTGTTTTCTTTAATTATTTTTAGGACATATATCTTTGGACTCAAGCATCCTTTGGTCCTGTCTCTGTACATGAGTTATACTTGCCTGATGAATCTGAATCCTAGATTTCCATTTTTCCATCTACAGGTACCACATTCTCTCTAGGGATAATTATTTTATTCCCCAACAGAATTACATCCATACTTATGTATGTTATTTATTATTTTTTGTTTAAGGCACCTATTTTGGACCAATTTATTTAGATGTCCGTACTTCTTATATGGACATGTGTTCTGACAGAGGGTTTTCCTGGCATTTTGAGGGCATCGGGGAATCTACCCCTGGAGTTTCTGGAACCTGGGATGCATGTATGGGAACATTGATGGAATAATTTATATATGATTTTTTGTGTAAGTTTGTTTCCTTTGTATTGCATTTTATATAATGGTTGAAATTAAAGTGAAAACTTATCTTATTGTTTCTGTATTTAACAGAAATTTGATCTCTTAGAAGCAAATGCATTTGAAATCCCTGATGAAGGACAATTACAGTTTGAAACGCGTTGGATAAGCCTCTCTTGATCTGCTTCCGGTGGGAGTGGTCAATCAGGCTACTGTATTGCTTCTTGAAAGATTTGTAATATGTTCGATTTATGTAGTTATTGTACAATATCCATGTTTATATGTGCCTTTTTGTACAATTTTGTAATTTTATATATGTGTCCGTTTTATACGGTTTTGTTACAAATAAATATTCAGATATTTTTAAATTGAGGTTTTTCCTCCCCCCCTTTTTTTGCATTGCCTCCAAAATCCCAACAATAGAGGTTTTCTCATTTTACACTACCACCCAGATGCCTCCCTTAAATTCAAATACCCGCTACACCTGTATGGAGCGGACTTCACAGTAAAGACTGACAATAATCCACTCACCTATCTCTTCACCATGGCCAAGCTGGATGCCACTGGTCACCGTTGGTTAGCAGCCCTAGCCGGATTGAACTTCAGCCTGAAGTATAGGCCCAGAGCTGGAAACCGTGATGCAGATGCATTGTCCAGAAGAGTTCACGCACCCGCCCACCGTCCAGAAGGTTGGACCCAGGTAACCCCGGATGGGGTACGGGCCTTGTGTCAAGGAGCACAACTTGAAGCTAGTGGTGGGTCAAGGGCTGAAGAGATCGGTGTTTCGGTGGTGGGGGTGCCCAAGTGTTACTGCAATGTGACCCAGGTTGGAGAGGATGACCTGCCAAAGCTGTCCAAAAAGGACCTAAGGAGAGACCAGTTGGAAGATCCCTGGGGAAGATTAGCTTTGAGGGCATTGGAAGACCAGGATCCAGGCAGGCTTCTGAATGACCCCTCAAAGGTGGCTCGATTGGTCCACAAAGAATGGGACAAGTTACAGGTGCATCAAGGGGTGGTCTACCGAAGGGGCCCCTCTGATGACCTGGAAGAGAAGTGGCAACTGTTCTTGCCGGAGAAACACAGAAGAACTGTCTTGGCTGCCCTACATGACAATCATGGCCACTTGGGGGCCGAACGAACATTTCAGCTTGTAAGGAATAGGTTCTACTGGCCTTGTATGCGGGCTGAAGTTGAGGAGTACTGTCACTCCTGTGCTTGCTGTATTCAAAGGAAGACATTGCCACGTCAAGCTGCCCCAATGGGCCATCTGCAGAGCCAGGGACCCTTGGACTTGGTGTGCATTGACTTTCTCTGTTTAGAACCTGACTTAAGTGGACAAGGAAATGTTCTGGTGATAACCGACCATTTCACCCATTATGCTCAGGCCTTTCCAGCCAAAGACCAGAAGGCCTCCACCGTATCCAAAATCTTGGTGGAAAAATACTTTGTGCATTAAGGGCTACCACAGTGCCTGCACTCTGACCAAGGGAGAGACTTTGAGAGTTGATTAATTAAGAAATTGCTGGACTCTTTGGGTATCAAGAAAACCCGTACTACCCCTTATCACCCCCAGGGTGATGCTCAGCCGGAGAGATTCAACAGGACTCTGTTAAATATGTTGGGGACTCTGAGCAGCGAGCAGAAGCAGCATTGGAGCAAGCACATAGCAGCAATAGTGCATGCTTACAACAGTACAACTAGTGATGCCACCGGATACTCTCCATACAGACTAATGTTTGGCAGGGAAGCAAGACTGCCTGTGGATCTGGCCTTCGGCATATCGATGGATCACACTTCGACCACCTCACATAAGGGATATGTGGATAGACTGAGGAAGAGTTTGAAGCTAGCTTTTGAGCAGGCCCAAGTAGCATCAGAGCAAAGAGGAGCCCGGAACAAGAGGAACTTTGACCTCAAAGTTCGAATTCAGGACTTGCAACCAGGAGACAGAGTGCTGTTGCGAAACCTAGGAGTTCCAGGGAAGCATAAACTAGCAGACAGATGGAGACCTGAACCATATGTGATCTGTAAAAAGTTACCAGACTTGCCGGTGTATCAGCTAAAGCCAGAAGGGAAGATAGGGCCGCTGAAGACATGGCACAGAAACCATTTACTTCCACTTTCAGAAGCGGTTCGGATACCTCCTGTAGAAGATTCCCCTGGACCATCCGTAAGCTTGGATACACCTAGACCCAACACTCGGTCTCAGGCATCTCAGTCTGGAGGAATTGATGTCTCTGATCAAAGCGAAGAAGAAGAGCTTGGATGGTTGTGGCCCTCTCAGGCCCCTGAGCCTATGTCTATAGATCTTCCACCCTCTGAAAGTATCGTGGATAGTACATTGAATTTGGAAGCCACTGAGTTTGTTCCGTCCAGCCCTCTGTCTGAGGAGTGGGAAGATGCCATATGGTCACCTTCTGCTGATCATCAAGAGGACTCTCAGCACCTTCCTGCACCTGATCTGGATGCTCCGGAAGTATTGGAACCCAATACACTTACTCCAGAAGAAGAGCCTGTGGTGGATGAGACAGTCACCCCGAAAGAACAGAGAGCCAAGAGAACCATTTGTCCTCCTCGAAAGTTAACCTATGCCCAAATGGGGGAAAGTTCTGAGGATACAGTAACTACTGCTAGAAAGACAATACCAACACCTGGTCCCTCCACTGTGCATTTGGTGGAAGGCAACCCCAGCTCACTTTCTGGCACAGTTAGGCAGGTCAACCCCATTGATGTGACCTGTGGGCAGGGCAAGCTCCCTTCTCTGTTTTGGTGGGAGTTTCCTCTGCCAGCTTCTCTAGCAGCCCTCAATGAGTTTGTATTTTCCTACTGTTGATACTGTCTTTGGGGACCAAAGATTCTAAGTGGGGGGAGTGTGTAGCGGGGTATCGTTTTCACCCACAGACTACAGTTCCCAGCACGCTTTGAGGCACCCAGGGTGCATTTCCCCATGCAAGGACTACTGGGGTGGACTTTAAAAGGGAGAGGCGGGCCCCAGTCTTTCTCTTTGGACACCGCCCTCCCAGCAAGAGGATCCCTGTGCTGACCTGCTGTGCGTGCAAGGCCTGAAGCCTGGGCTTTGTACTTTCTTCCAGAGAGCCCTCCGCTCCACCGAGGAGCCTGCGGAGCGTCCGATCCTGCTGTGCAGTGCCATCATCAGGAGGACCGAAGACCCGGGCATTGTGAAGCGACTCACAGTAGCGGAGGTACCGGACAGGAATCGGTCCAGTCGGGTGAGAGAGCGCCAGCTCGGAACCGCATCTTGTTACCTTTGTTGCCTATTGACTCTATTCAGGCCCATCAGTGATTACATTTACATTCTGGGGAGACTGTCTGCTGAACTGAGTTTACTAGTCTCTCTAGCTTTACAAAGTTAGCGGTCATCGCTACCCCATTGGATTACAGTTTTATTCTTTATGTGCACCACCGTGTTTTGCTAGCAAAGATTTCTTCAACAAACTATACCCCAAGTTATAGTCAGGCCTGACTGGGTAGTATAGGACATTGCTGGGCGCCATATTTGCTCACGAGGGAGGATAGCTGTAGCGGGGTTTATTAAACTGTCATTGCATTGCTGAATGTTATATCTTTTTATGAGTATACTTATATTGCAGGGATCTGCATGAGACACTGTATACTGTTTACCCTTATTACTTTTACCAATAGTAAAGAACTTATAGTTAAGTATATTGGTTGTCAGTGTCAATTACTGTGCTGTGTTATAAAGGGGTTTGTGCCATACAATTAGAGAGTGCAATTATACCATCCCCTTTCCTAACTGTCCCACGAGAGGTTAGAGCCTATTGCCAGGGGTTGACAGCGGTGCACTACAAGGCCAAAAAAACAAACAGGCAGCCCTCTTAACTGGGGGTATCGCTATACATGTTTTTTACATATTGTACCTAGAGCAATACAGTGTTACCATAGTAACACTGTACAACTCTGGGGTGTTGATACAGATTTTTTTACATACTATGTTTGCTTATAGCAGCGAATTTCACTGCTATAACAAATATTTTTACTGAATAACAGTGTGTAGACACAATTGTATACAATGAACGGCATAAAAGGAAGCCATTCATTGTTTTCAACTGTCATGTTATCCGCTCTAATTGGTCACAGCAGTCACATGGTATCGGCAGTGGGCTGGTACACTGATCAGTCATTCACTGTGTCCAGGGGACAAAGCGGTGACAGATGGCGCCGGAGCGCAGCCCGGAGTGGCCATGCAAGGCACAATTTTAGGGAGGACATCACAGGACATCCTCCCAGAACAATAGGGTTCACGCCCATCATTTTACAATGATGCGGGCGGGAAGCAGTTAAAGCAATCAGAGACTGTCCTCAGAAACTGGGGACGTCTGATCACCCAAATGTAGAAGGGAGAAGGAAGTGTCACTATCACCTCCTGAACACCTGTGAACCACGGTCTGAAAGATGATCCACCATGGAACACTTCTTAACCACTTAAGCCCCGGACCATTTCGGGCCATTAGGACCAGGCCTGTTTTTGGGATTCGGCACTGCGCTGCTTTAACTGTAAATTGTGCGGACATGCAATGTTGTACCCAAATGAAATTTGCGTCCTTTTCTTCCCACAAATAGAGCTTTCTTTTAATGGTATTTGATTGCCTCTGCGATTTTTATTTTTTGCGATATAAACAGAAAAAGACCGAAAATTTTGAAAAAAAAAGATATTTTCTAATTTTGTTATAAGAAAAATCGAATAAACTCAATTTTAGTCATACATTTAGGCCAAAATGTATTCAGCCACATGTCTTTAGTAAAAAAAATGTCAATAAGCGTATATTTATTGGTTTGCGCAAAAGTTATAGCGTTTACAAACTAGGGTACATTTTCTGAAATTTACACAGCTTTAAATTTATGACTGCCTATCTCATTTCTTGAGGTGCTGGCAGGGCAGTACAAAATCCCCCAAATGACCCCATTTTGGAAAGTAGACACCCCAAGGAAATTGCTGAGAGGCATGTTGAGCCCATTGAATATTTTTTTTTTTTGTCCCAAGTGATTGAATAATGACAAAAAAAAAAAAATTACAAAAAGTTGTCACTAAATGATATATTGCTCACACATGCCATGGTTATATGTGGAATTGCACCCCAAAATACATTCTGCTGCTTCTCCTGAGTACGGGGATACCACATGTGTGGGACTTTAGGAGCCTAGCCACGTACGGGACCCCGGAAACCAAGCACCGCCTTCAGGATTTCTAAGGGCGCAAATTTTTGATTTCACTCCTCACTACCTATCACAGTTTCGAAGGCCATAAAATGCCAAAATAGCACAAAACCCCCCCAATGACCCCATTTTGGAAAGTAGACACCCCAAGCTATTTGCTGAGAGGCATGTTGAGTCCATGGAATATTTTATATTTTGCCACAGGTTGCGGGAATATGACAAACTTTTTTTTTTTTGCACAAAGTTGTCACTAAATGATATATTGCTCACACATGCCATGGGCATATGTGAAATTACACCCCAAAATACATTCTGCTGCTTCTCCTGAGTACGGGGATACCACATGTGTGGGAATTTTTGGGAGCCTAGCCGCGTACGGGACCCCAAAAACCAAGCACCGCCTTCAAGGTTTCTAAGGGCATAAATTTTTGATTTCGCTCCTCACTACCTATCACAGTTTTGAAGGCCATAAAATGCCAAGATGGCACAAAACCCCCCCAAATGACCCCATTTTGGAAAGTAGACACCCCAAGCTATTTGCTGAGAGGCATGTTGAGCCCATTGAATATTTTTTTTTTTTTGTCCCAAATGATTGAATAATGACAAAAAGAAAAAAAAAATGTACAAAAAGTTGTCACTAAATGATATATTGCTCACACATGCCATGGTTATATGTGAAATTACACCCCAAAATACATTCTGCTGCTTCTCCTGAGTACGGGGATACCACATGTGTGGGACTTTTTGGGAGCCTAGCCGCGTACGGGACCCCAAAAACCAAGCACCGCCTTCAAGGTTTCTAAGGGCATACATTTTTGATTTCACTCCTCACTACCTATCACAGTTTTGAAGGCCATAAAATGTCAAAATAGCCCAAAACCCCCACAAATGACCCCATTTTGGAAAGTAGACACCCCAAGCTATTTGCTGAGAGGCATGGTGAGTATTTTACAGCTCTCATTTGTTTTTGAAAATTAAGAAAGACATTTTTTTTCTTTTTTTTTTCTTTTTTTACATTTTCAAAACTTTGTGACAAAAAGCGAGATCTGCAAAATACTCAACATACCTCTCAGCAAATAGCTTGGGGTGTCTACTTTCCAAAATGGGGTCATTTGGGGGGGTTTTGTGCCATCTGGGCATTCCATGGCCTCCGAAACTGTGATAGGCAGTGAGGAGTGAAATCAAAAATTTACACCCATAGAAATCCTGAAGGCGGTGCTTGGTTTTTGGGGTCCCGTACGCGACTAGGCTCCCAAAAAGTCCCACACATGTGGTATCCCCGTACTCAGGAGAAGCAACAGAATGTATTTTGGGGTGCAATTCCACATATGCCCATGGCATGTTTGAGCAATATATAATTTAGTGACAACTTTTTGTACATTTTTTTTTTTTTTTGGTCATTATTCAATCACTTGGGACAAAAAAAAAAATATTCAATGGGCTCAACATGCCTCTCAGCAAATAGCTTGAGGTGTCTACTTTACAAAATGGGGTCATTTGGGGGGGTTTTGAACTGTACTGGCATTTTATGCACAACATTAGGAAGCTTATGTCACACATCATCCACTCTTCTAACCACTTGAAGACAAAGCCCTTTCTGACACTTTTTGTTTACATGAAAAAAAATTTTTTTTTGCAAGAAAATTATGTTGAACCCCCAAACATTATATATTTTTTTAAAGCAAAGGCCCTACAGATTAAAATAGTGGGTGTTGCATTTTTTTTTTCCACACAGTATTTGCGCAGCGATTTTTCAAACGCATTTTTTGGGGGAAAACACACTTTTTTTATTTTTAATGCACTAAAAAACACTATATTGCCCAAATGTTTGATGAAATAAAAAAGATGATCATAGGCCGAGTACATGGATACCAAACACGACATGCTTTAAAATTGCGCACAAACGCGCAGCGGCGACAAACTACATTCATTTTTAAAAACATTTAAAAGCCTTTACAGGTTACCACGTTAGATTTACAGAGGAGGTCTACTGCTAAAATGACTGCCCTCGATCTGACCTTCGCGGTGATACCTCACATGCATGATGCAATTGCTGTTTACATATGACGCTAGACCGACGCTTGCGTTCGCCTTTGCGCAAGAGCAGGGGGGGGACAGCGGTGCTTTTTTTTTTTTTTATTATTTATTTGGCTTTTTTATTTTATTTTTAAACTGTGCCTTCCATATTTTATTTTTTTACCATTTTTATCGTTATCTCAGGGAATGTAAATATCCCCTATGATAGCAATAAGTAGTGACAGGTACTCTTTTTTTGAAAAAAATTGGGGGGTTAGACCCTAGATCTTTCCTCTGCCCTCAAAGCATCTGACCACACCAAGATCGGTGTGATAAAATGCTTTCCCAATTTCCCAATGGCGCTTTTTATATCCGGGGGGGGGGACATTCCCTCCCACTGCTTGTAAAAGCAGTCTAGAGGCTAATTATCTGCTAGAATTGCTTTTACATGAAAGCCGGCTGCTGGCTGAAAAGAATGATACCAAGATGATACCTAAACCCGCAGGTATCATTCTGGTATAAACATTCAAAGTCCAGCAACATACCAGTACGTTGCTGGTCCTTGTTGGACATGTATTGTAATCTTTTTTTTCATACAGCCTATTGGCTGAACGAAAAAAAGAGATTGATTGGTGGGTATGCCCACCATTAGAATACCTCCCTTCATCCACCCACTTCTAATGATGGGCATATATGCCGAAGCATGGGGGCATCCTCCCGCAAAAAAGTTATGCCGCGTACACACGGTCAAGCCTTCGTCGGAATTTCGACCGTATGTACGCGGCATAAAAGGTTATGCCGCGTACACACGGTCGGACTTTTCCACGGGCAAGCCTCCGTTGGAATTTCGACCGTATATACGCGGCATTAGGAGCAAAATCGCTCCTCCGCCCCTGCTGCCCCCATGCTTCGGCATATATGCTCTTTTTTTTAACTGTGGTGGTGAAATCACCTCCTACAGCGTTGGAGTCACGGCTGTCAAGATAAATAGATCCGCGCTGCAACTGAATGGCGTACCTGCTAAGCAAATGGTGGTTAACATTAAAACAAAGTAACATTACAGTACAACAGTAAGACCTTACCATGCCATACCTGCAAAGCAAATACCAAAACAAAACCTAGTAAAAAATAAAAAAATGTTTTAACGCAACCTGTGCCTAAAATATATATATGCCGAAGAATGGGGGCATCCTCCCGCAAAAAAGTTATGCCGCGTACACACGGTCGGAATTTTCCACGGGCAGGCCTCCGTCGGAATTTTGACCGTATGTACGCGGCATTAGGAGCAAAATCGCTCCTCCGCCCCTGCTGCCCCCATGCTTCGGCATATATGCTCTTTTTTTTAACTGTGGTGGTGAAATCACCTCCTACAGCACTGGAGTCACGGCTTTATGTATCGTGGGAGCAAACGCTGTTGCTGTCAAGATAAATAATTCCGCGCTGCAGTTGAATGGCGCACCTGAAAACAAAAAATTACATACCTGAAAAGCAAGCATGATAAAACATTGCAGAATAGAATACAGTAAAAAAGAGCAGAACAATAGAGAGAAAATAGAGAGAGAGAGAGAACAATAAAACGACAACTATTTTTGTTTTTTTTATTTTATATTTTTTTTGTGTTTTGTTTTTTAGTTTTTTTTTTTTCTTTTTTACACTTTTTTTTGTAACTTTACAACTGTAATGGTTCGGGTCTCTCAAAATGTAATGGCATCTTGGGAGACCCTGTGTAAGTGTGTCCTTGTCTGTGAAATGCTGTACCCTACGCTAAAACTTCACTTTTGAGTGGTAGCGTTCAAAACATTCACCTTGGACTGGTTGATATTGATGGTTGCTATGGACTGGTTGCTATGGACGGTTGCTATGGACAGTTGCTATGGACGGTTGCTACGGATTGGTTGTTATGGACGGTTGCTATGGATTGGTTGCCATGGACAGTTGCTATGGACTGGATGCTATGGATAGTTGCTATGGATGGTTGCTATGGACAGTTGCTATGGACGGTTGCTATGGACTGGTTGCAATGGATGGTTGCGATGGACAGTTGCTATAGACTGGTTGCTATGGATGGTTGCTATGGACGGTTGCTATGGACTGGTTGCTATGGACGTTTGCTATGGACTGGTTGATATGGATCAGGCCTGTCTCTGCGAACGCTGCAGTTATTGTGTGTTGTGTTTGGTAAGTGACAGTGATCGATCGATACTGCACTTGGGTGGGCTGGGCTGGGCTGGGCGGAGGGGCTAAACGCAGGCGCTAGCAGGTATCTGGGCTGATCCCGCTAACACTGCGTTTTTGGGAACCCTAAACCGCTGGGGATGCTAGTATAGATCTGATCAGATACTATACCACTAAGGGGGGTGTATGCTTTGCGCGTGGGTGTTAGCGTTACTGGCACTAACCTAACACTGCCTGGGGCGACGCAGACCCTCTCTGGCGCTAAAACCTAATTGATCTCACCCGCCGGGCGATCAGGGGGGTTAAACCTTTATTGGGTTATATACGGCGGGTGCCCTGATGCTATAAAAAAGCAAACTAATCAACCAGCGTCACCCGTAACCTTTATATGGTGATCACTGGTGAAAGGGTTAACTAGGGGCAATCAGGGGGTTAAAACCTTTATTAGGTTAAATATGGGGGTACCTGACACTATATAAAAACCTGACGGGTAACCTAAATAACTAAATAACTTACTGGCTAACCAGTGACACCAGTGACGCTTATACGGCGATCACTGGTGAAAGGGTTAACTCTAGGGGCAATCAGGGGGTTAAAATAATATATGGGGGTACCTGACACTAATAAAAACCTGCGGCGAACCTAAAAAAAAATAACTGCCTATCTAAAACACCAGCGACACGAATACAGCGATCGGAAAAACAATCGCTTAGTGACGCTGAAGTTAGGGGGTGAAAGGGTTACCTGGGGGGTGATCAAGGGGTTAAACCTTTATTAGGGGGGGTTAGGGGGCTACCCTGGACCTAAAGGGGCCTAATCCTAACTGCCCTGCAACTTTTTACAATCACAGATGACACTAAATGCAGTGATCAGTAAAATAAATGATCACTGCAATCAGTGACACTGTGATTGGGGGCTTTGGGGTGACCTGGGGGGTGATCTGGGGGTGACTGGGGGGTGATTTGTGTGCCTATGTGTACCTACGTGTCAGTGGACTGTTGGTGCACTAACCTGCTTCTTCTGTCCTCGGCGCCGGGAACGAAAAGACCGCAGCGAGGGAGATGACATCACTTCCTCCAGCCTGTATTTACATTTCAGGCAGGAGGAAGCAATTTCATTCGCCGGGAGCGATCGCGAGGGGGGGGGCGGAATCGAGCGGCTGCCCCCTCATGCCTGATCGCTCCCGAACACTTAACGGCCGCTCACTGCAGTGAAGGGGGGTCCGGATGGACCCCCCAACTGCACAAAGGCGATCACGTAGATCTACGTGATTCTGCCTGTCTGTGCCATTCTGCTGACGTAAATCGGCGGTGGGCGGTCGTTAAGTGGTTAAAGGGCAGCAACGTCTGCTGAAAGAGGCCTGACCTTTGAAAATGTGTATGTCTTAGAATATTGGGCCTGGTTCACCAATGTCTAAAGTGAGCTGAAGTTAAAGCGGAGGTGCAGCCAGTTTAAAAAAAAAAAGAAAAAAGTCAGCAGCTACTAACAGTGTAGCTGCTGACTTTTAATAAGGACACTTACCTGTCCTACTCGCCCGCGATATCAGTCCCGCCACGGCGATCGATCGCTGCTGTCAGGTCCCGGCTCCTCCATCCTGACTAAGGGAAACAGGCAGTGAAGCCTTACGGCTTCACTGCCCGTTTCCTACTGCGCATGCGCCACTCGCACGGCGCTTTGTGAATGGGCGGCTTGCCTCCTGGGATACACACAGTTCCTAGAAGGCAGCACGCCCCATTCACACGAAGAGGAAATGGAAGTTCTCAATCCGAGGACAAGGAATAGGCAGATTAGGGGACTTCCGCATAGCAACAGGCATTTCGGGTGAGTATAAAAAAAAAAAAAAATCTATAATTTTTTTTCTCTTTTTTTTAGGATTTTTTATGTAAAAATGTTTTCTGGGTGGACCTCCGCTTTAACATCCAATTATATGAAGTTCTGTTTTCTTTATTTCAGATGCCCTTCCATGAATGGTTTGAAGTGCACACAGGTACAGATTACTTCACACCATTTCACACTTAAACTGCAGCTTTAATTATTAAAAAAAATGCAAACAGGCAGGCTTTAATTTAGTATACAGAAGCATTTTAATACAGAAGAGACATATGGGGGTGGTTTACTAAAGGCAAATAGACTGTGCACTCTGCAAGAGAAAAAGTAAATGAGGGGAAGGTCTGCTTATTTCCATCATCCAATTATGTGCAAGCAATATTGCTGTTTTTTTTTTTTATTTTCCTTGCATGTGATTGGGTATTCTTTGCAAAGTGAAGCTTTGCCCAATTTACTAAGCTCTTGAGCAAAATCCCTTGCAAAGTGCACTATTCGCCTTTAATAAATCAACCCCACTACATCTCTTCCACATTAAACTGTGCATGCATGTAAGAACACACACAAAGTCCAGGAAGAGGCATTTGCAGATACAGTTGCAATAAAAAGAATGTGAACCCGTTTGGAATGATATGGATTTCTGCACAAATTGGTCATAAAATGTGATCTGATCTTCATCTAAGTCACAACAATAGACAATCACATTGTATTGAGCACATTTATATTCGCTAGCGCTGCATTTTATAATTTTTTATCTCTCAAGGTGGTAGTGCCTTATGCTGTAGCAGCTGCGCATATAATAATTTCTTTTCACTTGTCATTTATTTTTGTATGTCTCCATAAGCGCGAGTTTTAGTTTTTGTTTATTTAATAGACAATCACAGTCTGCTTAAACTAATAACACACAAATAATTAAATGTTACCATGTTTTTATTGAACACACCATGTAAACATTCACAGTGCAGGTGGAAAAAGTATGTGAACCCCTAGACTAATGAGATCTCCAAGAGCTAATTGGAGTGAGGTGTCAGCCAACTGGGGTCCAATCAATGAGATGAGATTGGAGGTGTTGGTTACAGCTGCCCTGCCCTCTAAAAAACACACACCAGTTCAGGGTTTGCTTTTCACAAGAAGCATTGCCTGATGTGAATGATGCCTAGCACAAAAGAGCTCTCAGAAGACCCACGATTAAGAATTGTTGACTTGCATAAAGCCGGAAAGGGTTATAAAAGTATCTCCAAAGGCCTTGCTGTTCATCAGTCAACGGTAAGACAAACTGTCTATAAATGGAGAAAGTTCATCACTGCTACTACTCTCCCTAGTAGTGGGCGTCCTGTAAAGATGACTGCAAGAGCACAGCGCAGACTGCTCAATGAGGTGAAGAAGAATCCTAGAGTGTCAGCTAAAGACTTACAAAAGTCTCTGGCATATGCTAACATCCCTGTTTGCGAATCTATGATGTGTAAAACACTAAACAAGAATGGATTTCATGGGAGGATACCACAGAGGGTGTAGGAGTACACTCCAAAGGAGTGTGTTTTACCTCAGGTGGGACTTTTATTTTGGGTGACTTGTTAAACCTAATAAGAGAGTATTGAGACCAAAAGGTTCTTTCTAAAGTAGTTTTTTATTGAAAAAATATAAATCTCTAAATATAATGAGCTATTATTTCCGAAAAGAAGGAAATTGGCCGCATCAAGAGTGACTAGACACAAAGCAATTGGTACAAGAGCGCAAATACATTACATTACATGAAAACAGTAGATAATACAAAAATTGCAAAAAACAGGACCCCAATCTGTCTCAATAGGGAGACACGGACCCGGCGTTTCGAGGCTATTAATTAGGGTGGAACCTCTTCTTCAGGGGTAGGATGCTGTATTGCAAACATGTACTGGTATCCGACAGATACCAGTACATGTTTGCAATACAGCATCCTACCCCTGAAGAAGAGGTTCCACCCTAATTAATAGCCTCGAAACGTCGGGTCCGTGTCTCCCTATTGAGACAGATTGGGGTCCTGTTTTTTTCAATTTTTGTATTATCTACTGTTTTCATGTAATGTAATGTATTTGCGCTCTTGTACCAATTGCTTTGTGTCTAGTCACTCTTGATGCGGCCAATTTCCTTCTTTTCGGAAATAATAGCTCATTATATTTAGAGATTTATATTTTTTCAATAAAAAACTACTTTAGAAAGAACCTTTTGGTCTCAATACTCTCTTATTAGGTTTAACAAGTCACCCAAAATAAAAGTCCCACCTGAGGTAAAACACACTCCTTTGGAGTGTACTCCTACACTATCTATATCAGGGATGTGGGTGCACTGACCTTCTTCCATACACTTGGACACCAATCCTTCGTTTTTCTGGATACCACAGAGGAAGCCACTGCTGTCCAAAAAAAACATTGCTGCACGTTTACAGTTTGCACAAGAGCACCTGGATGTTCCACAGCAGTACTTGCAAAATATTCTGTGGACAGATGAAACCAAAGTTGAGTTGTTTGGAAGAAACAAACAACACTATGTGTGGAGAAAAAGAGGCACAGCACACCAACATCAAAACCTCATCCCAACTGTGAAGTATGGTGGTGGGGGCATCATGGTTTGGGGCTTCTTTTCTGCATCAGGGCCTGGACGGATTGCTATCATCGAAGGAAAAATGAATTCCCAAGTTTATCAAGACATTTTGCAGGAGATCTTAAGGCCATCTGTCCACCAGCTGAAGCTCAACAGAAGATGGGCGTTGCAACAGGACAACGACCCAAAGCATAAAAGCAAATCAACAACAGAAGGGCTTAAACAGAAGAAAATACGCCTTCTGGAGTGGCCCAGTCAGAGTCCTGACCTCAACCTGATTGAGATGCTGTGGCATGACCTCAAGAAAGCGATTCACACCAGACATCCCAAGAATATTGCTGAACTGAAAGAGTTCTGTAAAGAGGAATGGTCAAGAATTACTCCTGACCGTTGTGCACGTCTGATCTGCAACTACAGGAAATGTTTGGTTGAAGTTATTGCTGCCAAAGGAGGTTCAACCAGTTATTAAATCCAAGGGTTCACATACTTTTTCTACCTGCACTGTGAATGTTTATATGGTGTGTTCAATAAAAACATGGTAACATTTAATTCTTTGTGTGTTATTAGTTTAAGCAGACTGTGATTGTCTATTGTTGTGACTTTGATGAAGATCAGATCACATTTTATGACCAATTTGTGCAGAAATCCATATCATTCCAAAGGGGTTCACATACTTTTTATTGCAACTGTAGATCGGTACAGTTATTCAAGTAACAAACTGTAGGGTGTTCACACAGTTGCACTGTACACTAAAGTCCCGTACACACAGGAAGAATGTCAGGAGACATTCTCCGTTTCCCAAAAAAAAAAAAAAAAACGGCCGACATTTTGCCCGTGTGTATGTCGGTCCGTCCAAAAGAAGGTGGCCATTCGGCCAGCTTCTGTCGGACGTGCATGTTGGAAAACCAGCAGCCAACCAACTCCCAATCAGTGCTTTCAGCCAATGTCAGAGAGTGCTGATTGGAGTGTTCTGGTGGGGGCGCCCCCCTGTCAGAACACAACAGCTCAGCGGGGGAGATCGTTGGACTTACTTTGCAGGGTTAGTACAGCGGCTCCGACCAGAGCTGTCAGTTTTTAGTTAGTGTGTACCAGGCTTTAGTAAGGCTCAGTATTGCCGCTGTATATTAATCTGCAACGGCACAGTATTGCAGCAGCAGATTACTTAGCAAACATCACAATACTGCAGTGGTATATGACTCAATAATGCACAGTATTGAAGACTGGCAGTATTCCAGGCTTAACCTGTTTACCAGCGGGCAGCTTCTGCTGCAGGTGTGGCAAACTGCAGTAAATAGTAACGACACCCTATGCTACTAAATAGATCCCCAGTCACTGATCCAGGTACCAGAATGCCTGTGGAGAACAAGAGGGTCCTTGCATTGACCATTCTTGATGAAGAACCTCTCCCTGTGCTGACTCCCTAACAAACAGTGTCTCTGTCCCTCACCTATCCACCTGATCCAGGCGTGCCCAAATGGCGCAGGCACCCTAATTTCTAGACTACACCAAGATGGCTGCCAGAGGTTATCAGAAGTTGCAGCATCCAATCAGACAGTAGCAATCTCTGTGACAACTATGAAATCTCTCAAGGAAAACTTTTCCCCAGAAGATTCAGCTCCATCTATATAGTGGCGCAGTGCCACCTACTGGATGGAGGCCAAATTGCACCCTCCTACTGTACATGTGCAGCTCAGTGCATAATTTCTGCATCTGCCAAGGTGAATGACAACATCTCGGTGTGGCCAGGCCTTGGGCTGGCATTCAGTAAAGCACATGCATGCTCCATCCGATCCTATAGAAGCAGCAGCTTGTTGGTGGCTTTATAAGCTTGCTTTTAGCTTAGGGTGACCAGATGTCCCCAGTTTCCAGGGACAGTCCCCGTATTGAGGACACTGTCCCCGAACCAAGTCTGTCCCCGGTTTTGTCCCCGGATTGTATTTCAACAGGAGCTGGGTCAATTTCAAAGACAGTCAGTGCAGAATTAAAAAAAAAATCTGAATTGCACACCCCCGCTCCTACTAGCTTAGGAGGTGTATTTTTTCCATTACCTGTGCCCCTTTCTGATAGTCCCTCCACTAAGACCAGCACATGACTATTTCTTCAGTTTCGGGCGCATGCTCATTCAGCTCCGCTGGCATATTCTTCTGCCTTGGCTCATGTACCGGCCAGCCGCCTGCCTGCTTATCTCCTTGCCTTCCCCGGCAGAGTGATCTTCCTCCGCTCCCCACCCAGTAGTAGCCGGGGCCCGGAGAGTGAGACTTGAGAGGCTGTGAGGCGGGCGGCGGCGGTGACGGGCAGAGAGAGGCAGCTGAGCTCAGCTGATGGTGGCAGCTGAGCTCAGCTGATGGTGTCCAGCAGCAGGAACAGAGGGGAAGGGGATCCAATGGTGGGGCTTCAACACAGGTGTGCTTTGGGGATGTCTGTGAATAGACTACATTGCACTTTTTCTGTCTCTCTGGCTATATGGATGATATCATAACTCACAGGCAGCAGGCACTCTATCATGGCCCTGGCTGGCTCTGTCACAGTGTTTCACATGACATGGCTGCTGGGTGCTGATTTTATTAACTTATCGGTCACAAATTAACAAAAGCAGCATCCAGCAGCTATGTTATGTGACACACTGTGACAGAGCCAGAGCCAGCCAGAGCCATGATAGAGTGCCTGCTGCCTTTGACTTATCATAATGCTGATGATCTTAACCAGTTGCTGATCGCCTGATAGCAGATTTACTACTACAGGGCAGTCACTCTGCGCAGGATCACGTATATACGTGATCCTGCATTTCTGGGTATCGGAGCCAATCAGCGGGACTCAATGACCACCAGTACCTGCTGATCGTTATTTACACAGGCAGAACGGTGGTCTGCCTATGTAAACAAGGCAGATTGCCGTTCTGTCAGTATGGAAGACATTGATCCTCTGTTCCTGCAAAGCAGATACAGGGATCTATGCCTTTCCTTAGTAAAAGCACCTCCCCCACAGTGAAAAAACACTTGTTAGGCACACATTTAACCCTTTTGATTTCCCTAGATGTTATCACCTTCCCAGCTAGTGTCATTAGTACAGTGACAGTGCATATTTTTACCACTGATCACTGTATTAGTGTCACTGATTCCCACAAAGTGTATGATTTGTCCATCGCAATATCGCAGTCCCGCTATGAGTCACTGATTGCCGCCATTACTAGTAAAAAAAAAAAAATATGTCCCCGGATTTCATTTTAAAAATCTGGTCACCTTATCTTAGCTGTGTCTACACATAGTTATATAGTCCATTACGAGGATGTGCTGAGGACGATGGCGACAAAAGACATACAAGGTGACCATGGAGAGGTAGTGTAGCCACCCTTACAAAGGAAGTTCAAATATCCAAAGTTTGAATTTAGTCTATTCAAACATCAAAACAGTCATGGCTTACTATATATATGTATATGTGTGAGCAGGATAGGATACTGAAATTTATATACATTTTTTATATGAATTTAGTGTCAAACGTAAGATACATGCAGAATATATCTAGGTTTTTGGTCCACTATCGTCAGTGAAATAAATGACAAAGTAGAAGTAAAAAGAAATGAATGTGCATATGAATGAATTAATAGAATAGCAGACACAGTTACAATGTAGAGCTGACACAATGCATTATTCCACAGATAACCACTATCAGATGAGGAAAATGTAGCAGAGTGAAAAGGCACAGCATTCCCATGAAAAGCTGAGATTCTCTTGAAATAAGGCCAGAAATGAAAGCAAGTCAGGGAAGTCAAACAGAATGTACAAGCGTATTATTTATAGTGACGTTTCTGGCAAAAGGTCAAACAAGTGAATACAGAGTATAAATCTGAGAAAAAGTCTCATGCTCATTATACTAGTGAAAGATTCCAGTAAGGAGACTGAATGCAAAGGTCAGAGGGAAAAAAATCTGCTTTATGGTAAAACAAACAGTTTAGGAGTTTCAAAACACACTTTGGTTTTTACATATCTATACGCTGTCCAAGAGGTGCAGCAAACTGCAAACTTGTCTTTGACTAAGTAGAACAAAATACATTTTTGGAATACCCTGGTGAAAAAAGGGCTGCTAGTATGCATTATATATCATTCTAAACTATTCAATTATGCCTTTAAATGGTAAGTGTTATAATTTATGTTAAAGTGGAATGCCACTCAACACAATACACTATGATTGAAAACGTTTATAAAGACCTGTCCATCACTTATATAAGCTCATTGGGAATCCTATTCTAAAACTATATGCATTTATTTGGATTTTCCCCCACCACTACCACCATCCATAACAGCCTTCTGCGGGATTTTGTGCTCATTCAGCTAAAAGAGCATTTGTGAGTTCAGGTACTGATGTTGGACGGAAGACCTGGCACCATTTCATCCCAAAGGTGTCCAGTAGGGTTGAGGTCAGAGTTCTGTTCAGGCCTCTTGAGTTCCCTCACACCAAAGTCCTCAAACCATGTCTTTATGGACCTGGCTTTGTTCACAGCGACAAAATCATGCTGGAATAGAAAAGGGTCTTACCCAAAATGTTGTCATAAGGTCAGAAGGGCACCATTTTCAAAAATATGTTTGTATGCTGTAGCATTAACAGTACCCTTTACTGGAAACATCAACACCCCCCTAATTTTAGTTGCGCCCCATGCAGGTATCTGGGAGGGCATTCACTGATCCATAAGCCATTCTGATGAGAGCATTTGATGTCAAGGTACACCTGATGGGGCCATTGATTTAAGGGGCACTCTGATGGGGGCAGTTGATATACAAGGTCACTTTTATGTGGACATTTGAAGTAAGGAGAAACCCTGATTGGGATATTTGATGTAAAGGGCTACTCTTAGGAGGGCACTTTATGTAAGAGGGCAAAAGCAAAGAGAGAGGTGCCTTCTAAGTATGAACTGTATAGACTTTATAGGACAATAAATAAAAACACTCACGTTGAGGTTACAAAAAATCAGCATGAGGAAGGGGTCCTCATGCTGATTGCTGATGCAGCGGTGCGTCTCCTGACTCGCTGGTCCATCAAGCTGGGCCACTCGTAGATCCGTTGGGAGCCGTCCACCAGCTCTGTATACTCTGTGCATGATGGTAAAGCCGAGGACAGGAGCTTGACAAATGAGCATGTCTGTCCTTCACATCGACAGTGCGCAGACACGGAAACAACGTTGCAACATGTCTGGTGACGTCACACGCCGCTGCGTTCCACAAGCGCCTCAGCCCTCCTCTCTGTCAGGCATTACTTTCGGTTTGTGACTCAAATTCTTGGGCATTTGGACATCTGGTGTGTGCTCTTTTTTGCTCTGGAACTTAATGTGGTTATAAAGACTGAAGGTTTTTTACCTTCATGCATTCCATGCATGAAGGCAAGAAAACCTTATGTGTGCTGCTCCCCCCCAGCCCCCTCTAATACTTACCTGAGCCCCCTCTTGATCCAGCGATGTGCAGGAGAGCCTCGGCTGTCCTGGGACTCCCTCTCCTCATTGGCTGAGACAGCAGTGGGAGCCAATCAGGAGGGGGAGTCCCAGCACAGCCAGTAAGCCAATGAGGAGAGAGTGGGGGATGGGCCTGAGCCACGGCTCTATGCGTCTTATGGACACATAGATCAGTGCTCAGGAGTGAGCCGAAAGTAGCCAGGAGTGCCGGCGGGGACCAGAGAAGAGAGGGATCAGGGCTGCTTTGTAGATAATCACTGCACAGCGCAGATGCGTATTACATGTTTGTTATTAAAAAAAAGCTGGACCTTTAATACCACTTTAATGCATATAAATATTAGAAAATGATTTGCTCTTCTGCATGCTGCATTCTATAAAAGGCAGTACCTGCATCATCCTAAAGTCACTGAGGCTGGGACACAACAAGTTCACATCAATGGCTTCCCTGATCTAACCCTCCACAAGGAGACTGGCAGGTCTGCAGGCTAGCAGATTTGGAAGAAATTGGTAATTATAGAAGGTAACATTATTTAGGCTGGTTGACAAAGAAATGGAGTTAGTAGCATCAGCTGCTGGGGTTTTTTATGAAAATGAGTCAGACAGTGTTAGAGCACAGGCATATTTGTTCCTCTGTAACAAAACTGTCTGCTGCACTGAAGACCATCTCAGACAGCACACAGGCCGCAGGGCAAATGAGAAGCTCCAGCATGTAATGTACAAGCTAAGGCCAGAGATTCAGACTGGACACTTGATAGTCCATTGGGTCCTCACGTCAAAGAGTGTCTGCAAATAATACGATTGGGGTGCTTCCTATTACAGCTGCCTGCAGCCGGACCTGTCTGACGTGGTTACAAAAAAATCTTAAAAGCTTTCCTGAGACAGCCACTGACACCTCTGCACCTTCTTTCAGGAACCTGAGAATGGGAAGCACATTGGGTATGATGGGATCCTGCCACTATCTCACTATCTTGATATGCAGCCAAGAGGTTCCTCCTCTAAGTGATGAATTTTGGCTCCCTTTAGGATGATATCATTAGATCTGACATTTTCTCTTGTATCAGGAATCCAAAAGGGAGACCACCCAAGAATGGTCCCTCTCTTTCATGGCCCAAATCCTGGGGTCCATGTGGAGGCATGTGAGTCACAATTTCTCTGCCTCCTCAATCCCAGCATCCCAACCCTACCAATCATATTTCTCCTCTGCCTACTCACAGGGATGGCGGCATAAGGCAAAGGATCTAGCTGGCCCTGAGAGAGCAGCAAGTCCTTCTCTTACTCCTGCTGATATGCCTCCATTGCCTGATCTATCACACACACACAGTGTGTGCCCTTAGAGGAACATCAGAGAGATTGTGTCATTGTGGCTTACCATTCTTTTGAACACTGCAAATTTTCTGAATCAAAGGCCACTGATGTGGTGAAAAAGAAAAAGCTCTAAAGAGACTGTCTTCATTCCAAACTTATACAGATACTCGATAGAAATGGGTTGCCTCATTGTTTGAACAAAGATAGGGGTGGGTGCCATCATCCTAAAGTATGAAATTGGAAAGGGGGAAGGAGATAAATAAAGGGTCACGCCAAAATAAAGCCCTGATCACCAGTAGTGGTGGACTGTTGCGGCACCGAGACAAGAAACGCTTGGTTTATAAAAATTTATGTAGCGGGGTCTCTAAATTCAGGTAGGACACTCAGGTGTATAAGTATGGGAATAATGGACCATTTGTGTTCGTGGAGGATTGGACAGTGTAATAATCTCCTTAGCCTCTGGGTGGCGGGGTACTTGGAGGCTCAAGGTAGACTGGTCGTCACAGTGCTACCCTTTTTGTCCTTTTCCGGAGAGGGTACGGCGAGGGCGGGGAACCTGCCGTGGTGTCGATGGGAGGAGATAAAAGGGGGAGACGCCCTAACCACGAGGTCTTCAGGAGGAAGTTCTTTATGCGCCCAGGCACCTTAGGCCTGGGTGCGAGCGGTTCCGGATTCCGGCCCAGGTGCCCTAGGCCTGACCGGAATGGAGTTGGAGTCCATCCCAGGCACCTTCAGCCTGGGGTGAGGTACTAAACCAGGAGGCCTGGGGCCCAGTGACTTCGACTGGGTCCCGCGAGGGTGGAGAAGTCCGAGGGTCCCTGAAGTGGATGGGGCCCATGTCTGAGGTGAGGAGGCCGGGGAGGTTACCCATTCGGAGAGTCTGGAGCAGCATCAACCCAGTGACGGATGGGCCTCTGGTAACTCTCTTGGAGGGACATCTTCCCCTGACAGGGGCCGCAGCGCAGCGAAGGTACTCCTATCTACGTTCTCTTGAGTCGCTGGTAGAGACTCTCAAATTCTAAGTCCTTTCTAGCTAATGCTATAGTAACCGCTGGCGAGATCACAGTGGTTTAGCTGATAACCAGGATAGTGCCTCGACCTGCTCATTCCCCGTATCAAAATGTTATCAAGTCGCAACCAGTTGGCTACTGAAGCACTGTTTATTGTGAGATATGCAATAAAACAAGAGTTGGACTGTGATCGGTGTGTGGAACTCTGGTTAATGGGAGCAGAGGGAAGTGTTGGCACAGTGGGACTTGATTCTAGACAAAAGCACATAGGCCCGAGGAAATATCTGGTACTGGCCTTCACCTCACCCACAGCTATGGGGAGGACATGCGCTGTAGTGCATCTCACCCTGTCGTATGACATACCCCTAGACAAAAGAGATGGGGTGAGGCCGCTACACATGGGGGTTCTCGTCCGGGATCCTGATACAGCAGGTGAATGCCAGAAGTGCCGGCATGGACCCACAAGCAGTAGCAGAGTGGTGCAAAGCCTCTAGGGCAGAGCCAAACAACTCGATAGTCATCAGCCTCCCTGGGGAGGAATGGTCGACTGAGATGGTAGAGGAGTTAATGAAGTTAGTGTCCCCAGATCACACACCGTGGGTGACGGAGATAAAGTCAGACCCAGACACCTCATATCAGTATGCACTAGTGGAGTACTGGGACGGGATGCCAGAGGCTTGCAACCGCAAGTGTGTGCGGACGCCAGACAACAGAACCTATAGGTTGGCACACACAGTAACTGTAAAGAAGGAACCATCACCGATGGGATCACCGCAGGCTGCGGCCCGTACCTCACCAGAAAGAGGAGACGGGGTGACGCCCCGGTGGCACCCGCACCTGCCACTGCTATATCACCAGAACTGATAAATGCAATAGGGGATCTGCTAATCAAATGTCAGAAGACAAGCACGGTGCATGTAGAGACTAGCTACCGGAGACTGAAGACATTCTCAGGGAAGCTCCCTGTCCCTGCAGGGGAAGAAGATTTTGATACCTGGGTGGAGCAGGCATTACAAGCAGTAGAGGCATGGGAGGTGCCTGAAGCGCAGAAGAGGCAACGAGTGATAGAAAGCCTCAAAGGCGCAGCAGCAGAAGCAGTGAAAAGTTTTCGGTTTGGGAATGCAGATTGCGCGGCTCAAGACTGTCTAGCCATGCTACAGGAAGAGTTTGGTCAATTGGAAAAGGTGACAGACATGGTCTACCAATTTGAACATACTTTCCAACAGCCGAAGTAGAAACTTTCAGAGTATGTTAGGAGACTGAACAGGTTGCTGTGCAAGATTGTGTTGAAGAAGGGAATGAAGCCCCAAGACACAGATGCGGCAAGAATGAAGCAAGTCTTAAAGGGAGCGTTGCGCTCGGATCCAGTCCGGCTGCACCTGAAATCCTCGGGAGGAGGAACGTTACTGACTTATGCTGATTTGATAAAAATCATCAGAGATGAGGAGGCACTACAACAGGACCAGCAAATGATTAAGACAAATGTTGTCCCCGCACAGGTGTTAGTCAACCCAGTAATGGCCCCAGAAAGAGACTCAGAGGTGGACACTTTAAAGTCACAAATGTCCAAGGTGTTAGAGATGTTGACCTCTCTGATAGCAAAAGACCCAGAAGGCCCCAGGAGAGAAGTACCAAGGAAGGAACTATTCCCAATTGCCTCAGCACCCACATCTTTACAAGAATGGGGAGATATAGTGATATAGTCTGCTTTAACTGTGGAGGAATTGGCCATATTGCAGCTACATGTTCCAGTCCCAAGAAGAAGAAAACAGATAACCGCAAGCTGGCGGGAAACTCCAGAGGGTCCCGGTGAAGGAGTCAACCGGGTGCCCATCATCTTCAGTGAGCTCCAAGCTGAATGCGAAGCAGAAGAAAAGAGGAGATAAAACACCTCAGAGGAAACACAACATTCCTCAACAGAGATACAACCTCAGAGAAAGGGGGCAAGACCCCTCAGAAGAGGCACAGCACTCCCCAGAGGGGGTGCACACCTAAGAAAAACAATAGTATCCCTCAGCGGGTCTGTACACCCATTGAAAGGAGGGAAATCAATGCATACCAGGCTCAAGAAAGATTAAAGTCCAAAGGGAGTTGGACGAGAGAGAGTCCGAAGGGAAAGGGCCAGAAGAAGGCGACCCCTGCCAGGCCATATCCGGAGAAGCTGGTAGGCCCATCTCCTATAGTGCCCATTCAAGTAGAGGGAGTCTACACCAGAGCAATCTTGGATACTGGGGCACAAGTGACCCTATTATACCAGGATTTCTACGATAAACACTTGAGTCACCTGCCCATCCAGAAGATAGAGGAACTGGAAATATGTGGGATTGGAACCCAGAGTTTCCCCTACGATGGCTATCTGCCCGTCAAGATGACTTTTGACCCATCCGTGGCTGGGAAGGCCGAAGTGTTTGACACCCTGGCTGTTGTGTGCCCTCGACCGCCAGGAGCCAACAAGAGTTCCCTTATAATAGGGACAAACACGGACCTGGTCCGAAGACTCCTGACCCCTCTAGTGGAAGAGAAGGGGCAAGCGGCCACCAAGATCCACCCCATGCTGAAGATGGCCTACCAACGGCTGGTCCTAGAGCAGAAGACCCCTGGAGAGGGGATAGGGAAGGTGTGGAGACTTGGAAGAGAAGGGGTAGTGTTGCAGCCTGGCGAAGTAACCTGTCTCAGAGCCACTGTGAAGCTTACTTGGGAGCAGCCTGGACCCTTTGTCATGTTGGAGTCCGACCCAAGGGAAGAGTCCCCCGGTCTGGAAGTGATACCAGAAGTGATTCCACTGAAGGCCCTGAAGAAGGCCCATTGTAGAGTTCTGGTGAGTGTTAGGAACACTACAGATGGCCCCATGGAAATCCCAGCCAGGATGCTGCTGGGCCAGGTGAGCCCTGCTGCCCCTGTCAACTTGTCAGAAGTCAAGGGGACGGGTGAAGGAGGAGATGTTTGGGAGAAGCTGTCCATGGAAAAATCTGCCCAGGGCTTGGAAAGAGAGAGCCAAGGCCCAGTTGACCAGATGGGAGAAGATCTTCTCCAAAGATGAGTTCGATGTGGGGTGTGCAAGGAGTGCCACCCATCGGATCCGCCTCCAAGAAGACAAGCCCTTCAGAGAGAGGGTCAGGCGGGTCCCACTAGCAGATCTGGAGGATCTAAGGGAACAACTTGCAGAACTCAAGAGGACTGGTGTGATCCGGGAGTCTAGAAGCCCCTATGCCTCCCTGATAGTGGTGGTCAGGAAGAAGAATGGGTCATTGAGGCTCTGTATAGACTACAGGACTCTCAACAGGAGAACCATACCCGACCAGTACACCACTCCGAGGATAGAGGACGCTTTACAGAGTTTGTCTGGATCCAAGTGGTTCAGCGTTATGGATCTCAAGAGTGGATACTATCAGATCCCTATGCATCCAGAAGACAAGGAGAAGACAGCCTTCATAACCCCAGTGGGGTTCTTTGAGTTTGATCGAATGCCCCAGGGACTGTCTGGAGCTCCTGCTACCTTCCAACGTCTCATGGAGAAGACTGTAGGAGACATGAACCTTATTGAAGTCCTTGTATACCTGGACGATGTCATTGTCTTTGGGAGAACCTTGGAGGAACATGAGGAGAGGCTGGAAAAAGTGTTGAGAAGACTCAGTGAGGAGGGACTCAAGCTTTCGCCTGAGAAGTGTCGGTTCTACCAGTCTTCTGTGAACTATCTGGGGCACATAGTGTCTGAAGAAGGGGTCGCCACAGACCCTGAGAAATTGGAGGCAGTTACCTCCTGGCCACGACCCACCACAGTAACAGAACTCAGATCCTTCTTAGGGTTCTGCTCCTATTACAGGAGGTTTGTGGAAGGATTCGCCCGAATTGCTAGGCCATTGAATGAACTACTCAAGACCGAGGGGGAAGAGGATGACTCAGGGCCCAGGAAGCCGGGAGAGTCAGTCAGAGATCAGTGGAACCAAAAGTGTGAAGAAGCCTTCCAGGCATTGAAGAAGAACCTAACCACTGCCCCAGTCTTGGCCTACGCAGACCCGACCAAACCCTATGAGCTACACATAGATGCTAGTCATGATGGTCTGGGAGGAGTACTTTACCAAGAACACAAAGGACAACTGCGGCCTGTTGCCTACGTGAGCAGGAGCCTGACCCCCTCCGAGAAGAACTACCCCACTCACAAGCTGGAGTTCCTGGCCATTAAGTGGGCGGTAGTAGACAAGCTCAAAGACTACCTGTATGGGGCAGAGTTCACTGTGAAGACCGACAACAACCCCCTTACCTACCTTTTCACTACAGCAAGGCTGGACGCCACTGGACACAGGTGGCTGGCCGCATTGTCTAGATTCAATTTCAGCCTAAAGTACAGGCCAGGGACTGGAAATCGAGATGCAGACGCTCTGTCCAGGAGATCTCATGGCCCCACCAGTGACATGGAAGACTGGACTCAAGTGGCACCTGACGGGGTGCGGGCCCTTTGTCAAGGGGCTGAATTGCAAGCCAGAGGAGGCTCAAGGGCGGAAGAGATAGGAGTTACCATGGTAGGGGTCCCCAAACAATACTGTGGAGTAACTCAACTGGAGGAAGACCATCTGCCAAAGTTGTCCAAGAAGGAACTAAGATGCGACCAATTAGAAGACCCCATGGGGAAATTGGTTCTGGAAGCCCTGGAGAATCAGGATCCAAACAGACTCCTGAGTCACTCCTCAAAGGAAGCTCACCTGTTGAGGAAAGAGTGGGACAGGTTACAGGTGCATCAGGGAGTGGTCTACCGAAGGGGCCCCTCTGATGACCTGGAAGATAAATGGCAATTGTTTCTTCCGGAAAAACATCGAGAGACTGTTCTGATTGCCCTACATGACAATCACGGCCACCTAGAGGCAGAAAGGACCTTTCAACTTGTCAGAAGTCGGTTCTATTGGCCCTGCATGAGGGCAGAAGTGGAAGAGTACTGCCATTCATGTGCACGCTGCATCCAGAGAAAGACTTTACCCCATCAAGCTGCACCAATGGGCCATCTACAAAGTCAAGGCCCAATGGATCTGGTATGCATTGATCTCCTCTGCCTCGAACCCGACCTGAGTGGACTAGGAAATGTTCTGGTGATAACCGATCATTTCACCCGGTATGCCCAAGCTTTCCCAACCAAAGACCAGAAGGCTTCCACAGTAGCCAAGGTACTTATGGAGAAGTATTTTGTCCATTATGGGATGCCCCAGCGACTTCATTCAGATCAAGGAAGGGACTTTGAGAGTCGACTGATCCGGAGACTCCTGGATTCGTTAGGAATCAAGAAAACTCAAACCACACCTTATCACCCACAGGGAGATGCTCAGCCGGAGAGGTTTAACCGAACCCTGCTCAACATGTTGGGAACTCTGGATAGTGAGATGAAACAACATTGGAGCAAACACATAGCAGCTATAGTACACGCTTACAACTGCACCACCAGTGATGCTACAGGCTACTCCCCATATCGACTCATGTTTGGGAGAGAAGCAAGGTTACCTGTGGACCTGGACTTTGGCACCTCTTTAGACCATTCCTCAGCCACATCCCACAAAGGATATGTGGACAGGCTCAGACACAGCCTGAAAGTAGCCTATGAACAAGCTCAAGCGGCCTCAGATCAAAGGGGAGCTCGAAACAAAAGAAACTTCGACTTGAAAGTCCGGGTGCAAGACCTGCAGCCCGGGGACCGAGTACTGCTACGCAATCTGGGGGTCCCTGGAAAACACAAACTTGCAGACAGATGGAGATCTGAACCCTATGTCATCTGTAGGAAGCTGCCGGGCCTACCTGTCTACAAGTTTAAGCCAGAAGGAAAGGTAGGACCACTGAAGACGTGGCATCAAAACCACCTGCTCCCACTTGCTGAAGCAGTCAGGATACCTCCTGTGAGGGACTCCCCTGAACCAGTCTCTATTCTAGATACCCCCAGGCCAAACACTCGGTCCCAGACCTCTCAGGCTGAAGATGGAGAGGCCTCTGAACTCAGTGGAGATGAAGGAAGAGAACTTGACTGGCTGTGGCCTTCCCCAACTCCAGGAACTTCCGCTATAGATCTTCCAACTACTTTTTTTTTTTTTTTTTTAATCTTTATTTTATTTGAGATAAAATGCGTTATACAAAGTACACATATCATAACCTTTTTAAATCTAACATATCTCCTATTTATATTTTTCCCACGCCCTACCCACCCACCCCCCGCCCCCAAGGTCCGCCCTTTTCGCCATCTTAAGTTATCTCAAAAAAAAAAATTTTTTTTTTCCGTTTCTGTCATTCCTATTACATATTTCTCTGAACACTTAAACTCACTCCATTTCCGCCAGGTACTTCTATGTCTACTTTCCATTCCCTGCTCTCTGCTGCTCAGGTACTCCATCTCATGCACGTAGTCTACTCTCTGTATCCATTCTTTTATGGATGGGCTCTCCACTTGCAACCATTTTTTGGGAATCAAGGCCTTTGCAGCATTGAGTAGGGAAGGGACTAATGTTTCTTTATATTGTTTTTTGGTTTTATTTGTCCCATGGAACAGAACATTCCAGGCATTTTGGGGTATCTTTTCCCCAGTGATTTCATTTATATACTCCAATATAATATGCCAATATTCTTTTATTTTTTGACACTCCCACCAAATATGCATTGTTGTTCCCCTTTGCCCACATTCCCTCCAACACTGTGATGATCTACCTGGCTGAAATTGATTGATTCTCACCGGGGTTAGATGCCACCTCACCAAACTCTTATAGTTCGCTTCTACCGTTACAATATCTGTCGCATAGTCATGTACTGCTCCAATCATTTGTTTTTCATCTAGTTTTATCCCAAGGTCTTGTTCCCATTTTCCTATAAAGGGGAGGGCCCCGGTTCCTTCTAAATCTGTTAATATGTTATACATTTGAGATATTCCATTTTTCGTAGGTGTTTTAATATTGCAAAGCTTTTCGATTGGGTTCAGTGTCTTCTCCTCTCTAACTGGTTTGGGAATTGTGCTTACAAAATGTTTAAGTTGTGTGTATACCCATTCACTTAAAAACTGCCACCCATATGTTGTGATTAGTTCTGTTCTCGCCCTTATTTTCCCTTGTATCATTATGTCTTTTATTTGTGCATCCCCTAAGTACCTCCCCATCTGAGTCCCGTTTCCTGGAACAAAAAAATTTGTTCCTGCCAACGGAATCAGTGGGGAGTTATACTCCCATTTTTCTCTTCTATATATTTTGTCCCATTCTTTAAATACTATTTTTGTTAAACCATGTATTTGTGAACTGTGTGTCCTATACTTCGGTGGAATCCATATTTCTTTCCCTAATGGTGCTGTGTATAGATTATTCTCCATGTTTACCCACCTCTTATTTGTGCTGATGTTTGCCCATTCTATTAACCTAGCCAATATTACCGCCGTATAGTATCTTTTAATATCGGGGGCAGTCAATCCTCCTTTATTTTTTTTCCTTGACAAGAGCGTATAACCCACTCTGGCTTTTCTATTTTGCCAAATAAACTTTAAAATTATACTTTTTATTACTCTAAAAAAACACTGGGGTATCTCTATCGGAAGCATTTGAAATTTATATAAAATTTTTGGTAAAATCACCATTTTCAGTAGATTTATCCTCCCTATCCAGGAGATTGGACTCCTCGATAGCTTTTTTAATTCTGTTTTTACTTCATTTAGCAATGGGATATAATTAGCACCATATATTTTTTCCAGTGTCGGCGTTATTCTAACCCCCAAGTAGGTCAGTGCTTCTGTTTCCCAAGAAAAAGGGAATTCTTGCTGCAACGCTATTACTTCTTGTTTCCCTATTCCTAGATTTAATATTACAGTTTTTGTTGGATTAATCTTGAAGTTTGTAAGCTCCCCATATTTTTTTATTTCTTTTATAACGTTTGGCAATGATATTCTTGGGTTTGTTATATATAGAAGTATGTCGTCCGCGTATGCTGCTATCTTATGTTCTTCTTCCCCCACTCTGACCCCTCCTATGTCTACATTTTTCCTTATTTTCTCCAACAAGGGCTCCAGTGCCATTACGTACAGGAGGGGTGAGAGCGGGCATCCTTGTCTTGTTCCATTGAACATCTCAAAAGTGGACGACATACTTCCATTTACTTTTAGCCTCGCCGTTGGATGTTTATATAGATTCTCTATCCATTTTATATATTTTGGGCCCATCCCCGTATTGCGTATTGTCTCCATCAGGAACCCCCAGTCTACTCTGTCGAATGCTTTTTCAGCATCTATCGACATGAGCAAGACTGGGGGTCCTTTCTTCTGTGTCCTGTGCATTAGTAGCAATGTCCTAATACTATTGTCCCTGCCCTCCCTTCCTGGGACAAAACCTACCTGGTCTCTGTTTATTAAATCGGGCATCAGGCTTTTTAACCTTGCCGCTAAAACCTTTGCGTAGAGTTTTATGTCTACGTTTAATAACGCAATAGGACGATAGCTTGAGCATATGGATATATCTTTGCCTATTTTCGGTATTATTGTAATATCCGCTAGCAGGGATTCTTTTCTGATTTCCTCGTTTTCCCCTATTTTATTAAAGTAAGTACAAAGAACTGGTACCAATTGCTTCCTGAATTTTTTAAAATATTTTATTGTAAACCCATCAGGGCCTGGACTTTTCCCTCCTGGTATTTTTTTTAAGGCATCATTGATTTCATCCTCTGTTATTGGTCTCTCTAGGCGTTCAATATTCTCTGTTGTAATTTTTGGTAATTTCAGATCGGCTAGGTATTTTTGTATTTTACTTATCTTATGATGTTCCTCCTGCTGTATTACATTATTTTTGATTGCATATAGGGAACTATAGTATTTCTCGAAAACCTTTGCAATCTCAATGGTTTTATATTTTAATTCACCTTTTTCATTTTTTATTTTTTCTATATAGTTTAAGGTTTTTTTTCGCTTCGAGATTTTTGCTAAGTATCTTCCTGGTTTATTTCCCCATCTAAATCTTTCTTTTGCCACATTACAGAAAACTTTTTCCTTGTTTCTTCCTCCAACAATTCCCTTAGTTGTTCTCTTTTTATCACCACTCTCTGATGCATTTCCTGATTTAATTGTGTTTTGTGTTGTTGTTCCAGATCATGTAGTTCCTTTATTGTCCGTTTCAAGTTTATCTCCCTTTCTTTTTTTTTCCATGCCCCTATTGAAATTAACTTTCCTCTTATAAATGCCTTATGGGCTTCCCATATTGTAGCCCTCGAGACCTCTGATGTATCGTTTATACTAAAAAATTGCTCTATTTCAGTTATTAAATCTTTAATCACTTCTTCATCTTCTATTAGTTCTTCGTTTAACTTCCACGTCTTTTTCCTATTTTCCCTTTCTTCAAACTTAAGTTTTACAATTACCGGGGCATGATCCGAAATTGTTATTGTTTCAATGGAGGTGTCTACCACGTATTCCAGAATTGCATGGTCGACTAAGATGTAGTCCAATCTCGTGTACGTATCGTGCACCGGCGAGTGAAATGTATAGTCTCTTTTATTTGGATGGGCTATTCGCCATATATCTAACAACTGATGTGTATACATTTTCTTTTTTATCAGTTTCATTTGTTTATTCTCTCTCATCAGTGCACCAGACGTACTATCAAGACCATAGTCCATTATAAAGTTGAGGTCCCCTGCTACAATCAGATATCCCTGTTTAAATTCCTCTAGGGCGTCTAATATTTTTTTAAAGTATTTTTTAGGGTGCCTATTAGGGCAATAAACATTTACTAGTGTATACTTGATTCCCTGCAGAGTCCCCTTCAAAAACAAGAAACGGCCATCTGGATCTACTCTTCTACTCTCTAATACAAAACTTACATTTTTCCCTATGCCAATCGCTACTCCTTTTGCCTTTTTATTTGGAGAGTCTCCATAATACCATGTTGAGATTATCCGTGTATGCAATCTAATATTTGAATCATGAGATATATGCGTTTCCTGTAAAAAAACTATATCAACTGCATACCTTTCTAGTTCTCTTGATATCATATGTCTTTTTTTAGGGGTATTTAAACCTCTTACATTATATGTCATTACTTTAACCTCCATCATTTGTTTTAATTCCTTTATACCTGCCTATTTTTACAAATACATTCACATGGTTCAGCATGTTAATCCCTCTTAATTCCGTGTTTCTCTTTACTGGCGAAAATTTACAGACCTGTCTTATTTCCCTGTCCCTTCCCCTCCCCCCTCCCCCCCCCTCCCTTTGACCTCATGGTCTGGAGCAGATACGGTCTTCTGATCTATGGGGACAGTCATGTCCCTCCTGCTCTCTCTGGCCCGAGGTGGAGTTCTGTATAGCGCTTTCGGTCCCTCCTCTCCTACTTTAGAGACGTACTTCCTAAGCTCCCGGGGTCCCGTTTCTCCTCCTCTCGATATTTCCTATTTTCCCCATAACTTACCAATCCCCCCCTCCTTTCCCTCCCTCCCCTCCCCCCTCCCTCCCCCTCCCTCCCAGTTTCTATCGCATCAAGAAAGACAGACAGAAAGCGAAAACTGGAAAAGAAAAAAGGTCTATTATCTCGTTTGTTCTATCTTTCCGCTGTGTCCTTTTTCGCTTATCCATCTCTATTCAGACCCTCCCCTGGGATAGGAATCCCTAGTTTTTCACAAAATTCTCTAGTCTCTTCGACAAAACGTAGTTTTGCCGTAATCCCGTTTTTTCTCCCTATCAGACATGCGGGGAAACCCCAGTTGTATTGTACCCCTTGTTCCTGCAGCATTGCTAAAAGCGGTTTTAACGTTCTTCTTCTATTTAGTGTTTCCTGGGACAGATCTTGGAAGATTTGAATATTACTTTCATCGAGTCTTATTGGGGGTTTTTCTCTCAATTTCTTCCATATTTGGTTCTTTTCCTCCCAATTTTCGAATCTTACAATAATATCTCTTGGTTTCTCTTGTGGTATTCCTTTTGGCCTTCTTAATCTATGGGCCCTCTCAATTTTAATTGGGTTTATAGGTTCTCTGTCCATTACTGGGTTAAATATTTTCTTTATTACTTCTGTTAAATCTTCATTTTGGGGGGCTTCAGGGACTCCACGTATTCTAAGATTTTTTCTTCTGTCCCGGTTCTCCTGGTCTTCTATTTTATATGTCTGTTCCTGTTGGTCTCTTTTTAGGCTTCGGATGTCGCTTTCTAATTTTTTTATTTTTATTAGATTACTATCCGCTGTTTTTTCGACTTCTTCTACCCTCTCCAACATATGTTCCAGATTTCTGTGGAATATTGCCATATCTGATTTAAGCGATTTTTCCAACGCCGCCAGCATTAATTGCATCTCTGTTTTTGTTGGGGGGGGTTCTATATTTAGGGAATACTCTGATCTTCTCTGTTCAAGCCCGTTTTCTGGGTCTGTTTCCGTTCCAGGCTCTACAACTGCTTCAGTCTCTGTGCCTTTATTCTGACCCCTTTTTTTCTTCTCCTTCTCCTTACTCTCCAACTGTCCCATCTTAGCCCCTTGTTGTTTTTCACTTGCCTGTTTCTCTCCGTTTCCGCCATGTGTCACATATTTATTCATTGGTCCTGGACTCTGGGTTGGTGGGAGACTTAAGCGGGGTGATTTAGGGACTGCACCCCCTCTTCCCGATCTTCCCCTCATCATTTTGCTGCAGAATGCCCAGTAATGCTTATTGGCGCCTGTCAACGCTGTTTAGACGCAGCAAACAAACAACAAAAAATTTATTTTGTGTCTTTTTCCACTTCTGAGGCCGTTGTGTTTTTATACTTTTTTTTTTTACCTTCAGCATAAGGAAGCGGTTCTACTGGGCAGCGCTAAATACACCTGCCCTTTTGCATTTCCGTATGTTCCGGTATGATCCAGTGCAATGTATTAGCAGTGTATTAGCACAGATAGTGGCTTATGGTATCATCATCTATCGTCCATGCCCCATTGCCCTAATCAGCGGTTATTAAGCAATTATTAGACAATTATTAGGCAACTAAGGCAGGCCCAAGCTATTGCTTTGTATAAATCAAATAAAACTACAGTTTGCCCTTGCACTGATCCAATAGTGCCTTTCAAGTTTAATCCAATATCTTCTATATTGCTTGATTACGAGTACTGTTAGTCACGTTTTGGGAGAGGAGGGGAGGCGAGGAGAAGAGAAGGGGGTCTCCTTTACGAACAATGCTGGCTTACATATATTGCTGGCTTATATATTTTAGTAACACACATTAATGTTCCAACCAATATTAGTAACACACATTCATTAATGTTCCAGCCAATAACATGCCGATGACATGTAACATGTAACAGAGGCAGTGAAGTCGTCTTACTCTTACTCACGGCTTCTTTCCTTCCCTGCTGTGTTCGCCACTCACCGTCGCGGCGTCCTCTCGCTGTTCATTCCCTGATCCCACGTTAGAGCCACGTTAGAGCCACTAGGGTCACCCAAAGCCATCGATAGTTCTCTTATTCGGGCTGGGTTAGGTGTTCAGCGATCGGGCGAGCTGTACACAGAGGCGCGCTCCTTACCTCGTTCCGCTCGCCTCCCCTCACTGACCATGGGGGAGGGGACGGGAGGGACTCACCGCTCTGTACGTTCTAGCGCTGTCCTGCTCCCGGCACTAGGCGCTGGATCTTCAACCTTTACAGGCTACACCCGGGCGGTAAGTGACAGAGGGTTTAGGCGGAAGGTTAGGCGGAGGGTTAGGCAGAGGGTTAGGCGGGGAGGGGCGGCCATACAAGCGGCGTGTTCGCCATCTCCACTGGAGGAAGAGCAGGAGACTCCGGGTTGCACGCTCAGCCTACGGCGCCATTACTAGACTCCTCCCTCTACGGGCATGTCATGATCTTCCAACTACTGAAGACACTATAGATGGACAACTGAATGCAGAAGCCACTGAGTTCATCCCATCTAGTCCTTTATCAGATTACTGGGAGGATGCTTGTGATACTTACTCTGGAAAGGACCCTAGAGACTCTATATATCCCTCGGCTCCTGAAGCAGATGTTACAGAGCCTGCCATGTCGCCCGAGCCTGCTACAGAAGAAGAGCCTGTGGCGCCAGAGCCAGAAACCCCAAGAGAACAAAGGGCTTGCAGAGTCATAAGGCCTCCCAAAAAGTTGACCTACCCACAAATGGGGAAGAGCTCAGAAGATTCTGTGGTCACTGCCAGGAGGAGTGTAGAGAATCCGGATCCCTCCACTGTTCATTGGGTGGAGGGCAACCCCCACTCACTCTCTGGCACAGTTAGGCAGGCCACTCATGATAATGTGACCTGTGGGCAAGGGAATTCAACCCCTTTGTTTTGGTGGGAATTCCCTATGCCAACGTCATACGAAATGTTGTACGCAGTGTATGCTAGAATTGTCTTTAGGGGACCAAAGAATTTAAGTGGGGGGAGTGTGTAGCGGGGTATTCCCCTTTAATAGAGAGAGACAGGACTTTCCGGGTGAGAGGTGAGTCAGGAGGGAGTAGAGAAGAGACTTTACTGGAAGTGAAAACAGAGGAGAGAGACTACGTTACCCAGAACCCCTTTCAGCAATGTTTCCACCCCAGAGACTCATGGGAGGGGTTATAAAAGGAAGAGGCGAGGCTGGGCTCGGCCTCTTTGGGACACGAGACTTCAAGGGAGAGATATTCCTGTGCGGATCCGCTGTGGTGCAAGGCCTGAAGCCTGGGCCTTGCGCTGTTACCCAAAGAGCCTTCCACCCCATCTCGAGCCTGGGTTGCATCTGACTCGGTTTTCTTCAACTGCTGCTGAGCCGGAGACCAGACTGCTGCAGAGCTGTGTGAGGAGACACAGCAGGTGGAAGTTCCCGGACTGGGATCACGTCCGGAGGGGTGAGCGAGCACTTGCTCAATCTACAAATACTTTATATCATTGTTAGGCCTACAGACTGCCGTGGCCCACTAGTTCCTATTTGAGTTATTTTCCCCACTTGAGATCCAAAGCAGAACTGAGTTGAATGGATCTTTAGTGGAGTGTACTGTGTTGGCATTTTTACCCCCCCCCCCTGGATTACAAATGTGTTCCTGAAATGTGCACCACCGTTTAAAGACTTGCATGCGAAGAATTTTACCCCTACTAGAGACTGAGTTATATGGTCAGGCCTGGCCATCTAGGTAGTTTATTTAGTTGCTGCGCCATAGGGTGCATAGTGAAGTACTGTTACACGTGGCGGGTGTGCGCCATATCTCTATAGTTATAGTGTGACTACTGCTGCAGGGCTCTGCAGATAGATTCCTATGATCTGTTATCACTGTTAATTTCCATTGCCATAGAAAGTAAATTCGTTATTCTTTTATCACTGTCTTGGTATTTGAATTTAATCATAGAGCATAAGATATACACATATTACCCTAGACTAACTGTGCCAGTAGGGGGTCGAGTAAATTGCCGGGGGTTGGCAGAGCTGTCTTCAGGGCCCAAACTAAATCTGCGGCCCTCTTAGTTGAGGGTATCGCTACATTAACAATTTATTACAAAAGTTTACAAAATGAAGAATACATAAATACACAATTGACGGTCACAAATAGTGACTTGACACCAGAAATTAAAATCATTACAAGCTCCACAGGTATGTAGAGAACAAAATAGAGAACAAAATTGATGTGGCTAGTGACATATCCTCGACATGTTTCGTGACCAAGTCACTTCCTCAGGAGGCGTCTAGCTCTGTCATCTGGAACGATATGTAGTCTCATGATTATAAAGTCAAAATATACTCCATTGTAGCAAAGCTACGAATAATACAGTTGTTTGTGGTAGAAAAACGAGAAACATGACTCACCAAGGTTGGCCCACTGGGCAGTATGCGGCTATTATGGGACACCCAAAAGGGTGTTCCCCCCGGGGGTGGACATGGGAGGACATTGGACGGTACTAAGAAATATATATTATATAGCATAAGATAAGCAGCAGTAATAGATATGGGTAGAAAAGTGAGAGAGAAGGGAGGGAGGAAAAAGGGGGGATTGGAGAATAGAAAAAATAGGGGGGGTTGGAGAAGGGACATAGACGAACAAAGGGAAAAAGAGGCAGGGAAAAGAAGTGGGGGGCTAAAGAAGGGGAAAGGAAAGCAAAAAGGAGGGTGGGTGAAACCAAGGAATAGAAGGGAAAGGGGGAAACGGGTGGAGGAAAAGGAAAAAGAAAAAGAGAAAAAGAAAAGGGGAAAGGAGAGAATAGGGAATAGGGAAGGGAGAAAGGGAAACAGAAAAGAGGGGGAAAGAGAGGAATATAAAAGGGGGTTGGTGAGAAAGGAGGGGGGGAGAAAGGGGAAAGAAAGAAAGGGGTGGGGTTAGAGAGGGGGGAGGTGAAAAAGCAGGTGAGATGGGAAAGAGCCAATACAAAGGAAAGAAATAAAGGACAAATAAAGAGGAAGGGAAGAAAAAAAAGAGTGTAAATTTAACTCTGTATATATGATTGTTATTGTTCTAACTTTTCTGTACAGTGATCTGTTGACTCCGGTCGTTGGAAGACCCCTACTGCCCACCCGGACTCACCATTTTCACTGTTTGGCGTTTTAAGGATATTACACAATGTTTAATCTCTGTAATAGATTAACATGACTTTTCCTCGACTTGAGGAGTTAATTCTCTCCCCCTGGCGGCGGACTAGCATCTCTCCATTGATGGGCGGACTCTCTTCTCAGTCAGTACCACCCACCACTTCTCCCCTATGACGCAGTCGTGTCATGTAAGTGAGAGATTTTAATTTCTGGTGTCAAGTCACTATTTGTGACCATCAATTGTGTATTTATGTATTCTTCATTTTGTAAACTTTTGTAATAAATTGTTAATTTTTATAAACCAAGCGTTTCTTGTCTGGGTGCTGCAACAGTCCACCACTACTGGCGATCAGGGCTTTATTTTGGAGTGAATATTTATTTATCTCCTTATACAGATACTCGTTGATGGCCTGCTGCTACAGGTTCAACAGCTGCAGCATGATTTTCAGCGCAGGGGTGTATCACATCTCATTGGCAGACATCTTGTGTAGCCACTGCATTTCGGCCAGGAGAACATTTAAAAGATATGACTGCTTGCTCTTCCAGTCTGCCCTAGGACATCCTGGAAACCAGGATACCTAACCGTGGACCACTGCGCTACATAGTTTTGGATATTTGCCAGGCAGGGTGTGTGCGTACTTTCCCTGCTGAAAGATGGCCAGCAGGTTAGTGAAATTGTCACACACCACCTTGCCTGACACAAGATGTCATAGACTCTGGACCTAGACCTAAAGAGCTTACAGAATTTCTGGTGCAGTGTGGTTCCTGTCTCCCAGGCATACCAGATGCAAAACAGTATCACAGTGTTTTCTCTGCTGTAGAGTGCGTCAGGTGAAACTGGTGGTTTTCAGGGATAAGAGGACGAGGCCATTGAGGAACAGGAGGCATAAGTGACTGGACATGGGGCAGCAGCACAAGCTCCAGTGGTGTGCCCCATCCTACATCCCTCCTGACTGTCAAATATTCACCCAGTGTGCAATAAAAGAGATGTAGTGTTCCTGGCCAAAGTTGCAGGACAATGTGTTCATGGTCATGTTGACCCCAGCACTGACAGAGTGGCCTGGCAACATAGACAGATTACCTTTTACATGTTGGTGGAGTGCAAGGAAGGTTTTCTGGGCAAAATAATGGTGGTTGAGTACTTGCCACTAGTGATGAGCCGAACACCCCCGGGTTCGGTTCGCACCAGAACCCGCGAACGGACCGAAAGTTCGAACGAACATTAGAACCCTATTAAATACAATGGATGCGAACGTTCGAATTCTAAAGTGCTAATTATAACAACTATTATGCATGTTATTGTCCTAAAAAGGGTTTGGGAACCCGGGTTCTGCACCAGGGGACATGTATCAATGCAAAAAGAAGTTTTAAAAACGGTCGTTTTTCGGGAGCAGTCATTTTAATGATGCATAAAGTGAAAAAAAAAAAGTCAAATATTCCTTTAAATATCGTACCTGGGGGGTGTCTAAAGTATGCCTGTGAAGTGCCACGTGTTTCCCGTGTTTAGAACTGTCCCTGCACAAAATGACACTTCTAAAGGAAAAAAAAGCCATTTAAAACTGCTTGCGGCTTTAATGTAATGTCTGGTCCCGGTAATATGGATGAAATTCTTTAAGAAAAATGGCATAGCTACCCCATGACCCCCCCCCTACCCCAGCCCATTACCAGCCCCTTTGGGTCTTGTATGGATATTAAGGGGAACCCCGCACATAAAATAAAAAAGGCCCTATATACTCTGAACAGCCCTATACAGGCGGTGCATACAAGACAGGGACTGTAGGTTTGTTCTTATGTAGAGTCTGTTTGTAATTTTGAACAGGTACATTGTTGAAGTGTAGCTCCAGACCAAAAATCTATTTTTAAACTTTTTGGAAAACATAGGTAAGGGTTATCACCCCTGTAACATTTGTTTTGCTGTCTGTGCCCCTGTTCAGAACATTTCACCTCACTTTCCGTCCCAATGACAACTCTTTTTGAAATGTGGTCTTTTTCTTGAAACAAGGATTGCTGATAAAGCATCAGTACAGAGGAGACACCTTTCTCCCATATTTATTCTTACAGGAGAGAATTTTCCTTCCTAGTGGTAGATTTCCTCTCACTTCCTGTTGTCTTCTTGCGTTTGCAAGTAGGAGTCGTTTGTAAGTTGGATGTTTGAAAGTAGGGACCTGCCGTATATACTCTGCAGAAATAGGCCCCTTAGTTGTTGGTGTTGGCACAACACTGTAAGCACTCACAGTTACTCTTGGTTGGTGCTGGAACGCCCTGCTGTCAACTATTATATCAGGAATTTTAATTACATATAATTGTTGAACAGTGGTAGTAAAAATTGGGCCTTTGATGGTGGTGCTGGTGCCACAACACTGTAAGCCCTGACAGTTACTCTTGGTGGGTGCAGCAATGGGCCCTGCTGTGAATTATTAGATCAAGAATTGTAATTACATGCCCCTGTTGAACAGGGGCTGAAAAATTGGGCCTTAGGCACTGGTGGCACAACACTGCAACCCCTCACAGATACTGTACTTGGAGCACAGCAATGAGCCCTGTTGCAAAGTATTGCTTCAAAAATTGTAATTACACGCCCCTGTTAAACAGGGGCTGAAAAATTGGGCGTTAGGCACTGGTGGCGGCACCCATAAACAAAAATGATCTTACAAGCTATCATCATCAATCGTATCATTGAGGACTCGGAGGAGGAGGATAGCCAGTCAACATAACAGCACAGGCACTCAGCATCAGCATCAGTCTTGAAGGGATGTGACATGTTAAAATCAATTAGTCTGTTATATCAGCATCAGGTGTGTGGTAGCTGGTGGTGATCCAAGACTGGTTCATCTTGATGAAAGTCAGTCGATCAACCGAGTCGGTGGACAGGCGCACCCTGTGATCCGTGACAAATCCTCCAGCAGCACTGAATGTGCGTTCCGAAAGAACGCTGGATGCAGGACAGGCCAGTAGCTCAATTGCATACTGTGCAAGCTCTGGCCAGTGATCCATCCTCAAGACCCAGTAAGCCAGAGGATTTTCGGTGGGGAAGGTGTCCAAGTCTGACCTTGCCCCTAGATATTCCTGCACCATGTTTATCAGACGCTGGCGATGGTTGCTGGAACCGATCATACTTTGGGGCTGCGGACTAAAGAATTGTCTGAACGCATCGGTCAGACGGCCACCTTCCCCACCGCTCCTTCTTTGACTGGCCGAAGCCTCAGCAACTCGTTGTCCAGGACCAGGAGTTTGCAACCTCCCAGTCTCTGGGAACGCGTTGCACAGACCTTTCTGCAAGGCCTCCCGGAGTTGTCTCATCCTCTGCTCCCTCTGCGACGGTAACATAAGGTCCGCAACCTTACCCTTGTACCGTGGATCAAGGAGAGTGGCCAGCCAGTAATGGTCCCTCTCCTTGATCCGAAGAATACGAGGATCCTTCCGCAGACTTTGCAGGATCAGGGAGGCCATGCAGCGTAGGTTTGCTGAGGCATTCGCTCCGGAGTCCTCTGGGTCACTAAGGACGACATGATCCGCAGCCACCTCCTCCCAGCCACGTACAAGTCCACTGGTTTCTTGGGACTGTAAATCATCCCTAAAAGACTGCTGCTGATGATGCTGAGTGCCAGCCTCCACCTCCATGCTGACACAATCCTCCTCCTCCTCCTCCTCCTCCTCCTCCTCTTCCTGTGCGATGGGTGGGACAGAAGGAACACTGTCTGGGTAAAGGGGGCCTTGAGAGGCAAGGAAGTCCTCCTCTTCCTGCCTCTGTTCTGCCTCAAGTGCCCTGTCCATTATTCCACGCAGCGTGTGCTCCAACAGGTGGACAAGAGGTACAGTGTCACTGATGCATGCACTGTCACTGCTCACCATCCTCGTGGCCTCCTCAAATGGTGCCAGGACAGTGCATGCATCCCTGATCATGCCCCACTGGCGTGGAGAAAAAAAACCAAGCTCCCCTGACCCTGTCCTGGTGCCGTAGTCGCACAGGTACTCATTGATGGCCCTCTGCTGCGTGTGCAGCCGCTGCAGCATGGCCAACGTTGAGTTCCACCTGGTGGGCATGTCACATATAAGGCGGTTCTTGGGCAGGTTCAACTCCTTTTGCAGCTCAGCCAGGCGAGCACTGGCATTATAAGATCTGCGGAAATGCACACAGACTTTCCTGGCCTGCCTCAGGACATCCTGTAAGCCCGGGTACCTGCCCAAGAAGCGCTGCACCACCAGGTTAAGGACGTGAGCCACACAGGGCACATGGGTCAGTTGTCCCTGTCGGAGGGCGGAGAGGAGGTTGGTGCCATTGTCGCAAACCACCATTCCTGGCTTAAGCTGGCGTGGCGTCAACCACCTCTCGGCCTGGCCCTGCAGAGCAGACAGGACCTCTGCCCCAGTGTGGCTTCTGTCCCCCAAACACACCAGCGCAAGCACGGCATGGCATCTTTTTGCCTGCGTACTTGCGTAGCCCCGTGAACGGCTACGGAGCACCGCTGGTTCATAGGACAAACCACAGGAAGAGGCCATGGAGGAAGAAGAAGAGGAGGGGGTGGAGGAGAGAGGTGTGTCACAACCAGTAGTAGCATTTTGGAGGCGTGGCGGTGGGACAACCTCCAACACTACTGCACCTTGTCCTGAATCCTTCCCAGCTGCCAAAAGAGTGACCCAATGGGCCGTGAAAGAAAGGTAACGTCCCTGTCCATGCCTGCTGGACCATGAGTCAGCGGTAATATGCACCTTACCGCTGACCGCCCTGTCCAGCGAGGCCAAGACATTGCCTTCCACATGCCGGTAGAGAGCCGGAATAGCCTTCCGTGAGAAAAAGTGGCGTTTGGGAACCTGCCACTGAGGAACCGCACATTGCACAAACTCACGGAAGGGGGCCGAGTCTACCAACTGAAAAGGCAGCAGTTGAAGCGCTAGCAATTTAGCCAAGCTAGCATTCAACCGCTGGGCATGTGGATGGCTGGGAGTGAACTTCTTTCGACGGTCCAGCAGCTGGGGCAGGGAAATTTGCCTGCTAGAATCGGACGTCGGTGTACTGCTAGCAGAGTGGGCGCAAGTACTTGGCTGTGACACACCTAATTCTACACCTTCATTCCTCTCAGTGCATGTTTCAGAGAGGACTGAAGTTATAGTGGGGTTGGAGATCCCAGCTGATGCGGTGCAAGGAGAGGTCCGCTTTGTTCTTTGGTGTGGGTCTTTGAGGTAGGCTTGCCAACGAGCTGCATGGCAGGTCAACATATGTCTGGTCAGGCATGTGGTACCCAAGCGGCTGATGTTTTGGCCACGCGATATACGCTTGAGACATATGTTGCAAACAGCAGCTGTGCGATCTGATGCACTAGCCTCAAAAAAGGCCCACACCAAAGAACTTTTTGAATGACGGGCAGAGGCAGCGCCCTGCACAGGCGGAGCTCTGCGGTGTGATTCCGTCGGTGTACTGCCCTTACGCTGGCCACCAAAGGGCATCCTGCCTCGTTGGAGATGTGCCTCCTCCTCATCCTCCTCCTCCTCCTCTCTCCTATTAGGCACCCACGTGGAGTCAGTGACCTCATCATCCCCTCCCTCCTCATCACTGGAGCCAATCTGGCAGTATGCTGCAGCTGCTGGAACATGACTGCCAGATTGGTGTCCTTCTTGAGCATCCCCTCTGTCTGCTCTCACGCTACTGCCTTCCTCTAGCTGGGTTTCATCATCAGACCCTTCGAAACGCTGGGCATCCTCCTGGAGCATGTACCCAACACTGTGCTGAAACAGTTCGGGGGACTCCTCAGGAGGAGGACATGGTGGGTCTAGGGAAGGAGTGACTGATGATTTGTCTGACATTGATACCAGGGAAGACGACGCTTTGGCAGCTGCTTTTCCAGTACCCTGAGCCTGGGTGAGAGAGGATGAGGAGGAGGAGGAGGGCTTGGTCATCCACTCTACCAAGTCTTCGGCATGATGTGGCTCAACATGTCCAGCTGCCGAAAAGAAGGACAAGCGTGTCCCATGGCCATGTGCTGATGACAATGCACCGCGTCCACGACCAGCACTGTTGCCCCCAGACACAGAGCCTGCTTGCCCTCTTTTATTGCCTCCTGACTGTCTGCCTCTCCTTGTTTGCCTTCCAGACATTCTAATAGATGGCCTGCAGGGAGATGGGAAAAAAGCAATAAGGGCTACCTTCAGGTGTCCTTCTCTGTCCCTTGAAACAAGGACTTTCACAGTGAAAGAAACTGACACTCTCCCTACCTACAGTTTTCTGTCCCTAGAAAAAATATTTTTTTTAAGCACAATATAGCACAAGGACAATTCACTCACTGTCCTTACAGGTCCCTGGAAACAAGGACTTGCAGAGTGAAAGAAAAAAAAACACTCTCCCTACCTACAGTTTTCTGTCCCTAGAAAAAATGTTTTTTTTCATCACAATATAGCACAAGGACAATTCACTCACTGTCCTTCCAGGTCCCTGGAAACAAGGACTTGCAGAGTGAAATAAACTGACACTCTCCCTACCTACAGTTTTCTGTCCCTAGAATAAATGTTTTTTTTAAGCACAATATAGCACAAGGACAATTCACTCACTGTCCTTACAGGTCCCTGGAAACAAGGACTTGCAGAGTGAAAGAAAAAAAACACTCTCCCTACCTACAGTTTTCTGTCCCTAGAAAAAATGTTTTTTTTAATCACAATATAGCACAAGGACAATTCACTCACTGTCCTTCCAGGTCCCTGGAAACAAGGACTTGCAGAGTGAAATAAACTGACACTCTCCCTACCTACAGTTTTCTGTCCCTAGAATAAATGTTTTTTTAAGCACAATATAGCACAAGGAGAATTCACTCACTGTCCTTCCAGGTCCCTGGAAACAAGGACTTGCAGAGTGAAAGAAAAAAAACACTCTCCCTACCTACAGTTTTCTGTCCCTAGAAAAAATGTTTTTTTAATCACAATATAGCACAAGGACAATTCACTCACTGTCCTTCCAGGTCCCTGGAAACAAGGACTTGCAGAGTGAAATAAACTGACACTCTCCCTACCTACAGTTTTCTGTCCCTAGAATAAATGTTTTTTTTAAGCACAATATAGCACAAGGAGAATTCACTCACTGTCCTTCCAGGTCCCTGGAAACAAGGACTTGCAGAGTGAAAGAAAAAAAACACTCTCCCTACCTACAGTTTTCTGTCCCTAGAAAAAAATGTTTTTTTTAATCACAATATAGCACAAGGACAATTCACTCACTGTCCTTACAGGTCCCTGGAAACAAGGACTTGCAGAGTGAAATAAACTGACACTCTCCCTACCTACAGTTTTCTGTCCCTAGAATAAATGTTTTTTTTAAGCACAATATAGCACAAGGACAATTCACTCACTGTCCTTACAGGTCCCTGGAAACAAGGACTTGCAGAGTGAAAGAAAAAAAACACTCTCCCTACCTACAGTTTTCTGTCCCTAGAAAAAATGTTTTTTTTAATCACAATATAGCACAAGGACAATTCACTCACTGTCCTTACAGGTCCCTGGAAACAAGGACTTGCAGAGTGAAATAAACTGACACTCTCCCTACCTACAGTTTTCTGTCCCTAGAATAAATGTTTTTTTTAAGCACAATATAGCACAAGGACAATTCACTCACTGTCCTTAGAGGTCCCTGGAAACAAGGACTTGCAGAGTGAAAGAAAATAAACACTCTCCCTACCTACAGTTTTCTGTCCCTAGAAAAAATGTTTTTTTTTTAAGCACAATATAGCACAAGGACAATTCACTCACTGTCCTTCCAGGTCCCTGGAAACAAGGACTTGCAGAGTGAAAGAAAAAAAACACTCTCCCTACCTACAGTTTTCTGTCCCTAGAAAAAATGTTTTTTTTAATCACAATATAGCACAAGGACAATTCACTCACTGTCCTTACAGGTCCCTGGAAACAAGGACTTGCAGAGTGAAAGAAAAAAAACACTCTCCCTACCTACAGTTTTCTGTCCCTAGAAAAAATGTTTTTTTTAATCACAATATAGCACAAGGACAATTCACTCACTGTCCTTACAGGTCCCTGGAAACAAGGACTTGCAGAGTGAAATAAACTGACACTCTCCCTACCTACAGTTTTCTGTCCCTAGAATAAATGTTTTTTTTAAGCACAATATAGCACAAGGACAATTCACTCACTGTCCTTACAGGTCCCTGGAAACAAGGACTTGCAGAGTGAAAGAAAAAAAACACTCTCCCTACCTACAGTTTTCTGTCCCTAGAAAAAATGTTTTTTTTAATCACAATATAGCACAAGGACAATTCACTCACTGTCCTTACAGGTCCCTGGAAACAAGGACTTGCAGAGTGAAATAAACTGACACTCTCCCTACCTACAGTTTTCTGTCCCTAGAATAAATGTTTTTTTTAAGCACAATATAGCACAAGGACAATTCACTCACTGTCCTTACAGGTCCCTGTAAACAAGGACTTGCAGAGTGAAAGAAAAAAAAACACTCTCCCTACCTACAGTTTTCTGTCCCTAGAAAAAATGTTTTTTTTAATCACAATATAGCACAAGGACAATTCACTCACTGTCCTTACAGGTCCCTGGAAACAAGGACTTGCAGAGTGAAATAAACTGACACTCTCCCTACCTACAGTTTTCTGTCCCTAGAATAAATGTTTTTTTTAAGCACAATATAGCACAAGGAGAATTCACTCACTGTCCTTCCAGGTCCCTGGAAACAAGGACTTGCAGAGTGAAAGAAAAAAAACACTCTCCCTACCTACAGTTTTCTGTCCCTAGAAAAAATGTTTTTTTTAATCACAATATAGCACAAGGACAATTCACTCACTGTCCTTACAGGTCCCTGGAAACAAGGACTTGCAGAGTGAAATAAACTGACACTCTCCCTACCTACAGTTTTCTGTCCCTAGAATAAATGTTTTTTTTAAGCACAATATAGCACAAGGACAATTCACTCACTGTCCTTACAGGTCCCTGGAAACAAGGACTTGCAGAGTGAAAGAAAAAAAACACTCTCCCTACCTACAGTTTTCTGTCCCTAGAAAAAATGTTTTTTTTAATCACAATATAGCACAAGGACAATTCACTCACTGTCCTTACAGGTCCCTGGAAACAAGGACTTGCAGAGTGAAATAAACTGACACTCTCCCTACCTACAGTTTTCTGTCCCTAGAATAAATGTTTTTTTTAAGCACAATATAGCACAAGGACAATTCACTCACTGTCCTTAGAGGTCCCTGGAAACAAGGACTTGCAGAGTGAAAGAAAATAAACACTCTCCCTACCTACAGTTTTCTGTCCCTAGAAAAAATGTTTTTTTTTTAAGCACAATATAGCACAAGGACAATTCACTCACTGTCCTTCCAGGTCCCTGGAAACAAGGACTTGCAGAGTGAAAGAAAAAAAACACTCTCCCTACCTACAGTTTTCTGTCCCTAGAAAAATTTTTTTTTTTAATCACAATATAGCACAAGGACAATTCACTCACTGTCCTTACAGGTCCCTGGAAACAAGGACTTGCAGAGTGAAAGAAAAAAAACACTCTCCCTACCTACAGTTTTCTGTCCCTAGAAAAAATGTTTTTTTTAATCACAATATAGCACAAGGACAATTCACTCACTGTCCTTACAGGTCCCTGGAAACAAGGACTTGCAGAGTGAAATAAACTGACACTCTCCCTACCTACAGTTTTCTGTCCCTAGAATAAATGTTTTTTTTAAGCACAATATAGCACAAGGACAATTCACTCACTGTCCTTACAGGTCCCTGGAAACAAGGACTTGCAGAGTGAAAGAAAAAAAACACTCTCCCTACCTACAGTTTTCTGTCCCTAGAAAAAATGTTTTTTTTAATCACAATATAGCACAAGGACAATTCACTCACTGTCCTTACAGGTCCCTGGAAACAAGGACTTGCAGAGTGAAATAAACTGACACTCTCCCTACCTACAGTTTTCTGTCCCTAGAATAAATGTTTTTTTTAAGCACAATATAGCACAAGGACAATTCACTCACTGTCCTTACAGGTCCCTGTAAACAAGGACTTGCAGAGTGAAAGAAAAAAAACACTCTCCCTACCTACAGTTTTCTGTCCCTAGAAAAAATGTTTTTTTTAATCACAATATAGCACAAGGACAATTCACTCACTGTCCTTACAGGTCCCTGGAAACAAGGACTTGCAGAGTGAAATAAACTGACACTCTCCCTACCTACAGTTTTCTGTCCCTAGAATAAATGTTTTTTTTAAGCACAATATAGCACAAGGACAATTCACTCACTGTCCTTACAGGTCCCTGGAAACAAGGACTTGCAGAGTGAAAGAAACTGACACTCTCCCTACCTACAGTTTTCTGTCCCTAGAATAAATGTTTTTTTAAGCACAATATAGCACAAGGACAATTCACTCACTGTCCTTCCAGGTCCCTGGAAACAAGGACTTGCAGAGTGAAAGAAACTGACACTGTCCCTACCTACAGTTTTCTGTCCCTAGAATAAATGTTTTTTTTAAGCACACTATAGCACAAGCACAAAACACACTGACACTCTCCCTACCTATCCTTCTCTTTCCCTAAACTAAAGGAATCCAGGTTAAGCAAGAAAGAAATAACAGTCACTGTCCCTGCCTATGCTGCTCTATCCCTGCTCCGGAACACACTACACTAGGCCGCCGTGCTGGCGGCCTTTTATAGTGTGGGGCGTGTACTAAACACCCTCAGCAATAATTGGCCACAGGCATCCTGCCTGTGGCCAATCATTGCTCTCCTCGCTGCCGGCGCTGTGATTGGCCAAGCATGCGGGGTCACAGTGCATGCTTGGCCAATCACAGCGCCTGGATGACACTGCGATGGCGTAGTGCATTGTGGGCCGTTCGCGTCACTCGAATTTGGCGCGAACGGCCCAAATCGTTCGATCTTCGTCGAACGATCGAACAGCCGATGTTCGAGTCGAACGTATGTTCGACTCGAACACGAAGCTCATCCCTACTTGCCACTGTTGTGTAGCACAGTCCATAAGCTCAAGGGTTGTCTCCATAAGGGGGCTGCCCGATGAGCTGGAAAAGAAGCACCTGTAAATCTATCAGTTTTGCCAAGCTAGTACAGAGATGCTGGGCATGGAGATGATTAGGGGAATTATTTCTCTTCTGCTCCAACTGATGTGGAAGAGACACCTGCTGGTCAAGGAAGCTGCCAGAGATTAGGTAGGGTTAGGACACTTATGGCAAGGTTCAAACCTACACTTGACCCTGCTCAGCGAGGTTCCTGCTTGATGTGGCATAAGATAAGCCACTGAAACCCCATGTGATTCCCCCCTACCTATTGCTTAAGGCAATCTTGTGGTGGGGACTGGGAGAGAGGTGAAAAATTAGGAATTATGAGGAGTGCGTGCATTTTACTGCTGACAAAAACAATTGAGGTGCTGCTTCCCCCAATATTTTTGGCTCAGATTTATATGCTTCTAATGCATGTAGTACAAATATGGTTAGTAGTTTTACCATGGCTGATACACTGCAGGAAGAGGCTACAGACAGCAGTGTTTTTTTTTTTCGAAGGCAGAGCTCTGTGGAGTAGCCCTGGCAATAGCAGTGGCCTGTACAATGGGACAGTGCCATCCCGTGGAATAGGAAATCTGCTCCCTTTAACTCTCTGCCCTTACCCATGGATGAAATCCTACTTTGCTGCTGTTTTGCCTCTCCCTCACTTTCCTCCTCCTCATCCCCACTTACCTCATCGCCGGAACCCACTTGGCAATGGGCCCCAGCTGCAGTGATATCACTGCATCATGCTGTTTCCTGTCTGATACTCCCTCCCTCTATGTTCCTGGCACTCTCTTTGTCATCCTCAATGTCTGTTATGTGGAATTCTTCTGCATTCTTCTGCAAGAAGTGACTGATGGTGTGCTGAAATAATTTCGCTGACTCTTCTATGCCAGTTTGTAGGGCTATTGAAGGATTAGCAAAAGAGGAGGAGGAAGAAGATTACATATTTACAGTAGTTGCATAAAATTGGCTGCTCTGCACTTGGGATTAATAGGAAGGAAAAGGCTTTGACATCCACTCCTCCATGTGCTCTGGCTGTATAGCATGGCCACCCCCAGACAGAATAGATCATGGCCGCATTGTCCTGCAGGACCTGCTCACCACTAATTTTGCATGGGAAAACTCTGCCTACCCTTTAGGTCTGTCTGACATTTTGAATATCAGGAATTGCCTATCTTTAATGTCAGATATGGCAATAGAGGAAATAAGGATGTGTGGCATTTTGGTGTATACTTTACTGTAAAGATATGAGGTGATGTGCTTGCAAACAAAGGGCATCTTTGCCTGTGCCGGTAAAAAGCTCAAGCTTCTGCTCTTGAAGTAATGTAAAAAAGGCTCTAATAAACTTAAAGGTGAATTCCAACCTAACAATAACTATGTTTAAAATTGTTCCCTCTCCCCACCTACTACCTCTGCTGCTTAACCTGTGTTAAAAGGATGTGTATACTTACCTATTTTATACTTACCTATATTCTATGCACTCCGCTCTGTTAGGCAGGATTTCAACTTTAAATAAAGTAAAATATACCTTTGCCAAAAAATAAACACACCCCATCTCTATTTTTTTTTTTTATCTAGCAGAAAAAAATAAATAAAAAAAAGCAGAAATAAAAAGATAAAAAAATATGACATATAGAAAAAACAAAAAACAAAACAATAAAACACAAAAAAGCAAGTGGGAGAGGGGTACAACAGCTAAAAACTTGCTGATACACACAAAAAGTTAGACCTAGAAACGACTGTTAGGTCTATGCATTGTTAAAACAGGGTACATACTAATCTGTAGCCCATCATGCTACAAATCACAGAAATGTAGCATAATACAGCATTGTGTACTGCACTGTATAGTAGTAACTACCTCCCCCTGCAGCTCGCTGTATCTACTCCAACATACTGTACACTGGCAAATGGCTGTTGGGAGCCCTGCCTTTTATAGACAGGGGGTTGACACATAACAAAGCCCCATTATTACCTATTCTAAGCCACCTTACCTAAGTACAAACAAATGGCAGCCACCCCAACCTATAACTGGCCTTTGCATGGAATGGCAAAGCATGTCAAAGAAAAAAAAAAAAAATTCCCAGCTCACCTTCTCGCCAGCCTGCAACAAAACAAAATGTCCTGTCTAACAGTTCACGTTAAAACCAGGGGTTTCGTTTGTACTGCAGTCCTAACTCTTTAAATTTTTCAAAGTTGGAGCACATTTATAACAAAGGATAGATTGAGGACAGATATGCCTGGAGGGGAGCCCACTCCTCCTTAAAGGTATAAGAATGCTGGGTTTCCAGTGCCTGCCTGCTTCCTGCCCTCAATTTATCCATTATTATATATGTGCTCCAACTTTGGAGACTCTCAAAATGTATAGTTTTAGGACTGCAGTACAGAAGGGTGCTGTGAAATGGCCCTGCAACTTACACATATATTCGCAAATGTCAAACCAGTGAATTGGATTTGACCTGGCACACACACTATAGCACACATGGCGACTTCCATCCCTAAATTAATTTGTGGAAAAAGAGAGCTGTGGGACTTTGAGTGAGGCAACCGCCATGTCAGATATAGACGGAAACATAAAATTTACAGTACATGATTTATTGTTACATTGTAGAAAACTATTGTATCAAATAAATAGGTAGTCACATGACTTACACTAAATATGCTGCTACATAGCATGCAATACAAATGGGAATTCGACATAATAACTGTACATAATAAGATAAATGGGTTAAAAAACATTGTAGGGACAGGTAACTTAGGGCATCTAGTGGCACTCAATGCGTTTCCTGGCATTACAGCCATTCATCAGGAGTGTTGTAACGTAATATACTGGAAAGGAAAGGGACAAGGATTAATGATAATGCCCTTAGAATAAGGGAGGACAGAGAGACTGTGTCCCAACAAGGCGGGGACAATCTGGGATACTCACTACACAGCCCCAAGGCCAGGCCCGATATCCGCCAGGGAAGATGGGGGTGACAGGCATGATGTCTCCCCCGGGGTTGAGACGGGTGAACCCTCCAAGGACAAAGAACAGCATCCTTGGAGGGTTCCCCCGTCTCAACCCTCGGGGGAGACATCATGCCTTTCACCCACATCTTCCCTGGCGGATACCGGGCCTGGCCTTGGGGCTGTGTAGTGAGTATCCCAGATTGTCCCTGCCTTGTTGGGACACAGTCTCTCTGTCCTCCCTTATTCTATCACAGATTTGTAAAGCGAACATTCTTTGTTCCTTTATTAAATCAACCAAATTGACTCAAAAAAAGTGACAGAAATATGAATTCTTGCCCACTCTATTCAAAAAATATTTTTGGCTGGAACTGAACATTAGGCATGTGACACAAACTAAATTTCTTGGAAAACATTTCTGATGCCGCGTACACAAGATCGTGATTCACGGCGGTGAAAACACCGCCGTGAATCACGACAGGAAAAACGAGGGAACGGCTTGTTCCCCTACACACGGCCGTTTTTCCCATAATTTTTTCTCTTGACGAGAAAAAAGACCGTGTGTAGGCTCCGCGGTAGTGTTTCCCTATGGGAAAACTGCCGCAGAAAAAAATGACAGAAATCACGACGAGAAAAATTAGAGCATGTTCTAATTTTTCTCGTCGTGATTAATGCCGTTTTTCCCGTCGGGAAAAATGGCAAAAAGCCCACAGACGATCGTTTTTCTCGTCCAAAGGAAAAAAGTTCATTTTTCCCGACGGGAAAAATGATCGTGTGTACGCGGCATTACAGTTAACTAATGCTCAGTAGCAAGTTCATGTTTGGATTAAAAAAAAAATGAAATCAATGTTACTACATGCTATGAATTACTTTTCTCCGTTTTTTTTTTTTCGCTGCTTAGGTATATTTGAATATATTTTTAATGAAAGAATACTCCTACAAAATGTTTCAATATACTGTTTATACCTTAATTATCCGAGTTCTAGGGGGACTGATTATAAATCTCTGAAGTATTTATTTCTATGTAGCACCCTCTAGTGTAGAGTTCTAGGTGTACATAGTTAGTGTTTAGTGTAGGTACATTTTAGCCTGGCTGAGAGCCAGGCTGGGTTGAATGTGGGTCAGGGTGACAGACTCAGGGAGGCTGGATGACTCATCAGGTAGCACCTCTGGTACTTCCCCCTACTTGCTGGAACCTTGGAGAAGCTTCTAGAAGAATGAGAGGGGGGTTAGAAGGAGCTGTCTGGAGTATTGAGGAGGGCCCCAGCCATTCCCCAGCAAATGGGTTTGCAGGGGGAGGGCACCTCTTAAAGACCCTGAGTCATGCCAGCAAGGGGGAGTCGGGTGGAAGCTGGAGGTGGAGTGCTGAGGAGCAGGGCCGATCCTAGACGGGGTGCATGGGGTGCAGTTCATCCAGGCGCCACAGAGGTGGGGGCGCTGAAGCGCCAGAGTGCTCCCCTCTATTCTCCACCTCCTCTCCTTGTCCGTGTCGAGAGGCGGCTCTCCCCGCCGCCACTTTGTTTTCCAAGCCTAAGCCCGGCGTCCCCCCCTCCCTCCTCCCTCCTCCTGTCAGAGGAGGAGAGTGAAGCAGCCGTCGGAGATCAGAGCGGCTGCCTCTGTGTGGAGAGAGACAAGCCACGCAGTGATGTCGCTGAGGGGGCGGTCCATGCCTGACACGTGTTCTCCTCCTCCTCCTCCTCTCTGTGTCTAAAACTCCTGCCTGCTGCTTCTGCGATCTGTGCTCCACCCGGGCGGCACCCCACATTGCCCTCTCCTCTCCAGCTGCCGCCGGGTGTTTTTATGTACCGTAATGGAGGAGGGGTTTGTCCTGGGGGTGGTCTGTACTAATGGAGGGGGCGGGGGGGTTTGTCCTGGGGGAGTCTGTACTAATAGGGGGGGGTTTGTCCTGGGGGTCTGTACTAATGGGGGGGTTTGTCCTGGAGGGGTCTGGACTAATGGGGGGGTTTGTCCTGGGGGTCTGTATTAATGGAGGGGGGGTTTGTCCTGGGGGAGTCTGTACTAATGGGGGGGGTTTGTCCTGGGGGGAGTCTGTACTAATGGGGGGGTGTCCTGGAGGGGTCTGTACTAATGGAGGCGGGGTTGGTCCTGGGGGGAGTCTGTACTAACGGGGGGTTGTCCTGGGGGGGTCTGTACTAATGGAGAGGGGGTTTGTCCTGGGGGGTCTGTACTAATGGAGAGGGGGGTTTGTCCTGGGGGGAGTCTGTACTAATGGGGGGGTTTGTCCTGGGGGGAGTCTGTACTAATGGGGGGTTTGTCCTGGGGGAGTCTGTACTAATGGGGGGGTTGTCCTGGAGGGGTCTGTACTAATGGAGAGGGGGGTTTGTCCTGGGGGGTCTGTACTTATGAGGGGGGAGGGTTTGTCCTGGGGGAGTCTGTACTAATGGGGGGTTGTCCTGGGGGGAGTCTGTACTAATGGGGGGGGTTGTCCTGGAGGGGTATATACTAATGGAGGGGGGGTTTGTCCTGGGGGGAGTCTTTACTAATGGGGGGTCTGTGATAATTGGGGGGTTTGTCCTAGGGAGTCTGTACAAATGGAGGGGGATTAGTTTGTCCTGGGTGGTCTGTCCTAATGGAAGGGGGTGGTCTGTACTAATGGAGGGGGTGGTTTGTCCAGGGGGGTCTGTACTAATGGAGGGGGGTGGTTTGTCCTGGGGGGTCTGTACTAATGGAGGGGGTGGTTTGTCCTGAGGGGGTCTGTACTAATGTAGGGGAGGTAGTTTGTCCTGGGGGGGTCTGTACTAATAGAGGGGTTGTCCTGAGGGGGTCTGTACTAATGGAGAGGGGGTTTGTCCTGGGGGTCTGTACTAATGGAGGGGGTGGGTTTGTCCTGGGGGGACTCTGTACTAATGGGGGGTTGTCCTGGGGGGAGTCTGTACTAATGGGGGGGTTGTCATGGAGGGGTATATACTAATGGAGGGGGGTTTGTCCTAGGGAGTCTGTACAAATGGAGGGGGATTAGTTTGTCCTGGGGTGTCTGTACTAATGGAGGGGGTCTGTACTAATGGAGGGGGTGGTTTGTCCAGGGCGCTCTGTACTAATGGAGGGGGGTGGTTTGTCCTGGGGGGTCTGTACTAATGGAGGGGGTGGTTTGTCCTGAGGGGGGTCTGTACTAATGGAGGGGAGGTAGTTTGTCCTGGGGGGGTCTGTACTAATGGAGGGGGGTAGTTTGTCCTGGGGGTCTGTACTAATGGAGGGGGTGGTTTGTCCTGAAGGGGTCTGTACTAATGGAGGGGGTCTGTACTAATGGAGGGGGGATGGTTTGTCCTGGAGGTCTGTACTAATGGAGGGGGGTCTGTACTAATTGAGGGGGGATGGTTTGTCCTGGGGGGGTCTGTACTAATGGAGGGGGGGGTTTGTCCTGAGGGGGTCTGTACTAATGTAGGGGGGTCTGTACTAAAGGAAGGGGGGTGGTTTGTTTTGGGGGGATCTGTACTAATGGAGGGGGTGGTTTTTCCTGGGGGGTCTGTACTGAGGGAGGGGTTTATACTTAGTGGGGAGTCTGCACTGACGGAGGGGTCTATTCTTCGTGGAGTGGGTCTGGATTGAGGGGCGACTATAGGTGGTGGAAGGGGGGTGACACCATGTTTTACCACACCGGGTGACACCAACCCTAGTGACGCCGCTGCGGGCTCTTCTTTCTCCCCTCCCTCTCTTCCTCCCACTCCCTCTCCTCCTCACGCGCGATGCTGTACTAGTGAGCGGCGCTTGCCAGCACAGCCGCCCACTATGTTTCTTCCCCCCGCCTTCATATCGGCCAGGGAAGAAATAGAATAGAAAAAGGAGCAGAGAAGAGGATTGCGGGACATTTAGTTTGAGGACTTGCAGCCCCACTGTAACAAAGAAACTGCAGCCCACACAGCACGCCCAGCTGAATGGGAGAGAGAGAGAGAGAGAGAGAGCCAGGAGCCCGGGAAAGCTTTCAGGGAAGTGCACCCAGGACTCCAGAGGGAGTGGACAGTGCTGAGAGAACACCATCAGAGAGAGAACCCCACTGCCCTGCGCCACCAGAGTGAAAGCCACACAGCCTAGCGCCATCCCTGGTGGAAAAATTAATGGAGTCATTGCCAGAATACAGATCTGGGCTCTACCCAGCGGAGTCGCCACGGGCAATTCAGAGTGAGCTGACTCCTGATAAGAGGAACCGTTGTTGCTGTATCGCTGGGTCAGGTGAGAGGGCCGATCGGCCATGATCTACTAACGTCCATAGGAACTGCAGTCTCTGACCATCTCCTGTACCATATCTGCAGTCTCTGACCGTCTCCTGTATTATATCTCCAGTCTCTGACCGTCTCCTGTAGTATGTCAGCAGTCTCTGACCTACTCCTGTAATATGTCTGCACTCTCTGACCGTCTCCTTTAATATGTCTACACTCTCTGACTGTCTCCTGTAATATGTCTGCACTCTCTGACCGGCTCCTGTAATATTTCTGCACTCTCTGACCATCTCCTGTACTATGATTGCAGTCTCTGACCGTCTCTTGTATCATGTCTACAGTCTCTGACCGTCTCCTGTATCATGTCTGCAGTCTCTGAGCATCTCCTGTAGTATGTCTTGGGGCACTTTCTAACAGACTCTCTAACAGAAGCCCCCTCTGTGTGCATCAGAGGGAGTCCCCTCCAGGTCTCAGTGTACACTCTTCCAGTATTTTCTTTATTGTTAAAAGATCATGGGAGGATCCTAGGGTAACGAAGACTTCTTAGGGGAGCATCTCTTTGTTTGAGTCGTTGCCATAGAAACATTTGTAAAGGGGAGGAGTTGGTAAGATGACCATGCCCATGTGGGGGCGCCTGAAATATTTCTGCACCCAGGCGTCTGTGACCCTAGGATCGGCCCTGCTGAGGAGGCTGCCTGTGGCCCTTGTGGGTGCCCCCTAGTCTGGGGGAGGGTGACCTCGGGCCTAGGGCTCAGGTGCTGGAGGGATCCTCTAACAACACACAGAGGAACAGAGGAGTTCTGTCCTGAATGCATGGGAGCAGGTGTGAGAACAGTGGGATAGAGTCAGCACATCCAGGAGATCTCCAGGGAGAAGACATCCAGGTGGCTGGTGACTGTGCAGTCTGGAAGGACTGTGGAGAAGTAGCCAGGTGGGCACAAGTAAAGGGCAGCTGCAGCCAGACGGGCTTGGAGTGCCTGAAGAGGTGGTGCTGGGATCAGTAGCTACAGGGATGTAAGCCGTACACTGTATTTTTACTACACAACCCAAGGGGCAGGGACCCTGCCTGTAAAGGGTTTTTGCTACAAGATCTGAATGTTGCCTTTTTGCCAGATCAATTATCAGTGTGCCAGCTAGGAATCTGCAAGCAAGTGTGCTGGAGGAAGCTGAGGAGTGTGTATATAGACTGTATATAGGATAATAACTTTTAGTAGTATTCCCAGGCTGCCTAGTAGTTCCAGTGTATTGTGTATGACCTGATTGCCTTGGAACTGGTGTGCTGCCTAAAGGTCGAAGAGGACCATTGCAGAAGAAGGTTGCCCAAGATGCCCATCAAAGTAAGTCCAAAGATGACATATTCCGGGAAATGCAATTAGGCTGACATAGCTTCCTATAGGCTACAAATTACATTCAGGAAAGGGTCCTTAACCACTTCAGCCCCAGAAGGATTTACCCCCTTAATGACCAGGCCATTTTTTGGGATACGACACTGCGTTATTTTACCTGACAATTGTGCAGTTGTGCGACGTTGTACCCAAACAAAATTTATGTCCTTTTTTTCCCACAAATAGAGATTTATTTTGGTGGTATTTGATCATCTCTGCGGTTTTTATTTTTTGCACTATAAACAAAGAAAGACAGACAATTTAAAAAAAAAACAAAAAAAACAATATTTTTTATGCCGTGTACACACGTTCGATTTTCTCGATGGTGAAAACACCGTTGAGAAAATCGACGGGAAAAACGAGGAACGGCTTATTCCCCTACACACGGCCGGTTTTCCCGACATTTTTTCTCTTGGTCGAGAAAAACGACCGTGTGTAGGCTCCCCGGCAGTGTTTCCCTTTGGGAAAACTGCTGCGGAAAAAAATTCCATGAATCACGACGAGAAAAATTAGAGCATGTTCTAATTTTTCTCGTCGTGATTAATGCCGTTTTTCTCGTCGGGAAAACTGATCAAAAGCCCACACATGGTCGTTTTTCTCGTCAAAGAGAAAAAATTAAATTTTTCCCGACGAGAAAAATGGTCGTGTGTATGCGGCATGACTTTCTGCTATAATACATATCCCCAAAAAAATATATATATAAAAAAATGTTTTCATCAGTTTAGGTCAATATGTATTCTTCTACATATTTTTGGTAAAAAAAACAAACAATAAGTGTAAATTGATTGGTTTGCGCAAAAGTTATAACGTCTTCAAAATAGGGGATAGAGTAGTTTTTTTTTCTTACTAATAATGGCGGTGATCAGTGATTTTTAGCAGGACTGTGACATTGTGGTGGACAGATCAGACACCTAACTGACATTTTTGACACTTTTTTGGGATCCAGTGACATTAATACAGTGATCAGTGCTAAAAATATGAACTGGCATTGTACTAATGACAATAGCAAGGACGATCAAGGGGTTAAATGTGTTCCCTGTTTGTGATTACTAACTGTATGGGGGACTGTGTGACTAGCGAAACACACAGATCTGTCTTCCTGATCAGCAGGAAAACAGATCTCAGTGTCATCCCCTGACAGAACAGAGATCTGCCTTGTTTACTTCGGCAGATACCCGTTCTGTCTCTGCGGGGAATGATCGCGGGTGGCCGGTGGACATTGAGTCCGCCGGACCCACTGATTAGCTCCCCCCTGGCCAATCAGAGCGCGCTTGCAAAAAAATGCTAGTGCATGAATCGCCGTACCAGTACATCGATTTGCGCAGCCGAGCCACCTTGACGCAGTACATCTGCGGCAGGTGGTCAGCAAGTAGTTCAATTTTCTTGAAGTACAACTAAAGGCTCCTGTATGACAGCCTAAACAAGTACCAAAACCAGTTTCTACTCAAAGACCTCTGTACTGCTCCCAGCAACAGCCTCCCACATAGGGTGACCACATTTCCAAACTGCCATTCAGGGACACCCCCCCTTCCCAAAAATCAGCTTTTGCTGTAACGAATCACAGCACAGTGATTGGACACAAGAGGTGGGATTTATGATTTCTCCAATCACAAGTAGGGTCAGGGATTGTGCTCCTCCAGGCATTCCCGGCCAGGACAAGTACTGTCAGTGAGTAAAGCAGGGATTTGGCAGCCTTTTTTGGGGGCATCAGAGAGGGTGGCTGTGTCAGTTACATTCCGGGACACTGTATTGTGCTGGCATGAAGGTGCCCGGGACAGACCTGCAAAATGCGGGACTGTCCCGGGCAATCCGGGACATGTGGTCACTCTACTCCCACATAACAAGAAATCTAAACCTGCATCTCAAGATGGACTCTTAGCTTGCAATATCTAGCAGAGACATGGCCTTAGTATGGAGCATTTGATAGAACAAGACCCTAGTATAACACTCCCTCATAAGCCGCTTAGACTTAGTAGATTGGTTTCTCTGTTCGTCTGCCTCAACTCTGAGAACAACCTCAGCCCCACTGACACACCAGGTTAACCAAATGGATACTGAACTGCTACTGGGAGCACAAATAAATACCCTGCACACAACTAAGGTTCAGTATCTAAAAACAAACATCAGATTGGTTAGTGGTAAATTAACTTAACATATTCACTCTATGTGAATGGCAACAAAGAAATTGAAGGCTCCTAAAAAAGGTACCTCTTACTATGGGCAATGGGCAAAGTTCTTGTGAAAAGCTATCTGAATAAGTAGTCCCTAGTTCTTCAGCTGGCTAATGTTGGAGCTCAGTCTTTATGGTGGTGCATATGAGTACAGTCCCAGTAAAGTCTGAATGCAGTAAATCATGCTGCTAGCTAGATGGCCTGTCTCTATGTGCTTTGTCTCTGCTAGCAGCAACAGATTCATGGCAACAGTGTCCTCTTACTAGGCCCAATCATACAGCAGCAGGGATCCTGCTATTCAGATGTCAGCTCACTTCTGGATCTGCTTGGAATGACTCCAGTCCTCAGCACACAGTCACAGGCAGGTTGATGTGCACACAGGGGCTGTGATGTGCACACCTCAGTCTCCTCCAGCCAAAGAGAAAATCCCTCTGTATTCAGAAAATGCAACTCTCTTTCCTTTATACCTGGCTCGCATTGGAAATTGTACTCCAATGGTCCATAAACTGCCATAGTATAGTTTCTTTCCAGAACTTCATCCCCCATTATTTAATCCTGTCAACCATCAAGTCTCTTGAGCTCTTTCTGTTTGTCAGCTGCCCCTGGTGGATGGAGACAAGGTAGTGTTAACCTATTCAGCTGAAGTCCTTTGGAAGCACAGAGGGCACTGCAGCACAGTGTTCGATATCACTCTCTGTCTCTAGCCAAGCACTTAGCTACACTAGCAATAGAAACAGGGAGTATTTCCTCACCAGGATCCCCAAATGGTGCTACAAGTCACTGGATGAGTCAGTACAATTTTGTCCAAAAAAAATCAAATTAACAGTTTCAGGTGGATTGTCCAAATTGGCACATTTACTGCCTTGCCCAACAACTTAGTTAATGTGTAACTAAACAATAGCAATAACTTCTTTGTTTATTTGGATAGTGGTGAGGGGTTAGACCAACTGTTAGGTTTGATTTCTATCTCATTAACCAATTGTCCTGATCACTAATTTCACTGGAAAAAAGCTGGGTAATATCCAAAATTTTGAGTTGCCAATACAACAGAATCAGGGAAAATCTTCTAGAGGGGACACTTGTTTCCATAACAACTGTCAAAGAGGGAAAACCCATCACATTGGAAATATACCCTCTGAATTCAAGTTGAGTACACAGAACTGGAAGTGAAGGAAAATCTCCATGATACTGTAAATGCTTGCTTATTAAAAATCTTACAAACATAATAAAAATATACTTACATATATACAAAATAAATAAAAATACATATAAACAAAAATAGCTTACATTAGCATAGAAACAGAAAATGGCTTTTTTTGCCAGGAAAAAAATAAGAAAACTAAATATACCAACCAAGGCACATTTTCATATTATTATTATTACAATAACCTAGGGGATGTGAAAGAACAGAAAGAAAAGCCACACACCCAGAGACAGACAGACAGTAGCTTTGGGGACCCGACATTCCTCCACGCCTTTGTCCAGGCCACTGGCCGACTCCTGTCCTTCTCAAGGCCCAAATTCTTCCCAACCTTACCCAGAATGTCATGCACCACCACCTCAAGAGGAAGGACTTTTATCCAAATGAAAACCTGACACCGTGCATTCCATGTAAAGAAAGACTACTAAGCTAACTGGAAAAGGTGTCTCAAAATTAAAATCCCGATGTGTCTCAAAGGCCCTGTACGACCACTCTGCATAACTCAAGCGGGAAAGGAAAGGAATAACCAGAGCCCCACCCACCCACTTATAGACTTCTACATTGAAAGGGCACTGAAGCAAGAAATGGTCCATTGTCTCCTCCACCCCACCACACTCCACTCTTGGACAATCATGGTTCTCAGCAGAGCGATGCTCCAGGTTGCCCTTCACAAAAAGTCTGCCATGGAATGAGCGTCAGGCCAAATCCTGAAACTTTAAATGGACCCTCTCTCAAGGCCTGTGGCTCACTAAAGGCAGATTCAACAGCCCTCCTCTCCAGGGCCTTCCTAAGAAGAGACTTAATTTCCTCCGCCATCACTGACCACTGCCAAAACATTTTCAGGCATGGAGCAACGTAAGTCGGGAATTTACCATGTCGGACCCTCAGGCTTTTCACTGGCCCACCATTCTCCCAACTGTGCAGAAAAGGCCTAAATCAGAACTGAAAAATACCAACCCACACAGATGGTTCCTCTGACAGTAAGTTACCAAAATTATGTTTAAAAAATATCAGAGAAAAATATCAGAGAAAAAATACCACCAGGTTGACCGTACCTAGGCCCTCCATCGTACCTAGGCCCTCCATCCACGGTTGGAAGAAACAGCTGCAGATTCTCGCATAGAGAGACACTGGCAAAACACAGACAAAGCTGACATACAGAAATACTGGGATCAGGTAGGTGTTAATCATGTCAATCCTTTCCCTGTAAGAGTGTTTCCAATCCTTCTAGCTGGCAACCTTGGCATCGGCATCTTGTAGCCTGCTTATCCAATTTGTGAGGCCATAATCGCCAGGACAAAATGATGCCTAAAACTTTATTTCCTGTCGGGGCTCTGGGAAGACGTCCAGAAGCTCGAAGCCATCGCGTTCCTCTTCCATCCAGAAAACGTCACTCTTATCCTGATTGATCTTTGAGCCAGATGCCTCAGCATACTGCTTCACCACCGAGACTACATCCTCCGCCTCCTCTGTCCCATAGATGAAAACAGACACATCAACAGCATAGGCCATGACCCTCAAAAGGAGGCTCACCAGGAATGCCCAAAGATGCACACCTGAGCCAATATCAAAAGGCCGTCATATCCAACCATTCACAAGCATGAAGCTTTCAGCCCCTCTGTACAAGGTCTTCAGCCAATCGATAAAGCCCCCCTCCAGACCATACTTGCCAAGAAGCAGCCATAGGTACTTATGATTGAAAGCTTTAGTCTGATCCAATGCCAGCAAGTACTTTCTCCAGCCTGCAGCCCTGCACCGCTCCAGGGCCTCCCGGACAGCTAACACCGCTGAAAAAGTGCTTCTACCTTGAACAGAACAGTGTTTTTGGCTTGAAAGTAGATTGCCCACTACAGACGATAAACGGCAGAAAATTATTTTTGCCAGTATCTTCCTATCAACATTGAGAAGGCTAATGAGCCGCCAATTCTCAATTCTCAAATAATCTTTACCCTTTGACAGAAGAATCACCGCAGATTGTTGCATGAAGGGAGAGAGTGAACCCTCTCTCAGACAGCCATTAAAAGCCTTAACCAAATACGGGGCCAGAGTAACCTTAAAGTGCTTATAAAACTCGGCTGTCAATCCATCTGGCCCAGGTGACTTCCTAATGGCAACGGCTGTGATATCCTCTGTCAAACTCACAAGAGAACTGCCATTTCCCAGTCCTGGAATAGAATTCAGAAAACTTGATATGCCTGCCTGATCAAGGTCTCTCACACCCAGGAGGTCAGCATAATACTGTAGCAGCCTTAGTATGCTAGAATAGGTTTTTGTTAGTGTATGAAAATTGTTCAGGCCTGCCTGGCAGCCAAGCCTTTGTTTTGTTTTTTATCTGGGTCTGGGCAGAGACTCAGGGAGGGCTGAATGACTCACAGGCAGCACTTATGGGACCTCCCCCTACTTCTGGAACTTGCTGGAAACTTCCAGAAGAATGATAATGGTGAGGAGGAGCTGCCTGGAGTATTCATGAGGGCCCTGACCAATCCCAAACAGATGGGTTGGCAGGGTGCAGGCCCCCTCAATAAAAAGCCTGGGTTTAACCCTCTCCAACTCTATCAATTAAAATAATAAAAAAAGTTTGCTGTAAAAGCTACTACTGTAAAAGCGAAATAGCTACTCTGTAAAAGCTAAATAATTTCAACAGCATCATCAGGGGGGCAGCAGGGAAAGCCATGGTGTACATTGCTGGGGGTATCACAGCGCATATATTATTCATATTTGTGCGCTTATGGGACCACGCAATGCAAGTGTACCATGGTGATCTATCCCTGCTCAGTTCCGTTCCTTTAATAGGCGCTCTGTGAAAAGCCTCTACTCTATTAGGAAATCAACTACAGTGCGTTGTTACTCTAAATTCTCTACAATAAAAAATTGTGTTGGTGCCGAACAGATCCCAAATGACAATCTGATACACACTATACAATTTTCTGTAGATTTTTTCCTTCAGATTTACCAAAACCATATAATATGAAGTCAAACCTTAAAGCGGAGCTCCACCCTAAAGTGGAACTTCCGCTCATCGGAACCCTCCCCCCCTCCGGTGTCATATTTGGCACCTTTCAGGGGGAGGGGGGTGCAGATACCTGTCTAAGACAGGTATTTGCACCCACTTCCGGGAGTCTTCTCTGTGGGTATTCTGCGTGTAGTACTTCACTTCCCGCAGAATACCCGTTGTGTTCTGGGATACACTCGGCTCCCAGATCACAACACGGACCAGTGAGAACGGCACAGCGCGACTCGCGCATGCGCCGTAGGGAACCGTGCAGTGAAGCCTGTCAGAAGGAGGTCTCTATGCCTGGAACAGTTAGTTCCCGTTAAGGGGCTCCAGGTTACCAAGGAGAGAGGGTTTCCCTTCTCCCTTCCATTATATTATAAGGATGAAGAGATCTCCCCCTGACAAACTTTTGATTGCTTACATGAATCTATCCTTTTTTCTAGGATGTTTTTATTATTTTATCCATTTAATTACTAATGATTTTGTTTATTCCTAAACATAATCTTTTTTCTTTATTTTTCTTTATTTTTATATAACATGATGTAATGTTCTGTATTATTTATCATCTTATGAAAATAAAATATTTTGAAAGTAAAATTGTAACATTTCTATTGTGGGTAAATTTTAAAACAGAAATGCATTTGAAAGCATGCATGACAAAACATTCAGCGTCTGTTTATAAAGGTTGCAAATACAAGGATGGAAATAAAATGATGTCCATCTGCCTTGTTAAATTCTAATTGAGGAACTGTATTTGATTATATGTATTGTTCAGTAAAGAAACACATAGATTATGCATGTGCTGTTTAGCTTTTGTCTTTATTCGATTTTCCAGGTCAATACAGTATGTTTTGTTTGCTTGTTGTATCTATTTATGTGAGGTCCATGTGACTGCTTCCCACATCACTTCCCAGGCCTTGTGATTGCTAACATGTGTGTAAAGGGTGCAGATGTTTGGTTTGTTGCTTCCTATGTTTTATAAGAGTTGCACATGATGATTTCAAGCAAAACATTTCAGACATTAGACATATCCTCCCCCAACTCTCTTGTTATCAGTAGTTTGTCCTCAGCTGTCAAGCATTAACTGGAGCTTTAAAAATATATAGATTATCCAGTGTTGCTTCCATTGACATTGACAGAATGTTTTTATTCTTTCACTTCCCTTGGTGTATACTGGGTGAATACAAATTAGTAGAGTTATTTCTGTCTGTAGCGATTACAAGGCACATGTTTCACAAAGTTTGGGCACTGGAGCATGTGTGACCAGGTCCCTCTTGAAATACATCTTGGGTCTTCCACACCAATAAGACCAATGACTGGCTAGATGCTCTCCCCATGCCTTCTCTATCGTCCTCACAATTAGACTCCCTTAATGCTCCTTTCACAGAAGATGAGGTGGTAGGTGTGATTAAATCCCTGAAACGCTCGGTAGCCCCGGGTCCTGATGGCTATACATCCAGTTACTATAAACATTATGCCTCTATTCTGGTCCCAAGGTTAAATACAATGTTCAATAGGATCCTTAATGGGCAACAGTTCCCAGATGAAATGACTTTGGCTAACATGTCCCTGCCAGGGATGAGCTGAACACCCCCCTGTTCGGTTTGTACCAGAACCTGCGAACAGACAAAATGTTCGTGTGAACTTTAGAACCCTATTAAATACAATGGACTCAAATGTTCGAAATCTAAAGTGTTAATTATAAAGGCTTATATGCAAGTTATTGTCCTAAAAAGTGTTTGGGGACCTGGGTCCTGCCCCAGGGGACATGTATCAATGCAAAAAAAAGTTTTAAAAACTGCCGTTTTTTCGGGAGCAGTGATTTTAATAATGCTTAAAATGAAAAAATAAAAGTGAAATATTCCTTTAAATTTCGTACCTGGGGGGTGTGTATGATATGCATGTAAAGTCGCGCATGTTTCCCGTGCTTAGAACTGTCCCTGCAAAAAATGTCATTTTTGAAAGAAAAAAAGTCATTTAAAACTCACTCGCGGCTATTAATGAATTGTCGGCTCCCGGCAATACATTCAAAAGTCATTGATAAAAAAATAAAAAAAAGCGTGGGGGTTCCCCAGAATTCAATTACCAGGCCCTTCAGGTCTGGAATGGATATTAAGGGGAACCCCGCCGCAAATTTTAAAAAAAATTGACGTGGGGTTCCCCCAAATATCCATTCCAGGCCCTTCAGATCTGGCATGGATTTTAAGGGGAACTCCACCCCAAATTTAAAAAAAAATGGCGTGGAGTCCCCCTAAAAATCCATACCAGACCCCTTATCCGAGCACGCAACCTGGCCGGCCGCAGGGGAAGACGGGGGGACGAGAGAGCGGCCCCCCTCCCTCCTGAACCGTACCAGGCCACATGCCCTCAACATGGGGAGGATGTCCCCATGTTGATGGGGACAAGGGCCTCATCCCCACAACCCTTGCCCGGTGGTTGTGGGGGTCTGCGGGCGGGGGGCTTATCGGAATCTGGAAGACCCCTTTAACAAAGGGGACCCCCAGATCCCGCCCCCCCCTATGTGAATTGGTAAGGGGTACATTGTACCCCTACCATTTCACGAAGAAAGCGTAAAAAAATGTTTAAAAAAAACACAAACACCTTGAAAAAGTCCTTTATTTAAAAAAAAAAGAAAAAAACATTCCAGCGGTGAAATCCAGTGTCCTGCGGCGATCCCGATGTCCAGCGCTGTCCTTCATTGGTTGTGCCTGAGCGGACCTGATGGGGAACTCCCTCTCAGTGTTTTAAATGTATAGACCCGCCCCTTCTAAAGTTCCCCATCAGGTCCGCTCAGCGGACCAGATGCGGAACATGAGAAGGGGCGGGTCTATACATGTATTACCAAAGTGAGAGCAGTTCCCCATCAGGTCCGCCCCCTCGGTATGTCGGACCCGCCTACGTCATTGGCTTGAGCAGGGAACTTCCTTCACTGTGTAATTTAAATTTACATAGTGAAGGAAGTTCCCCGCTCAGGCCAATGACGTAGGCGGGTCCGACATACCGAGGGGGCGGACCTGATGGGGAACTGCTCTCACTTTGGTAATACATGTATAGACCCGCCCCTTCTCATGTTCCGCATCTGGTCCGCTGAGCGGACCTGATGGGGAACTTTAGAAGGGGCGGGTCTATACATTTAAAACACTGAGAGGGAGTTCCCCATCAGGTCCACTCAGGCACAACCAATGACGGACAGCGCTGGACATCAGGATCGCCGCGGGACACTGGATTTCACCGCTGGAATGTTTTTTTTTTTTTTTTTTTTTAAATAAAGGACTTTTTCAAGGTGTTTGTGTGTTTTTTTTTAAACATTTTTTTACGCTTTCTTCGTGAAATGGTAGGGGTACAATGTACCCCTTACCAATTCACATGGGGGGCGGGATCTGGGGGTCCCCTTTGTTAAAGGGGTCTTCCAGATTCCGATAAGCCCCCCGCCCGCAGACCCCCACAACCACCGGGCAAGGGTTGTGGGGATGAGGCCCTTGTCCCCATCAACATGGGGACATCCTCCCCATGTTGAGGGCATGTGGCCTGGTACGCTCTCTCGTCCCCCCCTTTTCCCCTGTGGCCGGCCAGGTTGCGTGCTCGGATAAGGGGTCTGGTATGGATTTTTAGGGGGACTCCACGCCATTTTTTTTTAAATTTGGGGTGGAGTTCCCCTTAAAATCCATGCCAGATCTGAAGGGCCTGGAATGGATATTTGGGGGAACCCCACGTCAATTTTTTTTTAAATTTGCGGCGGGGTTCCCCTTAATATCCATTCCAGACCTGAAGGGCCTGGTAATTGAATTCTGGGGAACCCCCACGCTTTTTTTTTTTTATCAATGACTTTTGTATGTATTGCCGGGAGCCGACAATTCATTAATAGCCGCGAGTCAGTTTTAAATGACTTTTTTTCTTTCAAAAATGACACTTTGTGCAGGGACAGTTCTAAGCACGGGAAACATGCGCCACTTCACATGCATATCATACACACCCCCCAGGTACGAAATTTAAAGGAATATTTCACTTTTATTTTTTCATTTTAAGCATTATTAAAATCACTGCTCCCGAAAAAAACGGCCGTTTTTAAAACTTCTTTTTGCATTGATACATGTCCCCTGGGGCAGGACCCGGGTCCCCAAACACTTTTTAGGACAATAACTTGCATATAAGCCTTTATAATTAGCACTTTAGATTTCTCCCATAGATTTTTCGAATTTGCCGCGAACACCCCAATTTGTTCGCTGTTCGGCGAACGGGCGAACAGGCAATGTTCGAGTCGAACATGAGTTCGACTCGAACTCGAAGCTCATCCCTAGTCCCTGCTTCCAAAACCACTGAATGACCATACGCTCCCACAAAATTATAGACCTATATCGGTCATTAATAATGATCTGAAAATTTTTAGTCGTATACTAGCTGACAGACTGCCCAGTATTATTGAATCTCTGACCTCTTCAGACCAATCTGGCTACATCCCTAACAGATTTATTACTGATAACATCCGGCTCACCATGAACATACTCCAAGATGCTACTCTCCATCACAAACAAGCCCTCGTGCTGAGCCTAGATATCAACAAAGCTTTTGACAGCGTCCTCTGGCCTTATCTTTTCACTGTGTTACGGCGCATGGGCTTCAAAGATGATTTTCTCAGAGGGGTACAGGCTCTATACCACAACCCTAGCACACGCATCAGACTACCCGGGTGCAACTCTGGGTTTTTCACACTGGGCAGGGGCACCCGTCAGGGCTGTCCCCTATCACCCTTATTATTTGCCCTGGCCATGGAACCCCTAGCTACAGCTATTAGACATCATCCAGAGTCCAGACATATCAGGCTACTCGCTTGGATTGACCCCCTTTAAACTCTGCATGTATGCGGACGATGTCATGCTTTTTTTGTCCCAACCCCACACCTCCTTACCTAACTTACTCCCCCTGTTGTCAACTTTTGCTTCTATTTCTGGCCTTATGCTCAATGTTGCTAAATCTACCGCTCTCCCCCTCAATTTACCCCCTGCTCAGTGTGAAGGGCTCAAACAATCCTTCCCCTTCCACTGGTCTTCGGACAAGATCCCGTACCTTGGCATCTATATCCCACAAAACTGGTCTACGGTTTTTCAAGCAAACAATCCGGCATGTGTCTCCCAACTGCGTAACCTACTAAAAATGTGGAGCTCCTATCGTATTTTGTTTCTTGGAAGAGTCACGGCTATTAAAATGACCCTGCTTCCAAAACTTTTGTATCTATTCAGAGCCCTCCCTATAATGATCCCCAAGTCCTACATAGACAAACTACAAAGAGAGATTAATAACTTTATTTGGCAGAATAAGAAACCCAGATGCTCCAGGTTGGTGCTGTATAGATCCCAGAAGACCGGGGGCCTGGGTTTGCCACACCTTTGGTTATATTATTTAGCTGCCCGGTTTTCTCAAATGGCACAATGGAGTATCCCTAACTCAAAAGTTCCCTGGGTCTTGTTTGAATCTCTATCCATCAAACCCTATTGTATCCATTCCATTCTTTGGTCCCCTACTAACCTGGCACACAAACTCTCCACCCTTAATTCCTTGGTAAGCCACGCCCTTATTCTTTGGGGCCGATATAAAACTAAATTGGACCTTGTTACCTCTGCTCCCCCGGGTTCTTCCTTTTTAGGTGAGCCCTTATTTACCCCGGCATGGGCGCGCCCCCAAAACTTCTCATGGTGGTTGACCAACTTTTTGGTCTCACTTCGAGACCTCCAAATTAATGGTGCCTTTGCCTCCTTTGACCTTCTTCGAACCCGTAAACAGGCCCCTCCTAGAGAGTACTATAGGTATCTACAAATCAAGCACTTTTTTAGCTCCCATTTTGCACTCACACTGTCCCACCCCCCTTCTGTCTTCGAACGGATCTGCCGTGACTCTCCCAGAGGCAAAGGCCTTATCTCATGGCTATATAGTGATACGGTGGCCTCAACCTTCTCTGGAGAGCCTCCATATAAAGCTAAATGGGGGGCTGACTGTGGGGAGCAATTCTCTCCTGAGGATTGGGATAACATGCTGGATAACTTGCGCAAGGCCACAAAATCCCTAACAGTGAGGGACACCGCCTACAAAGTCCTAACACGGTGGTATTATACTCTATCCAGACTTCAGATTATGTTTCCTGGCACCTCGGGTCTGTGCTTCAGGGGATGCAATGTTTTAGGCACCTTGAAGCATATATTCTGGGACTGTGAAAAGCTCTCCCCAGTTTGGGAGAGGATTTCCGCTTTAGCCTCGGCTGTTGCGGAAACCCCTCTACAGCTCACGGTCTCAATGTGTCTCCTAGGGGCGCCGATCCCGGGGATTCCCCGTAACCAAGAATGCCTCATACACACAATTTGCGTCTCCACTCTGTGGAGCATTGCTCTGCACTGGAAGTCCCCTGCGGTCCCTATCCCCTCGGTTCTATCCAGAATAGATAATATAATGCTGATGGAGAGGATTTTATACACCTTACAGGATAGAATGATCCTGTTTGACCAAAGGTGGGAACCCTGGAAGACCCACAAGAATATTCTAGAACCCTGACCTAACATATACTTTATATGACATAATCTCCCGGTAGCGAATATTTCCCGGTGTGTCTGGTCCGCCCTTTATAAATTATGGTTATTACTAGTCCATAAGGATCCTTATTCTCGGAATCTCTATAAGTTATGCTTGAAAATGTTGTTTTCTTTTTCGTCTTATAAATTATTCCTTTTTTTTGTTTTTAATTTCTAGATTTATGTATGTTGTTCTTTAGGTTTATCGATGCTTTGATATATACGATATATGCCTTCCCATGTTTGTATATTTTTACTTTTATCTTCAATAAAAAGTTTGTAATAGAAATACATCTTGGGTCTGCAACACCACCGTTATTAGTGGTATGCTGTTGATTGATTATCAGTGTAGCACCCTCTAGTGTGCTAAATTGTTAGTGAAGAAATGTTAGTATAGGAAAATTTACTTTATCTCAGGTCTAAGCCTGAGGTGTGAATCTGGGTCAGGGTTCAGTGACTCAGGGCTGGATGACCCATCCTAGCAGCCTCTCTGGTGTCTACTCCTGTTTTCTGGGACATTGGAGAATGTTCTGGACATAGTGGGTGGAGGCTAAGAGGAGGTCTTGGGATATTTATTAGAACCTCAGCCAATCCCCAGTAAACGGCTGGCAGGGGGAAGGCCACCTCATAAATAGGCATGCTTCATGCCAGCAGGGGCAGTTGGGTGGAAGATGGAGATGGAGTGTTGAGGAGGCTGTCAATGGCCCTTGAGGGTGCCCCCTAGTCTGGGGGGAGGGGGGGTGACCTCGGGCCAGGGTTTGGGTGCTGGAAGGATTCTGCCAAAACACACAGAGGAAGTCCTTCCTGGAGGCACGGGAGCAAGGAGAGAGGACAGCAGGAGCAGGTTAGCACGTCTGGAGGATCTCCTGAGAGTCACACGGGTGGGCTAGTGAGTGTTAGTAACCACAGGAGGAATAGTACAACCTGGACACGGGGGACTCGGGTTCCTGCCTGTTTTTGCATAAGAGTATATTACTTGTTAACCTGTACCAGTCTACCCCTAATGAGTTCAAGCTGTAGGCATGGACAGGCCTCCAAGTAAACTTCATTACAAAAAATTAAAACAAAAACAGAACTTGCTAATTCGATTAATAAAGTGGGTCCAAGATGGTAGACTACATCGGAAATATGCACATATATGACTTAGGGGTATTTCAAACTTAGGGATAATTTACAAATTGCACTCTTTTAAGTAGTTGGATGCTCTAGGATGAGATATCCATGTACTGTACTCCAATTCCTTTTGAATGTGTTAGTGGAGTAGTTTCTATAAGCAAGCATAAGTTCGTACTGAGCTTGTATATTTAGTCTGGCTAGAGCAGTCGATAAGTTGGGTATCCCTGGATTGGCTGGTTATAGTGAGCCTTGCTGCCATTAGGGTGGGAATTACTATTGTTCTAAATATTTTAGGGTATATGTCCAAATTAAGACCTAGTAAGGTTGTGGCCGGGTTACATTTAGTTAGGTTTCCCGTAAGATCCGCTATAAAGGAGGCTATTGAATTCCAGAAGCTTTGCAGATTTTTACAGCTCCATAATATGTGCAGAAGGTTGCCTGTCTGATCATCACATCTCCAATATATGTCAGATGTGGAGGGATAATTTTTTGATAATTTATACGGGGTCAAATACCATCTATTCAATATTTTTTGTGCATTATCCCAGTGTTCAATACACGCTGAAGACTTACTGGATATATGAAGGGCTTTTTTCCATTGGTCCCAAGAAAATTCTTCAGCTAAATCTTTCTCCCATTTAATCATGTGTGGGTTTTTAATATTATTTGGGTAATTAGTCAGTAGTTCGTAAAAAAAGGGAAATTCCTTCTATTGTTTGGTTATTTTCTTGGGTGAAGAATTGCCACAGAGTCAAGGGGATTTCTATAAGATTATTGGGATTGAACTCTTTTAATCGGGTGTACTTTCCTAGTTTGCTTAAAGTGATCTTTTTATACTGCAAGGGTAGATTTATATAAAGATGGTATCCTTCCTTAACCCATTCATCAACATTTAGGCGTATTCTGTAATAACTTATTGTTCCTGTCGGTATAGGTATTGTGACTCTATTTTGGATGACTTTAGTTTTAGAAAGTATATGCTTCCATGCCATAATGCCCTGTACACACGATCGGATTTCCGATGCAATAAAATCCGATAAAATTTTCCATCGGAATTCCGATGAAGCTGACTTCCATCAGTCTTACAGACAAAATTCCGACCGTCCAAAAAGACGGTGACGTAAAACACTCTGACGAGCCGAGAAAAATATTCAAGTGGGGGGAAAACGTTGCGCTACCAGTGAAAAAAGACAAAGCTGCCAGCATAAACAATAAGATGATATTGCAAGAAAACTAGAAAACTAAAAAATGTGGCGCTAGTGAACAGTCTTTGGTGGTCCAAGAAGTGTATATAAAGAGAAAAAATAAAAGTAACACAAGTGATTAGTGTAAACGAATAAAGTACTGTCAGAGGGAGATACCCAAATGAACAGAAATAACATATAATAAACTCAGTGATATCCTTAACAGGAAGCACACATGTGACATCAAGTCCTCAATATATTAAAAAAAAAATATTTCCATTGCTGGAAAATAATAATGAAAAAGGTGGAAGTCTCTGCTGTACCACTGATAAGCATATTGGGTAAGTGCTAGATGAACTGCATCAACCGTGAAATAAACACTTGCATAGAATCCAACATCCAGAAGACAAAGGTAAGAAATGGGTACTCTTACCGTAAGCCGAGGGCAGACACGCCAGCGACGGTGTGCCAATTAGGCATGTGCATTTTGTTTCGCTCCGAATCGAAATTCGGACAAATTTTCATTATTCGGACATTCAGATGCATCCGAATTAACGAATTACAATGCTAACGAATTCAACCGAATCCGAAATAACGTTTCGAATCGAAAAACCACAGACGAAATTCAAATCGAATTCGAAAAAAATTCTAGTCGAATCGAATTTGAAAACAATTAAAATAGAATCGAAAATATTGAAAAGAATCAAATAGAAAAACAATAGAACAGAATAGAATAAAATACAATATATATATTATATTTTATTCTATTCTGTTTTTTTTCTAGTCTATTTTCTATTTCTATTCTAATCTTTTCTAATTGGAGTTCGAAAAATCGGTCGCATTCGAAAATATTTCAACCAAATTCGAAAAGATTTCTACCGGATTCGATAATATTTCATCCACATTCGTTAATATTTCAACCAAATTCGATAATATTTCAACCGGATTCGAAATTATTCCAACCGAATAAAAAAGATTATAATAAACCATGTTCCGACATTCAAATTTCGTATAGAATGAATTCAAATTCCAATTAGAAAAGATTAGAATATAAATAGAAAATAGACTAGAAATAGACTAGACTATGGAAATGGCTGCTAATAGTTTGCAGGAGACCTACAAAAAAATATGAAATAGATGCTTATAGTCTGCAGATCTGATGAGAAAATGAAATAGATACTAATTGTCTGCAGGAGATCTGCAAAAAAAATTATATAAATGCTAATAGTCTGCAGGAGATCTGATGGAAATAAATAGTAATCTGCAAAAAAAAATAAAAAATGAAATAGATGCTAATAGTCTGCAGGAGATCTGCTGAAATAAAGGAAATGGCTGCTCTAATGCAAAAAAAGAGAAAGAAAAGAAAAATGAAATAGATGCTAATAGTCTGCAGGAGATCTGCAAAAAAATGAAATAGATGTTAATATACTGCAGGAGATCTGATGGAAATAAATAGTAATCTGCAAAAAATCTGATTGAAATATTTTCGAATCCGGTTGATATATTTTCGAATGCGACCGATTTTTCGAATTCGGTCAAAAACGAAACAAAATCCGAAAACGAATTTAACGAATCTAACTAAACTAAATGAATTAATTAATGAATTAAAACAAAACAAAACAAAACAAATTTTTTCCTTTTGCACATGTCTAGTGCCAATCAAGCATAGATAGGAACTCCCGGGCCAAGCCTCGAAGGGATGGTGTCACGTTGGAGCTTCCGGATGTCACAGAAGAAGTTATTAGAGTCCGGTGTTGCTACTCTCAGGCCTCGTACACACGACCGATTTTCTCGTCGTAAAAAACACGTCGTTTTTTTAGACGAGATTCTTGTTAAGCTTGTCGATTTTCTCGTCAAGCTTTCTATGCGTACACACTGTCATTTCCCAATTTCCTCGTGGTTCTCTGCGCTCACGTCCAGCACGTACGACGGCACTATAAAGGGGAAGATCTTTTTTCTTGGCGCCACCCCTTGGGCTGCTTTTGCTGATCTCGTGTTACCGCGTGTGAAGTAAAAGTTTGGGAAGAGACGATTCGCGCTTTTCAGTCTTCGTGCTTTCAGTTCATTTTAGCGTGACGAATGTGCTATTTCCATTACGAAGGCTTGTTTTACCAGAAGATGCGCTCCCGTCTCATACTTGATTCTGAGCATGCGCGCTTTTGGAAGAGTCGTAAAAGCATACACACGAACCATTTTCTCGTCACAAAACAGGCCGACGAGAAACACGACGAGGAAATCTGGACTCCTGACGAGAAAATAGAGAGCAGGTTCTCTATTTTCTCGTCGAGATTCTCGTCAAGTTTCTCGTCGTAAAACCATACACACGAACGTTTTTCTAGACAAAAAAACTCTTGCGGCACTTTTCTTGACTGTTTACGACGAGAAAATCGGTCGTGTGTACGAGGCCTCAGATGTAGAATATGATAGAACAGACTAGATCCTCCTCAAGCCGGGACATACGATATCCCCAAGCGAGAGATGTCATAGAAAGAAACAAAATAATGGCTCCACATAGTGTAGATGATTCCGGGGGGAAGGTATAAAAAAAGCCTTTATTGGCATAAAATCATGGCTAAAAAATCATCTCAATTACAAACAGCTGAGACAATACATGTAAAAATAACATACACAGGAAGTAGAATAATGGATAAAGCGTGGTGAATAGAGCTTAGGCAGGCTGTGTACCCGACATGTTTCGAGCTAAAGCTCTTCAACTGGAGCCGAGAAAAATTAAGTTCAATGCTTCTGAGCATGCGTCGACTTGATTCTGAGCATGCGTGGGCTTTTTCTCTGTTGGAGTTCCACACAGACGATCGGAATTTCCTATCGTTTATTTTTTGCAAAAAAGTCCGATGGGGCCCACACACGATCGTTTTTTAAATTTGGTATGTTGATCTTTGGTAGTATAGCGTAAGCTATTGCCAGGGCATATAAGTTGTGTCTTTTTGTGGCTTCTTTTTCTATGTTTTATCAAAGTTTGTCTTCCGTGGTAGAGAACCAAAATTGTATCTGATCTAATAGGGATGCATAATAATAATGATGTCAGGTCGATTCATTCCTCCTAAAGATTTTCTGGTGATTAAAAAGGAAAATGCCACCCTGGGTTTTTTTCCGTTCCATATGTAATTTTTTAGTTTTGTATTTAATTGTGTAAAAAATTTGGTCGGGATTGGGATGGGTAAAGATCTAAAATAGTATAATATTTTAGAGAGGGTTTGCATTTTAAATGCGGCTATTTTCCCTACCCAAGAAAGTTGTGTTTTTTGTATATTTTGTAGGAATTTGCTGACTAGATCTAAAAGGTGGGGGTAGTTAACTTCATATATTTTGGTTGGTGGGAAAGAGAGTTGCATCCCCAAATAAATTATTGAGGAGTTATCCCAATTAAAGCCATGTTTCTCACGTAGCGAAGGTTCATAGGGAGAGCATAACACTTGTTTGGATTTATTTTGTAATACGACACTTCACTAAATTTTTCTATTAATGATATCATCTGCAAATAATCCTAATTTATGCTCATATCATCCTATAGTTATGCCTTTGATGTTCAGGGTTGATCTTATATATTCTGCAAGTGGTTCTATTGCTAGTGAAAAAAATTATGGGGATAGTGGACATCCTTGTCTGGTCCCGTAAGAAATACTAACTTTTTTTGAGCCAGGTGGTAAGGCAAATCACTGGTTACCATCATGTAGTCATTTTAAACTTTTACACCCCATTCACACTTATGCAACTTGTCATTCGACTTTGGGCATCATAGTCGCATGGCAAGTCATACTCCATGTTTTCCAATGATAACTATTCATATACACTATATTACCAAAAATATTGGGACGTCTACCTTTACACGCACATGAACTTTATTGGCATCTTATGCCGCGTACACACGATCATTTTTCCCGTCGGGAAAAATTAAATTTTTTCCTTTGGATGAGAAAAACGATCGCCTGTGGGCTTTTTGTCATTTTTCCCGACGGGAAAAATGGCATTAATCACGACGAGAAAAATTAGAACATGCTCTAATTTTTCTCGTCGTGATTTCGTTTTTTTCCGCGGCAGTTTTCCCATAGGGAAACACTGCCGCGGAGCCCACACACGGTCGTTTTTCTCAACAAAGAGAAAAATGTCGGGAAAAACGGACGTGTGTAGGGAACCAAGCTGTTCAGCTTCAACTCTTCTGGGAAGGCTGTCCACAAGGTTTAGGAAAGTCTATGGGAATGTTTGACCATTCTTCCAGAAGCATATTTGTGAGGTCAGGCACTGATGGGGATGAGAAGGCCTGGCTCCCAGCTCTAATTCATCCAAAAGGTTTTCGGGTTGAGGTCAGGACTCTGTGCAGGCCAGTCAAGTTCCTCCACCCCAAACTCACTCATCCATATCTTTATGGACCTTGCTTTGTGCACTGGTGCACAGCCATGTTAGAACAAGAAGGGGCCATCCCCAAACTGTTCCCACAAAGTTGGGAGCTTGAAATTGTCCAAAATGTCTTGGTATGCTGACGCCTTAAGAGTTGCCTTCACTGAAACAAAGGGGCCAAGCCCAACCCCTGACAAAAAAAAAAAACACACTATAGACCCTCCTCCACCAAATGATTTGGACCAGTGGGTGGGCCAACCTAAACCCTACGGACTAAGACTGGGATATTCATGCACTACTTTGGTCCAACTTTCATGTAACATAAGGGCCACAGTCTTCAATGTTTCCCTCAAAAGTTGCATGGAATCTGCATGAAAGCTGTAACTCAATGTTTTACATTCAACAGTACTGCAACAGTGGGTCCAACTTTGCAGAAGGACAAGTCACATCCAAGTCACACCCATCCAAAGCTGCATCAAAGTTGCACCAAAGTTGAAATACAAAGTCATGTGACTTTGGAGTGAATGGAGCCTTAAGCCGTGTACACACGATCGGTTTTACCGATGAAAACAGTCCGATGGACTGTTTTCATCGGACGAACCGATCGTGTATGGGCCCCATCGGTCTTTTTTCCATCGGTGTGAAAAAATAGAACATGTTTTAAATTTATCCGATGGGAAATCCATCGGATAAAAAACCCACGCATGCTCAGAATCAAGTCTACGCATGCTCAGAAGCATTGAACTTAATTTTTCTCGGCTCATGGGAGTGTTTTACATCACCGCGTTTGAAACGGTCCGTTTTTTGACTGATGGTGTGTGGGCAAGACTAATGGAAAACAGTTTCATCGGATTTCCGATGGAAAAAAACATCGGATTAGAATCCATAGCATATCCGATCGTGTGTACAGGGCTTTATGCACTGCTAGTAAGTTGGATCTGACTTCTGCACTCAACATATCGTGACCGACGCTATGTTTACGCTAGCCTGCACAATAAAACGCAGCATTTTACCGTGCGAGCAACTGTCAGCGTGAACATTGACTGAGCTCTGGCAGGGATCTGTGCAATGCAAATGTAGCACTTTCCTGCTTACCTCCGCTAGCAGGTGGGACACACCATGCCACATGCCCAGTGTCCTCCTTGTTGAAGAGGGTGAGCGGTGTTATCTATTTTTGGGTCTTGCAGCGAGTTACCTCCTTCCATTGGTTCTCTTCCCTAGAGTGTAGGGAAGAGTCTATTCTCTCTCTTTATTTCAAGAAGGCCATTGTCCAGACAATTTTAAACCCAATAAAGAAAGGTTTTTTTTGCTTGCTTGATAACTTGCCAGGAAAGTTGGAGATAGAGAAAATTGAACAGGGAGGTAGATTTAGGCATGCGGCACTCAACTAACAATCGTCGCCACTCAGGCCTGAGTGGGATTTGCTCACCCGGATAGTCCCCTCTCACGGTTCTAGAAGCTGGTGTGGAGCACGGAACATTCACTTGTAATTTCCTAGGGATACAATCAAGAGACAGCTTCCAAATCTTGAACTTCCCAGCACTTGTAATATATAAGTCCTTAGGTGCCAATGGGGCACATTACAAGGCTTTTGGCAGATTATGGAATCCTTCCCTCCGATAGGTAACTAGGCCTCCCCCGAGACAGTGACTTCTCTCACCGATCCCCTTGGGTAGATCCTCACCTGGTTGCCTCTCCTTCAGAGCGGGTCACCCCTCACTTGGGTACCCTGGGATTCCTCTTCGGGTATAGACCCCAGCCAAGGGTGCTGGGCCTACTTACAGCGGTGCAGCCTCAGGCTAAAGGTGCCTGGGGCTGGTACACACACGCACCCCTGGCTTGGAGGGCCGGGAGGGGCAAACTGCGAACTTCCCTGAATAATGGCGTCTGCCCCTTATGTATCCTCTCCCAGCACACACAGTGGGTAGACCACGCCCACTGTAGGCTGCCGAGAGAGGACACCCAATAACGCTGCAACGCTACCTGTGGTTCAACCTGAGCCTGGGGCTGCAGTGCCACCCACAGGCCACATGGAACTGTACTGCCAGGCAACATTACCTCAGAGCAGAAGCCAGTTTTTGAAGAATTCAACAGCCTGAGTCCAGCTATGGGCTCAGGCTACCCCCTAAATTTAAGCATAGCGACCCCCAATTATTGGGGGGTCCGCTACACAAATTTCAGCACGCACTACTTGCTTTTTTTAAAAACTTTATTTGAAGTATCACATAGGGACACTTCATGGTTGTCTCCACACAGCAGTGCAATGCAGTACAGTGCTGTATGGTGACATGCGGTGCCATCCAGAGTGCTGTAAAAAAGGAATTTATTCACACTGCACCACACCACACATTATACCAGCCTTGTGGTGTGAACTGGGCACAATGACAACAATTGTTTAATTGTTTACTATGTGCCCAGCAGTGGCCTGTGTATATCCAGTGTGGAAAAACGTAGGTCAAAACAGATAGAGTGAACAAGCCTTTAATTAATTATCAAACCTTCATTTTAACACTAGCTGTTTATTTATATGTATTTATTATCATCAATAATTCCTTTATTTTTTTTATTACGCCTTTGTAAACTTTTACAGACATGTAGATTTGGCTGCAGGATTCCAAAGGTTCCTCAATGGCCATTCAACATTTTTTGAATGCTTGTTCTCTAAATGGCTTTTTCTTGTTAGAACTTTTTTGTGGCTTTGTATAAGAACAATTCAATTTTTAAATAAGGTCTACTAATAGTATCTTCATCTAGGCATACAGTATAGTAACCTTTTCTTCCCACGCTGCAGACAATAACAGGAGCCAATGCCATGGAGGACCATGACACAGAATACACAGGTCTGCTGTGTAAAAACAGTGCCTGGAGCATGCAAATGATGAAGGCTTTATTCATAGTTTATTACTATAAAACCACCCACGTTTTGGCACTACTTTAATTTTCCATCATTGAGATATCATGGACAAGGGGGGCATGGCTAAACAGGGTGGTGGTTTTGGTACATACATGAAATGATGCTCAACATTTTCATTTGTGAAAGCTTTGGTATAGTATCCCAGGACTGTTATAGAGAACCTATATAGAGAAACTGAAATAAACATCTGTATATTTGCATATCCTATGTATAGAAGATCTTTTACGCACAAAGTTTGGTTTTAAAGAGGAAATAAACCCTCTTAAAAAAATTCTGAAAAAAAAACCCTGCAAGAGAAAGGCATAATGAGCTAGTATGCATAGCATACTAGCTCATTATGTATTACTTACCTGAAATCGATGCCCCCGCAGCAGTGCTCATTCCTCTCTTCCATCGCCGCCATCTTTCCCCGATTGTTTTCCTCGTATGCAGCTCCGGCGCTGTGACTGTCCGGAGCCGCGATGACGTCACTCCCGCGCACGCGCGCGGGTGTCGCCACTAACGGCATGATCGCCGTTAGTAACGGCACGCTCAGTGCGCCTGCGCGCCGTTGTCTATGGTGCATGCGCCGTAGACATCGGCGCATTTCTATTTCTTGCACCTACAGGTAAGCCTTAATCTAGGCTTACCTGTAGGTCTAAGTGGTCTGTAAGGGTTTACAACCACTTTAAAGTTTTGAAGCATAAGGAACAATGGGGTTTATTTACTAAAACTGGAGAGTGCAAAATCTGGTGCAGATGTGTATGGTAGCCAATCAGCTTCTAACTTCAGCTTGTTCAATTAAGCTTTGACCAACAAAAGTGGACGCTGATTCATTTCTATGCAGAACTGCACCAGATTTTGCACTCTCCAGGTTTAATAAATCAACCCTATTGTGATTACAAGAAGAAACATAATGAATCTCTATGATGGTGGGCAGCAACAAGCTAAAGCGTCCTTTTTGAGGACTTGAGCATTTCTTGGTTGTAAAACATATAGAAATAGAGTTTGGGGATACAGTTAGCTGACCTGTCTCTGTGAGTGCTTTTCTACTTTAGAAGACGCACATGCAAATGATGTTGTAAAGCACTGTGTAAACTGTTGGCGCTATATAAATCCTATATAATAATAATAATGCAAATCAACTATTATGACTGTAGTAGTCTAACATTCCGCATTTATCAACTAAACATATTTCCCATCAGTGAAACTTGATACATGAATAGACAATATAGACCTTTGGTTGCAAACATGATTTACTGTTATGCCTAAGTATATATATTTTTTTAATGTACAATTTTAAATGAGGATTGTCTTTTAAACATAACTTCAGTGTAAGCCATCTAAAAAAAAAACATTTATTGTTGATGAATGTCCAGAATATGGGAACAGACCAGCTCTAAGTACTATGAAGAACATTGGTGCCATAATGTGAAGGGGAAGAGGCAGAGGCATAAGTAGAACCTTCAGGGCCCCAGTGCAAGAAACCTTAAAGGGGCCCCCTGACCCACAGCCAGGGACCCCCCATGGTGGAGGAATGCCAGGGCCCGGTCACAAGTGCGACCTTTGTGATCCTGGTAGTTCTGCCACTGGTGTCAGTAGTTTTAGATTTTTGTTACTTTATTTTTTAATTATTTTATTACCATTTTATCTATTTACAATTGTATTTTTTTTTTTAGGAGACCTGTCAGGTGGCTTTGGTGTAATATCAAGGGTCTAAACAGAGCTCTGATGTTTCACCTTTAGGCCCGGTTCACACTTGTGCGATGCGAGACCCTGCAAATCCACTGCGGGTTCCCGCATTGCACAGACTCGCACTGCCGTTCACTCTGCCATATGCGAACTGCTGGGAAGTGTCATTATATCTTAACGACACCCCCATTTCAGCCCGCGTATCGCACTGCGACTGACAGTTCGGACATGAATCGGATCGCATATGTGTGAACACACATGCGATCCGATTCTGGTCCGAACAGAAAAAAGGGTCCTGTGCGTCTTTGGACCGAATGCAGTGCGATATTAGCCATACTATCTGTATGGCTTAAATCGCACCGCACAGGCATCGCATGTAATGTGAACAGCAGTGCGCTGCGGATTACATCCGAATTACATGCGGTGTCTGGCATCGCACAAGTGTGAACCGGGCCTGAAGGCCCCTTTCACACTACTGCGACTTCAAAGTCGCGCGATTTACCCTGATTTCGCGGCCACGATTTTTCCACGATTTCAGGGAATGCCTGTGTAAGTGGCATCAAAATCGGACCAAAGTAGTGCAGGGACTACTTTGAAGTCGGAACGACTTGAAGTCATACTAGTATGAATGGTTGTCATTGGAAATCATGGGAAATGACTTGTCATGGTACTTTGCCATCACAAATCGTGGGACAAGTTGTATAAGTGTGAAAGGGGCCTGAGGCAGAGAAAGGAGATTGAGGACAGCCTTCAATCCCCATCTATGCAGCCTCAGCAGTAAAGAATGAATGGACAGAAAAGCTCTGTACAGTTTCCTGTTCATTCACAAACTGAAGCATAGTAAACAGTTTACTATGCCTCAGTTAGGAATGAACAGAGAGTTACTGAACGGTACAGATCACTAACTTTAGTATCACTAAGACAAGGAAGGGACCAGTAAATGACACATTTTGCAGGCCTCTACCCTGCTATCCATCCTGAAAGCATCCCCATCAGCAGCCTGTGGGAGAGGGGAGAGGGAACCTGGCAGCACTGCAGGGAATATGGAGGGGGTGTACACAGGAGCCCAATCACATCAAGAGGTGGATAGGAGAGACAGTATGTAGAGGCACCAATACCCTCCATTTTCCTCCCGCAGGAGCAGCTTCCTTATATTGTCTGTGCTGCCCCTCCTATCCAGGGAGGGGTACCTTGGACCAGGTCGCAATTGTGATCCTTGTGACCCCTGTATGAACACCCCTGGCATGAGGCATCCGACCAGAACTGGGGAATGTGTAACATCAGTAGTATTCAGCTCAACAAGACGTGCAAAACTAGGTTATGTTTTTTTTTAAGTTCTTTTTTACCTCTTGAGCTCCTAAAAATTATTTGAGTCAGACTTATATGGTAGATGTATACCAGTATATAAATATAAGGGCTAAAAGATCAGCCAACACCACATTTTATAATTCAGTACTGTTCTGAAAACTGAAGTGCAGGCAAACAGTAAAACATTCAGTAAGCTGTCTTGTCTGCTTCACTGCATGGCCACAGTATTTTTTAACTTGAGCTACAGAGCTTGACAATCGGTACCAAAGGCCGAAGGCAAAGACTCACCAGAATTGCCAGTGGTCCCTCTGCAGCTGATCTTTTCCCCATTACTGATTTAGCATATTTTGTACCACTCTGTATCACTGTATGGAATTTACTTGGTAAAGGGAGGGTTTTGTTTCCTTATGTCAGAGTTGCCCCCTAATGACAGGAGATGTGATGACTGGCTGGGTAATAATCAGTCAGCAGTAGTGATGAGCCGAACACCCCCGGGTTCGGTTCGCACCAGAACCCGCGAACGGACCGAAAGTTCGTACGAACATTAGAACCCTATTAAATACAATGGATGCGAACGTTCGAATTCTAAAGTGCTAATTATAACAACTATTATGCATGTTATTGTCCTAAAAAGGGTTTGGGAACCCGGGTTGTGCACCAGGGGACATGTATCAATGCAAAAAGAAGTTTTAAAAACGGTCGTTTTTCGGGAGCAGTCATTTTAATGATGCATAAAGTGAAAAAAAAAAAGTCAAATATTCCTTTAAATATCGTACCTGGGGGGTGTCTAAAGTATGCCTGTGAAGTGCCACGTGTTTCCCGTGTTTAGAACTGTCCCTGCACAAAATGACACTTCTAAAGGAAAAAAAAGCCATTTAAAACTGCTTGCGGCTTTAATGTAATGTCTGGTCCCGGTAATATGGATGAAAATCTTTAAGAAAAATGGCATAGCTACCCCATGACCCCCCCCCCCCCCCTACCCCAGCCCATTACCAGCCCCTTTGGGTCTTGTATGGATATTAAGGGGAACCCTGCACATAAAATAAAAAAGGCCCTATATACTCTGAACAGCCGTATACAGGTGGTGCATACAAGACAGGGACTGTAGGTTTGTTCTTATGTAGAATCTGTTTGTAATTTTGAACAGGTACATTGTTTAAGTGTAGCTCCAGCCCAAAAATCTATTTTTAAACTTTTTGGAAAACATAGGTAAGGGTTATCACCCCTGTAACATTTGTTTTGCTGTCTGTGCCCCTGTTCAGAACATTTCACCTCACTTTCCGTCCCAATGACAACTGTTTTTGAAATGTGGTGTTTTTCTTGAAACAAGGATTGCTGATAAAGCATCAGTACAGAGGAGACACCTTTCTCCCATATTAATTCTTACAGGAGAGAATTTTCCTTCCAAGGGGTAGATTTCCTCTCACTTCCTGTTGTCTTCTTGCGTTTGCAAGTAGGAGTCGTTTGTAAGTTGGATGTTTGAAAGTAGGGACCTGCCGTATATACTCTGCAGAAATAGGCCCCTTAGTTGTTGGTGTTGGCACAACACTGTAAGCACTCACAGTTACTCTTGGTTGGTGCTGGAACGCCCTGCTGTCAACTATTATATCAGGAATTGTAATTACATATAATTGTTGAACAGTGGTAGTAAAAATTGGGCCTTTGATGGTGGTGCTGGTGCCACAACACTGTAAGCCCTGACAGTTACTCTTGGTGGGTGCAGCAATGGGCCCTGCTGTGAATTATTAGATCAAGAATTGTAATTGCATGCCCCTGTTGAACAGGGGCTGAAAAATTGGGCCTTTCGTGGTGGTGGTGGCGTTGCCACAACACTGTAAGCCCTCAGAGTTACTCTTGGTGGGTGCAGGAATGGGCCCTGCTGTGAATTATTAGATCAAGAATTGTAATTACATGCCCCTTTTGAACAGGGGCTGAAAAATTGGGCCTTTCGTGGTGGTGGTGGTGGTGGCGTTGCCACAACACTGTAAGCCCTCAGAGTTACTCTTGGTGGGTGCAGGAATGGGCCCTGCTGTGAATTATTAGATCAAGAATTGTAATTACATGCCCCTTTTGAACAGGGGCTGAAAAATTGGGCCTTTCGTGGTGGTGGTGGTGGTGGCGTTGCCACAACACTGTAAGCCCTCAGAGTTACTCTTGGTGGGTGCAGCAATGGGCCCTGCTGTGAATTATTAGATCAAGAATTGTAATTACATGCCCCTGTTGAACAGGGGCTGAAAAATTGGGCCTTAGGCACTGGTGGCACAACACTACAACCCCTCACAGATACTGTACTTGGAGCACAGCAATGAGCCCTGTTGCAAAGTATTGCTTCAAAAATTGTAATGACACGCCCCTGTTAAACAGGGGCTGAAAAATTGGGCCTTAGGCACTGGTGCCACAACACTCCAACCCCTCACAGATACTGTACTTGGAGCACAGCAATGAGCCCTATGGCAAATTATTGCTAAAAAAATTGTAATTACACGCCCCTGTAAAACAGGGGATGAAAAATTGGGCCTTAGCCACTGGTGGCGGCACCCATAAACAAAAATGATCTTCCAAGCTATCATCATCAATCGTATCATTGAGGACTCGGAGGAGGAGGATAGCCAGTCAACATAACAGCACAGGCACTCAGCATCAGCATCAGTCTTGAAGGGATGTGACATGTTAAAATCAATTAGTCTGTTATATCAGCATCAGGTGTGTGGTAGCTGGTGGTGATCCAAGACTGGTTCATCTTGATGAAAGTCAGTCGATCAACCGAGTCGGTGGACAGGCGCACCCTGTGATCCGTGACAAATCCTCCAGCAGCACTGAATGTGCGTTCCGAAAGAACGCTGGATGCAGGACAGGCCAGTAGCTCAATTGCATACTGTGCAAGCTCTGCCCAGTGATCCATCCTCAAGACCCAGTAAGCCAGAGGATTTTCGGTGGGGAAGGTGTCCAAGTCTGACCTTGCCCCTAGATATTCCTGCACCATGTTTATCAGACGCTGGCGATGGTTGCTGGAACCGATCATACTTTGGGGCTGCGGACTAAAGAATTGTCTGAACGCATCGGTCAGACGGCCACCTTCCCCACCGCTCCTTCTTTGACTGGCCGAAGCCTCAGCAACTCGTTGTCCAAGACCAGGAGTTTGTAACCTCCCAGTCTCTGGGAACGCGTTGCACAGACCTTTCTGCAAGGCCTCCCGGAGTTGTCTCATCCTCTGCTCCCTCTGCGACGGTAACATAAGGTCCGCAACCTTACCCTTGTACCGTGGATCAAGGAGAGTGGCTAGCCAGTAATGGTCCCTCTCCTTGATCCGAAGAATACGAGGATCCTTCCGCAGACTTTGCAGGATCAGGGAGGCCATGCAGCGTAGGTTTGCTGAGGCATTCGCTCCGGAGTCCTCTGGGTCACTAAGGACGACATGATCCACAGCCACCTCCTCCCAGCCACGTACAAGTCCACTGGTTTCTTGGGACTGTAAATCATCCCTAAAAGACTGCTGCTGATGATGCTGAGTGCCAGCCTCCACCTCCATGCTGACACAATCCTCCTCCTCCTCCTCCTCCTCCTCCTCCTCTTCCTGTGCGATGGGTGGGACAGAAGGAACACTGTCTGGGTAAAGGGGGCCTTGAGAGGCAAGGAAGTCCTCCTCTTCCTGCCTCTGTTCTGCCTCAAGTGCCCTGTCCATTATTCCACGCAGCGTGTGCTCCAACAGGTGGACAAGAGGTACAGTGTCACTGATGCATGCACTGTCACTGCTCACCATCCTCGTGGCCTCCTCAAATGGTGCCAGGACAGTGCATGCATCCCTGATCATGCCCCACTGGCGTGGAGAAAAAAAACCAAGCTCCCCTGACCCTGTCCTGGTGCCGTCGTCGCACAGGTACTCATTGATGGCCCTCTGCTGCGTGTGCAGCCGCTGCAGCATGGCCAACGTTGAGTTCCACCTGGTGGGCATGTCACATATAAGGCGGTTCTTGGGCAGGTTCAACTCGTTTTGCAGCTCAGCCAGGCGAGCACTGGCATTATAAGATCTGCGGAAATGCACACAGACTTTCCTGGCCTGCCTCAGGACATCCTGTAAGCCCGGGTACCTGCCCAAGAACCGCTGCACCACCAGGTTAAGGACGTGAGCCACACAGGGCACATGGGTCAGTTGTCCCTGTCGGAGGGCGGAGAGGAGGTTGGTGCCATTGTCACAAACCACCATTCCTGGCTTAAGCTGGCGTGGCGTCAACCACCTCTCGGCCTGGCCCTGCAGAGCAGACAGGACCTCTGCCCCAGTGTGGCTTCTGTCCCCCAAACACACCAGCGCAAGCACGGCATGGCATCTTTTTGCCTGCGTACTTGCGTAGCCCCTTGAACGGCTACGGAGCACCGCTGGTTCAGAGGACAAACCACAGGAAGAGGCCATGGAGGAAGAAGAAGAGGAGGGGGTGGAGGAGAGAGGTGTGTCACAACCAGTAGTAGCATTTTGGAGGCGTGGCGGTGGAACAACCTCCAACACTACTGCACCTTGTCCTGCATCCTTCCCAGCTGCCAAAAGAGTGACCCAATGGGCCGTGAAAGAAAGGTAACGTCCCTGTCCATGCCTGCTGGACCATGAGTCAGCGGTAATATGCACCTTACCGCTGACCGCCCTGTCCAGCGAGGCCAAGACATTGCCTTCCACATGCCGGTAGAGAGCCGGAATAGCCTTCCGTGAGAAAAAGTGGCGTTTGGGAACCTGCCACTGAGGAACCGCACATTGCACAAACTCACGGAAGGGGGCCGAGTCTACCAACTGAAAAGGCAGCAGTTGAAGCGCTAGCAATTTAGCCAAGCTAGCATTCAACCGCTGGGCATGTGGATGGCTGGGAGTGAACTTCTTTCGACGGTCCAGCAGCTGGGGCAGGGAAATTTGCCTGCTAGAATCGGACGTCGGTGTACTGCTAGCAGAGTGGCCGCAAGTACTTGGCTGAGACACACCTAATTCTACACCTTCATTCCTCTCAGTGCATGTTTCAGAGAGGACTGAAGTTATAGTGGGGTTGGAGATCCCAGCTGATGCGGTGCAAGGAGAGGTCCGCTTTGTTCTTTGGTGTGGGTCTTTGAGGTAGGCTTGCCAACGAGCTGCATGGCAGGTCAACATATGTCTGGTCAGGCATGTGGTACCCAAGCGGCTGATGTTTTGGCCACACGATATACGCTTGAGACATATGTTGCAAACAGCAGCTGTGCGATCTGATGCACTAGCCTCAAAAAAGGCCCACACCAAAGAACTTTTTGAATGACGGGCAGAGGCAGCGCCCTGCACAGGCGGAGCTCTGCGGTGTGATTCCGTCGGTGTACTGCCCTTACGCTGGCCACCAAAGGGCATCCTGCCTCGTTGGAGATGTGCCTCCTCCTCATCCTCCTCCTCCTCCTCTCTCCTATTAGGCACCCACGTGGAGTCAGTGACCTCATCATCCCCTCCCTCCTCATCACTGGAGCCAATCTGGCAGTATGCTGCAGCTGCTGGAACATGACTGCCAGATTGGTGTCCTTCTTGAGCATCCCCTCTGTCTGCTCTCACGCTACTGCCTTCCTGTAGCTGGGTTTCATCATCAGACCCTTCGAAACGCTGGGCATCCTCCTGGAGCATGTACCCAACACTGTGCTCAAACAGTTCGGGGGACTCCTCAGGAGGAGGACATGGTGGGTCTAGGGAAGGAGTGACTGATGATGAGTCTGACATTGATACCAGGGAAGAGGACGCTTTGGCAGCTGCTTTGCCAGTACCCTGAGCCTGGGTGAGAGAGGATGAGGAGGAGGAGGAGGGCTTGGTCATCCACTCTACCAAGTCTTCGGCATGATGTGGCTCAACATGTCCAGCTGCCGAAAAGAAGGACAAGCGTGTCCCATGGCCATGTGCTGATGACAATGCACCGCGTCCACGACCAGCACTGTTGTCCCCAGACACAGAGCCTGCTTGCCCTCTTTTATTGCCTCCTGACTGTCTGCCTCTCCTTGTTTGCCTTCCAGACATTCTAATAGATGGCCTGCAGGGAGATGGGAAAAAAGCAATAAGGGCTACCTTCAGGTGTCCTTCTCTGTCCCTTTACTTAAGGATTTCTAAATATGGTTGAGGATGATTGCTTTTGCACAGAATAGCACAACGACAATTTCCCTGACTGTCCAAAAAACAAGGATTTCAAAGATGGTTGATGAGGAATGCTTTAGCACACTATAGCACAAGGAGAATTTCCCTCACTGTCCTTCCCTGTCCCTAGAAACAAGGATTATCACAGTGAAAGAAACTGACACTCTTCCTACCTATAGTTTTCTGTCCCTAGAAAAAATGTTTTTTTAAAGCACACTATAGCACAAGGAGAATTTCCCTCACTGTCCTTCCCTGTCCCTAGAAACAAGGATTATCACAGTGAAAGAAACTGACACTCTTCCTACCTATAGTTTTCTGTCCCTAGAAAAAATGTTTTTTTAAAGCACACTATAGCACAAGGAGAATTTCCCTCACTGTCCTTCCCTGTCCCTAGAAACAAGGATTATCACAGTGAAAGAAACTGACACTCTTCCTACCTATAGTTTTCTGTCCCTAGAAAAAATGTTTTTTTAAAGCACACTATAGCACAAGGAGAATTTCCCTCACTGTCCTTCCCTGTCCCTAGAAACAAGGATTCACACAGTAAAACACACTGACACTCTCCCTACCTATAGTTTTCTGTCCCTAGAAAAAATGTTTTTTTGAAGCACACTATAGCACAAGGAGAATTTCCCTCACTGTCCTTCCCTGTCCCTAGAAACAAGGATTTGCACAGTAAAACACACTGACACTCTCCCTACCTATAGTTTTCTGTCCCTAGAAAAAATGTTTTTTTAAAGCACACTATAGCACAAGGAGAATTTCCCTCACTGTCCTTCCCTGTCCCTAGAAACAAGGATTCGCACAGTAAAACACACTGACACTCTCCCTACCTATAGTTTTCTGTCCCTAGAAAAAATGTTTTTTTAAAGCACACTATAGCACAAGGAGAATTTCCCTCACTGTCCTTCCCTGTCCCTAGAAACAAGGATTCGCACAGTAAAACACACTGACACTCTCTCTACCTATAGTTTTCTGTCCCTAGAAAAAAAATTTTTTTAAAGCACACTATAGCACAAGGAGAATTTCCCTCACTGTCCTTCCCTGTCCCTAGAAACAAGGATTATCACAGTGAAAGAAACTGACACTCTTCCTACCTATAGTTTTCTGTCCCTAGAAAAAATGTTTTTTTAAAGCACACTATAGCACAAGGAGAATTTCCCTCACTGTCCTTCCCTGTCCCTAGAAACAAGGATTCGCACAGTAAAACACACTGACACTCTCCCTACCTATAGTTTTCTGTCCCTAGAAAAAATGTTTTTTTAAAGCACACTATAGCACAAGGAGAATTTCCCTCACTGTCCTTCCCTGTCCCTAGAAACAAGGATTCGCACAGTAAAACACACTGACACTCTCCCTACGTATAGTTTTCTGTCCCTAGAAAAAATGTTTTTTTAAAGCACACTATAGCACAAGGAGAATTTCCCTCACTGTCCTTCCCTGTCCCTAGAAACAAGGATTCGCACAGTAAAACACACTGACACTCTCCCTACCTATAGTTTTCTGTCCCTAGAAAAAATGTTTTTTTAAAGCACACTATAGCACAAGGAGAATTTCCCTCACTGTCCTTCCCCGTCCCTAGAAACAAGGATTCACACAGTAAAACACACTGACACTCTCCCTACCTATAGTTTTCTGTCCCTAGAAAAAATGTTTTTTTAAAGCACACTATAGCACAAGGAGAATTTCCCACACTGTCCTTCCCTGTCCCTAGAAACAAGGATTATCACAGTGAAAGAAACTGACACTCTTCCTACCTATAGTTTTCTGTCCCTAGAAAAAATGTTTTTTTAAAGCACACTATAGCACAAGGAGAATTTCCCTCACTGTCCTTCCCTGTCCCTAGAAACAAGGATTCACACAGTAAAACACACTGACACTCTCCCTACCTATAGTTTTCTGTCCCTAGAAAAAATGTTTTTTTAAAGCACACTATAGCACAAGGAGAATTTCCCTCACTGTCCTTCCCTGTCCCTAGAAACAAGGATTCACACAGTAAAACACACTGACACTCTCCCTACCTATAGTTTTCTGTCCCTAGAAAAAATGTTTTTTTAAAGATGGTTGATGATCAATGCTTTAGCACAGTATAGCACAAGGAGAATTTCCCTCACTGTCCTTCCCTGTCCCTAGAAACAAGGATTCGCACAGTAAAACACACTGACACTCTCCCTACCTATCCTTCTCTTTCCCTAAACTAAAGGAATCCAGGTTAAGCAAGAAAAAATAAATGTCACTGTCCCTGCCTATGCTTCTCTTCCCCTGCTCCGGAACACACTACACTAGGCCGCCGTGCTGGCGGCCTTTTATAGTGTGGGGCGTGTACTAAACACCCTCAGCAATAATTGGCCACAGGCATCCTGCCTGTGGCCAATCATTGCTCTCCTCGCTGCCGGCGCTGTGATTGGCCAAGCATGCGGGGTCACAGTGCATGCTTGGCCAATCACAGCGCCTGGATGACACTGCGATGGCGTAGTGCATTGTGGGCCGTTCGCGTCACTCGAATTAGGCGCGAACGGCCCAAATCGTTCGATCTTCGTCGAACGATCGAACAGCCGATGTTCGAGTCGAACGTATGTTCGACTCGAACACCGAGCTCATCCCTAGTCAGCAGCAGGAGAAGTAGGGGAAGCACAAATCTTTGCAATTAAGTTTCTTTCGTGCAGCTTTCTCTCCACCCAGGAGAACAGTGAGCATCAGAGTAGTGACATCACCAAATTTTACAGGCAGCAGTACCTGAGATGATCTCAAACTGAAGATATACAGTTATTAGATTGAAGGCACAGGTACAGTGCCTTGCAAAAGTATTCACCCTCTTGGCCTTTTACCTATTTTGTTACATTACAGCCTTTAGTTCAATGTTTTTTTAATCTGAATTATATGTGATGGATCAGAACACAATAGTCTAAATTGGTGAAGTAAAATTTGAAAAATATATACATAAAACTATTTTTCAGAAATAAAAAAATTTAAATTAGCATGTGCGTATGTATTCACCCCCTTTGTTATGAAGCCCATAAAAACCTCTGGTGCAACCAATTACCTTCAGAAGTCACATAATTAGTGAAATGATGTCCACCTGTGTGCAATCTAAGTGTCTGTCACATGATCTGTCGTTACATATACACACTTTTTTTTTTTTTTTTATCAATAGATTTTTATTGGATTTTAAAGGTAAACAAAGGGTGAACAATACATTCCACATTTGGGACGAAGACATATTGATACATTTGAATATACAGATAGGAGTCATATAAAATGCCTTGTCTTGGTATAAACACATACAATATACACGAGGCTGAGGGAATCCCCTCCTCTCCCCAGACACCCCCGTGGGAACTATCTGTGGTCCGGAGAGAGAGGCAACCCCCCCACCCACCACTTGCACAGTACCAGACTATGTGAAGAAGGTATGAGATCAAGCTCTTCTATCTTATTGGAAATTATATTCACCGAGAATATAGGACCTAACATAAAAGAAATTAATATAAGAACAAAGAGTGAGCTTTCAGAGTAACCAGAGGAAAAGAAAAAAAGAACATCAACCTAGGTTTTATTATCTTTACTTTTACTGTTACCATTACCATTGTAATCACCATCCCCACCATCGCCGCCATCCCTCGGATCTGCCTATAAAGGTTTAAGTGTCAGTTTTATTAGGGTTGACCCCCCTATATATGACTGTTAATCTGGTTTTATTATGATTTGTAGTCTTTATACCAGTCTATCCATGGTTGCCAACTAGAGAGAAACTGCATAGTCCGCCCCCCAATGGAGGCTAACATTCGTTCATAGGTGAAATGTACGGACAACGTGCGAATTGCCTCCTGAACCTCTGGAGGTTCTGGAGATTTCCACGCTCTAAGTATAACTAGCTTGGCCGCTAGAAATAGATGTGTGGTGAATTTCCTGTGTACCGGTGGTAAGTTTTCGATCCAAGTTTAAAAGAGCTAGGGAAGGCGAATATGGCATAGATAAACCCGTGACTTGATAGTGGACCTTGAAAATGCCAGACCAAAATCCCGCTAATTTGCTACATGCCCATAGTATATGGAAGATAGTTCCCAGTTGTGCACATTTCCTCCAACAATCAGAAGATGTGGAGGAATCAAATTTGGCTACCCTATTCGGGGTCAGGTACCACCTCTGTGTTACTTTGTGGGATAGTTCCCATAGGTTTGTACATTTAGTTGCTGCGTAGATTTGTTGTAATGCTTTATGCCATTGTGTTTCTGAAAATGATTCCTGGATATCTGCCTCCCAGGCTTTCATAGAATTCGTTTTCATGAATATGGACTTGTCATATAGGAAGTTATAAAATAATGATATACCACCTTTATGGTTTTCTTTAGATGCTAGATGGATATTAATTTTCCAAAATAAATTGTACTTCTTAATATTTTTGTTTTTAAGGTACGATTTCACTCGGAGGTAATTAAACTGCTCCGAATTTGGTAGTCCATATTCTGATTGCAACTCAGCAAATGTTTTAAGGAGGTTGTTTCTGTATAGATCTGAGATCTGCACGATTCCTTGTCGCAGCCATCTGTTTAAGGTCAGGTCAGGCATTATCAAGTCTAGAGTAGAAATGGGTATTAGTAGAGGAGAAGTAGGGGTAGAAAGGGATTTGTGTGTTACTAATGTTTTCCAGGAATTCAGGGATACTATCATGGGAGGAGAAAGGTTTTTGGATTTGGATTTAATATAAGGGTACGCTAAGAGATAGTTAAATAGATTTCCACCGGGTATTAAAGTTTCTTCAATGTTTCCCCACAGTGGTGTGGGTTGATTGGGGAACCAGCCTTTAATCTGTGTGAGAGTCGCAGCGGCATGATAATCTGCAAAGACCGGTACGCCCAGGCCACCAGCCTGTTTTGTTTTTTTTAGTTTGGAAAAGGCGCTCCTGGCCCTTTTACCCTCCCAAAGATATTTAGCTAGAAGGGACTGAAGGGTTTTAAAAAAGTGTTGAGGTATGGGAATGGGTACTGTGCGATAAATGTAGAGAATTTTTGGCAATATTTGCATTTTGAAAGCTGCCAATCTTCCCGACCAAGATAGAACATGTTTGCTTAGTGACTTTAGGTTGTCTGCGAGTTTCTTTTCAAGAGGGAGATAGTTGGCCTGAAATAATTGTCTAGTTTGGGAGGTCAATTTAATGCCCAGGTATGTGATTTCATGTGCACACCAGACATAGGGAAATTTGGTTTGTATGATCAGCTTATCTTTTGGGGATACTCCTAGATCAAGGATGAATGACTTCGAGTCATTCACTTTATAGTATGACACTTTTCCATACTCCTGAAGCGTGTGGTATACATGATCTAGGGAAGACAGCGGGTCAGTGAGAATCAGTATTACATCATCCGCAAAAAGACTTATGACATGCTTACGGGATTTAATTGTAAAACCTTGAATATCAGGGGATTGTCGAATACTGGCGGCTAATGGTTCCATAAGTATATTGAAAATAAGAGGGGACAGTGGACATCCCTGACGGGTCCCGTTAGTGATTTTGAAAGGTTTAGACAGCATGCCAGACGTGTACACCCGAGCTGATGGAATAAGTATACAAAGCTAATATTGCTGAGAGCAGGTGTCCTGAGAAACCAAATTTTTCCAAAGTTTTTGTAAGATACAACCAGTGTACCCTATCGAACGCCTTCTCTGCATCTAAAGCCAGAAGCAGAGAAGGCGTTTTCCCCCATCTGGCGATATGCACAACATTTATTAAACGTCTAGTAGCATCCGACGTCTGCCTACCCTTAGTGAACCCAGATTGGTCAGGGTCAATGAGAGTAGGTAAGATGTCCACCAATCTTAATGCTATAATTTTAGCATACAATTTTACATCATTGTTGAGCAAGGATATAGGTCTAAAATTTTTAGGTGCATCTGGTTCCTTGCCCGGTTTAGGTAACGTTACAATTAAGGCCTCTAACATTTCTGGCGGAAAAGAAGCCGAGGCAGCAGCAGCATCAAATACTTTGAGGAGGTATGGCCCAAGAATAGGTTTAAACTGTTTATAGTACTCCCCTGTGAGACCATCCGGACCAGGAGATTTATTATTCGGGAGATTCTCTATAGTTTTGAGCAATTCTACTAAAGGAAAAATGAGCGTTTAGCTCCTGGAGCTGTGAGGGGGAAAGATGGGGCAGATGAATGTTTTGTAGAAATTTTTCTATATCTGAGAGGGAGGGTTGTGCCGTTAGGCTATCTTGGTTCAGGTTGTATAAGGCCCCATAATAATCACTAAAGGCATCTGCAATTTTTTGGGGATCATACACCTTCTGAGAAGATTTAGGGCTAATAATATGTGGTATTTTAGTCTTAAAGCGCTGGCCTTGTAGTCTACGGGCCAGGTTTTTCCCGGCCTTATTACCTGTAGAATAAAAGGACATCTTCAATTTTTTCTCTACTTTTTCGAAGGATTGGAGTAAAGCGAGTCTGAGGTCGTGCCTCAGTGAGGTAAGTTGTGCACTCAATATGGGGGTAGGATTAAGTTTATTTTGGGCTTCTAATAATTCTATGTCTGTGAGTAGAGTATTGTAAGGTACCTGTGATAGGTAGTGTCCGAAGTGGAACTTGTGTGCTGAGGATTCAGGCGAAAACGTAGTCAGGCAGATTAGGTTGGCAACAGATCAGGCAAAATGGTACACGATCGAAATCCAGAGAGTGGTCAGGCAGGCAAAGGTCATACACGAGCTGGCAGTGAAGTACAAAATCAGCAGGCTGGAGAGTAGTCAGGAATTCAGGCAGAAGTTCAACACGAAAATCAGGATCAAAAAGCAGTCACAACACCCAGGGAGCTATTCCACACAAACGGGCGCTGAGAGATAGCATCACTTCCTTTTTAAGGGCTGCTTTGATTGAAAATTGTCCACAGCTGGCAGCAGGTGGGGCTAGTGAGTCCAAGGTAATTTTTAACACTGAGAGGACATTTCCAAAAGTCCAGATCTGCTCAGTAGCGCAACAGGTAAGGCTGCAGCTTTGGGACCAGGAAGATCCCGGTTCAAATACACCCAGGTACATGACAGGGCCCCCTCCCCAGTGGACCCCTCCGGGGGCCTAGCGGGGCTTAGTGGGAAAGGAGGCATGGAAGTCTCGAATAAGAGAAGGGGCATGCAGATCTTTGGCTGGAACCCAGGAACGGTCTGTGACAGGATATCCCTTCCAATGAACCAGATACCGAAGGCCACGACCCTGTCTTCTAGAATCAAGAATCTTGGAGACTTCAAACTCATTTTGTCCATCAACAAGAACAGGAGGAGGTAGCTGTTGCGTTCTGGAGTAGCGATTGAAAATTGCTTTTTTGAGGAGGGAAACGTGGAACACAGGATGAATTCGGAGAGAGGAGGGTAATTTCAACCGATAGGAGACTGGCCCGACTCGAGCAATAATTCTGTAAGGACCAATGAATCGAGGGCCCAATTTGGTAGAAGGTTGTTTCAGTCTCACATATTTGGTTGATAGCCAAACTCTGTCCCCCACCACATATGGAGGTATATGGCGTCTTCGTTTGTTGGAAAAAAGTGCATACTTGCCTGCTGACTTCCGTAGTAATAAGCAAATCTTTTTCCAATGTAGCAGAATATTTTTAACCCGCTGATCTGCTGCTGGTACACCAGAAGAAGGCTGAAGTAGGGGAAAAGTCTGAGGGTGATAGCCTAGGGCTGCGTAGAATGGTGTGGTATGAAGAGCACTGTGCCAACGGGAATTAATGGCGAACTCAGCTAAAGGCAAATACTCAGACCAGTTGGAGTGTAAGGCATTGACATAATGTCGAAGATAGGTTTCTAGGGTCTGGTTCATGCATTCGGTTTGACCATCTGTTTGAGGGTGATGTGAGGTAGAGAGTGAAAGCGTTACTCCCAGTTTCTTGCAGAACGCTCTCCAGAATCGGGAAACAAACTGGGATCCGCGGTCTGAGACGACATTGGTAGGTATGCCATGATATCTCACAATATGGGAAAGGAAGAGAGTAGACAGTGCTTCCGCTGTAGGTAATCCCGGGAGCGGCACAAAATGAGACATTTTTGAAAAGCGATCCACTATGACCCATATAGCAGTCATACCCTCGGACTTGGGTAAGTCTGTAATGAAGTCCATAGTCAAATGGGTCCAAGGCTGACGAGGTGCTGAAAGTGGTTGTAACAGTCCAGTAGGCAATGTACGGGGTACTTTATTAGCAGCACAAGTTGGGCAGGCAGCCACATAGTCAGTAACATCCCTTTTCATATGAGGCCACCAGACATGACGCTGCAAGGTCTTAAGAGTGATGGTGACACCAGGATGACCAGATAAAACACCATCATGTGCCCAGAGGAGTACAGGTTTTCTGAGGCTAGGGGCTATGAACAGGCGACCTGGTGGTATCTTCAAGCCTTGGGGAACACAATTCTGGGTTTCTTGTAACTGTTGGGAAAGAGCCGTAGAGATCTGTGCGACAATTTTGTGAGGTGGGATTATATACTGCTCGGTAGGTTGGTCTTCTTCAGAGGTAGCAAACTGTCTGGAAAGAGCATCGGCTTTCTTGTTTTTATGCCCAGGAACATAAGAAAGAACAAAATTAAAACGGGAGAAAAACAGAGCCCATCGAGCCTGACGTGAGTTCAAACGTCTTGCAGTCTGAAGGTACAGTAGGTTTTTATGGTCAGTGAGGATAGAAAAAGGTTTGGGAGCCCCTTCCAGAAGATGTCGCCATTCAGACAATGCCAATTTGATGGCCAGTAGTTCTCGATTCCCAACATCGTAATTCATCTCCGCTGGAGAAAACTTTCTAGAAAAAAATGCTACTGGATGGATTCTACCAGACTTAGGCTGTCTCTGGGAGAGCACGGCACCTGCTCCTACCTCAGAGGCATCAACCTCAACTATGTACTGGAGATCGGGATTTGGATGCTGAAGAATTGGAGCTTTGCTGAACATGTCTTTTAATTGCTGGAAAGCCAATTCTGCTTCTGAGGACCATACCTTGCAATTTGTACCTTTCTTAGTCATAGCAGTAAGGGGGGCCGCAATGGAGGCAAAACCTTTGATGAAGCGTCTGTAGTAATTTGCGAACCCTAGAAAGCTTTGGAGCCCTCTTAAAGTGGTCGGTTGGGGCCATTGCAAGACAGCGGAAAGTTTTTGAGGGTCCATTTGGAAACCGGCAGCACTTATAATGTATCCAAGGAAAGGAATACGGCTTTGATGGAAACTGCATTTCTCAATCTTCGCGTAAAGATGGTTTTCTCTCAGTCGTTGCAATACCTGCTTTACATGCGAGATGTGCTCTAGATGAGTCTTGGAAAAGATTAAAATGTCGTCCAAGTAGATGATCACAAAACTGTTGCTGAAATCATGAAAAATTTCATTCATGAAACGTTGGAAGACAGCAGGGGTGTTACACAACCCAAATGGCATAACCAGATATTCAAAATGTCCATTACGAGTGTTGAATGCTGTCTTCCACTCGTCCCCGTCTTTAATTCGAATTAGATTATAAGCCCCTCGTAGGTCTAGCTTGGAGAAGATAACAGCCCCCTTAAGTACAAACAGTTCAAGAATGAGAGGCAAAGGGTAGGAGTCTTTTACAGTGATTTGATTTAACCCTCGATAGTCTATGCATGGTCGAAGACCCCCATCTTTTTTTTCAACAAAGAAAAAACCTGCCCCTACTGGAGAAGAAGAGGGTCGGATAAAACCTCTTTCCAAGTTGTCTTTTACGTATTCCTCCATGGATTTTTGTTCAGGCAAAGACAGGGGATAGGTCCTTCCTTTGGGAAGAGGTGCTCCAGGAATCAATTTAATTGCACAGTCAAAAGAACGATGTGGAGGTAAAACCTCTGCCTTTTGCTTGCAAAATACGTCTGCAAACGCATGGTATTCATGAGGCAAGGTAGGTGGGACGGCCACGGAAGCCAACATACAAGCAGTAAGTCTTTTGGGTTGAGACAAACAGTTTGAATGACAGAACGACCCCCAAGAGGTTAGTTCTCCATTTTCCCAATCAAAAGAAGGGTTATGCTGTTGTAACTATGGGTAACCAAGGATAACAGGCAGAAGTGGAGAATCAATAAGAGACAAGACAACTTCCTCTTTGTGGAGTACGCCTACCTGAAGGGTGATTGTTATAGTCTCAAATTTTACAATGCCATCTCCCAAGGGTTGTCCATTCACGGTGGTAATGTTCAGGGGTCTAGATTTTGGAACAAATGGGATATTATTTTTTTTAGCAAAAGTGTAGTCCAAGAATATGCCAGCAGCTCCAGAATCCACAAAAGCCTCACAGGAGACAAGTTTAGAGGGTAAATGGATAATTGCAGGAATGGTAATCTTGGTCTTGGAGGATATACCTGTAAGGTCTAAGCCAGCTCCTCCAACACTGGTTAGACCCTGCCTTTTACTGGACGGGAAGGGCAGACAGATAATAAATGTCCTTTAATTCCACAGTATAGGCATAGGCCCAATGCACGCCTCCTTTGTTTCTCAGACTCAGTTAGGTGGAGACGGCTTACATCCATGGGTTCCACAGGTGTCTGGGGTTCAACTGAGATTTCAGGTTCTGGCTGAGGTGGTGCTTGGAAGTTAGGGGCCAAACGGTAGACTGGCCGAGGAAACTTGCGAGTTCTAAGTCTCTCTTGGCACCTTTCATGATACCGGACATCCAGACGAACACAGAGCTCTATGAATTTCTCTAGGTCTTCTGGGGAATCCTTATAGACTAATTCGTCTTTGATGCGATCTGCAAGACCTTTTCGGAAGGCTGCACGTAATGCCCTTGAGTCCCAAGTAGTCTCAGCAGCAAGGGTACGAAACTCAATAGCATATTGTGCCACAGACCTGGCACCTTGTTGCATGTCCAAGAGTGAGTACTCAGCTGCAGAAGCTCTATCTGGCTTGTCAAATACAGTCTGGAGAGAAGCCAGAAATTTGTCAGCGTCTTGCAGCACAGGATCATTGCGTTCCAGATAAGGAGAGACCCAGGCCAGGGCCTTCCCCTTTAACAAGGAAATTACAAAAGTCACTTTGGCAGAAGAAGTGCTAAAGGTCCCAGGGTTGTTGCGGAAATGCAAACGGCAAACATTTAAAAAGCCTCTGCAGTCCTCAGTATCACCACCAAATTTGTCAGGCATAGGAAGTTTGAGTGGTACAGAAGAGGTGGGTTGGATCGTAGCAGGAGTAGGACCCAGAGTCTGGACCGTTGCAGAGGAAGCAGACAAACAAGATTTAAGCATAGTACAAAGTTCATCTAACTTGGCGTCCAGGGAAGAAAGATGCTGTTCATGAGCTCCAATCAATTGTCCCTGACGTGAAATCGCCTTAACAATCTCAGCAGGGTCCACTGTCATTGTGGCCCGTTTGTAATGTAAGGTACCTGTGATAGGTAGTGTCCGAAGTGGAACTTGTGTGCTGAGGATTCAGGCGAAAACGTAGTCAGGCAGATTAGGTTGGCAACAGATCAGGCAAAATGGTACACGATCGAAATCCAGAGAGTGGTCAGGCAGGCAAAGGTCATACACGAGCTGGCAGTGAAGTACAAAATCAGCAGGCTGGAGAGTAGTCAGGAATTCAGGCAGAAGTTCAACACGAAAATCAGGATCAAAAAGCAGTCACAACACCCAGGGAGCTATTCCACACAAACGGGCGCTGAGAGATAGCATCACTTCCTTTTTAAGGGCTGCTTTGATTGAAAATTGTCCACAGCTGGCAGCAGGTGGGGCTAGTGAGTCCAAGGTAATGTTTAACACTGAGAGGACATTTCCAAAAGTCCAGATCTGCTCAGTAGCGCAACAGGTAAGGCTGCAGCTTTGGGACCAGGAAGATCCCGGTTCAAATACACCCAGGTACATGACAAGTATTGAGTCGCTGCTGCCTTTGCCTCTTGATTCTAGTGCCCTGCTGGATAAACACACCCCTGATATATGCCTTGTGGGCGTTCCACAGCACAAATGGATCATTTGTGGACGGGGAGTTGATCTGAAAGTAATCAAGCAAGCGGTCCTCCAGAATTTTTTTGTTTCCTTGTTTTGGATGATGTGGGAATTGGAGCGCCAAATAAAGGCACTGTTGGAAGGATAAGTGTCTCCTAGTGTCAATAACACAGGAGCATGGTCTGACCATGATATGCTATTCAGTGTGATTTGAGATACTTTCTGGAGTGACCACCTGTCCATCAGAAACAGATCAATCCTCATATACGTGCAGTGCCTGTGGGAAAAGAACGTGAAATCTCTTTCGTTGGCATGGGTACAACGCCATGCATCATATAGCTCTTGTTTTTGCAAAAAGGACTGCAAAGACAGTGTCCTTTTAGAGGGTTTAGATGTAGAGTCTATTTGAGGGTCAGGAGTTACGTTAAAGTCTCCACAGAGTATAAGAGATCCTTGTTGTATTTTCCGTATCTTTTTCATCAGGACATTCAGGAATTTAATTTGGTGTTTATTTGGAACATAGACGTTCACCAGAGTATATCGTGTAGCGTTGATGTCACACACTAGAATGACATAACGACCTGATGGGTCACAAATGTCCTTAAGTAATTGAAAAGAAATTGAGTCTTTAATTGCAATCATGACTCCCCGTTGTTTGGCTGTCATATTTGAGAAGAAGTAGTGTTGGAAGCCTATATGGGTGCATCTAGGCGGTGCGCTATGGTGAAAATGCGTTTCTTGAACGCATATTATGTCACAATGAGAAGAGTCTGCTTCTTTCCAGAGGGATGCCCTTTTGGCTGCATGGTTTAAGCCATGTGCATTTATGGAAAGAATTTTAACTGGCATGACAGAGTTTAAGTGGAATGCTGAAATTTACACATGGTGCATACTCACATAGCTGCCAGGAGGCTGTCCGAGGGATGCATGTATTCCTAGGTTCTTCAAAACAGAGTCTCGTTTCTGGTAACATAAGCAATGTCTGAAAAGAAATTCGGTATAGAAAAAAGAAAACAAACAACAAAAAGTTTAAAAGGAGGGTATTACACCCAGGTGCAGAAATTCTGCTCAGGTAAATGGGAGCGCAGGTTACAGGATAGAGCTCCAAAGGGCGAGGCCCATTAATAGGGCAACAAATGAATATAGCAGGGCCCTGCAGATATCACTGACGCCTCAGGAGTTTGAAGCATGTTGCCATTCTGGAGGAATCCTCTTAGGGCTTGTATCATTAGATGTTGAAGGAGGTTCCTCTGGGACAATCTTCCATTTCTGGAGAAGTTGGAAACCCTTAGTAGGAGAAGTAATTACATGTGTAGAACCTTCTCTAGTTATGATTAGTTTGGTTGGGTAGCCCCATCTGTATGTGATAGCATGGTTTCTCAATGCCTTAGTAATATTATTGAGATTTTTGCGGAGTTGCAAAGTGTGCTGCGACAGATCTGCATAAAATTGCAGATCTGAGTAATCTGTGGTGCTGTGCTCCCCTTTATGGGTAATTTGCATCAACCGCTCCTTGGTTTGGTAGAAATGCATGCGAAACAACACATCTCTAGGGATGTGCTCCTGGATAAATGAGGGTTTTGGGAGACGATGGATTCTATCTATGGACAGTTCAATAGGAGGAAGATCCGGCATGAGGGTTGATAGCATTGCCGTAGCATACGAACGTAATTCAGAGGGTTGCACAGATTCTGGAATGCCTCTGACCTTGACAATATTCCTCCTGGACCTGTCTTCCAAATCTGCTAATTTGGCTTTCATCCATGCGTGATCCTCCTCAACATTATCATGAGCGTCTACCAGGTCATTAATTGTCGTAGCATACTCCTCCATTTTGGATTCGATATGATCCACTCTGTCCCCCACTGCATTAAGTTCTGAGCT